>CM030903.1:21697148-22405026 GCA_018136845.1 Heterotis niloticus
ATATATATATATATATATATATATTTTGAGCAAGCAAAATGCAATTCCTGCTCAACACACAAACACTGAGTCAAAATATTGCAACCAAATTTCAGAACTCAAAAGTAATTTATTGTACTGATGTTATTATTATTATTATTATTATTATTATTATTATTATTATACTTTACAGGTAGCACTGGACTTACCCCAAAGTTCCACAGAACAAGCATTGCAGCTCCTTGACAAACTGAAGGAGAAGCACAACTTTTATACTGGTGACCCCACACACCCAGCAGGCTTCTCCGCCACTGCACCACCTTGTGGATGTTTCCATCAACATGTCACATCCCCAATGAACACTTCTCATATAATACAACAAAAAAACATTACTTTATATAATTAGATAGCCATAGATGTAAATGCATAGATGGATAGCAAGACAGACAGACATAGATCTAAATAGATGGATAGACAGGTTGATACAGATATAGATACAAACATAGATAGACAGACATAGATGTAGATAACTATATAGATAGACTGGCAGACATAGATGTAGATAGATAGATGGATAGACAAGCCAATACAGATGTGGATACAAATATTGACAAACAGACATCTAGAAAGAGATTTAGATGGATAAAAAGATAGATAAACATAGATACAAATATGTAGCTAGACAGACATAGGACAGGTTTACTGTCTCTGGTGGGAATGGGGCATCTATCCCAGCAGCCCTGCTTCACTGCACAAAGTTGGGGCACTACCCCTGAAGATGGCAACTCAGCTGCCTACTTTGGCATACAGCATGCAAATAAATTACACACAATAACCTTTCTTTCACACGTACATGCAATATGGGCGATTCAGTCGCCCATGTACTTAAAAGAAGATTTTAAAGTGTGGGAGGAAACCAGAGCATCTTGAGAAAACCCACACGATCGTGGACAGAAATCCAAGTCAGAGACTTTGTGCTACTCTCTGGTCATCTGTGACACCCACATTTGTGGATGTTCAGGGCAAACACTGTGTAGAGGAAAAGCCAGTAAAATACTCAAGACTGATAGCCAAATACTTGATATAAAATCACAAGACATCACGTAAACAAGAAAGGCAGCTCGGCATTTGGGAATTAAATGCAAAACTTGAGCGTAAAACTTACGACCTGCTTTACTCTGTATCACTCATCTGCCAGTTTCCACAGTCGGCCTGTAAAAATCTGTTCATTTCAGCATAGTCAGTCCTGCTGTAAGCACAATTTTTAAAAAAAATGTTGACAACTTTTTGAAGGAATCTGCAGAACTTGCCTCTTTAATATACAGTGGGATTGTGTTTCACTGTTGCAGTTCATGGTGACAGAAAGGCATTTGTGATGTACTCAGGTGCCAGTCTATTAAGGGCTACGTCAAATGGCAAAGAAATCTTAAAATCATTTCCAAATCCCCCTGTTCTGTGTACCGTGGACCCAAGGATCTTCATATCGTGCCCCTTGTATCCCTGCTGTATAAGGGTGTCTGACAGTAAGTAATTCCTCATTTTTTTAAAAGATGATAGGTAACCAATGCAGTTTAGTAACAGACATTTTATGAGCTCTTCTTCTTCATTTTTTGTTTTTTTGTTTTGCTTTTCCTGGTTCTGGCTGCCTGAATTGAGCATCTTGTGTTCCCTTGTCCTTACCATGATGGCACCAACAAACAGCACTGTCCTGTTGTCACCTTGGACTTGTTCTGAGCTTCTATGAGCTGTCACCTTCTTCCTTGGTCAGGCTGGGCTTCTCTTGACTCAGCCAGGGGCTTGCAGGAGTCAACTGGGCCACCAACACGTTTACTTTGCGCACAGGAGGGGATCACTGGGTACGGGCACTCTGGGGGGAGAATGTGCACTGAAAGCAGACGAGTTTTCTTGTTCACCTTGGTCCCCAATTGGAACATTTAACCCTTATGGCCATGATTTAAAATGCAGCAGTCATGAGGTGTGGAATTAAAAAGAAAGCAGCTCCAATGACAAGGGGCTTAGCTGTGGTAAAACATTCTTATTTATGGTTCATAAATAAATTTGCTTCAGTAAATTTTTATATGCAAAAGTTACATCGCAGCACCTTGCACTTAAATGTACAATTCTAATCCATTAATGGACCTGGTCCAACCAGTAGAGTTGGTTTTTAAAATAATGTCATCTGAATAAGTGAGCCGGCTGTATTAACGGGTAAATAACTTACACGTAGGTTAGTACACAAACCTAACATTACAAGTTGGTTTTTGATAAAATCGTTGGCTAAATTAATAAATTAATAACTATTATTATCATTTCACTGCATCTAACCATGAAAGGGTTGCAAGAAAAGTGCTTATATGTATAATTGATCATTTACAATCAATCGAATTATTATTAATTTCTATTATAAGCTGTGCGCAACTTTACACGCGCAAAAATATGCAAAACAAGTGCAAAGTTTTGCAGCGAAGCCGCGTTTCTTAAAGGCGCAACAGCGGCAGCGAACAATGAGGGCTTCTTCTCGCCCGGAGCGTCGCCGCCGCAAGCACGTGCTGATCATGTGACGTCAAAGTCGAGCGGCGCGTTCGGAGATTCACGGCTCAAGTCAACCGCGTCACGCACTGCCACCGAGGGCTCGAGAGCAACCGAGGCCCCCGCAAGGTGGCCCGCCTGCGTGTGCGTGAGCTGACCCCCCGCGCCTCCTTCCCTATCGGCGCTCGATTAGCACCGCCTGGGCTGCGGAGTCCAGGTCGCGCGACACCGCGTCTGCGCACCACTACACTTGGGCTGCTGGAGTGAAGCGGAGCGGAGGTGTGGGTACGGCTGCGAGGTCCAGCCGCGGGAGTGGCTCGGCGGCTACAGGAGCGAGAGGAGCGGGGGAACCGAGGGGAGCCAGCTGGCTTCACCGGAGGGGAGGAGGAAAACGGGCTACGGAGACACAGCAACAACTGGACGGGGGGGAGAAAAGTGCGTGGAGGCGCATCAAAGGTCGGCGGAAGATCCCGCAGGATGGCCGCGGAGGAGCTCTACGAGGTACCGCGCTCTCGCCGCCCCGGTTCCTTCTCAACGCCTCACCGCTCGCTTTGTTAGCTACTTTTGTTTGTTGGTGAATTAATTTATTTCTTACGTTTGTCCCGTGTGGACGGAAATAATTCGCAAAGTAGCAGCTGCCTGGGTGCAGCTGAAGTAGCTCCTGAGGCAAAGCAAGTTGTGGGACGAGCACCGTGAGCAGCCCCCAGGGGCGGTTGCGGGACTGGGCTCGCGGTCCGGCCCTGTTCGCTCCGGTGGCGGTGGGCGACCTCGCCGTCGCGCACCCCGTGCCACCACATCGCGGTTTTCACCCCGGTTTTTGGTGTCTCTTACCGGCCCTCCCCGTCTGGAGTCACTTCGGCCCGAGTCTCGCATTCGTTATATCCCCTGTCGCGATAGAGGCGTG
The DNA here is from genome assembly GCA_018136845.1 of Heterotis niloticus. Lineage (NCBI taxonomy): Eukaryota > Metazoa > Chordata > Actinopteri > Osteoglossiformes > Osteoglossidae > Heterotis > Heterotis niloticus. Next base: position 21,700,561 of record CM030903.1, read on the forward strand.
GGATTGGCTTGAGTTTTACTTGAATCCAGTTGCTTGTCGCGACAGAGGTGCGGTTTTCATCGAAGCTTCGTACGTAATATCGCGATGGGTGTCGCGATGGAGGTTTGGTTTTGACCTGTGTCTCAGACACAATGAATTTCCTGCCGTGAAAGAAGTGCGATTTTGATGAGAGTCTTTTATTTATTTATCTATTTAATAGTCAGGAGTGAGGAGACGATCACTGTTTTTCTTGTAATTTTACTTATTCTAGAAACTGTCTTGTTGTGCATAACCTGTCTGCTGTACAGGAAGATGGAGGTTGCAGACTTGTGGAGCTAAAGTGAATTTTGCATAACAAACTCCACTTTTTAACCTGTTCGACCTCTTGCTGTGATTTTAGTTCTATGTTAAACGCTTTTGTCACGTGTGAAAAATTATTTTCCAAATAAGATGTAAAAATGTGGTCTTTATGTGACTAACATGGCTGTGAGATGTGTGTGTTATGTATTCAGTCAGGGCATCAGGAGGTTGAGACGATCGACCTTTGAAATGATGGTCAAGTGGTTCGGGGTTTCAGAGCGCATGTAATTGTTAGAAAGTGCCATTGAGTCAGTGTCAACTCTTGGTGGCTGCATAAATGCCACTAGAACGTTCTTTCCTCCAATTGTGTCCTTGGAATTGAAAATGGTGTGTCTGTCATTCATATGATTGAATCTCTTCATCTTCAGGTTGCTGGCCATCCCTTTTAGCTTCAGCTTTTTCAAACATCACAGTCCTTTTGAGAGAATATGATATTCACAGGATGAGCCCAAGTCATAATCTGTGCTTCTAGTAAGAGTTCTGGTTTGATTTGATACAAAAGGCAACTCTTTGTTTTTCTGGCCTTCTCTGAAACTTCTGAGGGAGAATCTTTGCATTCCTACCACATAGTGTGTTGATGGAGCAAAGTCAACAGTCCGATGTTCCAGACCCTGGTAGTCCACGTTATGTCGGCTGTGGTCCCTGCAGTCAAATGTTTGATAATTGCAGTTAGAGGTAGATTTGCATTTTTTACTCTGTTTTCTTTCTAGTTGATGACTGGCAGGTGGCTTCCGCTCATCTTGGAAGGTTTGGAACACCAGCGTTCTTCTGAATGAACTCATCAGATGCTGTTATCTGGAGTCTTTCCAGTTGAACACTGTCTTCCTTGGCAGGTTTTCATGGCCAGGTTTGAGCTTAATATAGGCTGAGGGCCATTTCTAGATCTTTGTTGAAACAAACTTCCAGTTTGTATGCAGCAGAGAAGAATAAAGGCATCTTTTTATTTATTTATTTTGTAAAAGTATTTTTGTGGCGAAAAAGTAAAAAAATGTTTCAAGAAACAAATTTAGGGTTTTGTTGAATGAGTAAAATGCCTAAGAAAACAGACCTGTTTGAAGAAGACACTATGTGACGACCATCCTTTTTCAGTTTGAAAGTCTTTTTTGAAGATACTAACTCATGCTTAAGGAAGGGGGGTCTATGTCTCAACTCGAAGAAACTCCATTGTTTTGTTTTGTTTTTTTTTCTTCTTCAAGAAAATTTGAAATGAGTGTTTTTGTTTTATGTATTGGCATAAGATGTGCACAATTCTGCTGAAATCAGAAATGGCAACAATAGAAACCCTCAAATGATCCACTGACTGGGTTTAAAAAACATTCACCAGACCATAGAGGTGTTTTAAGTAGCAGAATGAATCAGAAACACTAACAAACCCCAGACTATTTCTGACTTAAGTGCTAGTTTACCATAGAAACCGTTGTGTTCTGAAATGTTTTTAGCTCTAGTTTACGTAGTTCACCTCTATTTTTTGCATCACAGGAGTTCTGCACTTGCTTTTAGGTCCTTCACATAAGAATAGACAGGTGTTTAGGGCTACAGGTAGGGCTTCATGCTCAAAGAAGCAGTCCTGCAATTAACAGGTTGTTGGTTCAAGTCTCATAAGAGACATTGTTCCTGTTTCTTTTAACAAGGTAGTTAAGCTGTTTTTTTTTTTTACACTACCAATAGCCACTTGTCCAATGCAGCTGCTGTCTGTGCTATTCTAGCATATACAAGCTGCTCCTAAAGCATATTCTAGAAGCATGGGGTATAATACACGCTTGCTGGAACATCAGTCTGTTGCGGGGTAAACATACAAACTAATTTAAACACACACAGGGTAATTTAGAGTCACCAATTCAAGTACTTCTTTGGCCTGAGGGAGGAAGCTCCTGAATGAAACATGCGGAAGCACAGCAAGAACACGCATACTCCACATACACTGAGCCCGGTTCGAACCTACATCCCAACTCAGTAGGTGTGAAGCACTGGTACTATCTGCTGCCCTTAAGTTGATTTGCTTCAGGTGGTACCTGTACTATTCTCACAGGTTTACTTGGGTTGTTGTTTTGCGAAACAAAAGCCAGTAACAAAACATACAATTTGCTGACCTATTTGTGTGGTGTGTCTTTATAGCCCAAGGTCAGAAGCACATTTTAATCCAAGTCTTGGGAATGTTGGAGGGAATATCAGGTGCAAAGAAGTTCTGGGAATTTTCAAAAATCTTCCCCGATTTCCTTTTTGAATCCTGTTTCAGCCCTCGTTGCTAATTGGTTAAGAGCTGAGCTAAGGTGAAACGGGAGCTAGCTGATCTGGTAGGATGCCAAACCTCCTCAAACTGTTTCAGCAGAATAATGTGCTAGTGTGTGTTTTGTCTTTGAACAAAATAATAAGACAAATGTTTCCTTTTTCCTGGGTGCAATATAACATTATTTAACAATTATGCTTATTATGAGACATAGCTACCTGTATGATTATAGCAACCTACAACACAACCTCTTACCCTTTCCCTGTGTCCCATGTTGCTGTCAATGTGCCGTCATCAACAGCGTTGAAAGTTTCTGTCTTGGTAATTTTGATTCACCCACGTCGCGCTAGTTAAGCTCTCGCTGAAAATGTCGATGTGCTTTTTCGCATCATGGTCTGACCCTAAAAGAAATTATTAATGGTATGAAAGGCACCACTCATGTCATAAATTCACAAAGCAAAGTACTCAGAGGAGACTGACAGACAGCTGTTCCCCAGATCACATTGCTGACATTATTGATGAGCGCTAACAGTTACATAATTTATCATGTTTCCTGTTGTCTAAAATGCTGGTACGTTCTCAGGAAAACAAAAGCCGAGGAGCTCTTTACCAGTAACTGTAGCATCTGGGAGTAATCAAACGGCAATGAAATGTCAAGTACATAATTGCCTACAAATTTAACATAAGATTTTAGAAAGCGAAAATGTCAGTAGCTGTTGACCCTTGTTGCCGTTTGTGATCAAGCTGAAGTGTTTCAGTACACGAGGCTTTTGGCTGTGTTTGCTGTAGTGCTTTCCCAGGAATCTTAGTCAGGGTTTGTTTGTTGATCATCCAGCGCTCTGGCATGACTGCAAGCCTGGGGGGGAGGTTTCTACATGGAGCAAGACAGGAAGACGCCCGGATGTGGAAGAACTGCTTGAGCTTGTAATGGAAGGTCCACATTGTTCTTTCCAAACTGGACTGGGCCTCTGGACCGTTTTGTTCCTCTTCTCCAAATAACACACGAGCCACTTGTTACATCACAGGGACCTTCTGTGGAGGATTCAGTCATCAATGTGCTTACTCATCTGTTGAGTGCTCTTCATCCTGGACTTGAGGTTACTTTCTTACATCATCTCAACATAAAGCCATTTCATTGTAAATGATGGCACTTGAGTGATGTCTTTTGTGATTTATTTTTAGTAACACTTTGTTTGTTTACTTATTTATTTATTTATTTTTAGAGCTGTTGTCCATTACAGATGTTATTTGGATTTTTGAACCTGGCTACTGTGAGATGAGGAAAACATAATCAGAAGTGGCAATTGCATATAATGTTTATAAATGCAACAAATATTTCTCAGATCTGTATTTTAAATTTAAAACGAGATGCATTTGCTTTTGTTTTTAAAATCCCATACAGGAGATAGAATTTAGCAGAAGTAAAGATTTTGTCAACGCAGTTCATTATCATTTGTACTGTCGGTTATGTATGAGATGCTTTTATCCATTTCAGTTTTGCATGTGCAACTATATCTATACTTTCACCTGAGCCAGTTGTAACTTTAATTGGAGAATTACTTTTCTGAATACAGTAATAAGTTACATCAGCATGAAGGCAGAAATGAGTGTGTGCGTGTGTGTGTGCGTGTATAATTTTTAAATCTGTTTAATATTTATGGAGCCCACTGGAATATGCAGAGGTTTGCTTTTATGTGTTAGCCATTCAATTTGCAAGAAGTTATTTATGTTGAAGAGCTGGTTAGTGCCCCGTATAAGTGGGTGTTGGGTTTGTGCCCCAGTAGCAGGGGATCCTCTTGACTGGTTTCAGAATAGTCTCAGATTTAGAGCTTTACACAATCACAGGGGACTTTGCTCTCCACAAGGTCAGGAAGCACCACATCTAGCTAATCGTGTTACAGGTCTTTCAAGCCTGTTGCTCTCCATGGTGCTGAAAGTGGTTGGGTTGGGGTGTCAATTAATGGTTGTTATCATGTTTGCTCTTGAAAGTTCAAAGTATGAGAATAATGAAGGCTATTCAGTACAAACCTCAGAAGTAGGAGAAATATGTTTATTAATGGTGTCTTTTTACAGCTTTCATTTTAGGTTGATATGTGTTGAAGGTCTTAGAATGTTAACATATACAAGACTGAATATGGCTGCACATTAGTTTATATTAATTTGAGTTTTGACTGTTTAATCCTAAATGTACCACTTTTGCTTTGAGCTAGTAAGTACCAGTTTGGGTAGTTTATTTTTTGGGGCAATTTGTCGTCTGGTTTCTACTAACTTGTGAAGCTGAGACCATCTCTTGGGTTGATGTCTTAATAATGAAGCCATCTGTTTTATCCCTCCGTTGCCGTCATTGATTCATTGCCTGCCTGGTAATTTCAAGAATTTCTCAGTTAATGCCTAATATTCTGCCCAAGCCTTCAGTTGAAGAACTACTTAATGATCTTGCCTGAACATGCTTTTGTTTGCTACCATAACTCGAGTTTACTGCAGTATTTGCAAGTTGGGGCTTCAAATTTATTTCTCACCATTGGTCTTAGCGGCCTCTAGATGCGGAGGGACATGGAGTGGAGTCGAAGTTATCAGAATGTCTCCATGGGTTTGTTTGTCATCAGCAAAACTGCAGCAGCCCCCTTCCCCCTACCCACCAGAGCAGCATTCCATTCTTTTCACATCACAGATGAACATCTCCTCCCAGCTGACCTTAAAGGCCCCCCGGGGTCTGCAGTCGCGCAGCTCAGAGCAAGTTCCTCATCAGCTTCCAATGCCCCGGTGGCCGTGGGTTTGTGCAGAAGGAGAGCGCTGCAGCCTGGCTCAATGCTGACCTTTCAGAGGTGAAACTGAATTACCACAACCTTCAGGCTTATTTATTGATTGGTCTCAAATGGGGGTTTTACGATTGCAGAATAAAAAAAGTCAAACTCAAAAAGTCAAAATGGTGCGGGAATTCAGCTGCCATGTCGCCTACCTAAATAGAGAGACACTCACTGTTTGCACTGTTTCTCTGAATAAGAGGTGACACAACTTTGGGCTGAGTGTGTATGAGTATTTGTTCAAATTGAATTGTCGGTTGTGTAGGAAGTTTTATTGCCGTGCAGTGACAAAAATGATGAACCAGGTCAAACCACTGTTTTCCTGCACTCAGAATTGATACTAGGCTATGAAAGTGCTTCATGACGACAGCATCACCGTTGAAAGACTGTGTGGTGACAGTTGCTGTCATGTGTAAGTTGTAGGAAAACAAAACAGTCAAGTTACGTTTGAGCTGTGTATGCCTGTGCTGTGTTACAAGATGCAATCCGTGCATTTTCTCATTCAAAGGATGTACCAGCTAGTTGAGTTACTCACACTTGCTTTTAAAATTTCCACAACTCAAGATGAAAAATTTTCTTTTTCAGTGACATTTTTTATAATCCACAGTCCTGAGCTGGATGGTATAATCTTGACATTAAACTTTTTTATTTGGTTTTATTACATAAATATTCAGTTCCATTATAATGAATGGATTCCATGTCTATCACATGAAACTGTATCAAGGTGAAAATTAGTTTTTGGATATAAATCACCTTTCCTTCAGCCTCAGTAATGAAATTATACAATGAATGAAAAGGGTGCAAAATGAAAGTAGATTTGATGCACCTGTGCTTTGTAATTTTACTAGCACATTTTTCCATGGATACAGATATACTTGAGTCCTGCTGATGTCTCAGATGATAACCGAATATGCACGTTCCAAAGCTTTAATTAAATTATTTTTTGCAAATATCATACATTGTGTTAATCTGTGGGTTTTACAGCGCAGTTGTAAATTTGAAGAATAAGCAGGTACTTATGAAGTGTGCGTTTTTCTTGAAAGGGAAATAAATTTGTATGCTTGTTAATTGGGATTCAGTACATCCTAGGCTACATCTGTGTGAGCTGGAGCTATTTTGACACCAGACTGTGTTTGGATTTGCCTTTAGGGTATCTTGGAGTTAATAACTGTCATAACCCATTACCTTTAGGGCCCGCCAGTAATTAACCATCTGCCTTGCTGAATTTGGTGTGATGAATAGCAGTGAGAGAACAGTTCAAACGGAGCAGATGAGCTGCCTTAGCCCCCTTGTTTGGTGTGACAGGAACCACGCTGTTGTGGAGGATTACAGCAGGTTGGCATTTGTCTTGTCAGGATCACAGTGCAGCCAACCGAACCTCTAGTCACACGTCGGCCCCTTTCAGCACAGCCTCTCGTACGATTGCACGCCTGTCAGCATATCATATCGCAAACGGAGCTAAAGGTTGTTTTTTTTTTTTTTTTTTTTTTTTTTTTTTTTTGTGAAAAGCCAACTCTTTGGACAGGCTTTGCTCTCCTTACATGGAAGACTGAAGAAATCTCGTGTTCCACCACATTTAGTTTCCACTGGGGAAAATTCTCAGCTGAAACAAGTTAAGCTGTGAATTTTTGGCCAGTGCAAAAAGTGCATTGCTAAATAAGTTAAATATATAACATGGTAGTCTGTGTATTACAGTTTTCTATGGGCTCTGTTTATGGTCCACTCTTTGTGCTTGGATGGAGTGATACATGATAATAGCCATTCAGTTCTGTAATAGCTATTTGTCTTCAGTTCAGTTCTATTACATTTTTTTCTGCTTAGAGTTCCAAGAGAGGTGGGCTGGCACTGGTACTTGGATCCACAGAAGTTCTTGGTTCTCCTTCACATTCTGATTGGGATATTTTTGTTTTCTTCTCTTCGGTTGCCAGCTGGCCTACAATATTTTTCTTATAGTCATTAAAAGTGTAGGTACCCTTCTATCAGCTAAATTTATACAGTATGTTACTAGTTGAGTTACCTGACGATACCCGGGGTCAAAAAAAAAAAAGGTAGCGACGCAGAATATGAGAATTCTGTGCTGATGCCAATATCCAATAATTTCTGTGTACCTATCAGCCGATGCTGATACACAAATATGAAAAATGGACTAAATGGGGGCTTGATGTGCTTATATGAGAAATACAGACAAATGTAACTTTGTTTATGTAACATTTCAGTTTTTCAAACCACGTTCAATCGTTAAAATAAAATCCATCTGCTGATCCTATCCCAATGTAAGCATGCTTTAACCAGACAGATATTCCAGCTTGCCTTGTTTTTCAACATGTATTGATAGTTGTTGGGTTATGAAATGTGGAGTGCAAGTTTTTCCTTTGACAGCAAGGGTTAGCCAAGAGAGAGAGGTCCTGTACCAAAGCCAGTATTGTAGCAGGAGCCAGTGATGTCCTGGAGGGACTTTCTTCTGGACTTTGCAGTCAGTGCGGTACGTTGGAGAAATAATATGTAAAATGTAAACTTTTTTTTTTTTTTTTTTTTTTTTAAATTCTTTAACATGTTTTTATGTCTATAAGCTATTAGTAACATCAGTTCCCAAAGAAGAATAGGTTTGCAGTGACTGTGCTCTGACTGGATACAGTTTTTATTAGCATGGTGCTGTAAGCTTGACGGCATCCTGGTGTCAAGGCTGAGCTGAAGAATTCACTGTGTCCTCGTCAGGGTGTGGTGAGCCAGCCTTTGTTTCCCAGTCAAAACACAACTGGCTGCTGCCTTGATCTGCTAATGTGGCCTTGTGTTTGTGTAGCCCTGCTGCAGCTGAGGGTTGGAGCCCGTGGGGGTGTTGCTCCCGACTTTGCCGAAAAGAATCCCACATTTGCGACATGTTTGCAGCATCCTGTTTTTAAACCACAATAAACACTTTATTTGTGGATTGTTTGATCTGTTTCAAATAAACCTGTTTTTCAAATTAGATACATGATTCAGAGGAAATAGTATTTCGATGACGAGTGGGTTATGCGCTCCTTCAGGTAGCTCTTTTTGTTAAGAGGTGTGTTGCGAAGGATGGTTCACACGGTCAGCACCCCGTAATTATTGCGTTGAATGCTCTGTAATGATACAGGGTGATATTTGCTCTGGTGGAGTCTGCTGAATGTGTGATCCAAATAACCAGAGGGTAGAGCACAAAAAAGACCAGGATTCACAGCGGAGCATCACAGATCTAATGGCAGAGCAATAACCAGGCTGAAAATGACACATTTGTGCCCAGAGCTGACCTGGGTGACACAGCTATGTATATCCAGCTATCTTAGCCTTCCACCATCCTTTTCAGTAATAAAACAAGACTCAACATAGACCTTAAAATAAATGTAAAGAATACATGGCCACACAGTAAACATTATTGTTTTTTTTTTTTTCTTACCATGGGTTGTCAGAGTGAAGGCTCAGTGTGCTGCCAGTCACAAAAACGCAGCCAGTATATTTCAGCAACTACTGCTTAAGCTGTCCCAACAGTATTGACTTCTTTGAAACCAAATAACCTCAAGCACACCTTTTGCTGTCCTCAGAAAAAGGGAGCAGCAGTCTATTCCTCAGAATGACAACAAGGTGAAGATTGATGAGAGAGAAAGGAAGACTTCTGTTTCATACGGTCAACATGAAGAAGTGTACCACTGGGACTAAATTATTCAAGATTTTAACTAAATTTCACAGAAGGTTGTATCGTACCTGTCGTCAGATTGTGGTCAAGTGAGGCAAAAGGTGAAGCTAAATTTTTTTGGCATTCCCATGTTTATGGTCTCATTTGTGTTAGTAGGAATTTGTTTGCATTGTTATTGTAAGTTTACATCCTGATAATGATGACTTTTAATAGCTTAAATGCTTTTAGTGCCACTCTAAAAGACTGATTTATGTGTACAGGCAGCCTGGCTAGAATGTAATAGTGCTCACATATGAAAAACCACATCATGGTGTGCCAATTTAAGTAATAAAAATTAGCGTCAGTGGGGAAAAATGGAGTTGGAGTAGATACAGCACAGCAGTCATCACCTACAGAAAACTCACAGCATGCAGAGAATTAAAGATAAAACGGGGAGAGGCAAAACTTGCCAAAGCGTAATGTATTGCAAATAAATGTAGACTCGTATAATGAAAGAATATGTAATGCCTGACATGTTCTTTTCTTTCAAAGTGCTTTATAACATTAGCATAAAAGTGTTATAGCTTTTCTGTTAAATCTCCAAGAGTCCTTTGACCACAAGAAAGCCCCTTACATGCTTATGTCACACTTGGCCAGCCACATTTTGAATACTTAATTTGAAAACTTCCTGGTGCAAGTCCAACATTTTTGGAATGGGATCATGTTAGTCCCAGATTGGATTCGTACAAGTTCACAATATTTAAAATGTCATTGTCATCTCCAAATTGTATAATCATATGCAATAGCTGATGATTAATTTTAAGCAGTGTATTTAATCATGATGTAAGTGTCAGCCAAATGTTAGTGATAGTATCAAAAGTATATGGAAATTGTGTGCTAAATGGTTGTCGTAGAGACTGTCTTCTTGGCTCCTAGGCAAGAGAAGGTGGATCCAATGATCCTGACCTTGCTCTGGCCAGCAGTCCTCATCCAGCTTCGCACTGAGCTGAGCTTGTAAGTCAGGAACAAGCTGTGGGCGAAGCCGTCCGCGTTTCTAGGAGACTCTGCGCTGGAAATATGGCTCATCCTCACTGTCTTGTGAGAAAGATCAGGGGATGTCAACCTTGAAAGGTTGAAGTATACAGACTTTTGAGACTGGTCATCGTGCCTGCAGTGTAAGGAGATCATCATCTCCCAGTTTTGCATACCCATCCTCCACCATGTTGTAATGACGGCCATAATCTAATGAGACGTGGCTCCTCGGTGTCACTTTGAATTTGGCACCAATTTAAAAAGATAAAAGTTTTTATTTCTAAGCATACATTCACAAACAGGAGTTAAATAATGAAACATGTGCACTTACCAAGCAGTAGGCTATGGTTAAAGTGCAATGAAATGTTTTAATTTGCACTTGGCGTGGAAGCCAGTGTTAAATCATTTTAGATTGTTATAGCAATGCTCAACAACCAGCAGTATGCAGCAATCATAAGAGGGAAACTTTAATGAAATTGTATGTGCAGTTTTGAATGTTAATGAAGGCTTCCAGCATAGGCAGGTTTAATATGAACTATTGGGTACAATTCACTTGGAATTTCTTTATAAATTTCTAATGGCTGCTGTGCTTATGAATTATGGTTATAAATTTGTTGGCCTTAAGGTTTGTCTTTAATTTATTCGACTGCTTTATCCTAAGCAGATTGTCTCCATGGTAAATATAATAAAAATGTGCTCACATGATAAAGTCACACAGCTGAGGGTGAAGCACTGGTTACCAGAAGCTGAAGAGCAGGGTAGAGGCTGGCACTTGTTCCCAGCATTGAGCTGTCTGTCACATCTGTGACCTCCATCATTGGAGACTCCAGCTGTCCCTGTGCCCAGGGTAATGGTTTGATGCACATCTGTTGAGCTTTTGCATCTACTGTCATTCTAGAGATCTGCCAGTTAAGGGTTGTATATCAAACAACCATCACAGATTGTTCATGATAAAATTGCCTCCTCTGAGCTCTCATCCCCATGTTGGAGCCACATGCAGACTCACATGCAGATGTAAAGACTGGTTAAGAAAATAACTGCCCTTACAGTTGACTGCCAGCGACCCCGTAACATGTTTCTGCATGTTTCTGAAACTGTGAAACAAGTGATTTGTGACTCTCCTACAGCTCCTTTGAGACCTTCATTTTCTGTGTGTGTGTCTAGAACTGAGGCCTCAAAGATCATTTTCAGTTTGTTTTCAGAATAGCTTAGTTCTTTCTTTCAGAGCAGTGGAATATTTCAGTGGTTCAGTGTGACATTAGTACTGTTTGTTGAAACATAAGCAGGACCTTCTCTCAGAACCAAAGCTGGTGGTCTTCGGGTTACAAGTCCACATCCTTAGCTATGATGCTGTGCGATGCTCTTAACTTGCTTCTCCAAGTTCCTCTTGTTCAGAACCAAGTGTTTAACTTGCTCAGACTTTGGATGGATCAAATAAATAAACCCACAACAATCATGTGCTTAGAGCTCGTAATTCTGGCTGGCTTAAGCACATTCTGTTATCTCATGGCTGTTGTATTATGGTGCTTAATTTGGCTATAAAATGAACCCAACAGTTTTGGTCTCAATCCACTGCAGAAGATGAGTTTGGCAGCCATTCTGATGTATCGTTTGTGAAGTCAGTATAGAATAAATAGAGCCTGCTCAGTGTGTGTGTGTGTGTGTGTGTGTGTGTGTGTGTGTGTGTGTGTGAGAGGGAGGGAGGGAGGGAGAGAGAGGAGAAAGCGTGAGAGACTGGTGGGGTAGTAGGTGATGAGATGGTGGTAAATCTTGGTGCTGTGGAGAAAGACCTGCGGTTCAGTGAAAAATAAGTAGGCACTGCAGAGGAAAAGCTGTGAAAGCTGAGTCCTGCCCCCCTTACGAATACCCTGACCATCCGATATGGAGCAAATGCTGCATTTTCCCAAGCCCTGCTGCAGTGAGGCCTCGCTACCCCTACCAGCAGGGCTACATTCAATAGTGACCACTCCATAACAAGCACAGCGCTTTGTATGTTAGGATTAATGATGCTGGCATGCACTGGAACTACTTTGTTCCCATGGTTACCCATTGCAATGATGTCCTGCTCCTCAGCCTGGTGCACATGCAGATGTTTAACTGTTGCCTTTATGGTTTGAGGTTTGCATCTATGCAGGACACGTGGAATCGAAGCCCAAGTGAAGTAATCCACCTGGATTTATGACTTCCCTTCAGAAGCTCACTGAGGATAAGACGAGTAACCAGAGCGACCTTGTTTGGTTCAGGCCGACAGCCTGGAGGATTTTCTTAAGTGCCTCTGCTTGTCGAGAGGAAATGGTTGCTGAGGTTGTGGGCGCATGTATATATAGGTCATTATTGAGGTATTCAGCACGCCCTGTCGCTTAAGCCTCATGCCATGAATATTTTCCACTTTTGAAGATTACTGCGACTGCCAGCTCCTGTTCCTGTTCATGCCTTAGAATAGCCTTGTGAAGCCAAGCATCTGGTTGTGTCAAAGACCTGGTGGCCAAACGGTGTTCTCGGCTTATGAAGATCCAGAGAGCGTTGCGATTATTGCTTCTTGAAGGCAAATGTGACACGGAAGCACAAGGAGAAGAAAGGTTATGCTGATGCTGCCTGGTTAGTTGTCCGTGATCGTGTTCACAAAGTCCGCTGGAAAGATGAGTTTAAATGGTCTGGGATGCATATTTTTAATTTGTTTGATATTAGATGTGATAAATCTAATTTATGCTTAACCTGGATAAGCAACAGAGTTGGAAAATGTTTGGCTGTGCTGTCATGTCTGAGCTTCAGTTAAGCTTTTGCAACTTGCAAAAAGTATGTTTTGTTTGTGTTAAATCTACTTGCTGTATGTTACTTAGCTGTTTTACTGCAAATGGGTGTTGACTGAAGCAACAAAAAAAAAAGGAATTGCTGACTAACAGGGTACAGCACATGGTTTTAGAGTGAATCGTTTTGGTCACAGGACCCTTGTTTCACATGCAGATTGCTGTGCACAGCTGTATTGCTCTCTTGTTCACGTTTCTACTGCTATTATTTTTGGCTACTGCAGCGCTTACTCTGAAGAAGACGACTATTCCTGGCTTCTACCTCCACATTTTTTATTAAAGTCTTTCATTAAGAAAGTCCGTGTTTAATTTATGGAACGTGTCAGTGATGGCTTAATTCAGTGTTTATAGTCTGACTTGTTCACATGGTGTTTGGAACCTGAATTTTCTTGTGACTTCGTCATTTTCCTCACTCCTTTGTGTTTCTTTAATTTTGTTCCAAAGATCAGTCCTGGTTGTTTACCTTGCAGAACTTTAAAGAATGTTAATAAAGTTGCATACTAATTTTAACTATTATTTAACACTTTAGTTTATTACTGTTGATAGTTAAAAGTTGGATGCATTTATTATTTTTAGGTGTCATATTTACATTTTCCTGATGTGTGGCTGCAACACATTGCGAGCAAAAGATTTTGCTCACATTTGAGAGCCGTTGAGAAAGATGTACATTTTGAAAAGCACTAATGGGTTCTAGAGAAGTGAAATCTAAATGGATCTTTTTATGAATGCAGCTGTAATTTTGCCATAATTTAGTTTCTGTCAGGAGCAGGCACAGAACAAACGTGCTATTCATGTTTCTGATGCAGAGGAACAAGCTGGAAGGTTGAACATTAGCCGGGTAAAATACATGATGTTTCCAAGAGCAGGCATCATGTTTTCCCGTCACAATAAATGCTTATGGTGTTATGAGTGAAATACTTGGAGTGGTTGGATAATGAGCCCCTTTTTAAAGATACTGTATTTCTTACCCTGTAGGTTTTATGTATGTTTTGTCTACTTTGTTGCTGTTCTTCATTAAGTTTATTTGTGCCATATTACACTCTATATGTCTAATTTAGGAGGCCTTACAGCTGTCCTTGAGCGCACAGGAGTGAATGGAACTCCTTAATGTTGCAGTACTGCCCCTCACCTCTGTGAATCATCTTTTGGATCCTCCGGACTTTTTAAGCATGTCCAGGGATGGCAAATTTAAGTGCACCACGGGCAGATTTTTGTTGGACGGAGAAAATTAGCTGAATAAATAAACACTATGCATTAATTGAAACCATCACACCCTGAATATGCTTAGACTTAGTGTGGTTTAAGCTTGAAATGGAAATATAGTCTTGTCCACTGCAGCATGAGCCAAAACAATGTTCTGAATGTTAATCCTGTACATATTAGAGAAAAATGACGGCCTCTGTAAATTTTACCAGTGTAATTTGTCATGAACAAAGGATGTTGTCAGATGAGTAAAGAATAAAAAATATAAATCAGGTTAGATCAATATTTTTACACAATAGATGTCAAGGTGCAATAGACTGAACTGAAGTGATACTTGCAGCTCCCAACAAAAGGGAAAATAATCTACATTACAAAAATAATTGCAGCGTACTGACTTGTTTTACATTTTTAAGAAAGTCATTTTTTTCTTACTTTCTCGAGTACCCCTTCCCCAGTCGCTCACAACACTTCTGTATTTATGTTCTCGTTTCACTATGATAGCACTGATAGTGTACCCTTTAACTTAATGCTGAAAGATAGTTTTATCTGTCTAGTCATTTTTATGTAAATAATGAACCAATACAGTATTTAAATAAAGAAGCTTCTTTAATCTGCAAGTTCAAGAACTTTGGATGGCGGCAGCAGCTATCCCCAGTTTCACATGCTGGCGTGCCAAGCTCGTTCCTGTCACTTTCCATTAATGCTCCTCCCCACAGTGCCCTCAGGAGAACATGGGTTTGTGGTGATCAACTCATAGCAACATGTGATAGAAAGGCAGAGCACCAGAGTATCACGGCACTGGTCAGCCCACCATTTGTTGGATGCCTGTAAATGAGACTGACAGGACCGTGGGTTGTCAGTTCCGCATGGCGTCCCAGCATGTGGGTTTCCTGCATGTAATGATCAGCTTGTCTTCAGGAGATTATCTTATATTCCACTAGTTATGACATTGCCTTTATGGTCATTACCAAGGATAATGAGCTACACAAAGTTATCTTTTAAATACATGTTCTTTTGTTAATTTATCCCTTTGTTCTTTGTCCATTGTGACAAGCACAGTGTAATTAATAGATGTAAAATAAAGATTTAATTAACCATAGTAAATACTGTTAAGTACCCAAATGTTAAATAATATTATGACTGACCTGTTGGTTACTCTATGAATGTTCTAAGGTGTGTTTGTCCAGTGTATGGACTGATTTCTTTTTTTCAATTAAAACAAACTGTTTGCTTCTGGTAAATAGAGATGAAGGACTTGACTATTCTCTTCGTTATTTATAAATTTTCTTTATTCCAGGTTGAAAGAATTGTAGACAAAAGAAAAAACAAAAAAGGGAAAATGGAGTACCTTGTGCGCTGGAGGGGCTATGGCTGTGAAGGAGATACATGGGAACCAGAGACACACCTCTCAAGCTGCAAGGATTTCATCCGCGAGTTCAACCGTTTACATAGTGAGCGGCAGAAGGACGGTGGCCTCCTTCGGTCTTCGCGCAACTCCCCTGGTCCCGCCCATGGACCTGGCAACAATGCTCGCAAACAGATCTGCAGGCCTCATCAGACACAGCAACAGCCACCACCATTACGTCCATCCCATACCAGTGATCCCACTACTGCCACCAATACGGCCCTCACGGTTCAAAAATTCCCGCAGCAGCCATCCCCACTTGCAGCACAGGAGGTCACTACCAAAATGGACACAGAGCAACTCCTCTCTAGCCAGAAATACAGACGCATCAGCAGTGTTGGCACTGGTGTGGCAACAGCCACTGGTGCAGGGCGTCGGAGTGTGGACTTGGTCAAGACCGGCATTAAGATTCTAGTACCCAAGAGCCCCATGAAGAGTCGGACTGACTCGGAGGAATCGCCCAGTGAGGCAGCCCACAGCCTTGAACAGACTGGGCGGGAACCTGACTCTGTACCTCCAGAGGTGGCCTTGCTGGAGAAGCCAGCGGCAACCCTTCTGGGGCCTGGGGATGAGAGGGCCCGGATGGGAACGCGACCACGGACTCAGTCTCTATTCCCTCCTCCACAGGTGCCTATCACACCTGCTGCAGTGCGATCCCTCATTGGGAAAGGTAAGGACACCTCTTGCACTTTGGCATCGACAACTTCTGACAGTCATTTCTGGATGACATTTTCCCTGGAGCATTTAGTAATTTTTTTTTTTTTTATGCTTTTAGGTAACATAAACCTGTATAATATTCACTAATGACACTGGATTATATTGTGAGGACTACTGAAATATTTGTACTTGGTTCCTCCAGATACACGTACCTCGTAGATTACTAATAATCTGTTCTTCATACTAAAATATGTTGCATGAAAATCCATGCTATGAAGCCTGTATGAAATAAGCAGGGAAAAATTACATGAATTTGCGGTGAAGATCTGGCTCTATGGCTCTTTGTTTATTGTCAGCTGTTACTAAGCGTTAATGACTGGCATCGTGCAGTGGGATACAGCAATTGGCTAGGAAGCGGGGCATTTGTCGTCGTCGTGACAGTGCGTACGCAAGTCCATGTTGCTATCCACAGCGGTAAAACAGCTGCCCTCCATGCTAGGTTGCCGTGATGTTTTTCTGACGTCTAGATTAAGAGGCACTACCATCACCAGATGGCCTGGATGCACACAGCAGACCTCCAGACATGATCTACCGGAGTCTGCATCATTTCTTTTTTTTTTTCCCCCCTCTTTTCTACCAGATTACTTGTCAGTTTCTATGCAGAAAATAGATGCCTGCCCCTGCCACAGCCTGTCCGAGTCTTACCACCTCACTGCACAGTCAGATTGGGGTGATGTGTTGGAGGACTTGCGGGGCTAAGCTATATCGAAATATATATAAAATCAACGTAATATGACCATGTTCAATCTTACACAAATAACAGCACAGCCAGGCAGTGGTTGATCAATGGGAGAGAAGGATTAATTCAGCTTCTTTTATCGGTGCAGTGTGTTGGTAAGAATCCACTAGGTTCCATGCATGCTTGTCTTTTTAGTGATTCACAGTAAGGATGGAAAACTAGCCTGAATAAGAGATTCCATCCATATGTCTCTGTCCATGCTCTGTACATAGTTTCTGCAGGGCACTGATATGTGTCTGTTAATTTTCTTTGGACATTGAGTGGCTTGGACATCATACAGTTTGCCTGAGAGTGGCCAGGTTCAATGCACTGTACATCGTCACGATCTGCTATTAATGAGAATACAGGAGAGCTGTCGCCATGGTCACGATGTAACCCGCCGTCATCACCCCACGCAGGTACATCTGCCTTCATGGAGGCCCTACCGGCCAACGGGACAGCAAGCTCTCAGAACTCTGTGAGTGGAACGTCGAGTGCAGCCAGCAAGCGCCGCTTTGAGGAGCGCACGGCCTTCGACAAGCGGCTGCGCTTCAGCGTCCGACAGACGGAGAGCGCCTACCGCTACCGTGACATCGTTGTGAAGAAACAGGACGGCTTCACACACATCCTGCTCTCTACCAAGTCATCTGAGAACAATTCCCTCAACCCCGATGTGAGTCAACAAGTTGCCTCCTGCCTGCACTGTTTTATGACCGGAAATGGGAAACGCAATTGTATTTTACTTTTCCTAGTGTGCAGAGTCATTGATGTATGTGACATTGCATTTGGTGGTGAAATTCTTTTCGTGTACATCACTGTAGTGAATGATAGTTAAAAGATACTGACAACATTTAAACTACAAACCTCGATCTGGCAGACACCTAAATGGATTAATTATTTTGCAAGTATAAATTAAATTCGTATTGAAAATGGTTGGTGATGGTGACTAGGAATCTGATTATGGCAATATACAGTAGCTGCTGGAGCAGATTCTTTGATCTGTCTGCTAGTTTTGTCACAGGGACACGTTTAAACGGGGGCTCCTTTGAGCTTTATTGGTAGCAACATTTGCTTCTGAGATGTGTGAACGGAACTCGGTGAGAACAGTGAATGATAGAACAGAGGACAATTCATGATGGTGCCGCTCTCAATGCAGGTGATGAAGGAGGTGCAGAGCGCTATGAGCACTGCAGCAGCCGACGACAGTAAGCTGGTGTTGCTCAGCGCGGTCGGCAGCGTTTTCTGCTTTGGCCTGGACTTCATCTATTTCATTCGACGACTAACAGACGATAGGAAGAAAGAGAGCATCAAAATGGCAGAATGCATCAGGTGAGGACAGAAGGGCAACGGTGGGATTATAACGGCCTCCTTTGCTCTGTAATTATCAAGCTTATGGTGTGGAAATGGAAACCTGGGGATGAGCTGGTGAGGTGATGATCGTTGAAGATTGGAAACACAGTGAAATGATCTCATTGAAGAAATAGATGGCGCAGTCATTTCATTTCTGCAAACCGCACACGTATGCTATGAATGACATGACCTGGAAAGATCTTGGTCTTCTAGGAGGATCTAGGTAGCTGGAATGTGAGAAATGTTAGCAATGTCCTTTTCCCCTGGTGATCACCGATGTCCTCCAGGCCGCGGAGAAGCCAGCTGGGCACATAGCAGGCTCATGTCAAGCTCACATGACAGGCATCACATTACATTTGTTTGGCCATTCCAGTTGATTCCTAAGACTGATATCCATGTGCTAAGCTAATGTTGCCTGATCTTTCCCCTTTAAGTAAATGTAATGAAAGAAACGGTCTGCTACTGTAAGCAGTTGTCTTGCATTGCAAGTAGTAGTTTCTGTGAACACCTTCATCCACTTCATTTCCTGGTAGAGCTGAGCTGAAATGATAAATATTCTGTGTTGGATTGCTTGAAATCTGTTTACACCAGCAGCGTGTTTTCATTGTTCTTTCTTTTCTGGTTTTACCGCATTCTGTTCTGCCCCCGAAGTAAAAGCTGGTGGCGAATTGCACTTTGTAGATATGGCAAAGGTCGGGCCGATTCCACCGAGGCTGTTAGTATAACGGTATATTTGTGCAGTTGAGGTCCATTGAGCCTAAATGAGAACACCACAATGAACAGATGTGTAGGTCTGCAGTAAGCTTGTGGAGTGGCTGTGATTGTTTTAAAGCTAGGGAGCTTGATGGCAACCAGCTGTTGCATTTTTCCTTGCTCAAAGCAAACTGTTTTCTGGAATCCCAAAGCAGTCTAATTGACAAGTAGTACATAGCCATTTTATTTTCTTCAGTCTTTTGTGTCCAGATCCTGTTAAAAACGGTTAAAACTGATAGTGATCGTCAGTAAATGTTGGCGGTGGTGATGATGAGTTTTAGCAGTTGTAATGACCATAGTTATGACTATTATTTGTTGAAACAAGAAGCATAGTGATGCAACAAGTAGTCCTGGGATCTCCAAGCTCATGGACTGTGGGATCAGATTTGGTTTGATTCTGGCTCAGTTTGTTCACAGTTTGCATGTTCACCCCATGTTTGTGCGGGTTTCCCCCCGGTGCTCCGGTTTCCTCCTCCAATCCAAAGACACGTACAGCAAAAGACAATGGTCAACCACTTCCATACCCTTCTCTGCGCTAAAAACCATGCGAATGGCTATGAACCAACTCTGATCCGATGGCACTCATGATTGATGATTTTTTTTTCCACTCTCTTTAGAGCATTTGTGAACACCTTCATCCAGTTCAAGAAGCCCATCATTGTGGCAGTTAACGGGCCTGCAGTGGGCTTGGGTGCCTCCATCCTGCCACTGTGTGACGTCGTCTGGGCCAATGAGAAGGCCTGGTTCCAAACCCCCTATACCACCTTTGGCCAGACACCCGATGCCTGCTCGTCCCTCACCTTCCCCCGAGTCATGGGCATAGCTTCTGTAAGTCTGTACCCCATTTTCATTACTCATGCTGCAGTTATTCCCTCTCCTCCTTTCCCTACAAACAACTGTCCTGCTCTTTACACCTTCTGTACATTTTTGCTCTTTACACTTGCCATTTTGTTCCCATCCATTTGCATTTTGCACTTTTTTGCCACCCATAGTCCACCATTCCTCACACTTCCTCATGCCTTTGCCATTCATCTCCTGCTTTGTTTTTCTCTCTCTCGCTTTAACACTTCTACTGCTGCACTATAACTGTGCCTGAAATGAGTCCCTTAACGTTACTTACCATCTTCCCTGCCTCATGTGTAGCTGTTCAGTAACATTCAGTAGTAATTTTGAAGGTGACCAGCTGTATCAGTAGAAAAGCAGAACATGCTAAGCTCAGTTCTGAAGGTTTCTGGCTAATCTCATCCACATAGTTTGAATGAGACACAACTGTGCACTGTCTGCTCTGGACGCCAGCATTTTTTGGAGAGCGTGTAATCCTGGCATAAGACAGTCTGTTTCTTACTGCGCGTGTCTAAACCAGGTCTGGTATCACTTCTGTTGAATTTTACAATTTGATATTGATGCCGGTAGTGTGTGAAATATTTTATAATTTAATTTTTAGATTGAATTTATTTTAGGAAGTGAAAGTAATTGTAAGGTGGTTCACCTTGCATTCCTCTGGGGCAAACTGTCTTGCAAGTATTTTTTTTTTTTTTTTTTTTTTTTTTTTTTTAAAAAGGTTTTCCTCCGAAATGCAGTTGTTATTATGAGGTCAGTTTAGATCAGGAGCACTTCCCCTGCGAGCTGCCTGTGTGAAATCATCGTGATTACTCATACCTTCTGGCTTCCAGCTCTTTCATGGACCCGGCTCAGAAAGAGGAGTGCAGAAAGACGGCCCGTCGTGCAGTACTCGTATATGAGCTGTAGTTTCAGCTCAGCTCTGTGTAGGAATAAAGGGCATGACTGACACACTGAGTTGGAGGTGGATTTGACAATGTGTGGACGTGGGCTGGAAGCTGTAGCGTTGGTTTGAGTGGTTCACCACGCTGTAGGTGGCAGTAGAAGCACACAGACAGGGCATTTGGCAACCGTCTGCCTCATTCCACAGTGAGAGCCTCGCTGTCCCGCCTGCACTCACACATTTGGCTCCTATTCTTCTGTGTTTAACTACAAGATGCTTAAAAGAATCCATTATGCACAATTTTGGAGGCTGCTGGTGCTTTTTTTTTTTTTTTCCTAACCCAAGACAAAGCAAACATCACACTTTTGCCCCTTCTGCTGTCTCTGGTATTTAATGCTGGATCCATGTCTTGCAGCTTTGGCCTTTAATCTCCTTGGGCTAAGGGTCCCCCTCACCACCTAAATATACTACATTGGTTGGGTTCAGACTTATTGGATGGTGGTGCCTGTCATCTAAAGTGTGCCTGATTTCACATTAATGTGGATCAAGTTATAGCAGGTGTTGAGTGGGCCATGTGTGCTGACCTCCTCCTTCCATCCTACCACCCCCCGCAGGCCAGCGAGATGCTGCTGAGCGGCCGCAAGCTGACAGCTCAGGAGGCGTGCTCCAAAGGTTTGGTCTCCCAGGTCTTCTGGCCCGGGACGTTCACTCAGGAGGTGATGGTGCGCATTAGGGAGCTAGTCTCTTGTAATTCAGTTGTAAGTCATCCCTTTAATTTGTTTTTGATTTTCTTTTGTGACATTCTCACACCGCACACGTCCTCGTTGACCTTTGGTTCTCTTTAGTTTCTCCTCACGCCTCATGTGCATACACATCGTGCAGTGTTTCCCCTACACAGCCCAGCAGGGTATGCCGAGCTTTCGCTCCAGATTAACGTCTGGTTTATAGGAAGCCATTACCTCTTAACATTTGTACCACAGGGGTACAGAAGCCAGCTGTCTGTCTTCTATGTTGAAGATAGTACCAAAATTTGTTTGTGGATTTCTGTAATAGTTGTCCTCTGGGTGTTGCTATTATTATTATGTGTTCTTTTAGTCTTGGTCATAATAGTTTATGGCTGTTACTGAAGGGATTTATTCTTAATTTCTGGAACTTTTTTATACTGGTTATCAGACTTTATTAAGGTATATTATACAGGTCAACCCTGTTTTATGCACTTGAAAAAGCTTTGGTAATCAAAACTATGCATACGGGATCAAATTTTATGTTATTTTCAGCGGATAAAATAACTGCGTTCCCAGTCCACCTGAATGCCCCCAAACTAACTTTCCCAGTGCCTTGTAGCAGGTACAGCCTTGCGCCGTGCAACACACACACGGTACAAACTTTTCTTTTTGTAGCAGGGAGATCAGAACTCTCTAAAGATATGAGCAACTGATGGAAAAGGACTGGGAACTCCACATTCTGAAGTTGTTCATTCAATGATAAAGTTTGTTAGAATATGTAAAAACAATTTAAAATAATTTACTGTAACAAACTTAGTGTACTCCTGAGTGAAGAGAAGAACAGTAATCCTGGCATTTGAGTTGTGGTGACTGGTTTACCTCTTTCAATTCTTCTAATTTTATCATACACTTTTTTCAGGCCTTATTACCTTTTAATTTTTTGGCCCCATTTTACAGAGTTACACTTTAATTACATGGAGACATTCTACAAACATATAGAAGCAAAGTGACATTGAGACATGAACCCCCAAAGGCATTAGCAAATGATGTCCTTTACAGCTTACTGTACTGCACAGTATTACATTGCAAGGCAGTCTGATACTGGAGCCAGCTACTTAAGCGACTCGTGAACATTAAATTTCTTTATTTCTTGCAATTTTCTGACATTGTGTTGTCTCTACATTACAACAGGGTGTCTGCTTCGCAAACCGCTATAGTGAAATTGCATATAACAGGGTTTACCTGTGTTTGATAACATGGTAGCTCTAACTAGTGCAGCCTGCAGCACAGTTTAGCGCTTTAAGGGTTAACCCCTGTCATTCCTATTTTTCTGGATAATTCTGGTGGGAAAAAAGGACGTTCCTCTCACTTGACATATCATTTATAAAGATAACTGACGTTACCGACCATGCCATTACATTATTTTTGTCGCTACTTCACAAGCTAGAATCCCCCTGGTGAGAATAGATTTCATACATACATTTTCACAGTAACGCCATTATAATTCTTGTCTCAACTGTAAGTTGGACATTATTTTCCATAATCCAGTAAATGTGTCTTTCGCCCCTTCCTCTGTTTGGCCCCCGTTATTCGGGTGGCACCCAGGTTCTGTGCGAGTCCAAAGCGCTGGTGCGCAACAGCAGCCGGGCAGCGCTGGAACAGGCCAACGAACAGGAGTGCGAGGCACTGAAGAGAGTGTGGGGCTCACCGCAAGGCATGGACTCCATCCTCAAGTACCTGCAAAAGAAGATTGACGAGTTCTAACCGCCCAAGCCTGCATCAGTAGCACACCTGTGTATAATGTGAGGAAGAATAGATATTTTCTTCAGGGTCATGGACTTAGAAGAATGGAATGCCTTATAAGGTCAATGAAATGACAAGTCTGGGATGTTTGCAGAATGGTGGGACTGCCTTTCCCAACATCCTTTGCATCTTACCATCTCCCATCACCTGTTGTCTTGCTCTTTCTCTGCTCTTTATATGCTTTTAAGAACCTGGAGCACCAACAGTCTTTTATCCTGTTTTTGGATAAAAGGAGAGCAGAGGAATGGAAGGGTAAAGATGGAGTGTTTGGCACACCGTGTAGTTGAACGGGTGGGATTGGTGGACGTCATCGTTTTCATTTGGGGACGAACAAGCCTTACTGTTGCCACACCCACCCGGACCTTCCTGGCTGTAAGTTCTTTCACGTGATGCGCAGGGGGCAGGAGAGGATCAGTTGTCCCAAATTGGACATCCTCATTGGCTCCTTGCAGCCTGGAGGACCTTCTACACTTGACAACACAGGTTAAATCCGCCTGGCAGTATTAGTTTGACCACAGATTAAACCCAAGTTGTATGTAGGATTAGTTTTTTAAAGTATGTTTGGTTGTTTATACATTTTGATATGTTTTTGTGTTTCTTTTCTCTTAATTGCAGCTCTTGGTAATTTTGGTTATCTCCTTTGGCTTTAGGTTAAACATGTTACACCAAATATTTTCTATTGTCATTGTAAATGTTTTGTCTAGGTTCATCTTAAAATATTTTTAATTTAATAAGTTAAGTAAGCTCCATGCCATTTCTTTTATGAAAAGTGAGAAAAAGCGTCTGTGTGTATCGTATGGATGGGGGCTGCGTGTGTGTCCCACAGTTCCAACAGTGCTTCTCTTTCTCTTCACTGTTGTACTTCAGAAACCCTTCTTTGCTTTAAGAAGTAGAACGTGTGCCGGGCTTATTTAGGAACGTTAGCAAGATGCAGCCCTCAGGCGTACTGGGATTCCCATCCATCTCCTTTGTCCAACCTGAGCAAACATGAAGGACGTCCTCCATCTTACAGACCAGTCGAGGTCCGAAGCTAGTTGTGCCGGTCAGTGCGGAGTTGCGTATTGGTTGTGTCACTTAATACAGCGTGACACACTTTTGAGGCAATTCATGGCAACATTTGTAAGGGTGTTTTTGTATTGGCACGTATTTCAGTGGTTCGTCCAAGCGGTGATCATTGCTGCGCGGGAGACAAGGTGAGCAATTGTGACGCTCACATCATAAAAACGGGCTGTGGAAAAGTCCAGTATGACTTGGACAAAGTTTACTCAACTTGTCCAGAAAACTTTGTTTTTAATTGCAAACTACTGCTCTATCATTTGAAGATGGTTGTTTGAATTGATTTCCTAAGTATCTTGCTTGAATTGACGTGTTTTTCTGCTCACTGAGACACGCACAGCGGTTCGCGTAGAGCGAATGATGTGCTTTGTAAGGTGTCGTCGCTCCCGTTGCCTCCACGCACTCTTACCTTCTGGAGAGTCACAGTGAGTCCAGTTCTTGCCCCTGCAAGTGCTGTGTGCTGGAACAATGGGGCCAAAATATGAGGGATTGTGCTCTAGAGGTGAGCAGAATTTTAACCAACCCCTACTTCCCGCAGCACCAGAAAGGGCGTTCTTAGCAGTGGTCCACCATCCTGCACTTGAAGAAAACCATCTTTATAACCAAGTCATTCGAGCATCAGGGTAAGACCAGTGAAGGTAAAGCTAGACAACCCCCAGCAAAAGAGCTAAAGAAATCACAAACCTGAGCAAAGATCCCCCACCACCTTCACATGCTTTCAAACCTCCCTGCAAATCTCATCCTATAGCTTTCACATCCTGAAGAGATATCAGGTACTTTTGCTCTGCCAAAAAGAAAACATAAGCCCACTTTGAGCCCATTTCTTGAAGCGTGTGCTTATTCTAGAACAGTGTCCTCTGAAATGTACCTTATTTTTATACTGTCAAATGTTGGTGTTGGGGCAGAGCCTGGGTGCCCTGCTACAGGTTCACTAAGCTAACGTGTACACAGTCCTAGGCCTTCAGCCTCGATACCTGCTACAGTATTTTTACATCATTTGGGACCTATTTCTTGTCATAGATTGAGCTATATATAAATATTATATATACTTGTACAATCTGTAAAGTTTTATAGATTAAAATATATGCAGCTGTGAAAACTGAGTAAATAAACTTATTTCGTACAATATGAGTCTCCAGTTTCAGCTTGTTTAACATTTTAGAGAATTTGTGTGACTTCTAGTGATTCAGTTTTCTTAAATTTGACATTTTTCCCAAAGCAACTTGGTAATTTACACAGCTGGGCAGTTCTTACTATAACAGGTTAAGTTAAGGATGTCGTTCAAGGGTAGAGTGGCTGGAGATGACATTTGAACCCAAGTGGGAATGATTTGTAAAGCTGTACTTGACCATTTGGAATTACTTATGTCTTTATTTACCACCAGAAATGGTCATGCTGACCATAATTGGAACAAAATCCTACCAATGCCTGATTATCAGATCAAAATGACTGAAACAATCATGTTCTGCAGAAAAATCTTGTTTTCACTCCCAGCACAGAAAAGGTACTTCAGATCAGTCCAGAGTACAAGAATGTCTTCAACTGTGCTGCCCCACAGGTCCCTTGTCTGCTGCCAACATTATTGTTCTCTGAAAGTTTCACAGGAAGGTGCAAAATGCATACGTATTAAAAGCGTTAGGGAGGACAGCCATCGTTGGCGCCAACACCCATGTGCACCCAGTAGTCCTCGTTGCTAAAGACCACAAAGCTGTAGAAGTTCTCCCCGCCCTTGTGGAAACCGTGCTCAGCCGTCCCCCAGGAGACGGGACTGTCCGCAAAGCCGTGGACCACCAGCGAGAGCCAGGAAGTGAATTTGGGCTCAACAAAATACCGCCTTGGACAAAGAGAAAGAAATGGTTAGACAGTGGAGGACAGCGGGTGAGTAACTCTGCACCAACATAGCAATGTAGAAAGATACTGAAGTCTACTCAACCCAAGCCCAACAGGGCCTTGTCATTATTTTGTGGGCCAGGGTTTGGTTTGTTTCCTAGTAAATGAAAATTATTTTAAATGTATTTTTATTAGAAGAAATGAGTAACTCATTTTATGATACAGCAGAGCACACATGGACTGTTAGCAAAGGAGGAAATGAAACAAAAGCTCTTAAAGGGGAGAATTTCTGCCAATCCCAAGCAGGGTGGGAGATGAAAGACTCAATGGTCACATAGTTTAGAGTCTGCAGTGTTTTCACTTATGAGAGCAAGAAAACTGAAATGTCTTCAGCAAAGTGCAGACCAGGTAATTATTCTACAGTTTACTGTCTCATAGGGAAATGCAGCCTATTAAAACTGCTGGTAAAACGATTGGTTCCACCCCACAGCAGTGGGGGCATCTCTGTCCATCAGCTCAAGCTGCGTGTGCAGGTGTTTCCTGACAGAGGACAGTGGCCCGGTTCAGGTTTGGCACCACCTTTTGGGTTCAATTGGGTTTCAGTTTCACGGTAACTGAGTTTTCTAGTGTGCACGAAAGCACGATGTAACCCTGTTTATTTTTATCTAAATGCACCCGAGCCACAGGGGAGAAGAAAGGATGATGGTGGAGGTCTTACCTTAGTTCTTCCAGCAGCAAGTGGATGTCTTGGGGCAACAATAGCCCAGTGATTGTGCAGAGCATGGCCTGGTTCACTAACATCTGAGGCTCGGGACAGGCGTATGTGGACAGGAAGTTGGTGGCGTCGTTGTCACTACAGATAAGACACCTTTAAGGAGGACCCTGAGCAGCACTTCTGCTGCCAGCAGATATGCAGATACTTGGATAACATTTATATGGCCAAGATGGTCGACTCACCAGCTGATGCCCATGCTGACAGCTCCAAGCCACTCTAGGAAGGTGTGAGGTTCGCAGGCACTCTTTCCATGCAGGTTGTCACTCTGGAGGACAGGACAGGGCAGGTCTCTCAGGGTCTGAATCTCTACAGTTGGCTGAAGCTTCTTCCAGGGGTAGCGGGACAAGCAGGAGGGCAACACCCATGTGCCAGCATTCGCTAACAATGCAACACAGCAGTACCGAGAGAACCTGAATTCGTGCACACCGCTGCAATGTAATCACATTAATATTACATTTATAATCATTTCCACAACCGAGGTAGAGCTTTAGATACAGACACCATACAACCATTTTTCTGCAGTATAAAAAGATGATTCTTAAGCAGTCAGATACTCTTATGGAGGAGGTCCCTCTTGTTCTCATGTTGGTTATTAGTGTCCATCTAGGACTGACCGACACATATAAAGCTGTTGGAGAGGGGGTATTGGGGGGCAATATCAGATATCAAACATGTTTAGCAGAGTGCAATTGGATTTCGGTATAAGATGCTTCATATTCCAGTAACACATGAGAACTTTCTGCAAAGGTGTAATTAAACACTTAAAATATTTTACATGGCAGAGCTTTAACATTTATTCTCAGCATGTTTGAGTTAAAGGATATATAGTAAATGGAAGTTTGATAATATAACTTTAAAAGTGGGCGATGGAACATTAAATCTCTATTTAAACCATACAATTCAGTAAAAAAAAAAAATCTTTACCTTGAGGCAAAGTAAAACATTTAAGTGTTATCAAAGCAGAGTTGTATGATTCGGCTTTTTTTTTTTTTTTTTAGGGTAGCTTATTTTATAGTTAATTTAGAGGCGAATAAAAAAGTGACAAAAGGACACAAGTACAAACAGTACAGTAACACCTGGATTAGTGCACTAGATGAGAAATAGAACCTAAAGAAATTGCACCATAAGAGGTCACTGATGCAGCATATTACATAAATAGAACTTAAACCGCGCGACAAAGTTATCCATGAAATTAGTGTTACAATGAACATAAAGCTGCATGAACATTTTCTAAATACGCTAAACGAAAAGGCTACAATAGGAGTGCCACCAGCTGCCTACTTACCATCACGCTGACAGGCCATGAGGAAGTCCATTCTGAGGGGCACCTTTTCTTTCAAGGCCCACAGCAATCGGTTGTACCGTTTCGAACGCGGGGCCACCGACTTGTCGGTGAGGTCGATGGACACCACTGCAAAGAGGCACCGTGTTCAGACATGTAAACCAGTGTGCATACAAGGGGGGGGGGACTGCACCCACCGTATCTCAGCGGTCGTTTATGGGAGAACTGGGACGGCTTGCCCTCCAGGCCCAGCTGCTCGTACGTGTCCTTATCCACAGACATGATCAACCGGCCTAAGGAGACGAGATAAGGGAGGGCAGCAGGGGGTAGCGTGGTTAAGGACATCACCTGATGGTTGCTGGCTTGTTTCTCACCCCCCACTGCCACTACACTGAGTTGCCAGTTTATTAGGTACGCAAACATTCCAGCAAGTCATATGTCACGTGACTGTGATGTGAGGTTTAACCGCGAGACCAGCGTTTCCAGCATAAGTTCGGGTTCAGCCGAGTGGCTTTTCACGAACAACTGTTTTAAGGATTTGGAGAACAGCAAGCCTGCGCATGAAAACAGCTTGTAGATCAGAGGTGTCAGAGGAAAAGGGGAGAGAAGAGCGCCGCAAACAGACGGGTCACAACCAGGCAAATCGCATCCGAATTCATCATCGGCATGCAGAAGGTGAGCTCGCAACGCACCGACCTATCCCAATTTGTCTCAAATGGCCACAGCAGCCGCAGACCAAAACGGCACATCTCCAACGTGCAATATGCTACCGGACAGGTGTACCTTATAATGCGGCAACTCCGCGTACAGCATCCTCGAGCAATTTACGTACCCTGGTTCAGCACCTTGGTACTGAGATGGAGAAAATGGTGGGATCACACACTTCACATCAACAAAACGAAGAGATAAACCTCACCAGTGGGGAGAAGGGCGATGACGTTGTCCTGGTCGATTCTTGTCTTGTAGGAGAGGGCATAGAAACCACCTGAAAGGAACAGGAAAAGGGGGTCAGCCAGCCTGCGTGGCACAGAGTCCCGCAAAGCCCTGCTGTGCGGAGGCCTCACATCGCACCTTTCTTCACGGTCTGCTCCAGGCATTCCTCTTGCAGCAGCTCGAACACAGGCACCTGCTCGACCAGGTAAAACGGGCTGAACCCGCCGATGGCGCCTCGCAGGGAGGGAGGAAGAATCCCGCAATCGGGGATGAAAACGGACACCTGCAAGGGGTGGAGCGGAGGGTCGGTCACCATCCTACAAACATCTGGAACATTCTTTTACACGCACACGGAGGTTCTAACAAACACGCTGCTGCACACACGCGAGATTCGCGCTCACCTTATAGTTGAAGTAGTGCTGCGACACGTGTTTGCGGTGCCGGGATTTCTCGTTCACAAAACTGGATTTCTCACACACCAGCACGCTTCGCGGACACCTCTGTAGTCCCGAGAACATGGCCGAGGTTTAAGATGAAGGTAGATGCGTCATAAATCCGCTTATTCACAACATTATTTCAGCTGACGCGACCGCCGGACTCGAAACCTCTCGGCGGCGTTTTCTTCCGCAGCCAATCGCTGCCTTTGAAAGCGCGCGGCTGTTTCGTCACTTCCTGCGCAAGCCCGACCCATTCACCGGGCCGCTTCCTGTCACGTGGACGGCCGTGTCGCCCGACGTTAGCGGCGCTTAAAAGATTAAATCTACTTTCTTAGATAATAAAATGGAGTTGGAATGAATAAAGTGCCGATATAACAGATGTCCCCGTATTTAAATTAGGTATAATAAAAACAGATGGAGCCCTTCAAGTTGCTTTATCTCAGTTCTACAGTGACCTCACTCAAGTAATCTATATTATTATTATTATTATTATTATTATTAGACTTCTTCAATGGCTTCGTCGTGCTCGAAAATAATGAGCACATGGTGAATTATTAACCCCTCTCGGAGTGAAAACACAAGTTACGTAACTATTATTTGCTGATGCCCCTGCGTAACTGCAGTCGCTGTTTGCCCTCTTATGACGCCATTCGTACGCAGTTCTTTTAACTCAAACGAAACAAAGCACCTCCGACCTCTCAGTCAAGCAGCAGGTGGAAATACGTTAAACCCGAGCAGAAATAAATTCGCTATGAAACTTTTTCAACTTTTTATGCCGAGGCTGGATTTGGGGCGCGCGTGTACGCGCCCGTGACGTCACGACGCACGGGGGTGACAAGTACCTGTGTGTTAAATATCCAGTCCGTGGCGTGAGAAACAAACCGTTTAAAGAATAAACACAGAGATTTATGTCGACCTTGGAATGAGAAGCGACGGATGTTACGTGAGTCGACGTCGCAGAAGGAAATTATTTCTTAAATGAATGGCAGTTTTTTCCCCATTAAAATGCTATTTTGCGAGTGCATTTTCTGGATGGCGACGACCGCGTTAAAAGTTTGAACGTCCGACTACACTGCAGCCGCGGTGCTACTCACTGTCACCCGGGGCAACGATCTCATATTTTGTAGCCAGTTTGTCACTAAATTCATGATCGTGCGAGCGTCCCTCCCCGACGTGACAGAGGTACCTGTGACGTGAGACCCCCTTCGGACGCTCCGGGGGCGCACAAGAGCGCCACCTGGCGGGCGCAACCCTCCGACGGCGGCATGAAGAGGGTGCGGTTCGGTTCGGGGACGCGCTTGGGCTCCGTCCGGGCGCCGGGTGGCCCTGGAGGCGGGCGTGCGCTACACGTGGGACGGGTGGCTCTCCTTGGCGGACGCGCAAGAGGTCTCCGCGCCGGACCCGGCGGTGCAGCTGGCGGTCTTCTGCACGACGGAGCTGGGCGAGGGGTGGGACAACAACGGGGTGCGCTTCACCTGGCGCTTATCGAGATCATAATAGGCAAATAAATCTTGGCATGAAAGAGCGGCCCACTGCATGCGTTTATTATTACTAAGAATTATCTACAAGTTTATTACCACAATAGGATCACTTTATAGTCACCGAAACAAACATGCCTTCTTGAAACATGCGCTTATTACACTGCCCGGCCAAAAAAAAGTCATCACCTGGATTTAACTTGGTGTTGCGATGTGGGGTTGCTTCAGTCGGTCGGGTCTAGGTTCAGCAACGTTATCTTCCCAAAAAATGAGCTCAGCTGACTACCTGAATATACCTGAATGAGCAGGTTTTTCCATCAATGGATTTTTTCTTCCAAGATGGCAATGTCAGGATTCGTAGGGCTCGAATTGTCAAAGAGTGCTTCAGGGAGGACGAGACATCATTTGCACACATGGATCGGCCACCGCAGAGTCCAGACCTTAACCCCATCCAGAATCTTTGCGATGTGCTGGAGAAGACTTTACGCGGCGGTCCGACGCTCCCATCATCCATACGAGCTGCTGGCAAAAAATGAATGCAACTCTGGACGGAAATAAATGTTGTGACATCGCAAAAGCTTATCGAAACAAAGTCAAGAGTTTACAAGAAACGATGCCATGGCGAATGCATGCCGTAACTAAAGCTAATGGCAGTCCAACCAAATATTAGTGTGACTTTTTTTTGGCCAGGAAGTGTAAATCAGTAACAAATAAGAGTGCACCTGTTACCCTGCACTCTGCCAGCAGTTGGTTCCAATCCCACTCTTACCATGACACACTACAAACATCCCACTGAATAAATGGGTAAACTAAGGGAATAACCAGCAGTTATCATTAGGCAGCAAGTCATTTGCAGTGGAAGTATTGTGCATACATGTTGTTCTCCATTCTCCTGCACCAGTTAAGAACGCTGAGACCCAACATACAGGTGGTGTAAATGCGCAACACCAGTTATTCTCATTCCGTATCCTCTGGAGAGCAGGGAAGGCTGCCCCAGTGTTTTGCCAAACCTCCGCCCAGCCCCTGTACCTGAGACACAGGTACACTGTGGCCCTCGCTTCAGGATGGAGTTCCTCATCGCAAAGGGTGCCTCAACTAAATGGGATGAAAAAGGAAGGAAAATCTGAGCCCGATTCCATTATTTTGTTGCATCTTTTAATTGCGACTTAAATACCACAGAGCTCAACAACAGGGATACAAACGTGCTTACGGGTACTGTCGGTATCAGATGTTGGCTCCAGTTAATACCTAAGCCATAAAATATTGACAATAATAATACTTGTTGATTCAAGCATACTTTATTGTACCATTCTGAATGGCTAAAATAAATATGATACAAGCATCTACAATATGCAGCAGGGAAGGGAATATACTATAGTATACAGGTGACAGTGGACCCCTGGTCCTGTGGGCTCATCGATCCTCTGGCCACCTGGTCAGGTGGTCCCCCGCACCTCCTTGTCTTCCACAATTGTCTTCTGGGAAGTGTAGAGCTGTCCAATGGACACCTGGGGGGGACACAAGCAATACAGAACAGTGACTGAAGTGAAAAGCTGTGATTTTTAATGGCACTGTGCACTTTTTGGACTGTGTGGATCATTTCCCTCTTTTTAGGATTCTCACCTCATTCTCTCTCTCTCTCACACACACACACACAGTCAGAACGTTGTCCTCTATACACATTCTGTCCACTGGAATGACAAGAACAGGCACGGTAAGCTGGTATTCTCAGTGGCACTGCAGCAGGCTGTGGAAGGAGCACCACTGTGGCCTTGATCAGCTGCTTTAACCCCTCAGGTGGGGTGAAGATGAGTCATGACCTTGGCGGTCCTACAGCAGAACTGCTGTCGTGAACCTGATTGCTTTCGGTGGACGAGGACAAGAGGACACAGTCAGGAGGGATGGGAGCCACTTGGGTGACCGACAGATGTTCAGCACAGCCCCTGGCTGCCATCCTCCATCATTTGGAGTCACTCATTAAATAAGCAATTATTACACTAAAATTTTTGCACGACTTTGGGGGGGGGGGTGCACACAATAATCGGACACAAAGAAAACGGGAATTTCCCTGAGAGGTGATGAATGTGCCAGAACCCCAGAGGGATGAAACTCTGAAGCTGTCACTGAAGCGGCACACTGGGGCCAAGCGGGATGCGACCCAAATCCCTGCCGACATATCTCTAGAGTGGCAGTCTGGTCCTACACTTCTCCAAAGTCCGTATGTTCTCCCCATCCTGTGTGTGTGTGTGTATACACACCGTAAACTTAAAAGATTTGTCTAAACACTTAACTGCTGCATTTGCTAAATGAATAAACACGAATGTGAGCACAGGCTGAAGACTGACAATGTCCACCTCCGGTCGGACCCACGCCCCCTTCGTCGCATCCGTTTCAACGTCTTCCTTCCAGGGTTTCAAACCTCTACCTGCCGCAGTTATCATAAGTTCTAGTCCCTGTCATAAAAGTGTAATTCAGCGGAATCCCATGGCAACAGCCGCAGACCCGGCTGCCGTATATTACTGTGTTCTTCAGTGGCCGAGGGGCGGCTCGGAGGCGCCGTGTTCAATCTCCACATCACACCACCCCCCACCCCACCCCACCCCACCCCCGACTGTGTGCGAATCCCGCCGCCCTCAGTCAGGCCTCTTCCATCTGTGGCGTCGCCCCAGGGCTTTCTGATTATTGCCCCACGCTGGAGCGCTTCCCAGCAGGGCCCGCATGTGGCGTTCCTACAGTTACTTGAATCCTGCTGGTGGAACTGTACCCGCAGTACCTCTGTGGGGGTCACTGGGGGGGGGGCAACAGCGCCGCTGTCCACAGTGACACATCATCAACTACACAGGACTGCTATGGGAGACCACAGAGCTGCTTCAGTGGAGTCGAAGTCAGAGGATAGAAAGACCGTTTCTGTGGTCAGGTGGCTGCAGACAGCAGTCGCATCAATTCCACGGCGATCCACTCCGACTCAGGTCACGCCTTCACATTCCTACGCATGGAACCCGACTTCCATGTGTACAGCAACCCAAAATAGGGCTTCCCTAGAGACGCGATTACTAAGGCACAGCTGGCTGTATCAATGGTCATGGCGCATGTATGATGGAGCTACCAACAACTTCTTGGTACTGAACATATTCGTGCTCCAGCATCTCTGCCATCTGCACAAAGGCTGCAGTGCCCCATACCGTCCTTCAAACATGCTGCAGAACATCTCCCGGACACAGCTGCGCCTCCAGCACTGAGGTTGTGTGCGAGGACAAGGTCGACAAGATGGTTAGTTCAAGGCTGGTTCTGACGGAGCCCGTTTATTTCTCCAAGTGACATGCTGGTCCATCCTGGGGCCCCTTCACTACAAACACCGCCCCTTTCGCGCAGTTTCGTGCTTGGCTTTGCACGTCTCCTTTGTCATTACTACTCTCGCAGTCCTCGCATCTCCAGCACTACTTGGGAAGCATTTTCAAGCACACGTACAATACAATAAAGATAAACGAGAAGAAACTATCTATATTGAGAAGATTTTCAATAAAAGTTCACTACTGTTGTACTGTATTTTGAATTTTTTCCATTGTATAAGATATGTTATAATGATCAAGTTATCTGCTGTTTGTTAGCAGCCTACTTTTCAGGAACTAAGTGGGGAATTACTGTACTGTTACCCAGTATCCTGCTTGCAACACACAGGTTATTCCAAAAAAGTTGGACCTTCACAGAGGAAGGCAGCAGCTCTAACCACCACGCCACCTGCTGTCCTATTTTATTCTTAGTTAGAAGACAAACCTTACAGAAACAATGCACCACCCGATTATAACCTCTGTTTACCATGATTCTGCCGTGCTGCATATAGAGGGCTACATCTTACCCTGTGCGTGCAGCGAAAAAGCAGAGTTACCACCTGACTGCGCGTGTTCATAGCGCTGCTACGGCATGTGTGACTTCCTACACCTTACAGTGCGTGTGTGGCGTAGGGCAACAGACGCATCCCTCATCCATCGTCCTACACCTCGTACGCTTAGTCGTCGTGCATTTCCCAGGCCGCACCGCTAGCGCATCAATCACTCCCCCCGTGCTAAGAGGGGCTCTTCCTCTAACATACGAAAGAGACGGATTAGGCACCAGGTCACAACAGGGGCCTCCAATTACCGCTGTGGGTGGGAAGCCGTCGCCGCGCTCTTCACGAGAGGACGCGCGCAGCAATGCATCAACAGATACGAAACCTGCGGTGACCGAAAGCCCTTCAAAGTCAAAATATGGTGGAAAGGGCGAGTGAAGCGGCGGCCCAGTGAAGGGCAAACAGGGTGGCGCTACAATTAAGGCATTTCTCCGTCTGATGGTAGGGCTTCCTTCCCCTCCTGTAGAGCCGTTACCAGTGCTGGCAGATTTCCTTATATTTATTCGCTCGGCAGATGTTTTCCTCTAAAGCAGCTTTCGGGTTAACAGCACACAGACACGTTAAGTGGATAAAAACAGCAGATTATAAACACTCAAAACACACGCATCAAAGTGCATCAAAGTGCATCAAAATGCGGTCGGGCTAAACAGTATCAACTCGATGTCTGACATCCCAAAATATTTAAAAATTAAGTAATTAAGCACTACCAAAGCCACCCAGGTATCACCTACACCTTTGTAGCGTGATGGCCAAAAGGACAGTGGAGCTTTACCCTCACATAGTACCCTGCAGTAGTAGAATTTACCCAGCTGTACAAATGAGTAAATTGCTGTAAGAATAAACCTAACGCTGTAAATAGCTTTGTCAGCTAAAGGACAAAGAAGGGGGGGGGGGGGTTAAGTCCTCTGACAAAGAGCGGAACGGACTGTGAATCTGGGACTGAAACCTGGCTGCAGGGTCAAAAACGGGTTGTGATGGTGATCTGAGTCAGACAAGGGTGGGGGGGAAGCGTCACCATTGAGAAAAACTGCAGGAGATTAACTCAAATGAAGGTGACAGAAGCAAGCTGCCGCCATTCTCCGCCCCGTTTGGGCACGACGCCCTCGCCCTCCCCGCGAGGGCTGGCATAGCGCACCCGAGCGTCTCCCAGGACCCCTGCAAGGTGCTGAGCTGCGGCACAGCGGCTCCGGTTCCGCTGGCATCAGCAGCAGGTGCTGAGAGGACAGCCCTCCGTCACCAAGGGGAAGGTCATGACCAGATACCTCAAGCGCTCAGCCTTCCTTCCCACATAGCTGCAACACAGCGATTCGTACACACTGGTATTACTTAACATAACATTTCAGCCTAAAATTTCTGTTTGATTATGTATTAGGAAAGAGAGGCCGAGCTATAAAACAGTTTATTCCCAAAGCTCGAGAGACTGCTCTTAAAAATCACCCCATTATCAGTGAAAGGACAACGTCAGCATCACACAAACGTGCTACACACGTCTACCAGGGCGTCTCCATGCGGTTGTACCTTACTGACCCACATGGGACTGTGCTCCCGGGGCGATGCGCTTCCTCTCTGCTAACACACCGCTCGTCGCACAGCGGTGCCTCATCACCATGTCCCCCACACACTTCGCCGCACAACCTGGAAAAAGAGTCAGCACTAAAAAACTGCAAACATAAATAAATAAATATATGAGCAGCAACCAACAGGATGCAGCGCATCACACACACCCACTGCAGTACCACCACTCACCGGTGGATGGGGCCGAAGGCTCGCAGCCGAGTGGGCTGCACATGGGATGGGAGGGGGCGCGTTCAGTGGGTATCGCTCTGAGCATCAGCGATAGGCCTTTCTCAGCACACAGGTCATTTTGACTAGATTAGTGTCATTCGCATTCAACACACACACAGACACACACACGAGTCTCTGCTCTGCTTCATAGTGCAGTCAACTCTGCAGGAGGGAGGAAGGGACACAGCAGCCCACCCCCCAGGGTACCCCACTTGCAGCACAGCCCTTGTCAGGTTTCCTCGCACAACGTGCCTGTATGCACTGTGTGTGTGTGTGTGTGTGTGTGTGTGTGTGTGTGTGTGTGTGTGTGTGTAAGTGAGAGAGAGAGAGAAAGGGAGCCATTTTGTCTGTGGCCCTTTCTCTCACAAGCTGCCGTGCTGAAGGTAGGTTTCGCCTTGTTGGCAGGATTGGGGAGGGAGAAAAGGACCGGCTGTGGGCGTGTCCAGGGCTCATGTTACGCAGGCGTTGCAGGGGAATGCGGACAGACACCTGATCCGGGTGGCTCCGTGTTCCTGCAGCAGCCAGCGGAAGGGGGTGGTGGAAGAAGGTGAGATGCAGCCTCTGTGGGAAGGTCTTCAGAGGCGACAGTCAAAGATGAATGAGGGGATAGGACTGGGGCGGGTGTGTGTGTGTGAGAGAGAGAGAGAGAGAGAGAGAGAGAGAGACATATCAGAAGGCATTTGCACGTCCACAAGGGGGCAGTGGCACTGTGCACTTGAGAAAAGACCTGATAGATAGAGGGAGCATGCTGGGAGCTCCATTAGCTCAGTGCCCCCCTTCCCCACACCCCCCACACCGCAGGAAGGGGTGTGTCACGCTTTGCATTCTGCTGGCGCGGCGCTCGCTCGTAACTGCGATCTCATATTGCTCGCACACTCGCGAACGAGGAAACACCTTCCCATCGCAGCTGGGAAAGGCTCAAAATAACTGCGTGAACCCCAGGCGGAACCGCTGCTGAAGAACCCTGAAGGTCACTCAAGGAGAGGTGGTCCTTATGGCAAAACCGCCTTTGGGCTATATTACATATGTAAATCTTTCCAGCTTATTAACCTGCAGCTACAAACGTGGCCTCAATTAAAATTCCTCCGCCATAGTTTAACAGCCATTGTGTTACTTAATTGATCAAACTGTGAAATTCTCTCCAGAGTGAGAACATTCGCAACACCAAATGTTTCAGGCGAGAAGCCTTAATGCATCGAGTCCACCGTTTTGGTGTGGCACCAGGTACAGTACGCAGTACAGTGTCCTCTAGTGTTCTGTGCCCCCACCTTTCCCAGGTCAGGCCAGTGGGAGCTACTGGAGCTTTGCAGGGTGACCCAAAGTGTCTGCCCTGGTCACCTTTCTAAAGAGCCAGAACCTCGCGGCGCACGTACCCTTGGCTCGGCAGCGGTGCGGAGATGAGCGAGGATAGGCCTGTGCCACGACTGCGGTAAAGAAGAGCTGTAGCAATTGCGGAGGACATCGTGCCCTCAGCTACTCCTGGTGCTTTGCCATGGCCGTCATTTAGAAAGCAAAGCACGAAGCGCAGCGGCGAATCCAGCTATGACGCACACTAGTGGGGATGGATGGGTGAGAGAGAGAGAGAGAGAGTGAGAGAGACAGCGAAAGGGGGGGATTCAGCTGCTGGAATGCCACAGGCAGGTGGTAGCCATTTTGGGAGCTGGTGTCTCCCCTGCAACCCCTGCCCCCCTGCCTGTAGTGCAGGGCTGACTCATTCTCTCATGCAGGGGTTCCCCTTGCACCTGGGAGCAACCCTGCTCCAGAGGGACCCAGCGGCTCTGGTTCCGCAACCCACACCGTCTGCATGCACACAAATCAGCCCACGCTCAACGCACGGCTTAGCCCCCCCGCCCCACCATCCTTACACAACCACACCCACAGCCTTCCCGCTACCTACAGCCTGGTGTTTTCCCAGCCTCCCAGACCGGCCCATTACCCCACCCACAGCGGAATCCAAGTCATGGCGACCGTCTGCAAGATTCTCAAGGAAAAAAACGGATATGGAAATGGCTTACGGTGGACTGCTGCACAGGTCTTTGGACTGTGAGAGTCCAAAGTGAGCCACGTGAACATGACAAGAAGATGCAACCTTGTGAAGAGTGAGCCAAACTGTCTAGTGTCTAGACCTCAAGCCTGGTCTAGAGCCCAGCACCACGTGCCCACAAGGTTCCTCCTATAAACCACACACATAGAATTAATGATACTTCCAGCTCATTGTTACTTCACATCAACATCGCACTGCTGCTTCCTCCCTGGCCCCCTTCCCTCGAGGGCAGCCTGCTGGGGGGCTCATCTATCGACCCTCAAGGAAGGTAGGGTGGGTGGGACCTCAAAACCATCCCTCAACAAAATGGCAGTGCAGACGAGAGGGCGGGACGCCAGAGCCGGCTGTTCAAACTTCAATTGATCCCAAAGAGCCGCTGGCGTTGTCGCGCAGCCCTGAACGGCACTAAATGACACACGGCCTGTGCATATGCCGTGCCTCTGATCTCTCGCAGCGAGCTTTTAGCGGCATCTCCACCGACCTGGCAGGGGGCGTCCCCGTGCTGCACTGGGGCTCTGCATCTGTGCGCAGTTGCTGTGGGCCTCACTGCGTCCCCGAGCACCAGAAGAGCTTTCTCCCGGTTGCCAACAACACGCTATGCCCCCTAGTGGCAGCTGCACAGATGCAGGTCTTGTAGAAGGTGAAGGTCATGCTGAAACACACAAATGCTCGTCTCCAGAAGCCATAGATACAAGCCAGAAGCTCTATGACCAACCAGAAATCTGGCCCAAGAAACACTTGAACACCAGCTATGCCAATGACGAAGAAATGTACATCGCATATAAATTATGCAGGAAATTGCTGGCTAATGCCTGTCCAACAGCCTCATTTTCCATTTTTAAACCGTTTCTGCATTTAGCCAACTTATCATCCTCCACCACCACAAAAGGGCTGTGAGCAGTACTTCACAGTGCAACTGCCAGCTGAAGATCTCAGACAATAATCTCACAAATGAAAGCAGCAGCGGGTGCTGCACTGGTTAGACCACCTTGCAATGAAATGACAGTAAAAATTACTCAGCTGTACAAAAAGGAAATTGGTTGACAAAACTCTTAGCTAAATTAAAAAAGGCAAATATAAAGATATCTTTCCCCCATTTCCTTTAAAGGATCCATGCGTTTCCCGCTGACTCCATTTAGATTTCATAAATGAATACGCTGACCATTAAATACTAACCAACTCCACCGATACAGAACCGGCGACAAGTGTGAGTGCGCTCATCGGGAAATCACTTGTGTTCATTTTTGACTTCCGGTTAGCAAATCTAAGCAGGACATGAAGTTCTATGTCCTCCTACCTCTTCTGCAGCAGTTCCCACTGAGGGAGGACACCTGTGAGCTGCCTTGCTTCACCCTTCTGTCATCTTCCTCCTATATAAATGTTGCCCTGGCATGCTCAAACTTTTGACTATATATTTCTGACAAATGTGAACCGAGGAAGAAACAAGACAGAGAGGAGCTTCTCTGCAGGCTTGTTGGTCAGTAAAATAAGGTCAATTAAAGTGAAATTCCCGGGAACAGATTGAGAGGAGAGGTGCACTGGAGCAGACCTCATCGATCTTGGCGCACTGCTGCATGCACAGGATGGCAGGAGGGCGATCCACACTGGGCCCCATGCCGTGGCTCCTAATGAGGGCCTTCCTGAACACAGGAGGCCTGAGAAACCAGGAGCTAATGCCCTGAGGCGCCAGCGTGCGCCCCCGTTCTGCCCCGGCCATGCGCGCGGGGAAGAATTACCGTGCTCGCCTGCTGAAAGCTCCAAAAATACCTTCACAGGCAAACTGAACAATCAGGCAGGCTGCCACATCGGAGCACAAGAACAAAACCAGCAATGGTCGCCAAACTATCTCAGCCTCACCGATTCTCGAATGCACGCTGCATCTGCCCGATCCCGCAGTTCCACAATGTGGAGCCGTTCCTATGTTCCTAGCATAGAAACATACGAAAAACGCTCACATACCCTTCGCCAACAATCACTGGTTCAACACTGGGTCACAGCAGTCAGGAAGGCATGAGGCAGGGGACGTACACGCAGAAACCTGAAACACGCTCGCTGACCCAGACATTCACACGGTAAGAGTGCAGCAGTCCAACTGAAACACACGTCTTTGGACTGTGGGAGGAAACCTGTGCAAACATGATTAGAGCATACTAAATCTACAGATGGAACAGCATTCGAACCCATGTCTGAACCAACAGCCCAGAAACTGTCAGGCAGCATGAGGACCAACCACGCCAGCCATAAGAACATTCAAATTGTAACCAACTTGGATTCGGAGGCATTTAAGGCAAAGGCAGCTCACAGCATCCTTGCAGTAAGGGGAGTGCTGCGCAAAAGTGTATTTTGTACAACTGGAGAGTGTCGGGCGTGTAGAGGAGGGAGGAGCATGTCACAGTCAGGGCGGCCATCTCGCATTACTTTTTGCTGCCCGCAGCTGCTACATCCTGGATGAAATACATCATATATTCAAAGGTTATGTGAGCCAAAGTGTCCCAAAACACAAACCAGCGATGCCCTTTATCTGAGTTGCAGAAGCTGCGAAAGTTCACGCTACAGATGCAAGCGCTCCACTCGGCAGTGACATTTTCCACGTTTGCAGAAGCAGGCTTTTCAGAAGCGTGTGATATTTGCCCAGAAGTGGCTGAGAGATGGCTGTGCCCTGACCCACCCCGGGCTCTCGTGTCCCCTGTAAGGAAACATTTTCCGATTGTTTCCCTATGTTAGACTTTAATGGCATGTTCCTCGGAGCAGGCCGCCCGGTCTTTAACGTGTACTACCAAGAGTTGTCTCCGCGGGAAGCACCCCACGCTGTCCTTTCGGAGGTCATCCATATTTAATGGCCTGGAAAATACAGCACAGTCCCCACATAACAAGGGAGCAGAAGGAAACATCTACAGACGATTACTAGACTACTCGGATCGCCTCGGGTACATCTCTGCAACTGGGTCATTCTCCAAAAATTAAAATGTAAACCAGCATTGTGACAGGATATTATTGTTACTTATTTATCCATTCATTAATTTCACCGGTGCTTTCCTCAAAATGATATACAGACTGAGGTTTGGTTGCCAAACTAATGACAAGTTATCCATTTACACAGCTGGGTAATTTCACTGCATCAATTCATGGTAAATACCTTGCTCAGGGATACTACGACACGAGTGGGTATTTGAAACCTGTCCTTCGACGGTTAGGCAACGGCCCAAATGACTAGGCCACCTGCTGCCAACAAGCACATCGCACAGTGCGAAATCCTTTGTGACTATTAGGTTACTGCAACTGGCTCATAGTAATGAATAATTAACTTCCAATAACCACAGT
Organism: Heterotis niloticus; assembly: GCA_018136845.1. Classification (NCBI taxonomy): domain Eukaryota; kingdom Metazoa; phylum Chordata; class Actinopteri; order Osteoglossiformes; family Osteoglossidae; genus Heterotis; species Heterotis niloticus. The sequence goes on from CM030903.1 coordinate 21,742,625, forward strand.
GATGGAATATCATGGTCAAATGAAGGTTATCAATGTGATGCTACTCTGAACTTGGATCTATAAATTACAACTACATTGCCTGGCGGGGGGGGGGGGGGATAAATTTTAAAAAATTTTTTAAAAAGTCCCCACCTGGATTTAACTTGGTTTCGTGATGTGGGATTGCTTCAGTTGGTCAGGTCTAGGTTCAGCAACGTTATGGGCCCAAAAAATGAGCTCCGCTGACTACCTGAATATACTGAATGAGCAGGTTTTTCCATCAATGGATTTTTTCTTCATATTCCAAGATGACAATGCCAGGATTCATGGGGCTCAAAAGGTGAAAGAGTGCTTCAGGGAGCAAGCGAGAGAGACATAATTTTCACACATGGATTGGCTACCACAGAGTCCAGACCTTAAACCTATTAAGGGTTGATCATGGGTACTACAGCAGGAACAAGCTGATGGCTCTGACCACTTGAGTTCCTGCTACCTACTTTCCACTGAAATGTACATTAAAGTTCTGCCAAATAAAACTTAAGTGTCCCAAAAACACACACACACACACACACACACACACACACACACACACACACACACACACTTTTAACTGACACTCACACACCAAACAATGCATTCCATTGCTTCCATGAGGGAAAATAAATCACTTTTCTTGGTAAAAGCTCGACCAGCCAGACCTACCCATACACACGTCACAGGAAGGGTCTTGAGCCTTCGGCAGAGATGTAAGCACAGTAGGAGAGAAGAGCGCCTCGGTGCATTCTGGGTAATTACACACTAAGGCCTTTGAACAACAGGCTTTGGGAGACTGGCCCTCTGCCTTTTTCTCTAATGTTTCCAAAGATTTCTGCCACTGGTTGCATAATTAGCTTCTATTAGTAGATGTTAGCGTGGTTGGCGGTGTCACACACAGGTCAACCAATAAAACATGTTTTAAAGCGGTGCCGGGCACGGCCCGACCGCAAGTCTGTAATACGACCCTCTCCAACTAGAGAATCTCATTACCACACACACACCTCTGCTTTGTGCTGCCGTGCATTTGCCGGTCCTTTCATCCCGGGGCGATGAAAATCCTCGCCGAATTGCGGCAATGTTTTCAAATTTGCAGCCGGGTCTATTAACAGCTTATTCTCTTCCCACACCTTCTCATTTATCTGAGCTGCCGCTATTGTAACATAAATAACACATAAAAATAAACACTTGTGTTTTCTGCAGGCCTCAGTTGGGAAGCCTGGTGACTTCCCTCTCGCTTTGGATGAGAGAACAATCTGGTATAAATCTACATCTGACATTTACTGATCAAACAGGAGCCCCCGGTTTATGCTGCTGAGATGAGATTACCTCCCATGGAGTGTCGACAGGACGCGGGGCAGCCTTGATCACGAGAAACAGGAAGCACCTGAAATGGTGGATTGTGCAGGAGATACCCGCAATACGGACTGTACATGTCCCTAGGGTCTCCGGTCTGCCTCTATTCCATAGGTTTTATTGGAGGGGGGGGTGCCACAAGTCATTAGGCCTTAAGCAACTTAAAAAATGTACGTTACTTATCTATGCTTCTTAAATGACTTCGGCACAAATGGGGCAAGCACACCCCAGAGGAGACAACCGATACTGCTCACGACTTAGAATGACCGTTATGAACGTTGGCGGTAAGTAATATATCTGAAACGCAAATTTAAAAAAAATGAAGAAATAAAAATCACATGTTTGGACATGTGTTCAAACCTAGCTCAGTCTGAATGGAGTTTGCATGCTCTCCCCCTCTTTCAGCAGGTTTCCTCCAGGTGCTCTGGCTTCCTCCAGTCCAAAGATGTGCTTCAAATAACTTAGTGTGTGTGCCATTTGCTTCACAGCCTGTATTTCTCCACCGCCGGAACCCTGCACTGGATAAGCGGTTACTGACGAGTGAAAAGATGGAGAAACTTATTTAAAAGAAATAAAAGCAACAGCTTTACATAACTGTTTATTTACTTTAAACAATTCTGGCAGAAATGGCCGTCACACCACAAGATGCAGAGAGCAAAGGCAAAGCAGCTTTTTCGCCAGCGGGTCTACTCGGCCAAGGCGGCGGCACTTTCTGCTGCGTGCCCGTGGACAGGCTCGAGTCATTCCTCGCTCCCCGCTGATGAATAATAAATTGCTTGTGAAGCTACTTTGAAATGCGTCCCCCTGGTGAATGTGGGGACGAGCAGTTCACATTTCATCTCCTTTAAACGTTCACAGTGCGCTGTAATAAAACACCAATACTGGTGAAATATCGCCCTAATCTTATCCCTGCAGAGGGTAACCTTTAGCTGCTCCTCTTTCAGCTTCTGACAACGAGGCCAGAAGCCTGGTGTTCAATTAAAGAGGCGACCAGATGGGACTCCCCACTGTCCCACTCGAGCCACGCCAGACCCTGTTTCAAAACAGATTCTATTCATCTAGAAGCATTTTCTGTATAGTGGAGGTACAGGACTGCAAAGGCAGCTACATACAGCCAACAGATGCCAACACAACCTGCAATGAGGGTCAGCCTGACCAGGTAAACACTCCCAACAACTAGTCCTGTCCAGCTAACCCATGCCATCAATAACTAAGGTTGCAGCTGGGATCCAAAGCTGAACGAGTCACAGCGGGAATTGTCCAACTACTGGAGCACAGATGAAGCAGCCTGCCCTGCGCTGGAAAGGAAGGGCAGAACTGAGTGAGATAAATATTTCATCACAGGGATCGTGGGGCGACCAGATACTCGCTGGTGTCGGGAGCATCTGGGCTCCCCAGCGTAAGAGACGTTGCACTCTAATCTGCAGCGACTGTGCCACCAGGTGAGGCACCGTTACCACCACTGTTCCTCTGTCCCCCAGTCTGTGGTCAGTAAGCCATCGACCAGTGACCCGTCACCACGAGAGTCAGTGATCAATGGGGACTTGGTGCCCCGTGCCCCCAGTCGCTGCCCATCGGCCAAACAGCCTCCGAGCCCCACTGTCCTTGTTAAGTCTATAGCACACTACATACATCCTGTCAGCATTTCAGAATGCTTCAGGTTCCCATGGTGACATACGTCTTTATTGCAATGGCCCCCACGGAGATGAATATGTATAACCTGCAGCGTCTCCATGGTGACGACTTAATATACCTGTCAAATAAAGTGTGGGTGTATACTGAATATTTGTAGCAGCGTTTGCTTCTTGGCTGTGCGAGATAGTGGTTGTGTGCTTACCGTTTGCCAGGAGTAGCCCGCCGCACATTATGGCCTACAGGTCCAGTCAAAAGTTTGAATACACTCGCCAGAAACTATTTATTTATTTGCTAGTAATTTGGTTAGCATGTCCAAGCAGGAAACGAGCCACCGTATCTTCCTCCAACCTTTCTGCAGGAGTTCTCACAGATGTGGGTAACTTGTAGGTTTCTTTACTTTCATTCTGTCCCTTCCATGTATTGCTCAGGTGTACGCAAACTTTTGACTCATACCAATATATCTGCAACACATTTAAACAGTTTTGTTTTCCCCTCACACTGAAACTTGTGTTAAACCCATAGAACAGCAGGAGCTAGTAAACAAGAAACCATCAAAATTCAACAAAGCTCCTGGAAAGGAGCTGTGAAAGGAATGTCATGAGCAGAACTGCGGACACACACACACACACACACACACACACACACACACACACACACACACACACACACACACACACACAGAGAGAGAGAGAGAGAGAGAGAGAGAGAGAGAGAGAGAGAGAGGGGAAAACTTCCTGAAAATTTTGATGCATTGTGTGCTTAGCCTGAATGAGGAGAAATAGGACACAGTGAACAAAGTGCTGGATTATTTTCAGACTGGAGCTTTTGAAGATTCCGACTAGAGCCGCACAAAACCGACAAACACGTGACTTGCCGTGTCTGCCTGCTCTGCATAGCTGTCGGAGATGGAGAAAAAAGAAACGCTTCGCCACAATTTGGCATGGGAGATAAATAAAACAATCCTCATGTCTCCACCATAACTACCTGATATTAAAAAACCCATTTTGTGTCTCGAGTGGACCCTTGCTCAGGACAGCCAGTCCTCCTGGGTTAGGGTTAGTCGTTATTGTGTTCGCTCCCTCTGCTAAAATGACTTTAAGGAAGTCACCTCCAAACAAAGTCTATTGATATTCGGAAGATGGGCTGCAGGGTGAATGGTTGTGAAATGTGTAGGGTAGTGGGGGACAGTGATTTAGCCCATGGGGCTTTGCTGAAGGTCTGCACATCCTGCCATATGAAGGGGACTGAGTAAAAGGCACAGCTGCCGTGGAAACCTGATGCCATAAAAGTAACATTATGCAACCCAGAGAGAAAGCTGGGATGTTCATTACATTAAAAGTATTCATTTAGTTAATGACTTCTGGAAAGCGATTTGCAAACTTGGGTGTATATACTAAGGGAAATATCACCCAGGGATATTTGCCACAGGGAAAATATATAGAATAGAACTCATTTTTTGAAAGAAACCCACCCAAACCAAATGAACCAATGACCACACACACAACGTTCCAGCCATCAACATGTGCAGCTGCACGTACAGCAGCCTGACCGCTGTCACCCTGGCCTCACAGCAGAGTCCTGGCCCGAGTCTCGACAAGAACCCTAGGCACGCTTCAGTGGCTCTGCCAAGGTCCCTGGCCTGGCTCCTTCCTGTCCCATCCTCAGCTGTCCCCCGCCTTATGTCCCTGTCCAGTGTCCAGAGGACGATCTCAGCTGAAAACCTGCTTTCGTGCTGCCTCTTCGCCATCAACCACAGTGTCTTGGGTTTTGTTTAGAAATTTTAAACTTGAACTGCAGAGGTAATATGTTATACTGTGCAGAATAAACATCACTATTTTCTCAAAGGTCCTTATCAGTAATGAACTTAGAGGCCTTCGAATACTGCCTAGCAAGGGTTTTGAAATGCTTAGGCTACAGGTAAGTCGGTACCCCTAGATACCCATCAACAGAATATTCACATCCAGGGGAAAATGTGAAGGAGGCAGTGGGTAGCACAAAGGTTAGACATACTGATTTTCAATGTGAGACCTGCTGGTTGATGCCATGCTGCCAACTACCATGGCAACAGGGGGCGTAGTAGTAAGAGCTGTCATCATGCAGTCTAGGTTGCCAGCTCAAAACCTGTTCTCTTGATCAACGTACTTGAATTCATACAGTAAGAATACCCCGAGGTACAAATGAGTAAATCATTATAAAGCTGCTGTTCTAACAGTATAAATCTCTCTGGACAAACAAAAATGAAAAAAAACCGCTGCAATGCCCTTGATCAAGGTACTGCCCCCAAAGTGCTCCACTAAAACACCCAACTGCACAAAAAGGTCAAATTCTGTACTGTAATTCACATTTCACTGAGGCATCATCTTGGTGGCTAAATAATAATGAGAGCCCTTGTTCTGTTTGTTTTTGGTTGTGTGGGGAGTTCAGCTGTTTGAATTTTACAGTTCAAAGGTAACAGCCGAAACAAGTATCAAGTCCCACTTCATCAAAACATCAACCTAGAAATCCTGGGCAGTCTCTCTGCCGCCAGCACCACCCATCGTGTGTGTTAGTACGCATTTGCAAGTGCTGCTGTTTTAATAACGGGAGGATTCCCACTGCGGATCACTGAAGCAGCCCTCTAGTCAGAGAAGCCGGGTGCTATGCAGTCCACAGCTGCACAAGAGTGCATCCACAGGCGCACGATGGCAGGACTGATATATATATATATATATATATATATATATATATATATATATATATATATATATATAAATTTTTAAAAAAAGGCAAACCAGAGTCTCAGTACCCAGCGTGCAAAGCAGCCACACTGTCTCAAGAACTCCAGCAGTTTTTGTTTGGGTTGAAATGCCACATTTTCCATTCCCATTCTCAACTGTACATGTCTGGAACATGTGTTTATATTCCATACTTCCAGGCCTGTGAGATCAGTTCAGACAAAACCAGTATTCTAGCACTTCAGACCTATCCAGACAAGACTGTATCCTGGCACTGCAATAGCCAAAGTGAGAAGAAGTGTGGTGTGCTAGGTGCGACAATGTGGAAGCCTCAACAGAGTGCTGGAGCAGGTAGGACTCTGCATGCACGGTTTTCCTGCGGTGTCCCTTGTGAAAAATTAAGATTGCCTTCATAACACAAGTGAACATCAAAACATCTACACTACATTGAAAACGATTTCGGCATACATGAAGTTTCCGAGATTTCGCTGCAAACTTGACATTTTCCTGGCCAAAAAAGGCCTTATTTCAAAACTAACATTAAAAAAAAAAAAAAAAAAAAAAAAAAAAAATCGACAAGATACCAAATTTCCTTGTAGAAGCCGTTTCCTTGTTGAACCCACAGAGAAAACACTAGACATTAAAGAAACTGAAAAATCTTCACAAAATACCCAAAAAGTTGATGCTCTGATATCAAAACAGTGACATGTAGAGTAAAAACGATCTACCCTCAACAGGAAAGAAAAAAAAAATAAAAAATAAACTTTGTGGAAAAAAGTGAGAAGCAGGGGAATTGACAAATGTGAAATCAATGTGGTGAACAAGTGAGCTCCGCTAATACAAGGGCCGCTTGCTCTCTAGGGAGACCCTTTCATGGCTGCTCCTCTGCTGAGTAAAACACAGAGGAAATAAACAAGGGGGGGGGAAAAAAAAAAAAAAAAAAAAACAAGAGAAACCAGGACTGTCACATGGAGATACTGCGGAGGCCTGCAAGAGGCACTAGGAGAAAAGCAGAGAGGAAAAAAAATCTGTACTTGATGCAAAATAAAGAGCACAAAAATACATCTGACTGCATACTACTAGAGTAACATTATTTGAAAACAGGGGTGACAACACTGCAAGGCTTTGGGTAAGGATGTGGAATTGGTCTGAGCAGAGCATTTAAATCTAAGAGGAACGCATGAAAAGAAACCTCAGATTAATACCAATGTTAGATAAACCAATATGCCACATGCATCACCTCAGTACGAATGAAGCAGATATGGACCAGATGCCAATGAGGCGTTAACATTGCTATCGTTATATTCAACACTGTGAAACCCAGGCAGGCAGGCAAGACTATAAAGACCATGGGGCAGCATATACCACAGGGCCCTTGTTTGGGTCACCATTCCCACTGTACTACCTTTGTTTGAGTCAGGTACAAGAAGGCAAGTGCCATCTGACAACCAGGAGTAGGCAAGAACCAGCATTGACGCAGGATGCGGCACGTTTGCTCAGCCGACCCAGACGTGGCCTCAGTTTTCACTGAGCACACTGGACGCCCACAGCAATGATCTCCAATAAAAAAAAAAAAAAAACACACTCAGCATCAGTTAGAGACCACGCAACGGAAATCCAAACCTGCTCAGGATGCAAACCCTGCTTAGAGAGAAATAACACCCTCCCCAGTGCTCCTCATCCCCCCATGTGGTAAAACACAAATGGCTACATCCCTGCCAAGTTCAAGGCCAGTGGTGGAGTAGAGAGGGCAGGGCTCCTCGTCCAACAGATTAAAATATAAAAAGAATACAGACATGAATAATGGATAAAGGGCGTCAGAAACAGACCAAATAAAACTGAAACCAGCCAGCAATTACATGAAGGGGAATTTGGAGTATGGGAGGGGAGGCAGATCACTGGAGGATTTTGTGTGTGTGTGTGTGTGTGTGTGTGTGTGTGTGTGTGTACGTGTGTGTACGTGTGTGTACGTGTGTGTACGTGTGCCTGCATGCACCTGATCATGACTTATTTATGAGCCTCTTCCTCTGTTCTCACAAAGACCTAAATTCTGCGTTCAAGCACCTAACATGAAATTCACAATTTCAGCAGCCAAGTAATTCAATTACGAAAAAGATAAAAACAGGAAAGTGGTGGGGAGAGCACCATCTTTAGTGCTTCAATTTTGCCTCCAAGTGACGACACTCCTTGGTAAGGAAAAAGGAGAACAGGGTGTGGCCATCTACTGTCCCATCTGATGACACCTAGCAGTGGGGCTAAAAACTACACATTCAGCAGAAGCCACCCATACACTGTCAAGATGAACAGGAACTGGGAGAACTCCAGATCCCAGTGTCCCATCTAAAGCCCATCTTCATACAGCCCAAATCCATGTCTGGTGGTCAGCCATGTTAGAAGCACTCTCTCTATACATTGTTTTGAAAAATAACAAAGAACGGAAGGACGTTTGTCCTGTATAGCTGTTTCCAACCCTCAAATTGGGATAAGCCAAGCGTTTGGATAAGAGCTTCGGATGAGTGAAGCTGAAAGGAGCTGCAGCTTCATCGGAAAGCGAGCGTGGAAAAGTTCCAGCATGCCCCTCCATGGGGACGGGATGGGGAGTGGGCTTCTTCAGCCCTTCATGCCCTCAGCACTGCCTCATTAATTTTAAGGGGCTCTGTTTTCCCAGGATGCTGTTCTCCCTCTTCCTCCCAGTACCAGCACCTAAATTGGCCTTGTTTTTTTTTTTGGAGGAGATTTACAGGCTGCACAGCAGGAGACTCAACCCGGTGGGACTTTGAAGATATACTGTGGAATATTCTGAGAGGAAAAATATAGATTCTGGATGAAAAAAGAAACAAGCCTTTTGCTTCTGCAGGATGCATATTCTCTCGCATGCCATATAAACTCCTTTTAAAGAACACAACTTCCCAATAATAAAGTCATAATATTAATTTTCTGCACAGCTGGCACTTCTTCCCACTGTGACTTAGAGCTCTACTTATTTATACAGCTGGATATTCCACTGGAGCAATTATGATAAAGTACCTGCACAGCCGCGCTGTTTTAGGGTCTGAGGGTAAACAAGAAGACAGCTGAGCGGAGGGCAGCAGATGGCGTAATGGCTAGAACCGTTGCCCTGCTCTTCGTACCGCTGAGTAGTTACTTTCCTTCAACTGATACAGTAAAATTACTTCATTATTTAAATTGGAAAATGACTCTTAGTATACATGGTAAACTGCCCTAAGAAAGGTACCAGTTAAATTAGTGAATATAACAATATTAAGATATTTGTATCAGAACTTACCATATAAACCTCATACATTTACATGTTCTTTTATTAAAGAAGCCAAAGATGTATTTTATAAGAAGAATGGGATAAGATCTTTTCCCTATCTGTTAGCCAAAGGAAGAGGGATCTGAAGTTGAAAGGAAACACAGGCCGAGCTCTAAAACAGGTCAGTAGACCATGAAGACCTATGTCGATGTTCTTTTCCAATCTGTGGAGAGACGGCACAAGGATGGTACGTCGGAGATGGTGCTCAGCCAGGGGCCAGGAGACTCATGCTCATTACTCTGCTAGTATGTGCATAGCAAGGGCACATGAATAGTGCATCAGAGGGCAGAAAGGTAACGTTTACAAGGAAGAAACCCCTGAGTAAGCTCCCAGCAAGGGTCTACACACCCAGGTGAGAAGACTCATTCAGAAAGGTCACTGGGGGAAGGCAGAACAGCAGGTTTGTCACATGAAACAGCCTCCACCGGCACTCATTTACACTGGATCCTCAACTAACCAACTTATGTCCACAACTGGGGCCAGAAGCACATTCATAACTTGATTTTGTTCATTACTCCAAAGCTGTTTTTACCACATTACAATGAATAAAAGCTGAATAATACAGACCTCAGCCTACTGTTTAACCTGGTTAGGTTCTCTAGATAACCTCAAAGCTATAACAATAAAAAAAAATACTCGACTACTTCCATTCATTTACTGCTTCTCCAGTAGAGGACGGTCTGCTACATCTCAGAAACAGGGCACAAAAGGTAGAATTTGTCCCAGACATGACACCAACACCCTGCAATGCAACACTTACAGTTTAAAACCTAAACATTAATAATTTCCACATCAATAAGTGTGGCTACTCTTTATCAGGTCCAAAAGCACTTTTAACTTTATTACGTTAACAATTAATAAAAACTGAATGTCCTTCGGTTCATTTATGGGCAAGGTTCTGTAGAAGTGTAGAATATAGCTATAATAAACTAAAAATACACCAGAGAACTTTTTACTTTCAGTTTTTATTAACATTAAGCTTCATTACCATTAAAGCTAAGTTAAAAATTACTGGAAAAAAAAAAATATACTCAGCATAAAGCCCAACAAAATACAGAGTGCATCCTGCTGTCAACTAAAGAAATGCAGGTTATTTTCATTCATAAACAGAAATTTTTGAAAACGCAACAATGGAAAAAGTCCTATTCAAAATAAACTGGAAAATGTTCCTGTTTTTCATAAAACCTAAATGAAATGCATGTATAATTAGGAATCAGTGTATTTATCTGAGAGACTTTCTTTCAAAGTTATTTTTAACTAGTATTTAGCTGATGTTGGGCAAGATAACTTGCAAAGATGGATACACTAAACTCTAGTCATTCACCCATTTGTAACACACTTATTCACTGACATGAACGAACACACCAAGGGCAACTTATTGTCACCAATTCACCTGGAATACATGTCTTTGGACTGTGGTAGGAAATCAAAGCCCCCAGAAGAAGCTCATAGGCACATGCTGAGTACATGCAAACTCCTCACAGATTAGATCAGGTTGAAACCCAGAAGCAAAGACACAGCTTAAGTGCTGTGAGGCACCAGCACTATACACTGTGCCTTCCCCTTTTAAGGCTAAATGGAAAGGGTGAATGACAAATCCAAGTTGGCTGCTCCCAGGGCACAAGCGGTGAAATATATAGCAATAAATAAGAAGCAAGCAAAAAGTAGTCAAAAGCAGGCACGTCTCTCAAACAGAGGTTCAGCACTGCCGGCAGGTGGATGTGGGGTCTGCCCACTCAATCACTGTACCTGTGAGGGGGCGTTCTGGCAGACGGGCCGATGACAGCTGGTAGGTGGCCGTGGTTGACTCAACCGCCTCACTCACAACTGCACCACCACCCACCTAATGAGACCAGGCGAGGCCAACTCACAACCTGAACCTACGCAGCAGAATGAACCACACTCCCACGCTCACACAAACTCCCACACTTATCACCTCTGCTTTGGAGGGCAGTGGCAACAGCTGTCAGATCAGCGGCAGCTTCTCTAAAGACTCGGTTCCTCTTCTTCCACTTGCTTGGAGAATTTCAGCATGCATGGACAAGCACGCTCACTCTCTCACACACAGGCGTGCGTATGCAAGGACAGCAGCTGGGTGTCCATCTGAGCTTCTCTCTGTACCATATCCCCCGTCTCCTGCTGAGACTGTTCACCATGCTGCTGTCAGACAGGATGTCACAGTCCTGTGAATCCCACCGGGACTCTAAGCTCCGGCTGCTATGGGCTGTAGAGCGGAGAGCCTCCTTCAGCCTCCCCACTCCATCACTCTGCAGTTTCACATCCCACCAGACATGCACCTCTGCACTCTAAACCCTGCGGGTCGGGCGGGTCAGCAGTGCGGTCTCTGGAGGCTGCTTCTAAGAGGCAAGCCATGTGCAGGATCTCAGCACAGCTCCTGAGGCACGATGGGATCTGAACCCATAGCTTTCCACATCGCAGGTTCACAGATGTTGGAGAGTGGCCGCTATGCTAACAGGCCTGGAGCCCCCTGGTGATTATTTATCAGGTAGCTTCATTATGAAGACAGGCTTGCAACAGATCACAGATCGTTACAGCCATTAGTCTACTCAGGGACCTTAGGGGTGAGGCTGAGCAGATGTTCATGTATATGCAGCCATATATATTTGCTCTGATGTGGAGTTGCACGCGTACAGGTCTGAAAAACCCTTCTAAAAATGCAAATATGCTCAAAACACAAAGATGAGATTCAAGATTCTGCGGGGCGGGGGGGGGGGGGGGAACCAACTCATCCATCCACTGTCCAGTTCAGCATCACTCTGGAATCCCCAACTCACCCAAAACACCTCACTGGCCCATGGGAAGAAATCCGTGCAAGGTGAGGACTCCATATAAACTGCACACCAACTTGACGTGGTCGGACATTTAAATCCGCAGCTGCCACAGCCGCGAGGCAACAATGCTACCCTCTATGCCACCGCATCACCAAAAGGCAACTAGAAAAATGGTTCATTTGTATATTGCAGCTTGCAGCGCACGGATTACATCACTGCAAAACCAGGAGGAGACCAGGAGTGCCATTACATGGGTATGACCAGAATAATTCACACATTTTCCCACATTTCACAATATGAAGTCACAAACAGTTCTTTGCATCTTTACAAAGAAATAGGATCTTTAGGTCAAAGTGCTCGTACACAACCAGATCCTATCTGGTGATGAATATCAACAGGTACGCGCTGCTTTAAAAGAGCTCAGCTAGACGTTCTTCACATCATAGAAGCTCATGGGCTGCTTTCATTTAAAACTAATTTTCCTTAAATACCCCGAGTTGGATTTTAACTCCACTGGAAGTAGTGCTCCGTCTTGCCTGATGAATGTTTCCCTCTTCGGGAATGTGTTTAAATATGCCAGAGCCTTCACCCAAAGGAGCACTATGATTAAGCGCACAGGTGTCACATCTCAATTATATGTGGAGATGTAAGTGAAAGAGAGAATAATTCTCTCAAGCCGGGAGCGAACAGCTGCCCACATTCTGACAGAAGTTTTGAGGCAGGTTTCACATTCGGGTCATGAAGAAGCTACAGCACTACGGCTAAGAAGAACTGAGGTCACAAACCTGAACAAAGGTCAGTTTTTTTTTTAACACCAAGTTCACTTGCAAGAAACCAACTAATGCAGTAAGAGGAAAATAAATTTTCCCAGATGATGGAGAGCAAAATTTTTTGGTCTTTTTAAATAAATCTAGTAGAGGAAAAAAATGCATAAATGCAATATCTGTGCTGTATTGAAAAGTACAAAATGCAACAGTATACAGGCGTTGTGGTTGACCTTCACCTGTGAACTTCAGGTCTCCAGTGGTTCAGCAACAAAAATCTCAGGCTGAGCTGCCAGTCAGGGGTCAGTAAAAGCCCAGATTTATGTGTGGGGGATGAGGAAAAAGGCCAGTAACGCAATGAGATCAGAGTTTGTTTGGCCAAACCTCACCCGTGTATTTGGTGTGATGAGGATTAGGGCATTTGCTGTTGTTCTGTTCAGCACAACAACAGAAACAGCTTAGATTTAAATTGATCCACTCTTCCCTTATCTGTTGGCATCTCATTTTTCAGTTTTTAATTTCCATTTGATCGCTGTCCAACACATCTAACTATGGATCACTATTAAAGTTTAGGGCAAGTGGCAATGAGTACAATTTGACTTACGGTGACCACTCATGTGGTTCTCGTGCCAAGTAAGGACAGGAAAATAGTGGCAAAGTGATGCAGCAGGTAGTAATGTGCTTTACAATGCCAGAAGTGCATGTTCAAGTGTAGGCCCAAATCCAGCTCAGGGTGTCTACATAATCTCTATGTTCGCAATACAGACATACGCAGATGAATAAACTGTAAACCAGTTTATTTTCCATCGCCATGAAAACCAGAGATCCTCTTAAGGGGTCGCCATCGGTCAAATTTGACTTATCCCACATAGGAAAACAACCTGCATTGTATTGCTTCATTTTTCATTTTGAAATTACATCTGTGAATAATATGATTCCATAAAAACAACCTTTAAGATTAAGGCCTTGGTTGGAAAGAATCGCGAACAACGCACCTGCCTCTTGATGACTGCTAGGTTCTCCCGGGCTTGGTTCAGGAGCAGGTCCAGAGTTCTGGGGTTGTCCACGCTGCGGTTCGCCCGGAATCCATCTCTCACCCTTCGCAGGGCATATGTCCTGAAATTCATTGCGAAAAATATGGTCAATAATGTACTTTACACACCATGGTTTGACTAAAAACATTGACCTTGAGGACTGCTGATGATCTGCACAGTTAATCTCAGAGTAAAGTCTCAACTCTGAAATTAAAATAAATCAGGCTCTAACTTAACACCCATAGGACCAGGAGTCACAGCATTAAATGGAAGTGTGCGTGACAAAATAAACTGATCTTGGCCTTCACCAGTGCTTAAAAGTTCATGTGTACCAGAAGTGGGCACCTGAGCTGAGTTTCCACAGCGAACAGGGGCCCCTCAGAAATGCTAATCCCAGCCTGGAACGCAAAGAATCTGCTCTGTGTGTGAACCCCACGAATCAAGCTCAGATCTTTTCCACTTTCCGGTGTGCTGCGGAACGGAAGTCAACTCAACTATCTGCCACGAACAGCACCCTGTGCAGCAACGACCCACAGTGCCAACGCAGCACTGTGAAGAGGCTTCCAACAGCAGGTGCCAAGGACTTATGACCCCTGAAGCTGGTGACATTTGCTGCTCAGCATCTCCCAAAAGAGAAGTTCTGGATTATTAATGAGCTTGTAGCCTTTGTGCAGCTGGGACACCACTGCCTAGACACACCCCACAGGTCTCCAGCAGATGTTGACCCCCCATTTCATCAAGCAGGCACCCAGAGTATTTTATATTGAAACTCTACTTCTTAATATCCTCCAAGGAAAAAGTGATAATTTCAGTTATGGTATTAGACTTCTGAGGATAACCATGGTATTACAATTATTATTATTGTTATTTTGCTGACAACTTACAATCTGCAAAGCAATTTGTACAACTGGGGATTTTTACTTCAGAAATTAATTTTAGTAAGTACCCTGCTCGAGGATGCTACAGCAGTAATGAGCCATTGGTAAAAATAAGCTTGTCATATGTCTTCTTTTATCTGAAAACAACTTTTTTTTTTTTTTTTTTACTTACAATTACCCACAGTGTATCACCAAGAAATCAGAGATACACTGCATGAATGTGGTGATCTGCAAGGCAGGCTGGTTGGCTGCACCGTTGTGTCGGTGGACCATGAAGAGCGGCTGTTCAGACAGACCCTTCCACTGAGCTTGCAGAATACGCATCGCGTGTCACCAGCACTGAAACTCCATGTTTCTTTAATAGAGGCTTAAGTGCACACATTCGCACAAAGCCACAACGCTCCCATCACAGTGTGACACGTTCTCAAGCTTTACATCCCTATAAGAGCTCTGAGCGTGCAGAAACTTTGCGTAAATCATATAAAATTACCATTTAGAGAGAAAATTCAAGCAGAAAGACATCAGCACTGCGTTTCAGATCCATCGGGGGGTTGAGGAAATGGAAAATTAAATCCAAAATGATATCCAACATTTAAGTGTGGATCAATTTCTAAAAACTGATAAATATTGATTCCTTCAAAATACGCATTAAACACAGCTAACAGATCTCTACATTGTGTCATACAATAGATCTACCCAACAAGACCCTCTCGCAGAGCTCCTCAGTTGTTGATTTATTCATTTGCAGCTGTCATCGTCATGCCCTGCGGAACGCATCATCCCGAACAAGAGCATCCCCTGCGGTCGTACGCACGGATAAAGCTCCAGCAAAGTGACACATTATTCTCACAACCCGCCTGCTGAAAAGGACTACTAACAATAGAAAGAGGAGCAGCACATATTGACGACTAATTAGAATCCCATTACGTGTCAGGAAGTGAATAATGTGAACAACACAATGACGGCTGTCAACGCCCATCTGTGCCTCGGAGAGCAGCATGCTGCTTACACAAATTCTTACCAGTTTAACAAAGTCCATCCATTTTGAATAAGATTTGACACCAATACAGTTGTGGCTGTCTGGTGCAAGCTGAGAGCAGTGCAGGGAGAAAGTTGGTGTACAGTCAGGATGGTACCGCAGTCCTAGTGATGCAGGAGGAGAGTAAAGCACAGTGGGGAAACCCAGCACTCACAGGGAGCACATGCAAATCAGAGTTGGGTCAGATCCTCTACTCAAATATAATAAATTGAAACGACTCGATATATTTTCGCTTCACAGTATGTGAAACAAGATCAGAACATTATGGGAAGCCACATGGTAAACAAGTGCAAAAGGATGGAGATGGAATGTAGCAGACATTCCTCACATGTGTTCCCTACACTCACTGCATATGCCGGCTGCCCGGTTTCACTCCATTAAACCAGGGCTGCTCTTCTTCAGATGTTTCTGCGATAAAAAAGCTCTCCATCTACTCCATCAGCACCCCCTCGCTTTTTTATTGCTGGAGTTTCTGCTCTCATCACAGCTGCCAGACAGACTCCATTTATCCTCCCTGCCACAGGCGCCGGGCGTGAACCGAAACGCACTGACTTACTTCAAAAGGCCCCTGTTAGAGCTTCAGAGGAGGCTGAACCGCAACGAGCTGCTCCCCCTTTCACCTCCCATGCGGAAAGCAGCAGGGAGGAGGGGATTTTGTAGCCCAGTAATTCAGGGCCCACACTCTGTGTTGCAGAGGCAACATCCGACACAAACCAGTCAGCTTTAGCTCCCTGTGTTTGAGACAGGAATGCTGGTGTCTATGTGTTAACCTGATTTGGGGATAGATTTAAAAAAAGAAAACAAACACTATATGCAACCTGCTCATGGTTGTCATGTCTTACTACGGAAGGGTGCAACAAAGCAGATAACTGATTTTGGGAGGTCAAAGAACAGGCTGTGGCATAACATGGCATACTTGTTTAGACATAACCTCACTGCTCAGTCTGAGACAGGACAGGATACGGAGAGCTATAAGGAGCAACAAATGTGTGCTACCCTCTGCAAATTAAAACTTGTATTCCAAAACAGCTTTAATTGCATTTTACATAGTGAATAAGTAAAGATAAAATAGGCAGAATCCTGACTATAACATCTGTGTTTAGCAAAAGGGGTCAGTTCACTCTCTTCTTCCAACTGAAATAAAGTCTTAACCTACTTTTGAAACATTTCAAGTTCTGGGTCTACTAGAGGGAAAATGGGCAACAGGTACCATAGTGGTTGGATCTGTCAACCTACCCTGAACTGATGTAGTAAAAAGTACTGCGCTGTACTAATGCATAAACCATTACAAGCACAGTAACTTAGTGTCGAAACCTACTACAAAATCACTTTAAAGAAATATAATAAATTACTATACTGTCATATAGTTTAAAAGACATCGCTGGTATGTAATAAAAGACGACTTATAAACTAATGGGTTCTGTAAAAGTAAAACGCGATTCTCTGCTCACTTTAAGTATCCAGATAAAACAGACGAACAGTTAAACCGGAGAACAACAGCAGCCTGAGTACACCGTAAACGAAATTCTACATATGTGCCGCCTTTGCAAAGAAAGAAAGTGCAGAAACCTGCGTGCCGCGGACTAAATAATGATATTGTAATTTAATATGTGAAAACCAAATCCTGTGGCTGTCTGGCCATCTGCAATGAGCCAGGAAAACAACTCGCGAGTATCTCGGTTCAGTCGACTCGTTCTTGTCAGATCGCATTCGAATGTCTCTCAGTTTGCTGTCTGACAGCATTACCATCGGGGAAAAAGTGCTCCGACCCGGAAAATACCTGAAATTATACGAAGAAAATTTCTTGCTCTCCTTCAGGAGCATCCTGTAAAGAGACATCACCTGAGAGCGGCTGGAAGACGCCATCTTTCTACGACTAACGGGTCCTTCCGTCTAGGACCCCCCCCCCCCCGTCGAACGGCGTCTTCGCAGGTGCCTGAGTAAACCCAAAAACTAAAACGTTTTAAAGAATTTATTTTGTAATACACAGATTTCATTTTAAACATAATATTCACAGTTTTTAATAATAAAAACCATATAATTTCCTTCTTTATTTAATTACTTATTCAATGCTTTGCCAGTGATATATTTTTGTTTAGGCGAGGATAAAGGCCGTTGTAAAGCTTTAGAAACGCTGACATTTCTGATAGATGATAAATAAACATAAATGCGATATATAAATATCCGCCTAGATAGACATGATGTAATGCACATGGGAGTCTACCTCATTTCTGATTTACACAAGTTGCACATTTTATGTAAAGAATGTTAATAAACAGAACTTGGTAGTTTGTGCCAGTTTTCTGTACTCATTTATGCAGCATCTATTCATTCACATGTTTTTCCTTTGCCATGTTTGCCTTGCATGAACATTTAAAAAGGCTCTTAAGCATAAAAACAAGTTACTTATACTAGTACAGTTTATAAAATTCAATTTGATATCCTGTAATGACGCAGTTATAGTTTGTAACCAACCCTAGTAATAAGGTTTGATGCAATGTGGGCACATCCAACACCAGAGGATGTGGACACTTTTTGTATAGGATAGGAAAAAAGAGAACATAATTTTATTTATCCTCAAAAATAAATTCACTCATACAGCAACTTAAACAGAGTACACATAACAAAATGTATAAAATAAACAAATAACTAATAATAATAATTTCTTTGATACATAAAGTTAAACTCAGCCATGTAAAAAACAACTGCTCTGTATTAGAGTCTGGGCTATTTTACCTATAAGCATATATATCTCACATAACCTTTACTTTATATATATATATATATATTATTTTAAAATAGACAGCACAGCAGCACCACAGACAGCACTGCAGCCAGTGACTTCAAGATAGGCTCACTCTGGACTACGACAGCCTTGACTGGAATAAAATTGTTACTGAAAATGAATGAATGGGTATTATTTTAAAATATTAAGATTCACAATAGTGACACTTGAGGAAAGATAAATATAGCCATCATCATATACTCTAGCTATTGCCCATATTAACGGCCCACCATGATCTGACCTCATTTCTATGTTAAAATTTGGTTCCAACAACAGAGGCTTCCCTGTCTAGAAAGAGATCATCATGTTTTTTTGTCATATACACTTTGTATCTTGTTACACATTTAACTGATTTATAGGCCTGCGTATGAAAACATGCATACAGTGACTGGCACATCTGTATGGCTGGGATTTTTAGGCAAAAAATTTATTTTGCATAAGTAGGACATCAACATTCCAGGCATCACCACAAATACAGTGCGATGAATTTATTAAAACCACCAGATGCCGCATTTATCAAGTCAACCCTGACATTTTATTTCGAAGCAGAGTGATAGAGACGCAGCCAACTTATCAACCCGCTGTCAGGCATGAGAGAAGCAGAAAGAGACTCGCGTGTGCTGCACCTATAGAGAGGGGAATGCTGTCTCTGACCTTCAGAAAGATCAATACCATGCTTATGGCTTATGATTATGATGAAGGATCTGCTCTGCGCAGTATTAGCAACTGATGAAGTCTGTGTGATGTTTTTATTCTTTCTTTCTTTTATTCCTGTGTGGGAGGAGGTGTAAGAAGAGCTTATGTGTGAATCTCTTGCAGTCATGGGAGATCTTCAGCCCAGGGTGCAGCAAAGGGGTGATGAATAGGCGCTCTCATTTATCAAGTGGACTTGCTGAATCAATTTGGGAGCTTGGAGCCCCAGTGCTGAAATTTAGAACAATAAAATGACTCTGTTAGAACTACATTTGGCCACTGGGAAATATCCAGGGATGCTAAGTTGAATTTTGGCCCTTTTTTTAACACGCTGTGTTTGCTTGAGGCATCCTTAGTTTGCCTGACATTTCATCAAAATGCTTTGCAGCTGTCTCTGAAAGAGATCCGTTTCAAATCACACCAGATTTTGTTTTTTCCTCCTTTAAAAGAAAAACAAATTTGTTTTTTGAAAATGTTTCTCATCCTTTTCATTTTATTGAATACATTTAAATACTACAAGATGCCACTTATTTGGTTATGCGCAAGAAGTGTTAAGCTTATTGCTATAAATCCTGTGTCACCATTCCGTGTTATAAATTATATCGTTTTGTGTGACTCTGAAGAAGTTCAGCAACAATTCTGAAGTTCAAAGGTGACCACCTGCCTCAGGGATTTTGGGAAATCAATGTAGGAAAGTAAGCGGAAGAGCAAGTGCAAAGTATGTCCTCTGTGGCCAGCAGTCCACAGTGGTACAACTGGTTGTGCATTCTATCCCTGGTTGAACATTGTGCTGAACCAGTAAGATACAGGTCAGTAAGATACAGGTTTTTGAATCATTGCTGGACAAACGGATTTGGTTGCTGTCTGGTTGAGTTTTTTCACACAAATCCAGAACAGGGAGTTTGCTGAGGGTTTCAGGATGGCATGCCAACTGATGTGGGGTGTAGCTGCTTAGGAAAATGTATCTCTAGTCCAGAAATTTTGGTTCCATGTTGAGTTTTTGTAGTTCAGAGGCTGCAGCAGGTCAGTACCCATGTTCCACCATTCCACGTCCGCTGCAGCCTGTGACTCTTTGGATCTGCCCACCTGCCCCCACCAGCCTTAGCGATGGAAGGGAAAGGATGTGCTTTTCTCTTTATCGATTTCCTCTAGAGCATCCGTTAGTGGAATGTCACCATTTGTCTTGCTGTTGGGGATGATTCAGCGTGGAGTGAAAGAAGGCACCTTGGAGGAGAGCGGCTGCTGGCCGATATGTGTGTTTGAGTGTTTGAGCGAACCTGTCTGGCATCGCAATGTGCTACCCTCTCTATCTGCCCTCTCAAAACAAAGCCAAGAGCAAGAGGACAAGACGTGGGCTCCTTGGGTCCCTGGCCCCTCTGACACCAGCCACTCTTCTCACCTTCCTTTCCAGTTTCTCTGAATCTGGTTCTTATGCAACAAACAACACAGACTCTAAACCATGTGCTAGTAAAATTATGACGCCGTTCCCCAGTGTGTCAAATAAATAATTTCCAAACACACAAAATTAAAGTCTTGTTTCAGATTTTTGCAGAATGAATCAAGAGAGCCTCAGTGAATTCAGAAGGTAAGCTTAGCTGTGCAGATGCGTCATTTCTCATCACCCCACGCAGCCTCAGCTTGCAAATCTGAAATCCAATACTTCTCCTCGCTGGGTGGAATCAGAGGTCAGTACAGCAGAGCAGAGGTGAACATGCATGGCTGAGAAGGCAAGACCTGTCATCGATCGCCTTCCTCCGTTCCACAGGTAGCTGGAGCAGCTGCTGCTTGACCCTGACCAAACCCAGGACCCCAAATGTCCCTTCTTACATCACTCCCCTCTCAGGCGCTCAGCTTTTTGTCTCTGCCAACACCAAACAGTTTTGTCATTTTATTCAGTTGCAATACTAAAAATAGTGATGAATCATACAGTGCAATTTCAGTATCTAAAAATCTTGTAACATCATTCCATTGTGTAAAAAATGTCCTTTTCTGTGACATTTAATGATAGTTAAGTGAGTTTAACTTTGAGGCCCCTGTTGTTTTTGTCAAGACAAATAGCAGTAAAAATTTTTACCACAACATTTTATGCCCTCAGCTCTGAATTTACTAAAACTGCTGGGCCTGTAACTCTTTCCAGCTTTGCTTTGTGCAAAAATAATGACAGCAGGTGGAGTTTAAATAGAAGTTCTGAACAAAGTTGGAACTGGATGTGTGATATTTTACCTTGGCAGAGCTTCGTGGTCAGACCTGTTGGAGACAACCATGTGGACATCGCTCCCCTACCAGTGCCGCTCCTATATTAACACTCCGCTCTCCTGGAGAGGATTGGGTCTGTCCGATTCTCTTTTTCCACCCTCATTTCTTTCTACCCAGACTGATTCCTACGCTCTTCCCCGAGTTCAAACAGCAACACTCCCCGTTGTATTAAGTGCTGCTGTCCTAATAGTGTCAGCAGCCTGAGTGGGTGAGCATTGCCGCAGAAGCACACTAATTCCCCTCACTGGGGGCCGACCTCCCACAGGGCGGATGGCCCTGATCACTTTGGCGTGGAACAAGAAAGACTTCATAATGAGTTCCTTCTGATGTCACCTCTGAAAGGTTCAGCTGTTTCTCCCCAATGCATCTCGTAATGAGGGGTGAGGGTAGGGGTGGGTGGGGGTATACACGCGTGTATGTGTGTGTGTGTGCATACGTGTGTGTGTGTGTGTGTGTGTGTGTGTGTGTGTGTGTGTGTGTGTGTGTGTTATCATAAGCTGCTGATTCGGAGAGGTGTGTTGTTCCCCAGTGTCTAATTTCACTGTTCAGAGACATGCAGATGATGCAAGTCACTGTGCATAGAAGTAAATGATCTCTGGCTGCCATCAAGTTTTCAAGTAAATACATCCTTGGGTGAAACTTTTCCATGAGACTGGGGGCGTTTCACTGGTCTTAAGAACAAACAAACAAACAAATAGATAAATAATACCTCGATTAGCTCCGCCTACTGTAGTGTCGTTTTGCGATGGCGGTCCTTCATTTTACCCTTTGAGTAATTTATATAATCATATGCAACTGACAATATTTTTTAAAAATAAATAAATAAATATTGTTTTGGAATATTTGTTATCCATTTGATAGACTGTTGGCTTATTTGCTATAACTAAGGGTACAATTCATTTATTTTGTCTTACGTTGCACGTGCCATTTTCAAGCTCTTTTTTTGCAAGATACTGCATTATGGTCTTCCTGCAAGGCCATTTCATCCAGTTCCACCTCTAAAACCACATCAAGAGCACTAATCTGGACTGTACTGTATAACACGTACATGTAAATATATACATTTATGGAGTCTGTAAACCACAACAGTATTAGTCAACCAGCCCACTAGTATGTTTGTATTTGGAGGGAAAGCCTTGGTTAGCTTGATAAAGGGAACGTATCGGATGATTAAATTATACAGTAATACAGTAGTAAAGACATTCAAATTTCACACAATGATGTTACTTATAGACACTTTTATAAAAGTTCTGTAGTTTGGTGTAACTGCGTGCAGTGAGAGAGTAGCCTTTCGTAGCTGAGTCATTTGGGATCTACCTGGCTTACCTGCAAGCATAGTAGCACTCCTATGCAGGGGGTGGAGGGGGAGGATAGGAAGGAGGCCGAAAAATCCATTTCCCACATAACAGCACGAGTTGGCGCTGCACCAGCGTGCGCTGAATGAGATGTCACACTAATGCCACGCCTGCAAATGCATGCCCACAACGCTCGGGCCACATTCCCACAACGGTCGGACTGCACCCGGTCATACAGACAAGGAAGGAGCGGTCGCATGCCTTCCGAAAGGCTGCCATGCTGTGACTGCCGTTGCATCGTCTAGTCCTCTAGCTCTGGCCAATTCCTCTCCCTGTCTCCTCCTCGCCTTCATTCATCCTCCTACTCTCCATTCATCCGCCTGCGGCTGTGGGGTTCTGCCACTAACCCCTCCTCAGAGCTCGACTGCAGTTAATTTACAGCCATCTCTTTGTCCCGCAGGACAAACAAGAGGTTAGCAGAACTTTGGCTCGATGGATATCCATGCAGTTAACGTTCACGCTTGTCAGGCTAGTTGTAATTTGAATAAATGCCTTTTCCCAACACATTTTTACTCAACTTTACTCTGCTTCATATGACATTTTACGACAAGTTCAACATTTAAAGCAGGTCCTCCTCTGGCTTAGCTATAGTGGTCATACACAGAACCCCCGTGCATTACATTCACTTCGAATGAATTGCATAGAGCAGTTGTGCATTTTCATGTGCAAAAAGAAATGATGTGGTTTTATTTTACACATTAAGTGATTATCACTCTGTGTACTCAGTGTACTGCGGTAATGTGGCACACAGTGCACTGCAGCTGTTATTTCAATAATTATTCCCAGATTTTGTGCACCATTTGGTGGTACTTGTAAGCAGAAGGACTCTGAGGGGACGTGCTGCCTTGTTGGACTCTGCTGCCAGGCCCATCTCCTTAAGGTAATTCCTAAATATGTATTTGTAGGAAGTTTGAAGAGTGGGAGAACCTTTGTGATCACAATCTGCAGCCCTCATCTGGCTGCTGCACACCTGGAGACCGATCAGAACCACCCCATCTCCTTTAGCACAACTCCCCTTCATCTCACCCCAGTGCCCTGCAACATCCAGGTGAGTCACCATCTGAGCCAAGTGGGATCCCCTCCTCAGGCTGCTCTTGAAGTGACCAGTAGTCCCACTGTGGTGGATTTCACATCCACACAATTCCCAAGTACCTTGGGTGCCAGGATCTGCCTGCGAATTCAATGCTTGGTGTTTCATAGGACACTGAACCCAGTATGCAGCAGCAGTGCCTACTGCCTCACAGCAGTCTTCATGGTGTCATTGAGATCCCATTGAACAAGGGCATCACTCCATGTGTGGGCATTCACCTTGAATTCTAAATAGCTCATGAATATGCAGTATACAGTATACCACGTGTGTATGTAGGAGGTGGGGGGGTGCTATAATAAGTCATATGATATGCTCATTTCCCGTGTTTTTAAAGTATAGTGAAGATGTGAGATGAGAGATGGAACCTCATGGAATGGCCAGATTTTGGTGCTTGTAAGTTGTAGGCATCAAAGAAAGGAACTTTTTTAGAATATGAGTAGAAATTTTGTGATTTGAAATGTATTTTTGATGGAGGAATTGTTGTCTCCATGGCCTAGAGGATCACAGTAACTGCAGAGGCACCCATACCAATGACACCTGAACAGGCTTTTAGGAAGCATGCAGATGTCATTCCTCTCATTCCCTCTGGCCCTCTTATCATTAGACTCAGCTTCTGTTGCTCCAGCAGGTCATGAGACCCAGTTTAGGAACCTCTGCCTTTAAGAAGAACCCAGCCTGATGGCCCTCAGGGTGTGAATGAATGAAACTAAACAAAGATGAAAAACAGCCTTACCAGAGAGTGAGTGTTTCGACTCGCCTTCTACTACCACTGCTTCCTTTTATAAATGGATTTGCTTATTTTTCTTGAAAGAACACTCAGTTCCTTGGTTTACTCATTCAGTTTTTTTTCCCCCTGTCCCTTAAACAGACTCAACTCAACAAATATCCTTCAGTGCTTGTTATTGATGCACAAGGAAGAAAGTCACTGAGTGGTGCAATTGAAAATAAAAATTCCTTCCACCTCCGGTGGAATAAAAGGAGGCACAGCTGTGTTACACAAGGGGAAACGGAGAGAGAGAGAGAGTGAAAGGTGGGCGAGGTTTGTGCCCCTCGTGATGATGCCTTTCGGGATTATGGCAGTGGAGTCTCTTCCCATCTGCTCAGGAAGTGCCCCCCCAACTCACCCACTGGCACCAGCCGGCTGCCCCCGCTTTGCAGGGCCCTGCGGAAGCCAATCCCACACCAGTGGCGAGTGAACTGCCAGACCGTGTCAGTACCGCAGGTCCTTTCAATTACATAACCTATAATGGAAATTTTGGTTCCGAGGACATACAATACATTGGACCTCCTTCTGAAATATATTCTGGAAACTGTTAACCTATAACGTAACTTTCTGCAAAATAAACTGTACAAAGTTTAGCAACAAGCAGCTGAAGGCCACAATGTGCAATTCGGTTTTAATTAGGACAAAATGCAAATAAATATAATAATACAATAATAAGCATATAAAATATAGATTATATGTAATGCATTCACCTATAGGTTTATATTTCACCTTACAATGTTTGTTTTAACATAATAACAAGCAAAAAAAAAACAACCATGTGCTCAGCAGAAAAGTCCAAACTGATTTTTTTTCCATCTTTTTGATAATATTGCCTTTATTAACTCCAACTGGGTTAGGGGTTAAACTTTGCAAATGCCGCACTGCACTTTTTTATCTTAGAATCTTCTTGTGTGCTGTAACACGGGACGTTTGCATTTGTATGTAGCATTGCATTTATATACGGGGGATATCTTTTTAACAAATCCGAAGGCGTCTATTTATTCTTCCTGTGTCAATCTTTTATTAGCTGTTACATTACAAATGGATGAAATGCAGGCTGTTTGAGGGGAATTGCATTGCTCTTATTGCTTGTCTGAAATGAGTACGTTCTTCGTAGCCCAAACGCAATTTTGGCCTGCTTCACTCGGTGGCTACGCGCTGTACATATGGTGCCCTCCGTTTCAATATCAGTCACCGACAGCTGGAGCGCTGCCAACTTTCTATGTATTATTTAACAGTCCACACTTCATCTGTGATGCTTTTAATGCGAGCCAGGCCCATTCGTATTCGATGCACGAATGCACGTTGGACCTAGTGGACGTCAATACCGCTCAGGCTGAAGATCTGTAATAACTGGCTGGAGATGGGGGCCAAGGAAACCAGAACATGGTCCAATTTATCATGACCACAAAAGCCCATCCACCCCTCTATCCCCTCTTCCTATTCCATCCCTTTCTGCTGTGATCTTGTGCTCCTCACTGCTCAGCTTGGTATCTCTGGCCCCAAAGTCTGTCAAGGACTAGGGTGGGTGGGAGGGCACCTTAATTCACCTGTCACCTCCAGCTCCGGTGGAATATGACGGAGCAAGGGAGCCTGAGGACAGCAGCGGTGCCGGACTCACATAGTGTGCCGCCGAGTTCTTGGTAATAGGTGTCACCATTGTGAACATACTGTGAACAAGAGACCACCCCCAGGTGCCTGGACTGCTGCAGGAGAGATGTGGAGTCCTCCCGGTATGTCAGGAAAAGATGACATTTCTCCCAATTTATTCAAGACCAGTTATCAAATTCTTTTGTGTTCTCATCAAAGCACAAAACCCACACCATCTCAGTGGGGGTGAACTGAGACACACTTCTCCACTGTGAGCCGTCCACTTCTTTCCTCTCTCCGGGCTGCGGGCCTCCTCAGATGCTCCTCAAGTTGTCTTGAGGAGAACACTGGTCCATCTGCAGCCCTGTAGAACAACTGGGTGACAGTAGATATTGCCATGGGCAATGAGGGGGAGATGGACACACCTGTCTCACCTGTTCTAGGGAATATGGGTCAGCTTAAGTTGCTTGAATCTCCTCACTGAGAATGGAATGAGTGCCAGGGACTGGACCCTGTGTCCATCTTGTACTTGCTGAAAGACTTTGGTCAACTCAAAAATACTGGCCAGATGTTATAGTGGAACATTAGGTCTTGGAGGTAGCTCGCAAATGTTGGACTCTAGGCTTGGACTTGGGTTCAAATTTAGTCTGCATGTTTTGCCTATGTTTGCATGGATTACCATCAGGAGCTCTGGTTTCCTCTCATAGCTCAAAGGGTGTTATTGATTATGGACGAAAGGATGAAAGAATGTTGCCAGGGTGCACTTAGAGCCTTAGGGCTATTTTTTTTGAGGATATTGAAGTGTCTTTCACATGCATACAACATTTGTGAAACTGGGGCCAGCGGGTTATAGGTCAGCCTTGGTTCTTTACACACCCTGCTGCTCTGAATATCTGCTAACTGTCTGTTAAATGTCAGTAACTGCAAGTTATTCTAATGGAGGGAAAAATCAAACGGGTGGGAGAACCAAAGAGTGCAGTAAGGACCGTATTTTAGGTCATGAGCCTTACGGAATATGCAAATCACAGTGACAGACATCATGCATTCATTGAGCTCGGCTTGCAAACATTGCAAAAAACATTTTTGAAAAGTTGCACATCTGGAAAGTAATTGCAAATTTATTTCCGGGGTTAAACCTTGCCTTGCAACCCACGTAAGATAAAACAGACAACACGACCCTTGGCATCCCCTTCTTTTAAAAGGAAGCAATGTGTGTTTTTAGTTTTATTTATGTATTAAATAATAACTTGGGTGAAGTCCCACAAGTGCTTGGCAGATGACACATAAGAGCACAAATAGAGGGAAAATATGTAACAAATAATCAAAAACTCTATGCACCAGTACATTACATAACCGTGGTACAGGCACGTGGTGCAGGACTGAGCAATGGGCAATACCAGTGTCTTAAGAAAAAAAATATAAGGTCAGATATTTGTGATGAGTCAACAACAACAAAAAATAAATATTTATGTCACAAAAACACAGAATTTGGTCATGCTTGTAGTTGTTGGGGTCTGAGCCTCTTTAAAGGTTTGAAATGAAGGCAACAAGTGAGAAAACACCTTTTGCCAAGTGCATCGCCGAACCAGCACTGATAGAGGGCGATGTGCTGTGTTTTGGAACCGCGTCCATGAAAAGTGACAGAGCAGCACTTTTCTCGCAGTTTGGCACATCGGGCATCGTCGGGTCGAATCGAGTCGGTCTCGGACGACGTGGACCGTGCATCCCGCAGGTGCCCCGCGCGGCTGTCGAAATTGTCTGGGAATTTTCAGGCTGAGTCAGCGACCACGGAACCACTCGGCACCCTGGGGGGTGGGGGCTGGAGTGGGAGGATGAAGACATTTGTCAATTTAAGTGACAACAGGCGCACCGCCGGACCCGGTGCAATGTTGGGGCTTTGCCCGAGGGAGCACTTGAGCACATCCTTCCAAAACTGATCGCCTTTTACCAAACAGATTATGGTATGGCCTTCAGGTGGCCATATTGCTGCACAAAGAAGGTGCTGGAACCCAAGTTGCAATAGTTACTTAACGTAACTTTCGCTACAAGGTCAAGGTCTGAAGCAAATCCAAACCTTTTATATCCACCGCAATAGAGGAGTTATTAATAATAGAGGAGAGAATAAATTTTATTTGACATAGTTTTCTGATCTTTAAATCTTCCCATTGACTTTTGTTGACTTTTAAAATGCATTTTATCCTAATTTGGTGGAGGGAGGATAAAATCGGATCTCCATGAAATGAAAAAAGTGTTTTAAATAACAAATGCTGAATTTTGAAGCCCACGACCCTGATCGGGATAAAGTGGTCCTTGATACAAATGGAGTAATATTTTAAAACACATTTTGAACGTCAGCCAGAGTATTACAGGGATGTTCCAAAATATTGGCATGGGAAAATAATAAGGAAGTATCAACATACGATCCGTACAATTTTTTCATTAAACTGAGGATTTATTGTTATTTAATTTCCAAATTTTATCCGGTAGAATCAGAAAGAGCGATTCTGAAACTCACCTTAACAGACAATGTTGACAAATCCATCCATTGAGGAAAATGTAAAGAAAAATACTATTTTGGCATTCTGAGAAAAAAAAAATTGAATAATCCACAAATAAACCATTTATTTTGGCCGGATTATAATATAAATGCAAATGTATTCTGATCCAGCCTGCCCTTTGCAGCAGTAGCTGAAGGTGAATATAAGCTTTTGGAAACTAAAGGTGAAGTGTGTGGAGGGGATTTTGGGTTCAAATCCATTATGCAATGCAAATATGATACCGAATATAATACGCGCTTGTTTATGAACAATGTGCGTGAGATTACTATGGCTCGGGGAGGGCATAGTTATTTTTTTATGATTATGTCACATGAGGTCTTAAGTTGTTATAATTGGATAACATCAAGCGATGCTTGAATTAAATGCCTTAAACTGGTTTTTGCTGACACCAGTATCAGCTGATAAACGCACTCGATAAAGAAAAGCCAAACATTTTAATTAGGGTCCTGTTTCAAGTGAACGGCAGTCTCAGCCGGGAAAACCTCTCGCATTCCAATGAGGCTGCGCATTCTTACCGCGTTCAGAAGTACAGCCCTGCATGGGGGACCGAGAAGTCCTGGATGTTAACATCAGTTCTGGAAATAAAAATGTAAAAGAGTTGAGAAGAGCAGTTAAGCTTTGACACTTTTTTCTTTGAAAACGCATCCAGTGGAAAGTAGGTGTTATTTATTCGCGTTTTGAGGAAAGCGGTAAATATCCTTCGGGCATCGCTGAGCGCTTTGGTTTGATCCGGGGCAAAATTGCGGCTTTGACAGGCGGCTTGTCTGCTGTGATTGATGTGTCCCCACCTTATGCCGGTACCACTGTGGCCAGAAACAGCAGGATATGGGGATAAAGTTTTGTGATGGTCTCCCTCCTCTTACCTGGGGCCTTACTAGCCAGCAGTCTGCTTTCTCTGAAGCCCCGCCCCCAACCATGAGACTGACCAATCTGAATGCTCCGTTTGCTGCCTCTAATGGAGGGGGATATAAAACAAGGCTTGTTTCAGGGGTCCGTTTTGTATTTCCATTCCAGACGTCTTCTCTTTGGCAGCCTGCATAGCAGACACCTCGTGTTATTAAACCCGGGTCGCAACCACTGACAACTGCATGCAATTTCTCCGAAAAAGACAAAAATCGACATTTTCAGGCGGTGGGTTTCAGCAAGAGGATAAACCGTTATTGACAGTGAGAGATGGGATTTGCTTACGTCTGCGTAAGTCCCGCACAAATACTCTTGTCGAGTAAGGCTGAGCCCGATCATCTCACACAGCTCCTTCTGGACCAGTTGGCGGTGAAGGTGCAGCGTGTTTAAAAGCGAGCGCAGTGAATTGCAGTGTTGGAGAACTTGCACTAGTTTTTTTGCTTTTGTGTTGCACCTGGGTTTCATCAACTCGCACGCCTTTTGTCGGAGCCGGGATTGACTCGACTCGGAAGCCCCCCGCCTCCCTGGAGTCCACCCTACCCTTCAGACGCTTCCCTGATCTCTAATCTCATGCTTCTGTGCGCACAGTCAGCCAGGCCGTGCCCACGCCCACGCGTGCACACATAGACACATACACACACGCACGCGCGCACACACACATGCAAGGTAAGCGGCTGCGCTTTTCGGCATTTGCTTCTATTTCTGCTCCGTGTTCTCCCAGCGCCAGGCCTGTTTGCCTGCGTTTACGCACAGGTGCTGCTCCTGTTCAGGGAGAATGGAGAGTCCACATTTGCTGCACTACAGTTTAACCATCACTGGGTGTTAAGTCCCACCAGGAGAACAAGGGTACCCCCCAGGGTTTGATCTTTAGAGCATCACGAAGGGGATCGCCTGTGGTTTATTTATGACTGTCGGCTGTGGTCATAAAGGAGATCATGCCGCTGAACTTGTGTGTCCCTCTGGGGAAATTCATTTTTTTCTTCTCCACAATGCTTTTTTGTCAGTGTGTCAGACTTTTATGAAGAAATTTGTTGCAGCCTTGACCCTTAAATTGTAGCCGTAGCTGCTGACTTTGTTTTGTCCGTCCAATGGGTGTGGCAGAAAGAGCCCAGAAGTCGCGCCACAAATGGAAAGTAAGATGTAAGCAGGCTCTCTGTGGCCACGGCAACCGCATTATTGATGCTCTAATGTGACTCCTGTGTTATTATTACTGCATCGGATGTGACAGCCTATCTCAGGGAGATGGAATCAGCCAGCAGCGACGGCACCGACAAGGATAAATCTAGAAGGATCCTCTGCCGGACCAACTTTATGGCGGTGCACATTTTAATGGGGAAATAAATTGGGTGTGAAAGGGTTAGCCTGGGGCTAACAGGGCAGAGCTGCTAATGGGCTTTATCATACCGCCACTTAAATCCATTTGAGCCAGTAAATTTTCTGCTCATCAATCTATACCTTTGAAGTTATTTTTATTATTTTTTTATTACAACAATCATGTAACAAATGGGATGATTTTCATTCCCTCTTACCAACTTGGAAAAATATTTTAAATGCAAATAAAAAAATGACAAATGTATTTGAAACACCTCAGATGGGTAATCCTGTCCAGGACACCGCTGTGTTGTGTGGAAAGGTGTGAGTGTGTGTGTGTGTGTGTGTGTGTGTGTGTGTGTGTGTGTGCGTGTGTGTAGGAGACTAAGAGAGACTCTCTCTGTCTATCTCTGCTTCTCTGATGAGGAAGCCCCACTTTGGGCCCTGTGCCCCTTGCAGGTGGCTGCGTGGGTGAGCAGGGCACCACCTCAAGTGCACAGGGTCGCCATGCCAGGCCCTCGCTGCCAGACCCCGTCACCGGGCACCTGCCACTCGTCGTGCGCGGGGGCTGCCCTCTCCATTGGGCCCCAGGCGTCCCACCTGCTGCAGGCCTGTCCACCTGCTGGCGGCTGGCAGGAGGCACAAACTGGGACCCGGAACCCAGAAACACGACCCACAGTCTGAGACCGAGCTGTTCTGCTCTTGGCAGAGTTGAAAAATGACGCGTCTTCATTTTTACGTTTGACTTGTGCAAAAGGAGCAAACCCACCCCAGTCCCACCTCAGGTCCACCTTAGCCTCCCGCCGCTGCAGAACGGCCCCCGTTTTGAGTGTGCTTTCCCCCTCACCGAACACCATCCTCCCTGCCTACTGCGGCCTCAGCTGGTGACGCACTCCCCTTTCAGCTTACGCAGGCTGTCAGGCGTCTCCTGGTGCTGTGCTCAGAGGGAGGCTTTTCTCACAGCCGGATCCATTTTTCAGCGTTGCGTTCTTGGCAACACATTGAGGAAATGCTGCCGAGGCGCGAGGGGAGAACTGTTATTCTGCATTAGGATGGGACCTTCTCAGCTACACTCCCTCGTCCTGTTTTTCTGTGTCATGCCAAAATGTAAGAAAGTTTTCCCTGCATATATTATTAGCAATAGCACAGATATAAAGAAGCAATAAAAAAGAATTGAACTGATTTGTTGTTTCTCAGCTGCAGTCTCAGTTATTGCTAAATTATAAAAGGGGAAAGACCACCAAATCACAGGAGAGGGGATACCGTGTCATTCAGTGCTGGCCTAAGTGTATAGTGTGCTGTGAAAGGAGGTAGCCAATGGTCTGTCAACTGCCCACTGTTGAAGGTTTAAGGCTTGGACCGCATTGAAGATATGAACATGCCTTTACACCCAAATCACCTGTTCTTCTAGTGTCTGCCTTGGAAGGCTGACTGTACTCCCAGAGCGGAGGTCTTGGCTCAGCAGAACGTGAACTACAGTTCTAGCGCCAGTTACGGAATATAGTATTAGCGGTCATTAGTCAGGGAATTGGCTCAAAACGGCTCTGTTTTGCATTCAGCGTGTTAATGGCTGAACTCATTTTTAGTGTGGAACGTCTTGGCGAAATCTTCATTGAGCTCTGTGAGAGGCCCTCAGGAGAAGAGATGCGCAGGAAGCGTTTGCCAGCGACAGCAAAGCGTCATCTGAGAGCTCAGATCTTAGCAGCTTGTCTGGAAGGCACCGTTTCAAAGCCAGCACCCCGGAAGACCAGAGGAGGACATTGCAAAATGTTCAGAGCTGATGTGTGCTGCAGCTCGTGCAGCTTTGGGAAAACGTCTCTGTGAAACAGTCCAGGGAAATCCACCCTGGCTACATCAGGACTGCAGTGGAGATATGTGCTACGTCATCGGTAGATGGCATCACGGGCATCTTTTCAGCTCTTCAGGCTGACCTCAGTGACTGACTACCATGGCAGCACCTGTTCGGGCCTTATGGCTGATGGGTTGTTCATCTGCCTCCTCTCTCCTGGCATTTAAATCAGCTTTTCAGGGTGTAAAAGAAGGGTTTAAACTGGGGTGGATTTGAGACTCGAAATATCCGATAATGTCTGTGAACTAGCATGCGTGAGAATAACCCGTGATGGACTGATGCTTCATTCAGGGTGCGTCATGCCTCATCCCCTTTGTTTCTGGGACAAAGTCTAGAAGGATGGATGTTGTGACAGGTGCTTAAAAAAGAAAGATGAGCAAAGACTGTTCGCCAGTGTGGCGTTATATGTCCAGTTTCGTAACGTGAGTTTTAATGTTTAATATGCAGGAAGCTGGACATTTAGGTGTTAAACAGAAGTCTGAGCTGATGGATTTCTTAGCATGACGGGTGGTGGAATAAGATTAAACACATACATCGACCCCTTCATCAGACTGAAAATTCTCAGCACGGAGTTTTGTGGAAATAATGAAAATAAGAAGTATATACTGTGATTTATGTGTGAAAGCTGACGTATCAAGCTAAAAAAATGACCCAAGTCCATACTAGTTCTAAGGGTGGGGTTGAATTCTACTGGAGCCTAGATTGGTTCCATTTCATGGTGGCTGGCAAGTTCATTACTTCGACATCCGATCAGATCATTCAAAACCATCTACTGTAAATGATGAAGATACATTTAGTGTGGATTACCGTTGTCATTTTTGCTCCAGCAAAGTGGCTACGCAGAGGCTGAGTGAAGCGCACTTGAAAATAACTTCCCTCCGCTGTGCTAATTCGGATCCCATTGGCAGCTGATGAGGTTACTCGGAAACCAACGCTACCGAAGCAGGTTTTCTTTAGCAACACCTACAATAGTTTGAATCGCCTCCTTTGCAATTATAGCGCTGCATCCATTTGGAACAGGAAGGGATCTGTAAGGCGATCTTCCTGCAGAAACATTCACCGCAGTCTTCGCCTAAAAGCTTCGAGACCAAAGTGGAGCGCTGATGTATTTGTTAGCTCAAGTGCTTTCAATTTCAACTGAAGCTTCGGGTCCCCTTGACCTTGCTAAGGTGAAAAAAATCTATCTGCTGGATTCTTGTTTTTCACTTGTCTGTGGCTTGCGTCTGGAAACTATTTTTTTGTTCCAAAAACGGAGAATAGATTCTAATATGATGTTGTTCTCTGGGAATGCGTTAGGCCCTTCCTGTCTTTATATGTAAGAATGAGATTCAAAGTTAGCTGTTAGTTGCCAGGCTGCCATTCTGGATCCTAAAGCGATGGATCATAGTCCCGCACGTATCCTTCTCTCTTTGCCTTGGCTGAAAGATCTGAATTTGTCATGGTTAACCATTTTCAGCTTCATTTGTATAACAGCTTTATTTGGACGTTGTTCTTCCTCCCGTGCGTTATTCATATCCCCTCCACGGTATTGTCTCCACGCTTTCTGCCCATTTGTTGTCATTCCCCTGGGCTGGTAGCACCATGCATAATGCATTTTGTTTACTGCCCTGCCGTGTCTTTATCTAAGCCATTTCTAACAATATCTGAACCTGTCTTTTTGCACCTGATTTTCATTTGCAGGAAAACAAAGGAGAAGAAGAGAGGAGAAGGAAGCTGAGAGGGGCTTGGCGAGGGAGTGGTGGGGTGGAGGATGGGCGAGTAATGGAGGAGCAAATGAGGGGGTGTCAGGCGACTTTGGGGTGCCTTCCCGTCACTCCCTTGGTTGCCATCTGAAAGTCAAACCCGGGATCTTCTCTCCGAAATGTGTGTCCCTTTGTAATTAGATAACCGCGGGGGCTTCTTGGCGACCTTTCAGCGCTCCAAAGTGTCCGAATCAATAGCAGACGTGAGGCCTCTCCCTGACTCGTGTCTTCGCCGTGAAGATTAATGTCTCTGTCTCTGGGGTTAGAACAGGTCATACTCTGCTTCTGAAAGCCACGCATCTCCCAACGTCCTCCAGACGCTGGTGTTTGTCGACCGAATATAGGATTTGTCTTGACACGCTGGGTAAACTGTAAGTATCTGTCTTCATCCCTCAGAATCCGAGATCTCAACCAATATTTTGTGTGCAAAGGCTACGTGTGCGACCCGCACTGCAGAACTTTTCTTTGCTTCACTTGGGCGGAAGTTGCCTTTCAAACCGTTCGCTTTGTTTTGAAAATGCGGAAGTATCGGTGTCGCTGCGGTCAATGCGTTTCTGAAAACCCATCGACTTGGTCCTTTCAGCCTTGAGCGAAAATATTCTTCGCTGACATAATTAAGCAAAGACTCGTACAGCTGCGGGAAGTATGGTGACAGAAATGACGCAGGAAGTTGGCGGAAATCGAAATGGCGTTCGTCACCCTGTCGTCATCCTCGGAATTTATTTTACGTTGCGGCACTTGTCGTCGAGTTTAGTTGGATTTACTGGGGGAGGTGTGCGATGGAGCAGTGCCACTGCCCCGGGGCATTTATGTCACATGGACATCAGCAGAATTTCTGAAAAAAGAGGAAAAAAGTCATTCATTCCCACTAGGGCTATTAAGTGGAATAGCAAGTTGGTGATTTACCTGTCTGCTGGCCAGGCTCTGTGTGCATGCTTTTGTGGGGACTCACTGCTATTTGGGAAGGGGTGGGCTGCATTTTTATCCTGGTGTAATTGCAGACCGGGTGCCCTCTGCCACTTGTGATTTATTGCCCGCTTCTCGCATTGTCATCAGTCTTGTCTCCTTCTCACACTTGGGTGCTTGATGTTAAATTTGTCCTTTTCTGCAAACTGTATCTGACAAGCCAGCAAGTGAAACAAACAGTTTCATATTTTGCTGCGCCGGGGACCCGACACCATCTGTTTTCATGCTCTTTATAATCCTAATCCATTTTCTCATTTGAGGTGAGAGGGCACTTCCGCCTGCCATCGCTACCACGATTCTGTCCTCCTTAATTACTGTGGGTGGCACTTCTGGTTCCACAGAGCCATCCATTTTCTAGTTCAAATGTATGGAAAACACTTGTTCATGAAGGACTCATAAGTCCGGGTTTTGGGCCAAGATGCGGATCTCGAACCGAAGTCTTGCCTTGGTGAGGCTTCACATAGAGGTCTTGCTATTGTAAGATGTGAAATAGAGAGCTTCTTGCAGAAATGACTGTGTTGGCGGCTTTGGAATAGTAATGACAGGGATCTCCTAAAGCAAGAGCTGAGCTTGAGGTCTTGATGCAGTAAGATGTAAGCCAGGGGTCTTGCTACAGTGTCATATGCTGGTCTCACTGCAGTTGGATCTGGCATGGACGTTTCCATTCAGCAAGACATCAGAGGCATGTGCTAATACAGCAGCGTCTGAATTTGAGGTTTTTGCTGCAGGATTTTGTTGCAGGAACATCAAATACACGGACATCTGACTCTCGAGTTCTCGTTCTGTCAAGATATTAGGCGGAGATCTTGCTGCTGTGTTCTGTCAGCTGGAGATCCTGCAGCTGTGAGTGATGAGAAAAGACCTTTCACTGCAGTAAAACATCAAAGAGAGAGCGCTCTCGCCGTGGTACCATGAGAAATTTCGTTGCAGTTAGATGTCTGATAGGCATCTCATTGTGATAAGGTTGCAGATACAGGATCCAGTTAGCAGTTAGATGTCATATAGGCATCTCAGTGTTGTAAAAGCAGAGATAAAGGTTTCACTGCAGTAAGGTAGTAGATATACAGTAGATCTCCGTGGTAAAATGGGTGATAGTCGTTTTAATGCAGTTGCTTATTAGATGGAAATCTTGCTGCAGTGATGTGTAACACTGACATCTTTCTAAGATCACGGATAGAGAACCCCTCTGCAGAATACGTCCCTCTGCAGATGGAAATTTCATTGTGTCACTTGAGATAGTGGATTGACTGCAGTGTGATGCCACACGGAGATCATGAAGATCACGTCTCAGAAGGACTCACGGCTCTTCCTTCAAGGCTGAGAAGAAAGGACCCTCAGCAGTGGATCTGCTGTAAAGGAGGAGTCCGTTGAACCTATGACCTACACTGCAGCTTCTCCTTTGAAAGTGTGGTTTAGTGGCCACTCTGGTATTTGCTTTTTCCACTTTTCCCATTTTCTAGTTACATGTCTGCATGGATAATCATAAAAAAATGGGTTATGCTCTGTGTAGGCTGGTGCAGTAAGTTCACGGAGGGGGGGTTGGTGCATAAAGGCAGCAGTACATCACAGTGATGGGTGGTCCGAATGTACAAATACACACATTACACAGCCATAAAACCAACACAATCTGGCTTATGTTGTTATTTCAGTTATTACTAATTGCTTTCCAGCTGTCCTAAACCCACATCCAGCCCAGAATTTAAGCATACAAGCCAGCACATTCTGAATATGCATGCATGCTATTAAATCTAAGCCCAGCCAGCGATGAGAAACCATAAAACAGAGCTCATGGTATTGATGAGCAGTGACCAAATTAATTTTTTTTATAACCCTGAATAGGGAGAAGAATAAGGGTAAAAACTTTAGTGTTTTAGTGCCCAAGAAGGCTGCTCCCAATGTTATTCGGGCTGCCTTTGATTTTATACCAACTATATCACACCAGAACTTTCCTGCGCCAAAAATAATGTTAAAAAGTAGGATGGGATTTTGTCAGATTTTGACTGGGTAATATAGAAGAGCAAACAGAGCAGGTGGAGATGAAGCCTGGTCTGTGCAGCTGGGAGCAGGGCTGGCGGGCGTCAAAGTGCCTGCTGGAACCCCGTGATCTCCCTCCCAGTCTTCTGCTGCACTAGAGCAGCCAAAAGGAAATGTCTTTGCAGACCGAGCGGTTTGGCAGTCGGAGAGGTCCAGCTGCCGGTCCCATTCCCTCATAAACATGCTCTTAAGACCTCGATTCCCAAGCAGTTTTTCTGTGTCGGAAAGGCACAGGTGCCCTGCAAACCCCACCTCATCCCAGTGAGCCTCTGGAATAATACCGCTGTGCATCTCCTCTTTGTGTGGTTTGGCCCCTGCGAGAGGGTCTGTCTGGCCAAGACCAAGTTATTGATCCGTGTGCTCCTGTGTAACATTTAAATAACAGTCTCACTGTCTTTGATCGCAATACACGGTTACAAGGGTCTCTTTGCATGTGGTCTGGCCTCCAAACATCATGCCTACTTGGGAGGTGCTTCCTACTGCTGCAGGCTTGGCCATTTGGACACACAGAGGTCACTATTTTATATCTTCTGCATTTTGTCTCGAACAGCATATGAACATTTAGCATTTCATTTTCATATCTCACTCACTTGGTTTATTCTCATCAGCATCTTAGTGTATTTATCCTTTTTGTGTGAGCTACGATTTCACCAAACCGTTGAGATTTAGTAAGATGAAAACAGGGAAGACAATATTTGCTCTTATTTTAAAGGTAACCTTTCTGTGGGAATGAGGTATGATCTTTGGTGTCGTGCAGCTCGGTGCTACAGGAGGTAGAGCTGGTGGTTCACAGCACCTGGGCTGTGTATTTGGAGGGGTGGGTTTGTGGGTTTAAATCCGTCTCAGTCTGTGGAGTCTCCACCTTCTCTTCACATTCAGGTTCTCAGGATTCCCCCCACAGTCACAACACGCATATTTTGCATGAACTGGAGACTCAATTGCCTGTGTTGTGTGTGTGTGTGTGTGTGAAAGAGGATGTAGCTCATGTGGCTGTGCCGTATTAATGTATATAACATCATAAGTCATCTTAAATAAAATTTTCCGATATTTAGTAGTTAATAATCATTGGCGCTACTTTGCGAAAAGGCATCTAGTAAATGAATAAATGTAAATGGATGGTTTTTCCTTTCACGCTTGCTCTCCGTAAATGCAACAGCAGCAATCCTCTTCTCCCTTTCCATGGCTTCCTGCCTCGCCCCTCGATGGCCACCCTGTGATGCACGATTCTCCCCAGCCCTCGGCAGGAGCCCTCTGTGACTCGGGCAGCCACTGGAAAGCCCTCAGTAATTTTACTATCAATTACTGCGCTCCCTGGACTCTGCGGCGGGCCTTAAGGAGAGCCGCACACTTTGGATCAAAACGGGTCAAGGCGGCCAGGGAATAAACAGCAATCTCAGTTGATGCCCCACCCGCGCCTCCTCCTCATTATTCTGCCTCTCTCCCCGTGTCCCTCCACTCCTCTCCACTTCCTTCGGCGCTCAGTAAATTTCCCCTCTGCTGCCGTCTTGATTTCCATCCATTTTTTTGCTCTTTCTCTCCTTGGCATGCGCCACGCACGGCGACAGGAGATTTACTTCCTCAATCTCGCGCCGCCATCCTGGGGGTTGATCTGTGTGTAAAGTAGGGATCGTGACAGCATGTTCTGCCTGTGGCTGTGCCATGCATGCTGGTCCATCTCGGCGTCTGACCATCATTAGCATCACTATTAGCGCCGTTTCATCCGAGGCGACAAATGATGCTCTGAATTGCGCGGTGCACAGACCAGCAATCGCGCCTGCACGGAAAACTTAGGAAATTGACATTTTGCTGGAGCCGTTTTGATGGGTCGATGGGTCTGAAAACCGTTCTCTGATGGAGATGCGATTGGACAGTAAACTGGTGCTTCTTACAGTCAATGAAAGTGTCGATAAACGGTTTGCAGCCGCACCGTCTGTCAAACGGCCGCCTGAGCGCCCGGTGTTGAACAGGTGATCATCCTGGAAAGGGCCTTAACCCCAGGGATCAGATCCGGGAAAAGGGTGGTAGCTGACCAAATACATTCACGGTGTGGCTACTGTCATATGTGGTCAATAATTGAGCACAACCGTGCCATTTTCAGACCATTATCACTAATTTGTACTTTAGTGACCGCACTCATAAGCTCTATTGTCATTCAACTACATTACCTACCAATAATATTTGCCTCTTTGTTACCAATAAAGTTTTTGGCATTTTAAATTAATTTTGCAACTCTGGAGCTAATTTTTAATATGTAATGTGTTACTTTATATTAAATATATAGATACTGACATTTCCCAATAGGAGGGGCGTTTAAAGCAGCTGCAGTATCACACAAATGGTGTCACCGGCGGTGCAATGAATCCTAATCCTGACAGTATCTGGGAATTCACTATAAATGAAAATTAAGACAAAAAGTGGGTAAAAGCAGAGAGAAATTAATGATCATCCATTTGTGTCTCTGCCTTCTGTGGTATCTTGAAGTGGGATGGAAGCTATAGGTGCATCTTCCACCTTCAATGTCTGTGGACACACAGTAGTTCAGTCCAACCACACAAAAGGTACTGAAAACTGATTCCCTACTTCCTCTTTCACTGGTCGGCCACAGGTGTTTTTGCAGGGAATTTACTATTTAAACACTGACCAGGGCAATTCTTTTGTGGGGGCAAGTGGTTTTGTGGAGGTCACCTAAATTATTGCACCATTGCGAAGATATAATTAAGAGTCGGGGGGGGATAGAGGGCTTTTCTCCTTAATGATCTCCAAAAATAGCAGCTTTTCCAGGAGGCCTCGGCAGCAAGGACCACAACCTTTTACCCCCCTTGCGTGGCAAAGACGGCTCTCTGTGGGTTTGACCACTTCCAACTTCCACCTTCAGCCATTATACACTCTCATTCAATGCAAAACTGGTTTGGCCCCCCAAGAACACTATTAATTTTCTTTAACTGCTTGTATAAGTCTAATTTCAACAGTCATGATGCCACCTGTACACTACTGGATCGCTTTTGTTAATGGTATTATACTGGTAGATTTTGTAGGTCCATGTTTGTTTGTGGTCAAACAGGTGCGAACATACTGATTCCCGCTATCGATTATGGCTCCGCTTGTTTGTTCTCTCCTGGGTTGCGAGGTGATCCGCTGACCGCAAGCACTGACCTTCTGAGGCTGTCGGCCGAGTTACAACCCGATGTGTACGGACATACAGAGGCCAAGCCGGGGAACGGCACATTACCCACACCTATCAGCAGAGATGCAGTTATGGAAGAATAATTTTTATTAAGACTTGTTTCATATTTGCTTAAGTGGAATACCTTGTTACTCTGTTAAAAGGTGGACATTTTCTCTCTCAGTATTTGACAAAAATTCATTCCCTTACATGGTGTGGGCCAGTCTGTTTAAACCATACCTCACTGATCATAAATAACCTTTGCAGCTCTCAAGTTTCTTCTTTTTCTAAGTTTCCCTAAGTAGGTGGGACTTCCTAGTTATAATACTGTTTTGATTGGTCTGTTTAAAGGATGCTTATTTCTCATTGGTCAGGTCCACTACTGTATGTGTTGCACTTCAACACCTTCTATAAGGGCTTTCACACTAAGAAAAGGTTGACTCCTCATAAGATTCCCATCCACGAATGTCTGCAAACTGTGTAAAACTCCTGTTTGTGCTATACAATTAAAGCATAAATTAGAATGGCTTGGCTTGTTAATTCTTGTTCAATAATACAGAATAATACAATTCTTGGACACAGTGTGAACCATATCATATCATATCATATCATATCATTTTTTGCAAGCTCGGTGTACTGCTGTGTGCTTGGAACCAGTTAAAGTGGGGTTAAAACATCAGAAATGCAAAACACTGGCTATCGGAACGGTTTTATTTTGCTTCTGCACTATTGTTCAGTGTTTAATGAAAAGTACGGCATGCTATTCTAAACAGTACTGTACTCATCAACCACCCTTGGATATTTCAAAAGCAATTAATCAGGGATGGAAAAGGAGTTCTGTCTCATGTGACCCTGCAGCTTTTGTGAGGGGGGGGGAAAAAAACAATGTCGGCAAGATATTGTTTGAGAAATCTCATTTCTGCCGTGCTCTGGAACATAATTGCATACCCACGGCTTGCAAAGAAAAAAGTACTAATAGTTTTCCTGACAGGGGAAAACCACACTGAGTTATTATTTCTCTATCTATTGATAAATGGTTCATGTTTTCATACTTGCTATATAAATAAGGCCCACTGCATCATTTTTTGAAGCCCAGTGTGACTCACCATCCTGCGACTGAAATCAGTTCACTTAAGTCATCAATTTCATAGCTTGTTTTGTTAGACAATGATCACTCTTTACTTTAAAAGAGCAAGGCTGGCAGCTTTTCCTCCCTCCAACATTAGTATTTATTATAGGTGCAATAGTTTATCAAATAATAGCACACCTTTCAAATCTGCTCTTTAAGAGAACACATTAAGTTTAGCTTTAAGCATTATATTACAGTATCTCCATGAGTCTCGAAGCCTCCAACATGTTGGAGTTGTGAAATTATGGCAAAAATTATAGATGAGAAAGGATTTATGTATGGGGTCTCCTTTTCCTCCTTTCTCTTTTCGCTCTTTAAGGCGCATGATTCAAGCAGACATGGACTTAACACAGAGAACATGTCAGATGGGCCTTCAGCGGACCAGACCAGTCCATCACCACGCTGTAGAGCATTTGTACGTTTGGGAATCTCTCCCCGCTCTTGTGTTATTTCAGGAGGAAGGTAAATATTTGATGCAATCCAATGGAGACCTGCTATTAGTCTGGGATAAATACGGCTCAGTCCTCCCACGTGAAGCAAGACAGCTCCTTAAACACACGAGGCAGCAGGGACATGTGTGTCTCGCCGTGTCTCGTGCCTGTTTGTGTTTCAGATTACTGCTGTATCAGCAGCTTTATTACTCTTTTCTTTTCCCAAATGAAGTTAGGCTTTAAAAGTTTGAATTTCACGAGTACACAGATATCAAGTGGCTTTCTGAAGGTGTGCGTAAGACAAAAAGATTAAAAATAAATACCTTTGCTATAGGGAATACATAAATTATTTAAGTTTTCTGCAGAATGCACAGGTACTGGTTCAGCAAGGGTGTTTAGGATTGGAGTTGTGTCATTCGCATTTATTTCTTTTTTTTCAACTTTATATATTTTATTTCATCCAGAGTGACTTATAATGTGAGGCCGTTACAATGATTTACCCCTCTATACAACCATGTCATTTTTACTGTGTCAGTACAAGGTAAGTGCCTTTTTTTAAGGGTGCTATAACAGGAGGTCAGATCTCAACCAGGATATTGTGAGTTTAAGGCAGAAGCTATAACCAAAACACCACCTGCTGCCACAACTATGCTGGGTTTACGGTGGCAAAAATGACTTAGATGAAATTGTGATTTTACAAGAAAATTGGCTGATCATTATATGAGGCAGGTTTGCGTCTTTGCACAATTTCAAATGTCAGAAATAGCATTTTAAAGCTAATGTTTAATCATTTGTAATACTACATGCATTAGAAAAATATTTGTTCTCCAGGGCGTTTGAATAAATGAGAAGAGGATCAGCACCGTGTTTTCTTCGCCATGCACAGAATCTGGGGTCCA
This sequence comes from Heterotis niloticus, assembly GCA_018136845.1. Classification (NCBI taxonomy): domain Eukaryota; kingdom Metazoa; phylum Chordata; class Actinopteri; order Osteoglossiformes; family Osteoglossidae; genus Heterotis; species Heterotis niloticus. The sequence continues at coordinate 21,785,685 of CM030903.1, forward strand.
TGAGATCGTCGTGCCTTTGAACATGCAAATGCATGTGGATTTAGCTTATTTGCTCCCCATGCGTTCAGACAGCACTGAGAATATCTCTGTGTACTTATTCTTCACTCTTCTTCAAGCCACTTCATCTTCCTTCTGCCCAAGATGCGCTAATAAACCAGGCTGGTGGCAGGGATGGCCCAGTGATGGTACTTTGTCTGACTGGTGTGTGTTATCGCAGGTGGAGCACAAAGTTTCCCTCCTATCCATTTCAGTGGTGACAGAAAAATGAAAAGTATGATCCTCTCATGGGAGTTTAGCTGAAGTGTAGCTGTGGCAATACTTCCACACCCTTTCTCCATATGGCTATCTTTTCTTCTCTTTTCAACTTCGTAGGCCCGATCATCCTGGATTCTTTGATGCGTGGTGTGGGATCAGAGCCCTGTGAAATAAAGGCCACGTGGTGCCCTTCTCCACAGTCATACCTGTAAGCAGCCCAGAGTCTCAGGCACATGACAAGACCCCTTCAGTCTATCATACAGATATGATCAATGTCCATACCCCTTAGCTGATATTGGCATGTTGAGCTTTTTGTCAGTAATATTATTTCTGCAGTAAACTATCTCAGAATAATTTTATTAATTCAGTTCGCCTTCCCTTATCGTATACTGGAAACTCAGTTAAGTCAAAAGTTTATTGATCATGTTATATGTAGGCAGTTACAAACAAACAAACAAACAAATAAATAAACTATTATTATTATTATTATTATTATTATTATTATTATTATTATTATTACTACTACTACTACTACTACTACTACTACTTTTGTCTCATGTTTCAGAAAATACCTAATACAAAAAGATGGATAATGAAATTTCTTCTTTCATTACTTTGTATTGGGAAATTTCCAGTTTTTTCTAAACCCATTCGAAATTCACCTAAAATTAATAATAAACTATGTCTATTATCTCAAGTAAAAGGTTATGTAACACAATAAAACAGAATGAAAAATAATTATTTATATCCATCCAGTCATTGTTATCATTACCATTTTTCCCTGGAAGTAATGGATGCCAGGCTATGAAACAACCCTTGGATGGGAGGCCAGTCCATCACAGGGTATTAATAACATCAATTATAAAATAAATGATAAAAAAATAATGATTTCATAAGTAAACTTGCTGTGACAGTCTGCGTGGGGTGGCTTGAGGAACAAAACGGTTATGTGTCCCATCTTAAATAATTGGACAAGTAAAGCACGAAGGTGCATAACAGAGAAATTAAACACAAACACTTGAGCACGCAAGCAAGACCGCACACATCCAGGCCACAACCGAGAGTTGGGTTCGGGTCTCACAGTCTTTGTCACACAGCTGCTCTGTGCAGTTTTTAAATGCAATCTCGGTTTATTGCATTAGGATAAATTTTGTGGCCAAAAACAGATGCCACAGGCCAGATAAACAAAAATCTGGGCCATTTACCAACAATTTGTTAATAATCATGAATCAAAGAGGTGATGATGTGAATACTGGGAGATGGTATAACAGAGAAAATAAATAATTCCCTCTTATTTGCTTAGCTTTTACAGACTTTAAAAAAAATTGGTATTCCCGTTTTCCTTGAGCAGGGCATGGTGGGGACAGCTGGAAGAATCGCTATAAGAATGTCATAACATGTTGGGTCTCGACCAGTACAACCGGGCCAGCCAGCCTTTGTGGCTGGTGAAGGAGGGTATCAACAGCCACTTTCTCTGGGTGTGAATGTAGGCAGTTGGGGGGAAAATGTGTTCTGAGACTCATCTGAGCTGTGTGGTAATGGTGATGCAGAACTTTGACCACATCTTCAAGATTGCACCACCCAGGAAAAGAACTGAACTGTATACCTCATCTGACTGACCTGGTAAATTTAAGTCTGTGCTCTTTCCAGGTGGTGGGCAAAGAGCTCTGGAGGGGCTAAATTGATCTTAGCCTCTTTGCCCATTTCCCTTCAACTAGAGAGTTTGTTGCTCTTCTCTGACCACCAGGCAAGCCTGTAGCCACCATCAACCCAGTGTCTATTTTCTCTCCAGTGAAAACTTCCTGCAGAGTCTAAGACACATGCTGTTATTCATTTATCATTTTTTCCTTCAGCTCTTTTTATGTTTGACTTTGCTGGGCTCTCTCAATAAGAGGAAGATGTCCCAGATTTTTTTTTTTCCTTTCCTCATCATCCCCTGCTCCGCTTGGGTGTCATCTCTCATACTGGCCACTTCCTTTGGCTGAAAACTACCAAGTATATCAGCTGGTCCTCTGTTTAGTACCTCACTAAGTCCACTATCAAGTCTCCAAAGAGACACTTGAGAGGTCCTTTGTCCTGTAGTCAATCCGTCTTATCATTCCTTTTTTATTGAGTAACCCAATCCTTCACTGAGTACCTCATCTTTTCCTCTCGCTGGTCTCTCACCAAGTCCTCTGCCCAATGTCTCCCCAGGTCTCTCATGTCATCCTTTGTCTAGCACCTCACTTAGTCCCTTGGCTGCTCTGCTACCCAGTCCCCTAGAAGCACTCAGATGGGCATTTTTTATGTCCTTCAGTCTATTAAATCTCTTCCACATTGATGTTTCTATCACTTTAATATCTTCTCCTCTTAATTCTCCATATGACCTCCAGTCACTTTCAGCTCAACTGCAGCTCACTGTGGCTCTCTCAGGACTGGCATCCTTCAGATCCCCATAACGCAGCTGGAGAAGTTCCTCATGGCCCCCACTACATACTACCTAGTCCCCCGCCACACACCTGCCCGCCAAACCTCCAAAGCAGAGCTAGAGATGGATTGGCTTTGCTGTAAAGAGCGAGCAGCACAAATCACTTCCCAAATTGAAAGCGACACCTCTGGTCCCCCTCCCACCCGAACTTTGCAGATTTATTGTCTGTTACATTCATGTTGGGAATGGGGTTGTGTGTGATTGATTCTCCCCAACCGTTCTTTTTGCTACCAGTGTAGCAGAGCAACGCAGGAAGTACTGACAGATGCCATTTCCAAGTCACCCTCTGGAAAGGAAGTGTATTCTTCAGACTGGATCTCCTGCTTCCTTATTGTTACACTCCATCCTCTAAACCATTTACTCTTCATACTTTTTATCCCAACTCCTCACATGTTTCTTCCCTGTTCGGCATTAAATTGAACATAGGATCGCTCTAAGCAGCATGTGGTTGTACATAGTTTTTTATTATCACAATAGTGCTACAAACCATGGTTCCGCAGGGACAAGAGGATCCCCAGTGCTGGATGCATCTGAATTTGAGGGAGGACTCTTGAGATAGCTTGAACTTTAGAATGAGTTCCTGGTGTTTCCTTCCTCTTGCTTCCTCTGGGTGGATTTCCCTAAAATCTACTGTAGACAGAGAGATGGGAAGGTGCACACAGGGTGTCACGGCAACCCGAGCACTCCAAGTTGCATGCCTGGATCCTAAGTGTCATGGGATGCATGTTTGTTGTGTGGACACGTGTTTGTGTGCTGATTCTGACAGCTGGAGTGTTTGTGGATGCTGAGGGTGGGTGCTGGGGATGCGTCCCACATGCCACAGATGGTTATGAGAATCAGCAGTATTTCAGGCCTGCTGAATGGAGGGTCACTTCCCCTTCAATCAGAGGCACGCTTCTACAGCAGTTACCTTGACGTCTTTGGTTTGAAAGCTGCTGACAGAGGAACAGCTGCAAAATTGGTCAGATGAGCACCTTGTGCCACACACCTGTTTGCAAAAACATGCTCATGTGCTCATTATTTTCATGCATGTACTGGTGTACTTGTGTAATGCTGGTTCCCAGGAAGTGATGGACTGGAAGAAGAAAAGGGTGGTCAGCGGCGAGGATGTTATACACTCAAGGGATTAGATGGACAATCGAGATATTCTGTTTTGTAAAGCCTACAGGAAGATGAAAAATTGATAATAGTACAATATTACGCTTATTTGGGTCTCAAGGGGGCTTGATTTACTCCAGGCACTGCAGAACATTGCAGCTGCAGTTCTTGCCATGAGCAGCAGATGGTAGTGTTATGCTGAGCTGGGGGAGGGGGGTGGGCCACAGTAGCAGCAAGGGCAGCTAGAACAGTGGCTGGGATCCCACAGTGAAGAACGACCACAGCTGCATGGCAATGGGCTGCTCTGGGGGGAGTTAACCACGTCCCGCTGTGGAACTAACAGAATTAGCGATGAGCGATGGCTGCTGGGACCACAGGCGCCGGCATTCATCCAATGGCGTCCATTGCTCATGGTTGACAAAGTGAACCTTTGACAATGGCACACGTGCAGTTGAAACACGACTGCCTATGGTACCAGTATAAGCAATTATTTAGTGTTTTCACTCTGAGGACTTTGAAACGTGCCGAAGGTGAGAAAAGCAGGACTGTTTTGTAGCAAGCGAACGCTAAAGAATGGATGCACTGATCATACTAATAAGGGGGGGATGTCATTTTCAGTGCTAGCAGCTCACTGTGTTCTCCAGTGCTACTAGATAGCTGATCAACTCTGTAGGAATGAAGCACACAAGGCTGCTAAAGAAGTCAACAGGGGGTAGAAAGCCTGGACTCCGTCTGCATTGGCAGGGCTGGGGCGGACGGGGAGGGTTGCTCAGTCTACCGAGTACATCTACCATATGGAGAAGAAATACAGACCGGTCCGTTTCACACCTTTTTGAGAGCAGAGCTGTCTTTGGGATGCAAAGCATCCTATAGATGGAAGCATATAGTTTTTCACGTGGTTACGGTTTCAGCGACTCCTACAATTCCGGCGGAGCAAGAGCTGTGGATGATGTTTTGATCTCTTTGATCTTTTTCGCACGCAGTCCTCAGGTCCATGTCACCGTACCATACGCCAGGCCTCGAGAAGTGTGAGGTGTCTTGCTCGCTGTAAGGTCAGAAGCAGGATTCCTCCTTTGCTCCATGAGAAGACAAAGGCAAGCAAGAAAAGAACCTAATTGTAGCTCACGAGATTTCCTGGTTTTTCTTAAATGTTTAACAGTGACGATTTTTTTTTTTTTTTTTAAATATTCTGAATCTGTGGTTTTCGGTCTCACCTTCCCTCTTTTTTCTGTCCCTCTCTGTAGTGATTGGATCGTGCCGATCACGCCACTGCAAAGGATGGGGGGGAGTGTGAGAAGGAGGACGAGGAGTAGGAAGAAGGAGAAGTTGCGACTGGAGGCTGACTACTGCCTTCATCTTCATATGGAGGCTCTTTGAGGCAGACAGATGTGCACGGGCGACACCCCCCCACCCGGCCTCCACCCCCCCACTGGCCGTCTCCTTGATCTGCGTGAAATAAAACATTAATCTGTCTCAGTTGGAGCACTTAAGAGAAGTACAGTTTCTGCTTTTTCCGTGTGGTCGAGCACCTCTCCTTTGTCGGGAAGTCGTCTTCGACACACAAAGTGACCAAAGGTTTGGGCCCGAAGCCAGGACTACCACTTAAATTCTCCAGCAGCTTCGCTTATTATTACAAATTTCTGTTTGTGTTCTGAGGTTCGCGATTACTGGCTGAGGTTTCCAAACCCACGGAATGCAGCCTGGTCTTCCTGTGGGCTTGTAAGTATGGCTTATTTATGAGCAACCGTCAGTGTCTAATGCTGGCTGTTGATGGTAATCCTGTAACAGCGATGCCAAGGTGAAGGAGGTGGTCATTAATCCAGAGCTTTGAGTCTTGTTATTTGCCTGTCACTCACCTCTTCCACCTGCTCCTTAGTCGACAGATATACAGCAACGGGCTGCCCAAAAGCTTTGCTCTGTCAATCAATCGGGATGAATGTGTCCTCTTTGTAAGAGCTGCTCCAGCAGCAACTCTTGACTGTGCCCGTGAAGCACCAGAGCTGCTCCTCCTGCTTTCCGACGACATTGAACCTGATGGGTGCGTGCACTTTCTATCTAGCAGCTGTGCTGTGGTATTGCTGCAAAAGATGCCAAGATGGCACATGCTATGTCAGTTTGTGGAGTTATGCACAACAGTCTTACAGATATTGGAATTTTACCACATACATGTCTGTCCATGGATGCAGTAAATCTGGCTATCCACAGTCCAGGGTTCCAGTGGATGCTGTCTGTCGACGATGCGTCTGTTTGCAAGCCCTGCCACCCGGTCTGCAGTTGGTACCCATACTGCACCTTGCTGTCAGCATGCTGGACTGCAGTGTCCACGTCCCCCAACCAACTCTCCGGTCTGCACCCAGTCCTTAGGGTCAGCCTATTCTGCCTATACTGGTTTTGAGTATTAACAGTAAGGCAGCACAACCTGCAAAACACATTGTCTTTCCCCCACTGCTCACACCCCAGCCCCACCCTTTCCTTCGATCTCACCTATTTTTTAACTGTCTTTCCCCCTTTCTGCAGAATGCTGCAGCAAATCAGTGTGCATCTGTTACCAAGGAAACCCCTCGTGCCGCCACCCCCCCAACCCACCCCTCCCCAGAACCTCCTCCCGCCCTCGCTCCCTCCTCCCCTTTCCCTTCTGGAGTACTGAAACACAATGAGAAACCATCAGAAAGGAGGAATTAAATGAGTTCCAGGGTCCCCCCCCTCCTACTTTGAACCAGAGGCCAGCTTTGCAGTGGAGCACCAGAGTAGGAGGGATGAGGTTGTGGGGTAGGAGGGCTTAGGGAGATTTGCGGTTTATTTATCCGTCTCAGAGCGTGACGGGCCATATGCGAGGTGTGTCAGAAGCGTGCCACAGGCTGCTTTATTGCGGAAGAATGGGAGGTTGCGAGGAGGGGGTGCCCCATTAGTGCTGCTGCTCTGCTCAGTTATTCATTAGGGGCCAGCGTGTAATTCCTGCCTGGATCGATACCTCTGGGGCCGGCGGGTCCCGCGGGGGCCTCCCTGCAGCTCCCGGCAGCATATGGGGCCCGGTGTTAATGACGGCACGAGTCGCGCTGTCACACCCTGGAGGCACGGAGGGGTCGGAAGGGGAGCCGCCAATGTGATTAAAGCCATGTTTGGTGACAATTAAGTACCCTTCGAGTCCCGGGCCTCGGGCTGCTGGGGGCAGGGCAGGTGGCTGGGGGTGCACCAGCTGAGGACTGGTTCAGGTGGCATATTCCCAGTTCTAATCCCCCTCCTGAATTAATCATGTCCCAATCAAACCTCCTGTACTCGCAGCCACATCCCGGCCTTTATTAAAACCGCTCAACTGTCAGGAATTAATCTACTTACTGCCCGCTATTTGATTTATTTACTCAGACAAAAGGAGAGAGGTTTGGCTCGGTCGAGGACTTCTCTGTTTCTAACCATGTTTTATTTCCTTCATTTTTTCTGCTAAGGTACACATAACATCTACCTCCCACCCCCCCATCTGAACCCTACATCCCTGGCCCCCCAGACCCTCATTCTGGCTTAAGTCCCAGCGGTCCATGGAAATAATTACTGGTGGGACAGGAGGTGCTGACAGCCGTTCGACAGCCCCTCACTCATACTAAATGCCCCCCTCCCCAACCTCACCCTCTTAGCCCCCCAGGGTGTTGCGGGGAAGGGATAAACATTTGTTTGTGCGGTGTTCCATGTCGGCCCGCTTGCTTGAGCAGCAAACAAAAGAGCCCCACTGACATATGCAGCGAAACGCAAAAGCCATTGGTTGGCAGCTAGACTGCATTTCCAAACCACTTACATCAGACACGCCCCATTTATTATTTGATAAATTTCATAATTACAGAGTTCTGCAGTACACATACAGTACATTCACATGTAGCTCTTTGGGTTCCCCAAGCCTTCCCTTTACTGGCTAAGTGTATTAATTTTCAAAAACTGGGAAGATGGCAGAAAATGAACCCAGCAAAAATCTGTGCACTCTGTCTTGCTTTATGGCTACTGCCCATTCCTACCACTTGATGTTTGTTTGTTTGTATGTTTCTTCTTATGCTGACATTGGTATAATCACTGTTGTTCTGTGTTCACATTCATTCCTCGTGGCTACTGACCATCAAAGAATGTCAAGTGCCCTTTTGCATTCAGGGTGGTGTAATGCAATGTAATGTCCAGTATGTAAGTATTTATAGTGTATAATACTAAAAACTGAGTAATAGTGTGGATATGGGGGCAATTTACAATGTTCCCTCGCAGGGAAGTAGACAATTTCTCCAATAGACTGGTGAGCCTCATAATTTATCCTCCAAAAGCTCCCACGGGTCTCATATTGGCTAAGGATAAAGTGGCGCTAGAAGGTTTGTGAACCATTTAGAATTTCCTGAATTTTGTCATATATTTGACCTAAAATGTGATCAAGTCATAAAAATGTGATACTTTTTCCAATCATTTATTGATTTAAAAAAATGCAGTATTAAATAGCTTTGTCGGGAAAAGTATGTGAACCTGTGCTTTCTGTAACTTGGCTAACAACCTTGAACAACGATGACTTCAACCAAGCATTTGTGGTAACCCTTGAGCAGCTTGGGGGAATTTTGGCCCAGGCCTCTTTACAGAACTGCTTCAGCTCATTTGTTTTTTGCATGAACTCCCCACTTCAGGTCCTGCCATGACATCTCTGTTGGATTATGGACTGGACTTAGCCATTCCAAAACGGGGAATTTCTTCTGCTTCAACCATTCTTTGGTAGATGGACTTGTTTGTTTAGGGTTCTTGTCCAATCTTCTGTTGAGCATCAGTTCAGATACTGACACATTATCTTGTAGAATTTGCTGGTACAATCCAGAACTCATAGTTCTATCAATGATGTTGAGTCGTCCTGGTCCTATTACAGCAAAACAGGCCCGACCCATGATACTGTCACCGATGTTTCATGGCTGGGTTGAGGTTACTAGCCTGGAGTGCAGTGTTTGGTTTTTACCAAACACAACGTTTCTCATTTATGCCAAAAAGTCTGACTCATCTGACCACAGACTATCATTGTCATCTAGGTGGTTTTCAGCAAACTTTAAATGGGCAGAGATGTTCCTCTTGTAGAGAAGTAGCTTCCTTCTTGCTGTCTTCTCATGACCTTAGCCAGTGAAGAGAGAGGCCTGCAGATCCTTAAATAAATCAACAATCCATGCTTTTTCCAATTCAGCATTGGATCGTTTTGATCAATAAATCAATGAAAAAGAATACCATTTTATGTGATGTTTGTTTCATTGAATGTACTATTTTTATGACGTAGATGAAGATCTGATCACATTTAGGTCAAATTTATGCAGAAATGAACAATATTGCAATTGTATAACTTTCAGTGGAGGCTGACCATTCCTAATGTTATAGGATGCAACGTAAGACCTGGATGGAATGTGGAGACTTGGGCGGGGGAGTCCACCGGACATGCTGGAACACGTCTTCCGAAACACAGTGTAGCCGCGACACTCCTGGCTGCCAGTTTAGGGCGTGGGGTGTGAAGTCCGCTATCTGCTGAATCAGCAGTCGATGAGTGGGATGTGAGCATCCTGGTGAGAATCTCGGATCAAATCTGGCTGGGGTTACTGGGCTCCCACCAGGAATGGCACCGGCAAAGTCCATTCATGGAAGTCTCCTCTCATTAAAACAAAAAGAAAAAAGTATGATGGGGACATTCAGAGAAATCTTTGCCAAGGATGAAAATTTGGGTACAGAATGACGGGGTGCTATTATTGGAGCGTCACCGGAACACTGCTGGGGCGGTACGCTGTAGCCTCCGCTCAAAACTGTGAAATGCATTCTGCATTCAGCCTGGGACCTGTGGCAGTGATGATGTTGCGTATGGGGGCAGTAGGTGACATCAATATGAGCATGCAGGCGTGCACCCCACGGTGGACTTAATCTCAGGACCTGACGGGCCAGGCCTACCTGGCGAGAAGAAATAAAGCTACGGCTTGAGCCCAGAGTGGTGCTAACTTCCACCCCCCCCAACATATGCACCCTCAGTGCTAACGGTCAAACAGAGTAGATGTGGCTCACATTCCTTCACAATCCATAGCATCGTCCCCAAAGAGCCTCGACAGCACCTGTAAACACCCTCTCCCCACCCTATTCCTTCCTATTCCCACCAGTTAATTTCCAATAAGCTTTTTTTTCCATTTCCATGTTCACCTTTATTAATTTATTTTCATTTAATGGAATTTAATGGAACTCCAATTATTTGTTTATGTCAAACGTAAAACAAAATAAATAAATAAATTCTGACAGTACAACACACTTCATGTCGGGTCCAACAGCGACCCCTTTTTCCCTCCGGATGAGTCAGATTCTATATAAAGGACGTGTGAGAGTTCCCGATCAGCGTTCATTTAACAGTCCAAATTAACTGCCTGAGCAAAATGGTCGCCACGCTGGGTCCTCCTGTTCAAGCTGTAAGACAACCTGGGTGACAACACACCAGTGCGAAGTATGCAGGCTGCGACTACGCTCGAACGGAGTTGCTGTTACACCCTGAGTTGCTGGGGTACAATGTCCAAGGAGTAGGGGCAAGGTTACATTTGTACTCAGAAAGTCCAAATGACTTGCGATGTTAGATACGCCTAATATGGTAATTTACCGGAGTTATTGATCATTTCACACTGTTGGGAAATTTTTACCGGTTGAGCTCAGGGTATCCACCTTGCTGAGGGGTTATGTAGGTGGAGCAGGGATTTGAACCCACATCTGGTCAATACATACAGCATGAGCAGCTTCCACTATATTATCCCCTCCCAAGATAATGTCTTCTGGGCATCCTGAGCAACGAAAAATGTGTAGGGCTTGTGAAGGGCAGAGCAGCAGTTGTGGTTCGACTGTTCTAAGAAGCGGCAGTGTGACCCGTAGAGGATCACTCCCTGCTTTAAGCCGTGATGGTAGTCCGTGGCGGCGCTCTGTGCAAGGTGCCAAATTAACCTGCTGCTCCCCTAATCCCTGCCTTTCTTTGAGGCTTTTAAGGGTTGTTTGGTGGGTCGTGTGTTTGTTCCAGCACTCCTGCAGCTACACGGATCTCCATGTACCAATTTGGAGAAATGAGAGTGAAGAGTAAGGTATAGAAGGGAGACCATAGTACGGTGGAAGTAGCAGTCTAGTTTTCTGGGTTTTGCATCCAGCAGGGGGTTGGTTTTCAAACCCTGTATTGGAGCAGAATTGGTAGATGGTGTTGCCTCTGCCTCCTGTGAAACAGAAGGGAGTGAGGTCCATCCCCTGACTGAGCTACAGACGTGCGGTCCCAAACTGAGTCACACCTGGACGCCGTGTGGAAGACATCAGCCACGGAAATGCCGGTCCTCAGTCCGTCTTTTTCATTAAAACCAGCATGAGTCTGAGGGCTGAAGATTCCACAGGCTGTTATATGTTCTCCTCTTGTCTCCTGGTCGAAGTGAAAGCCCCCCCCCCCCCATGGTGTCAAGGGTGAACAACGGCACCCCAGGGGGGACTACGACACCAGAGTTCAGGCGCCACTGCGGATGACTCCATTGTGTCAGATTAGGGATCCCCTCAAGGTACGCCAGTCTCCACAGGAGATTCCACTTCCCCCATCATCGCAGGGGCTTCTCAGCTGACGTCTTAGCAGCGGCAGTCGCACCTCTTCCTCCTCCTCCAGCAGTCCTAACCTCCATCTCCAAGGCTGCTCTTCCACGCTGCCCCCGACGTGTCATTAAATCGCGGCCTTTGCACGGACCCCTTGCGCACGCCGAACTTTACACACAGGCTAAGCAGCTTAGGGCTTCCGGAGAGCGAGGCTCGAGAAACACCGTCCCGGCACATCCGACATATGCTCGAATCAATAATTCATTAAAAACACAGCTATAATGTAATAAACAATTGAGATGGAGGGACGGGGAGCTGGAATTTGCATAATGGGAAACAAGAGCTGAGCTTCATCTAATATCTCATGCAACCGCTTCCCGGCTTTGTAATGTGCAGGTGATTTATTCTCAGGGAGGGAAAAAATGGAGCAGAAAGGAAAACCTGCTGTTTTATGGTGCAGGAGAAGCCTCCCTCCTTCTATTTCCCATGATCCAAGCACTTTTATTGTCTTCCGGAGTCTTTTCTTTTTTCCCGCACGGTTCGAGATTGCGACTCAGATTTGGTGCGTGGAAGCCCTTGTCGCCAACCCGCCAACCCGCCGTCCTCGAGCCACGCGATGCCCCTCACGGATGAGCTGATGATCAGGCCTGCTCACCGGACGCGGACGGCTAGTCAGTTCCCGGGCCCCCGCGAGGGTGTTTGTGAGACCTCGGGGGTGCAGGCGAACCGGCGGAAGGTATTGGCTGTGCGGCAAGAAGCCATCAGTGCGCTTATGAACCAAATGAACAACACAAAATGCGGCGTATCTCATGGGACCTCATGGGATGAACACAAACAACGGCAGCCGCGCGCACGTTTAACAAAAAACATGGTGAGCGTACGATGGATTCATTTTTGTTTGCGAATGAATACACGGAAAAAAATACTTTATACATACACAAACACCCATTGAGTACCACACAAGCTAAGGTTTAAAGGATTTTTTGGTGTAAATGCTAATTTAGTAAAAAAACACTACACGAACACCTTAAAAAAAGGATATTGTTGTTCATAATAAAATTTTAATCGATTAAGTGTCAGCGTAGTGAATTTATTAAAGAAAATATTTGACATAAACAGCCCCAGGCGATGTATAATTTAATTCAAGTTGGAAATTTTGGCTGCTCGTGCAGTTTAGTGCGACTTGTGACACGGTTGCCGTCCTTCTGCGTCATCGCTTTAGCAGAATGCGGACAAAGAAGCTAAGAAGCTTCATTTCGCTGCTCGGCCACCGGGTTTCCATCGTTGTTCGCGCAGCTATTTATTTGGCACGTCATCCGCAACAATGCTTCTTCTAATCCGCGCTTTCGTTGCGTCCTCGCTGCGATTTACAAATTTGAACGTGAAACGTGTCCCTGAAAGGGCGAAGTAACCGATGAGGAAAGTGGAAAGGAATGGATTAAATTATCGAGGATTAATTAAAAGAAAGATGAAATGGATGCAAATCCACGGCGAACCCAGAGAAAATGTGTGCCAAGGCTTGGAAATAGCGAATGAGGAATTTTTTATTTTCCCAATTAATCTGTGTAATAAGTTTTAATTCAATTAGAAGTCTGTTCATTTTACAGCGTCCGCCCTCACAATAAAGCCTTGCAGTGAGCCAAATTGAATTTTTAAAATTTTTCATTGCAGAGCAGATTCAGCGCCGAGGTGGTCCAACGTGGAACTTTAGTTATTTACCAAAAGCGAAGCGCTTTGATTGTTGAAATAAAAATCATCTAAACGGGTTTCGCAGTCAATGGAGACAAAATAGCACGAAGTTTTTAACAAAAATACGTGGCGCTCATTGTTCCCTTTAAACCACAGAAAAGGCATCTGTACCTGACAGACTGAATTAGCATTAACAGTAATGCATTTTAACAATAGCAAATAGATGATTTATTCTAAAACCCCTGCAAAGCTTTGTTCTTTTTCATAGCTTTTTCCAGGATTACAACTGACCTCACCTGGAATTTAAACCACACATCCTGAGTTGAGAATCTAGAAGCTTCCCCCCATGCGCAGTAAAACCTCCATCAGCGCTGCTTCCTGCTGTGCTGCTTCGCAGCTCTTTCATTTTAGCCCTTTGGCTAATTTTTCATTATAAGTAAAACAAGGAAGCGCAGGGAGACGATCTAGAAAGATGGGGCAACGAAAGACCCACGTAGTCGTTGCTGTATGGACGAGGCCCGCTTTGACTGTGCCTGGGTGGACCCATTTAATACACCTGCCTGAACCTGAACACATGACCCACGCTGACTGTGGTAAATGCAGCAGGGAATTCTCGAGGATGGCAGAATCATTACGGAGCTAAATTATACTGTTATAAAAATTAAAATGACTCCAATGTTCACTCCCTGATTATAATGGTTTTTCCTAATAGGTTTAAGATGAGCCAATGCTATAATGGCACGGCAGCCAGGGACGTCGGCGGGCTGCAAGATATTTTGGAATTGTGGTGAACTGGGCTGGACTTTCAAGTCAGCGCTGGTAACATCATTGCATTTAAGCTTTTTCCTGCATTATAAATTCAGCTTCATGTGTTTTAATCTGTGCATTGTTTGTATAAGCAGTTTCTAGCTGAGGTTTTTTTTTGGTTTTTATATTAAGGTGTATGTGCCAGCTCAAGTGCAGAACAATGTTATTAGGAAGGAGTAGAGCATTTTTTGTTAGCTAAATATTTGTGTGTGCTACATATAAAAAGTGTGTGTTTGTGTGTGTGTGTGTGTGTGTGTGTGTGTGTGTGTGTATACATGCAGCCAGGAACTGCATTTTTCTTGAGCTAGGATTCATTTTAGTGGCTGGACAGTTTTACTGAAACAAATCGCATTAAGCACCTTGCTCAAGGTGCTTGTAGCGTGGTTCTTACTAGCACTGGAGCAATAACCTTGGGGTATGAGGCCTGTCCTCAGACGACAAGCTTAGTCTTTAAGATGCATAAGAACCTCCTTTGAGCTTTAGTCAGTGCAAGTGGACTTATGAACGATATCTGCGTTTCCCCGTCTCGGTAGTTTTGAGTTTCTGCTTTTTTTTTTTTTGCAGCCTCGAAGATTGCGAGGGTCAATCCATAATGTCGATTATTAGCTGCCCTAACCGCTCCAGCAGTGTATTTGACGCCCGCATTCGGTCGATATCTTCTTGCCCGCTCAATTTGAAGCCCCAACTTTGAACCGCTTTTCGGACTAAAAGTTTTGCGGATGAGGTACGTATCGACAAACTGTGGAGTAAATCTATTATTCCGAAGCTCCAGGAAGGTCACAGCGACAGAAAGAAGGCGTGTTTATTATCCAGCTACAAATTCAAACAAATGCACCACCGCCTGAAATGTTATCCCACCCTCTCCTCTCTTAGCGCTGGTCCATAGTGACCTCACAGCATTCCTAAAATCCTCCTTAAAACACCGAGCTGCTAAGGCATAAACCTCGAGAAAAGACTTTTTTTTTTTTTTTTTTGGCTCCAAAAAGCGGCCTAACTTTAATACGACTGAATTGCAGTTTTTTCTAAGCCTTTGATTTTTTTGTTTTACACACTGTTACGCTTGAGCACACTTTTCAGCCCGCCTTATTGTGATTTATTCCAGTCTCGCGACAATACATTGTTCTTTTTAGGCCGCCGTAGCTTATTTCCTTTTCCTTTGGGATTAATTATGTTCCTATCTATCCATCCGCCCATATACCCATTAAATGTGCTGTGTGATATTTATATGAGCCATTATGGGTTTTCTTTGCCAGATGTAAATTACCTCAACAACTGGCTCTTGTACTGTAATGCTTTGCATTACCCCTGTTAAATTATACAAATAAACAGTCCCCATGTTGTCAGCTTTGTGAAATGAATCATTCCTGAACCGAACGGGTCCTTACCTTGAATCCCGTCCACATTCTCCGTGTGCTATACTGGGAATGTGCTCCCCGGGCCCAGTGACGCCAGCACCTCTCCCGATGCGTCCCTCCTGTTCCCGCCGGCTGACTAATTCACCTCCAGCCTCATAAAGTGCATCCCGAGCTCCTGGATGGTGTTAACGTTATCAAAGCCCTCCGTAATGAGCCTACGGTGAACCGCGATCGCTCGAGGAGGAGGGATGCTGGGCCGCCCGTCCCTGGCCTGCTGCTGTTAAATGAACGTAATGCCAGTAATTGCTTCTGCTGAACCCAAGCAGCTCCGCACCTTCGAGTCTGGGGTCTCACCAAGAAGGATGGAAGCACCGGTGTTAGAGGCTTCAGACGCCCGGGGCAGGAGTCCCGCAATTTCGCTCGAGTAAATGGTGCAGGATCGCAAAGGCCTTGTTCACGCGCTGGTTGCTTTTCTCCATCCTTCGGGTTGTTCGGATGCTGAGCGCGTTTGCCTACGGCTGCTGCGTTCCCGAACGCCGTGTTGTTAAGAAAACAACGTTTTATTCCATCGCCAGCCTGTGATGGCAGTGACCAAGCCCTTTTCCTCTTACACGTTATAGTTTTTCCGTGAGACACTTCACCACTTTCAAACACATCTTGCTGACATACACAGAAATACTTCATCCTCCAAAGCAGATTTTGACTCCGGCTTTGTGAAATACAACTGCTGTAATGCCATCAGTGTTAAAATAGGAAGCAAGGCGGCGCATTTGTCAGCATGACGGTCGGTTTAGTTAATTTCTGAATTTTCTAGAACAACCAAGTGAGAGCAGGAACCAGATTTGTGTGACAAATGCAGACATTGCACAAAATAATGTTCTGATATGTTTTAGTGTTGTGTTGGCAGAAAAGCTGAAATCAAAGGTGTTGCTACCTAAAGTGAAGGAAAAATATGTTTTAGTGTCATAAACTGAAGCAGCAAGATCAACCAAAGCCAGTGGCTACGGGTACAGCAAGAATCTCGTCTTTGCTCAAGGTCTTTCCTGCAACATGTGCTTATTTATTTTTATGGTCATGAATCGGTTCTCTCAGCATCAACACTGCTGTCTTTTACCACAATTTCATTTGAAATTCCTCTTCCTCCTGCCACATGCAAACACACCTTTTTCTCTCAGCTAGGTGTAGCTACCGCCTCCCTTTGGCCCACCTTGAGGCTTCACCACCACACCAATGGTTTGCACCTTAAATAGCTCACGACCACAGGTTTTGTGCTGAAGAATCTCGCAGCAGCAGCAGCAGCATTCACACCTGTGAGGTGAAGCTGGAAGCGGGTGTGTGGTAAATTGCAATGAGAATGATTTAAAAAGGGTCAGTTGTAGACTTCTTTTGTCAGTCAGTCAGTCAGTCAGTCAGTCAGCCTGTCTATTTTTCAATCCTTCAATTTATCAAATAATTTGTTTAATTCTTTCTCTGCCTTTCTATCTATCTATCTATCTATCTATCTATCTATCCTTTAATTTGTCAAATAATTTCTTTATTTATTTGTTTGTTTGTCTCCCTGCCTGTCTGTCTGTCTGTCTGTTCTTTATTTTATTGAGTAATCTGTCTAATATTTTTTGTCGCTCTTGCCTGTCAGTCTATCTATTTATTTAACTTTTGGAATTCGGGTATTTCTGCGGTTTGCACATTCCAGCAGTTTCCGTACTGCTGAAAATGGTTGCATCATTTATGCACATACCGAACACCAATGGAAAAGGCTGTGAGTGAAAGAATGCTGGCGGGTGGCATGAGATGAGCAAGAATAGGGACCGCACAGGAAGAAGGCCGGGTTTAGTCCTTTCAGTGCAAGAAAAAACAAACATTAAAACAGGGCTTTCCGTTCCCACTTCGACCGCGAGTTCTCCCCGTGGTTTTCGGCAGCCGGCAAGAGCAAGCGGGAAATTCCCCCATCCTGCTCGCGCTTCTGAGTCTCTGCTCACGCACACGTTTATCCTAAACCACGAGAGGATCCGGTAGAAAAAAGACACACTTCTTGGTTATTAATCAAACTGCATTATTTATATTCCGCATTACTTTTTCATCCCTTTAATTTGACACAGAGTTCTACTAAGAATAAACCAATATTTTCTCAACAGCCGGATTAATTGAGGTTTTGACAGAAAACGTGTATATTGGCGCAAACGCTTTCAGTGCTAAGCGGGATGTTTTCCATTGCTGGTGGTCGCCGTCGGTTAACCCTTTGCGGTCTTATAAAATGTCGGCTGTGGTCGAGCGGGATTGGGGGCCGCCGCTGCACCACCTTCGTCTTTTACACCGGCACGATGGCTCCTATCCGTGTAACTGGCGCTGGAGTCGATACGGAGTCCTGCTCATTTTTCCGCACGGTTACTATGCGTCGCCGCGCTCATCGCATTCGGGCAGCTTAAGCGGAATAAATGAATTTAGTCCGAAGACACAACAATTCCGAGTTTGAGCTGCAGCGCCTAACACTAAGCCATTTGCTTTTTAAATAATTTAAATATCTAAGAACATGCTGCTTGCTGTATTTATATATGAGGACCTGAGTCTAGAATAGCGACACAGAGATGCGGAGTGTAACCCTGGCACCTCACAGTGTCTGAGCTGTGCATTCATCTGAAGGTTTGAATGTGGCCCACGTTCACAGTCCAAAGGTATGTGGCAAGAAGGTAATAACAAACACCGCTTTCCTCCTAAAACTGCGCATAGTGATATTTTTTCTTATAAATGTTAGCTGTACCAAAGCTCCTCTAACACGACATTGATGGCATCATTTATGTGCGTTTGACATTTAAATACGCAATGAAAAAAGGATGGCTTACATTTATACATAAGAGCGCATTTAACAAGGATCTTTGTTTATATTCCACATCTAACTGTCCTTTTTGTCCTCTCCAGGACTTTGCTCGCTCTTGTTCTTCATGCATGCTTGACATGCAATAAATATGCCAAGGGAACCAAACTATATAGCAAGTAAAGTAAAAAAATAGTTCCAGAGTTTGGCCTTTTTATTTTGGGAGGTTGAACATCATGCTGTGTGATATCATACAAATCAGATCAACCAAATTGTGATGAACGTGATGAAATCCTTTCCTGTACACACAGAGGGGGTTTTTGGATTTTACTGTGTTTTACAGTGGCCAAGTTTTGTCAGGTGTGGAATTTGAAGGGTCTCCTGGTTTGCATGGTTGCTCTGGTTTCTTCCCACAATCCAGACATTTATGTGAACCGGTCTCTCCATAATGGCCCTGTGTGTGAGAGAGAGACATTTCCCCCGTTTCGCATTCCCACATTCCTCTTTTTTAAACTGGGGGCAATAATGTCGAAATATGCATCTTGAACTTGCTCACAAAATACCTGTGGTGGCTACAAAAAATCAGCTGTAAATATATGAAACAAAAAGGATTGTATAAATGTTTACTGAATTCATTTATTCTTTTCGGGTATGCAACAGCGTCAAGAGGAGGTTGGTCAGATGTTGCCCTGGCAGGAAGCGTTTCATCATCTAGGAAGCGCTACAGCCTCAGGAGACCCATTTTGGCTCAAAACTATCCGATTTTTTATTTTAAGATTTTTTTAAAGCGTGACTGCATATTGTGTGTGTGTGTGTGTGTGCGTGCGTGCGTGCGTGCGTGCGTGCGTGTGTGTGTGTGTTTGTATGTGGCCACTCTTCAATGGATTAGTGTCTCATTCATGGGTAATTTTATAGCCTGGCCCCAATGGTTCCAGATAGCCTCCTGAGCACGGTGACCTTAACCACAAAGAGTTACTGATAATGGACAGATGGACAATTCGGGCGGAGCATACTTGCACTGTACCAAGTTGGCGCCCCGTTTGACAGTAGGGTGTGGGACTCCATCCCAGCCTTACCTGTCTGAACGAAGGAAACTAAGCAAATAAATAATAGATTAAATATAAATCACTCCAGCTGGTGCATGTGCGTGTGCCAGCCTGTGTGTGTCTCTATGTGTGTGAGTGTACCTGCTGTACGTGGTTGTAACCCACTAGTGAGCTGAGCAGACCCCATCCCTCGGCCCTGGGTCCACAGCACTGCGGCCCTTTAACTAACGTTTACTCGCCTCCAGCACTGCTGACAGAACCTCGTGAAAACACAGGAGGTGCCACACAGTGTGTGTGTGTGTGTGTGTGTGTGTGTGTGTGTGTGTGTGTGTGTGTATGTGTGTGTGAGAGAGAGAGAGAGAGAGAGAGAGAGCAGGAGAGGGGTATTAATAGGTTTGTACCACCACTGTGGTGTCAAACTGGGGAACAGAGCCATGCCAAGCCCTGCCCCGAGCTGCAAAACACACTGATGTCACCGCGAGAGAAATGACATCAAACATGGTGCACGGTTTCTCACCCAGGCCTTCTGCACCTGCCACCATTGGCAGTTGGGGGGGTAGGGTGACATCACAGCATCGCCAGGGTAGATGTGATGAAACTCAAGGGTCACTGCTGCCAGGTGTCTGCGGGACGCGGTTCGGACAAATGGTCCGGCACTGGTCGCTGTGCCCATATGAGTCGAGATCGCGTGGCAGTTCGACCGCCTCGGCTCCAAGCAGCTCGACTAGCGTGGGGTGGGGTGGGGGTAGGGGAGGGTGAGTAGGTGGAGGAAAAAGTCGTGATGAGTTTTCATCTTCCTTTTTTTATTTAGAGATCTCCAAAATAGCAGGTTGACTGCGGAATGAAAGGTCATAATTTTATTATCATGTTCGGAGAAACTGTGGAGGTATAAACTGCCAAGACAAGTGTCTAGGAGGGTTTGAATCCTGTCTAAACAAATCCTGTCTAGACAAGCCCTGGCAGTGTGTGGGCTCTTCTGCGGCTTGAACCACAGCGTGTTTTCAATACAAAAATTTTGGCACAATGTGCCCGAGTGCCGGTGTTCAGTGCTGGAACGCCGGTTTCCTGTTATAAAGAATTAATACTTATTAATTCTTCCTAATTGTTCCTGGCACAGTGGTCCATCAAAGCGACTGGACTTTGAGGTTGGGCCCAACTCATTGGGTGGAATTCATCTTCTCCCTGTGTGGGGTGAGTGTCTTCTAACTGCTGTGGTTTCCTCCCACAGTCCAAAGATATGTGTTTCAAGAGAAATCATGATTTTAAATTCTCCTGCGTGTGTGTGTGGGTGTGCGTGAGGGAACAGTGGCTCTAATAGACAGGGTTTGTGATCATTATCGATGGATTTTCCTAATATTTGTGTAGCGCTCCTCTTTAAAAGTTTCGAGTTTTGTTTGTGGCTTCAAAAGTGTAAATAAAACTCGTTCGAGATTGGAGTGTCACTGAAACACTCAGCTCTATTTTATTAAAAGGAAATGAAATACATATAATTCTAGGACCAGCGCTACACACAAAGCTGCTACAAAATGTACATCTCGCTCACTCCAACGCCCTCACACTCCTCTTCTTTCCCGCGCTCTCCCCTCTCTGCCACACCACTCACTCATGCTCCCTCTGCATTCAGCTGTAAATAAAATAGTCCCACTTCACACCAAACAAAATATCAAATTTAGACTGTTACATATGTTTAGTTTTCAAATATTCACTGCGCACTGTATATTATGTTCTCACAAATAAGTTCCTCTGCAACTGCTCACTAGCCAAACTGTGTGTTTGCAGCTCTGCGCCGAACCTCTGTTATCCCAGACTTCAAGAGACCAGGCTCATCCTTTCATCCAGCCCATCTGGGGGGGCTTCTGCACCAGTTCTGGATAAACTGGCTAAACTCTTGCCAGATTAAATGATGGACATCAGCGATTAGTGAAGCACAATGGAGGTCTTTCTGAGACAAGGGAAGTGGGATTTTGAATCAGTTGGCCACATCGTGCCTTTTGGGAGGTCTGAATCTGCGCTCTCGAATTTTCTAATTTCCCTCACGTTCAAAGGCACTGTCGAGAAGACATCTTCCTTTCTCACGCAGCAAAATTTTTATCGCGAGTTAAGCGACTGTGCCGCAACAAGAGCTGGACCTTTGGTTCCTGGTGACTCGCGACTTCTCCGGCAGGTCCCTGTTTTGCCATAAGCTTGTGCTACAAGGACTTTAGATATTAGTTTAAACTTTCTATTTTTTCATATATTAACTGCTCAAGCATATCAATTTTATCTGTGTAACTTGTTCAGGAGAAGTGTTATTTTGTGTTATATGTAGGTGTTATTTTCCCAAAGTGAGCTTAAACCTCCGTTTACATGAGTAAGACTGAATTAATGGGTAGGTGGAGATGGTGTGCGTTTGAGGTTGATGCGGTTCTAACAACCTACGGTCTTCTTTTGTTCGCAACCTTTTCTGCCCGTTTGATGTTGACTGATCCCTTGCAATGGGCATGGACAGCAAGGTGGGCTGGACCTTCAGCCTGGGCCTGGAGACCTGGAGCACCCATTCCCTGGTTCTGTGCAACATCTCTGCCGTCTCTTTCTTCTGGATCCAAGAATGAAACAGCTGATGCACGCACTGATGCCACTCTGGCCTTACAGGGGGTGGAATTGATCTTTTCAGACAGTTTGACACTTTTTTAAAGTCTTTGAGCACAGCAAAGTTTAAAAAAAGGGTTTTATTTCGCCAGGTGTTCTTCATCATTAATGGACGCGTACACACTTGTAAGCAATGTTCACTCTTGCTGGCATGTGTTGTGTGTGTGTGTGTGTGTGTGTGTGTGTGTGTGGTGTGTGCATACATGCCCGCACATTCCTGTTCTATATTTTAACACAGCCTGAAACTTATTTATGTACTTGTGCTGAAAACAGGAACCTTCTGAGACCTTTTCCCTGCTTCTGTGGAAAATGACCACAGATGAAGTGGTCATGGAATGAAGTTACTAAGCATTATGTGTTCCAGAACCTTCTATATAGTTTCATATACAGTAAATATGTGTGCGGATGAAATACTCCAAGATATAAATTAAATCATGAAAAAGTTAGTGCCCTCCATCAAAGCAAAGAATCTGCCTCTAGAATATCCATCTATTTCTTCTCATTGTGACACGGGGCACACCTGGTCATCGTGCTTTTGGCTTCCACCTCACCTCCCGACTGTTTAATTCGACTCCTTGTTTGCAAAGAGAGCAGATCTGCTGTTGCAGGTGTAAATTAATGGGAAAGCACTGGGAAAACCAGAAAACACTCCAGCCATGCTGCTTTCTAAGATCACAGATTCTGTTTTTTCTCGGTGGGGTATGATCTTGTGTGATGTACCTACACCGTGTCTGAAGTTCACTCCGGGAAATATGGGGTAGGGAGGGAGCGCTGGTGAACATCTGCATCAGGCCACTTGCATTTCTGACATTAAAACATCCAATAAAGTGCTTTAATGCATTTTGTAGAGGTTTATACATTCATCCATAACTTGACAACTGCTTTTCAAGGACTTGGGAGTTATAAAGGTCCAAACGTCCATCTTTCCACTGTGTGTCTCCTCGGTGTCTTCCATGCCTTCTGCGGTGAACGTGGGTGTTTATCGGTGACGATAAGAAGCTGCTCCCTTCCTCAGGCAGCCCTGATATTTATTTATTTATTTATTTCTTCCCGCTGGCTCTAACAGCCTATTTAGGACAATCATCTCTTCCCGTGTTTTTCGTTCTGCTACACTGCTCCTCTCTCCTTCTCGCGCCCTCGCCCCGCTCTCGCGGCGAATCCATCAGTGCGTTTCGAAATGATTACGCGTCAGTCAGCCCCTCTCCTGCTCTTCTCGCCTTTGCAAGAGCGCTGCTTGTTTTACTGATACCTTTGGCAGGTTTGATGGGATTTACCAGGCCCTGTCTTTCCCACCTTTGGTTTTCTTTTTCCTGCATGGATAGAAGCATCCCGTTGCACTGCTAGCTCATCTTGTAAGTCGCATGAACACGAGCGTGTGGAAGTGAGAGGGACGCGGAGGTTTGACGTTAAAGATCACAAGATACCGTTTTGCAGAAGACACCGAGGTGGTTGTGCACCGTTGCCTCTGACACGGCGACATACACCACGGTACATCAGCGCTGTGTTTTGAGACACAGTAAAGATAGGATGTTGGTTTCCTCCTCGCCTTCGATACGCTAAAGATATGTGGGCTGTGGTGCGGCCGGGGAACGTATGTTTTGTCCAAAGTGCGGACTTCTGTCCCTATATGAATCCGAGCTCTTGGTTATCGAATTCCCGATTTCTGTATCCAAGTCAGGAAGTTTTGGCAATCCAGGAGCAGAAGAATTGCATGGTAGTACGGCGCCCAGCTTCTGTGTTATCAGTCTTTGCCTCGTGTAGCCTGGGTTCAAACACAGTTTGCACTTCATCTTTCCAGTCGCTGCTGTTTAGCGGGTCAGTGGCCCACTAACAGTTCATTACAGTAAGAGCTAGATGCATTTTACTCCTTTTTCTATATATTCATTTCATTTCATAATTTTTTTGCATAAATCTGCCTATTAAATCTTTGCTCTTACTGCTAGTAATAAGGAAAAAAAACATAATGTATGATACTAAATAAGAATGTAACAGTATATAAATGCATAGATGCATATTAACAGCCTCTTTAGGTTTGATTATAAGGTAATGGGCATTTAAAGTGTTCTTTATCACTGAAATAGGCATTTTAAAGTGTTACAGATATTTTAAGGAAATTAACTGGGGTTTCTGAGATGAACCTGAAACAAATTGTAGTTTTCTCATGAGAAATAATGGAAATAACTTATTCTTATAACTTGCCAATATTTGAGTTTGTGGTATTTCTAACAACCAATTACACTTGGATTGCAAAGTACAGGTGTTTATGGTGGTGCAATGGGCTATGGACCATGATGCACTAAGGGACCTTTCTTGCTTTATTTTGATGCACTAAAGACTGCGGATGAAGGTGCAGTAATGTTCCTCCCTTCAGCAGGATGTGTTTTTGGGGACAGGGTTCTGAGGTCAAATAGGGAACAGAAGTAAACCTTTATGAATTAAACAAAGAGAGAAAGAGTTAAAAAATGAGTGAGATCTATGTACATTTGCTGATGTGTAAGCACAAAGAAGGATAAAAAGGAGCACAAGAAAAGAGTGGCAGCGTGAGAAAGATTTTGTTCACAGCAACATGGAGGAGAAAGAAACTGAGGCACAGAGTGAGAAGGAGGCTGAAACACAGAGGTCCCCAGAGCTGCGAGGTCCCCGCTGGCGGGCTGGGAGAGGAGGGACAGGCAGCCCTCGCCGCATCGCCATGGGACAGCCTAGTTCATCTGAAGCTTTGATCACGGCATGCATGGGGGGGGGTCTCTCACTGGGAAAGAAAAGCCTCCCTGGGATCCCAACCTGATTGACTTTGACAGCAAAAAGAAACCAGATAAATCCTTACGTAATTGTCAGGCACAAGTTGGTTGCTCGAGTGGCGCACGTGAGGAGAGGGCTGGGTGGGTGCAGGCCCGTGGGACACCGCAGTCGCTTCTTCTGCCTGCTTGTTGTCTTATGAGCGCAGACACATCTATAAATATATTTTCTGCCGTCTCCGATTGCGATTAAGGACCACGGTGTCAGTGTAAGACGCCGGTGTGCTTTTCTCGAAACTTACACCTTGCTTCCAGTTACGGTCCCTTCAAGGAGAACCTTCGGTAAACAATCCGCAACGGCAAAATGTGTTTTTTTTTTCTCTCTCTTTTAACACGTAAACGTTGCTGGAGGACTCGAAGCCCACAGTCCGATCGGTGTGTATTAAATCGATTCACTGGTGGAATGAAACTTTAATGATTCTCCTTCCCTTCAGGACCAACTGCAATCAATTTCGGTTATTTTTCTCAGCTAGTCGGCTAGGTTCTGGTCAATTAAATTTGATCTTCCGGGCTTCCTGAAAGGCAGCCATCCCAGCATTTAGAATAACAATGTCAGTCTTCCAATACATCCCCGCTTGAAATTTTGACACAAACAGCATTTCTTTGTATTTTAATATGTCTGTATTGCATTAGGCGTAAATTGAATGGATCGCAGATGAATGAGAAACGAATATGTGCTCCGTTGTGGGCAGAGACGCAGCACCTTGATCTCGAAGCCTAAAGCAGGAACGTCTGAAGAAACGGTTTCCAAAAAGGGAATCTTGCTCTGAATATGGAATGAAAAGTATATTAATTAGATTATATTCTAATTACAAATGGGAACACTGGAGAGACCCAGAAGCCCAGTCTTGTGTTCTCGTGTTGCTCTCCATCTTCATCAGACGTGCCTTTGAGCAGTTTTGGGATTTTTTCTTTTCTTTTTTTTTAAAGTGAATTAGGTAAACCAACATATTCCATCATGTATCTCAATCCCACCAGTGACTCAATCCCACCCTCCCAGACTACAGGGGTCAGAACTGGTGAGCTAAGCTGGCTTTGGGTGTACAAGTGGGTCTTGTCTGCGTGTAGGGCAGTAATGAAGCGTGACCTGGGCTGACGCTCTGGGATGTCCACGTGTCCTCTGCTTGCTGAATGGAGAACAGACACCGGTGGCAACTCTCGGGCCTCCCTCTCTGGAGGTCCTGCTTCTCCTGCTCCTTCTCCTCTCCTCGGGGAGCTCACGCACAAGGGCTGCACAGGCGAAGCTGGAGGCTAACTGGCGATTGAAATAAAAGCAGCGTTACATCCTCAGCTGTTATTGCTCCTGCCTTTCAAAGCCCTCAGCATTTTTTCATTAGCCCGATTGCAGAAGCCTGTCGAATTTGAAAAGCGTTCAAGTTTTTCCCAATTAACTTTGGCAGTCGGTGCAACCTGCAAGTCCAGAGATCTGAGATGGCGTTTGGATGAGGCTGAAATAGCCGCCATCAATTTTACCAGGATGCGTTTTTATTACCAGCTAAAGAAGCTTATATTTCAGGAAGTTATGTGTTGATGCTGGTGGATGGCTCCCGTGTTTAGCTTTCACCTTCCATTTGTGACGTCTCTGCAGGAATCTGTACCGTGGGGTTTATTTGTGTTTATGTGCCACGTTGCCCTGAGTGGTGATGATACTCATATCAAAGAATTATGTCATTGAACATGAAAAAACAAGCCAAACCGTGCTAATGTATTCTTTAATTATACAGCACAAGCAGGAGTTTAGCACAGTTCCTCTCGCCTACAAGATCACGCTCACTGGCGGAGTTTTTTCTCAAAAGAAGGTCGCCGAGAGAAGATGTTCGTTGACTTCATGGAAGGTAACGGCTTTTAGCCGAGACGGCCAATGAACGTTAAGCATTCTACAGTCCGACCAACCAAAACAGGAGCATGAAAGTTCCACCCACACTCATAGACATGGGCAAACATAGACAAAGAAGTAACTTGAGAGCTACAGAGGTTATTTATGATCATTGGGGGTTAGTGGACCACACCATATAAGACAACGAATTTTCGCTAGGAAGTGACAAATGAAAAAAAGGAAACAATACAAAAGGAAATGACCACCTTTTAACGGCATAACAAGCCGTTGAGTTGAAACAAAACAAACAGCTCCTTAAAGAAAATTATTCCTCTACACCTGCAATGCTTGAAAGTTCAGGCCAAATCTTCAGTTCACCAGCGTATAGGCCACTGTGAAACACTCGCCAGGCAGCTGACCATACCTTCTCCAGTGGGTGCCACGTCCGCACCCTTGTGCTTTCTCTTGCTCCGTTATGGAGTCCCCTCTCCAAAGAAGACTGTTCATGTTCAGTCAGACAAAGGGAAGCTTGCATTGCACATACACAAGATGACCAGAACAGGACCAGTGTGCTAAATGATACACAGCGGTATCCTTTACTTGTCAGCTCACTGCGACTGCTCTGCGGATGCAGGCAGTAGGGAGACCAGAGAGGAAAGTGTCTGTCACCAGTCATCCCCCCAGGGATGCAGACTGAATAAAGAGCCAGGAGCAGCTGATTGGCAATCCTCAAGGAGAAGAAGGAGAGCAGCGGTACTTCGCCAGCCTGGGCCTGATGGAGGGGGTTCCTCGCCAAGCTGAGCTCCACCCCCCTCAAACCTGCCCCAGGCTCCCGTGGTTATTAAATGCAGGAAGGAGCAGAGGCACAGGCACCTGGAGAGCAATTACAGCTGCATCTGTAGTCCAATACCCTGTCCAAGAAGCCCGATCCCGTTCAAATTATCAGCATCCTGTTACGCAGATGTTCCCGTTCCCAGAAATCAAATTGTTTGCCGCAGCCAAATTTCCAGAAGGAACCGTTGTAAGTTGTAAGGGACGTGCAAATAGACGCCAGATTAATGCCAGCAGTGGGTTCGGTTTGGCGATCTATCAGTTGCCCTGTTTAACTAAGATGCCGCTGGCAGAAAGCTGCTACCATGTCCTTAGCTGGAAGCCTGGCAGTCTCAGCGATGCAATTCGGGGACAACCTTGTACCAGCTCTTTAACTTGGAAACTGGACACTTTCATCTGTGTAGACCACATAAGTTAAAGCTGAAGTATGGAAAAGCCAAAGTGATGCCTCCACACGTTGCTTAAAGAATGTGTTTTATTAGCGTTTATTGCTAATGTGTTAGCCTATCAACCTACCTCGGAGTTTTTATATATATTTTTAGTAAAAAAAATATATATGTATGAACTCTGCTGAAAGATTAGGTTTCTGTGTGGGAGACGGAGCCCTTATTTAATAACATTTTTCTTCACTGTTATACATTTAAGGTAAATTTAGATAACGAAAAAAATAAAAAGCACTTCTCGTCCTTTTGGTTTTGCAGTCACTGTTGATGGCTGCATTTTTTTAAACAGGATGTAGGTAAAAATAACAAAAGAACGTGTACATTATTTAGAATTCATTAAATTGCCTACATTCTCATTAAATATAATAGCTGTTGGTGGACGTCTGTAAATTAAAAAAAAAAAAATACATTTTTATAAATTTGACCTTTACAAAGCCGTGCTTCTGCACTACAGCAGAAAAATTGCGATGCAGAAACAATAAATTTAGCCACTTGAGGGTAATGGATTCCTGATGCACAACCCCCATTACCCTAGCAACCCAGAACTTTGGTGACTTTTTTCATTTTACAGCCAGGCACATTTCACTAAAAGTCCATTTAACCGTCCGTTTTACTGGGTCTTCTTGATTAACACGTATTTTCAGGTGAGAAATCTACTGAGTCAGACCATGGCGTTGAAAATGAAGGAAAATTTGGACCAGATTTATAGTTTCAAAAAAAAAAAATTGTGGAGAGACTGTGTGCGCTCTGATTTACATCTGACTTGTTCTAGAATATTTTGAAATGTTCCCAAATGGAGCTTAATTTTTAAAAAAGCAGCAGTTATAACTTTGGGAACTGATAGGTTGATTTGACCACTTTTGTTAGTGCTAAATTTTAGACGGAGTCGCCCTTGTGCCGAACGCATAACATTTTCACTGAAGAAAATACTTTGGCTTCTGCGAATTTTGGCCGATTATGAAATTGTGAGAATTTATCGTTAAGTCACTCCGTCCATGCCGATTGCATTTTTTTACAGCACGTCGCATCATCATCATCATCATCATCATCATCATCATCATCATCGCTGTCATTTGCATCCTTTCCCTTTCATTTTTGTTTAGCTCTACTTTCCCTGTTCCTCCCCTTTCCTTCACCTCTAACTGCAACAGTAAGAATGGCTTCCTTGACCTCGAATGAAGAAGAGGCCCGGTGAAGGAGGTGGTCCTGATCAGCAAGGTTATCAACAAGATCCAGCATGAAACGTGCTTTTGTCGTCATTTACATTCATTGATGCATTTATTCATTTAGCAGACATGTTTGTCCAAAGTTGCTTTCACGGTGCAGTTTTTTGCTGACAACTTTTGTGTGACTTAAAATGGTGGATTATCCTACAGTCAGTCTATCATCTATACATCAGAGTACTCACACACACACACAATGGGGAATTTAGAGCCACCAATTCACCTCAAGCACTGGAGCACCTTGAAGAAACATCATCATTATCATTCTCAGTGCTGTCAACATTAGAAATCCATAAATCTGAAAAAATTTAAAGATCAAATATCAGTAAATATCAATGTCAACATCGTAATGAGCTATGTTTAAAAAAACGTAAGTACACGTTTTAAAAATCTCAGTTTCCATGTGCAAGGCTTCCACTTGGGTTAAAAGTTGCTCCCCTTTTGCTGCTATAAGAGCCTCCATCTTCTGGGAAGGCTTTCCACCAGATTTTGGGAATTTGTGCCCGTTCGGCTACAAGAGCATCAATGAGGTCAGGTGAGAAGGCCTGGCTTACAGCTGGCATTCCAGTTCATCCCAAAGGTGTTTAGTGGAGTTGAGCTCAGGGCTCTGTGCAGCCATTCAAGTTCTTCAACAGCAGCCTGCGCAAACCGTGTGTTTATGGAGCTCGCTTTGTGCACGGGGGGGCAGAGTCATGCTGGAGCGGGAAAGGAACTTCTTCCCCGAACTGTGGCCACAAAGCTGGAAACACGCAGTTGTGTGCAATGTGTTTGTGTGCTACATAGGTGTGACTAAAACAGTTATTAGAAAGGGGGTCCGTACACACATACAGTGTATTTCACACTTCTTCAGAATCTTTACTGCCACAGACATGTGTAGCTGTGCCAACCTCAGCTGCCTTTTCACCGTTGGCCATTTCAAGTGAAAGAGCAGTTTAAAAAAAAAATATATAGGTGGGTTTTTACGAAGCCGCAGAAGAAAGGCACGTTCCTGTGCTGACTCTGTGGCTAATGCTAATGTTGTGCTGTGGGATCTTCTTACTGCTTGCAGAGCTCACCAAGGTCACCCCAGTACTGCAGTAACATCGATTGGCACAGGCGGCTTGCAGCTCCATCTACCCCCTGCACGGGACACCCAAAATGCTGCTGCCTAGTGGCCTTGCTGTTTGTACATGGCGCAGCACAGCCGTGACCCTGCACTGGGACCCCCCATCCCCTTTAACTTGTGAATCTATCACCCTATAGTGGTCTGGTAGCTGCTGGAATGCTTGGTATATGCTCATAGACACAAATCTTAGTACAAAACACACATTTAGAAAACACTTCAAAGAGCAAAGCTGTGTGTTTTTGCGCAGGTATGGGCAGGCGTTTCGTCTAAGCTGATTTTCTGGTAATGCTGCGGGATGCTGACAGTTTCTGTGTAGGTGTGCAGATACGTGGCACTGCCGAATTTCTGCAACACCACTAAGGTTACTAAAATGAATTGCGCCTACATTAACTAGTAGGTATTTGTTCTTGAGAAAGTAATGTATGGGGCATGGCGACCACATTAACCTTTCTTCTCAGAGAGAGATGCAGCGCATTGTCATTAACTGCTTTTTTTAAAAGTATGTGTTTGAAAAACCTAAACTGGTGTCAGAAAGATGATCATTTACAGAGATTTGCTTCATTTTGATAGCACAGCGCTCAGTGGCTGGGTTCCCATGTCAGCTGTCATGATCCAAATGGTCCCTTAATAGAATTTTTCTTCCTCTGAATGTCGACTAACTCACTGCCCCGTGAGTCACGAAGCCAAATGCTTGAGGCCGTCGGTGTGGGGAAGTGATTTCACACAGTGAGGGCAGCTGGGGCGTGGGTTTGGCTGAGGGTTTGAGTCCCAGTGATTCCTACCAGCAGGAAGGTGGTGCCGCGGATGCGGTTTGCGCCCGTAATTCTGTTTAGACATAAGCATCGGCAGTGATACAGAATGAGCAACCGAGTCAGCTGTGGGGAAAATGTGTTGCTGCTGCACAAAATGTCATTTGACATTTTCTTCATAATCCTCAAATGGCTGGAGTGAGGACACAGGGCATTGCCGATTTAGGCATTTCTCTCTCTAAATCTGTCCCGCAATTATACATTTATAAAAATATTCTGCGAACAGCTTGAGGTTTATTTATATATGCAATGGTGCAAATATGAAGATATATTTTTGCCTCTCTGTGAAAGGGCACAGTCTCATTTGCATGATATTTAAATGATGGCATCATTCATAAAGCAAATGCTGACTGCATTATTATTCTTAAAGTTTTCGGTGACTCGATTGTTCCGGAAACAGAAAAGTTCCATAAATAATGTACATGTACCAAGAGATCATAGTTGGAGAAGTGACGTGACACTGTAGACAGGAGTGGCTCTTTGAGATACTTTTCCACAATAAGCTCACCGTTGAACTATATTGTGGACAAAAATGGGATCGAACGGAAGTTTTTGGTCATAATCCCGCTTCACGCGACAGCTTTGTGTCGTATATTTTCATCCACGATTGTTATTTTTGCCGAACACCGGATGTATAGACATGGTGAACCAAAATGGTAGACAACAGCAATACTAACATTACAATCAAAATGTTTGTTGCCAAGCACAGAAGACAAACTGTAAACTGCTACACCTTCCTTGGGTTGAGTAAAAAGTTTTCCCAGATATGTGGTATAAATTTGAGGATTTCTTTGAACAAAAGCTGTATTGCCAGCCATTACAATAGCTGACACACCAGCATTATTTATGAACTTCAACTTCATACTGAAGCGCAGCCACAAAGTGAGTTTTAGTGATTTATGTGCACAGAGCGCCTGTAAAAGGATTTTTGCTACAAAGCTCACACTAGCCTGACATGTCCGGTCCGGGATTCACTCCATCCTCCTCTGTCAGTGAAAGGAGGGGGTAGAATTGGCTATTTCAGTGAAACACTATCACACCCTCATACATACTTGCATGGATGTCAGTATTCTTGGCGCTGAGTACAAATTGTTGGCGTAAATTTGGTTCATTTCAACTGAGTTCAGTTTCCTCTGCCGCTTCCACTTGCCAGGTTGCAGTGGGAGCAGGAGCAGAAGGTGGACTTGGATCCTCCACTTCCCCATAATGGTCTCCATCTCCACCTGGGGGCAGAACTGCCAACGCTAAACCAATCCACCTTTTCCACCAACTTTTTTCTGTCACTTCTGACCAAAATCCCCAAATACTTGAACTTCATCACTAAAGGTAGCTTTACCCCCCTCACTTGTAGAGGGAAATCCATTCTTTTCTGACAGAAGAGTGCAACCTCAGAGATGCTGAGTCTCATACCTGCGATTTCACACTCGGCAGTGAACCGTTCCAGTGCACATTGAAGGTCATGGTCAGAAGAAGGTAAAAAAACATCATAATCCACCACAAGCAGATGTGCCGCCGTTAGTCCCACCAACCAAATACCTTCTGAACATTGGCTGTACCTGGAATAGCATGTTCCCATGATTCTTTACCAACTGTGCCAGGAAGAAGAGTTGGTCCACTGTTCCATGACCGGGACAAAATCCTTCTGAATCTCAACCTCAACTATCAGGTGGAGTCTCCTTTCCAATATCTTAGCGTAGGCTTTGCAAGGGAGGCTGAGAAGTGTGATCCTCTATAGCTGGAACACACCTTCCAGTCCCCTTTCTTAACTACACAGAGCACCACCCCACCCTGCCAATCCAGAGATATCTTATGCACCTTCCATGCTAAGTTGGAGAGTCATGTAAGCCATGCAACTGCCACCCTATCTAGTGCCTTTAAAGTCTCTGGCTGAATCTCATCCATCGCTGCAGCACTTCCGCCATGAAGATCACACACATTACGGTGACCTTGAAAACAGTGATGGATTCTAATCCACCAGAGACATCATATACCACATCCTGACAGAAGCTGAGTTCCTTAAAATGCACTTTCCATCACTCCATAATCTCCACAGAAGTGGTCAGCACTTATCCACCCCTGATTAGCAGAACCTGGGTAGGGTCACCTCCTTAGGCACAGAAGTGCTTGGAAAAATATTCTTGAAGGCAACCGTTTTTCTCCGTGGTTATTTCAAACTCCTCCTATTTCCAGTGACCTCCTTTGCTGCAGCCATCTTGGCCTGCTGGTACCGTTCATTTGAATTGGAAAACCCACTCACTCCATTGCTCAGAAGGCCCCACTGATGCACCATCACCTTGCCACGGTGATGAAGCTTGCATGTTTTTGTTGTCTGGAATCTAGAGTTCTTATTAGGATCTCCCTTAGGGTTAGGGGGTTAGGGTTAGGGTTAGTGATTCAATATGTGGTTCTGAGTTGAGCATATTTCAATCTTAGCTCAGCCATGCAATTGTTAAAATATGGGAAGAAGGCTGTCATAGACCATGATCATCACTGTAAGGTGACAGAGTAACAGAGACAATGGGAGAATGTGAGAATGCATGGTGCCAGAGGAAGATGGATGGTGTCGTTGCTGAGGGGGATCTCCTGGGGTGGATACCATTCTTTCCTGCTCCTCCTGGCCCACAGCCCATGTTGCAAGCCTGTCAGATGATCCTCTGAAGGACAGTTCCCATTCTAGCCTGGACTGAAGCAGTGCTATGGTAGGGGACTCGGGGGACACCTTGCAGATGCAGCCTGTATTATTAATGACATCCCCCCATCTCTCTCATGGACACATCACGCCTGGTTCCCAATAGCCAGGAGAGCGACCGCAATTGGCTCCTCCTACCTTTCTAAATCATGAAATATTCACCGTCAACCAGGAGGATTATTGGGGGTAAAGTAAGAGGCTGAAACGAGAGATTGAGGAAGAAGGAGTGAGATTCAAACAAAGATGCAAGGTAGCACAGGGACAGGAACTTGCTATAAAATTTCCTGCCACACACCCCCCAGGTTTAATTTTTTTGCCTCTCTTGCCAGGCTACTCCAGTGTTTACGGGAGCTCAGAGCAATTTATGTGTCAGTTAATCCCAGCATAAATATGCTGAAGTGTGTGCTCATCTGCAGCAGGAAACAGAAGAAATAAAGTTGTTTATCAGCTGACAATGGCATAAAATTACCTATGAGGGCCACAGCGCAACATATTAATACTTTAATACCATGGAAAAGCAACATACATACTGTAATGTGATAAATGACTGAAAAGTCCTTACATCTGCTTTTTCCATTTTCCACGTGTTTTCTCAGGGAAGTTAGGACCTTTCTCCAGCGGCTTGAGTGCTGGATCGGGTCAAATGCATTTCAGTATCATGTATTCCAGGGCATTGTGGACATAAAATGAACACCATGGTGACTGCTGGGTGCGCCCTGTTGGAAGAGTCAGGAATATGGCCCGCAGCATCCCCTTCGCACCGCATGATCAGGAGCCCAGCACGAGAATTCAATAGCTGGCTGGCGAATCGAACAACCATGTTCACTGCTCTGCAGAGGCATCTCACCGTGGTGGCATCAGCAAAATAAGTAATGTGGAATTTTTACAGCTGCTGAAAAATAAATCAAAAAAAGCTCAGTATATCCAAGGTTTTAAGCACACTTGCATCTTATATGCAGGCATACTTTGGCAAAGAACTAGCAACCTTCAGATAAGCACACTTCAGCAAAGTTCAGTGAAAGACATTGTTCTCTATCTACCACACATATTTTTGCATAAAAAGTTATAAACAGAAAACAGTGCAGATAGATTTTATTCACCGTTCTCCAAGAAGCCTTTTAAATTGTCATGTCGTCACGTTGCTGCCCCATTATGTTCCACAGCTCTCTGCCAGAACAGTCAATATCCACAGCTTGTCCTGTTTTTTGAAGCATTATAAATCACATCATGTCGGTTAAAAAATATAGTAGTGAGTTGCTAATGATGTTTATGCTATCATTTATCATCTGCTGTTCCATGCCAATTGTGAAATTGGATATTTGTATAATTCATTGACTAGCATCCATACCAGCCATGTGTGTACCTACTTCTCATTTCTTTAATAGTAGGTGTCCCCAGAATCTCAGTGTCTGCCCACAGCTAAATCATTAACTCTGTG
This sequence comes from Heterotis niloticus, assembly GCA_018136845.1. Taxonomy (NCBI): domain Eukaryota; kingdom Metazoa; phylum Chordata; class Actinopteri; order Osteoglossiformes; family Osteoglossidae; genus Heterotis; species Heterotis niloticus. Next base: position 21,820,560 of record CM030903.1, read on the forward strand.
TCACACATTTTCGGCTTCGACACATTCAGAAGAACGTCAGAGTCCTGTGTGAAACTTTGTCTTTTATGCTGAAGACATGAATGTGAGGGATCTTCCATCAAATCTACTAATAACCATAAGGATTTTTCTTCACATATTTGGATGGGACTTTACGCTGTGGAAGATGTAAGGTCATTTTTATCCGACAGGCTTAAGTCTCCCAGTTTCACAAATTGGGATCAGATGAGGCTTCATCTACTATGTCCAGCCAGATATTCACTTGGTGAGAATGACAGCAAAGGCGATGCTCTACCATCAGGCTGTCAGGCCAAAACACAAATCCAAGGGGCCTGAATGTCAAAGCGCCGATCTCCACACGGACGTCACATCTGACCTCTTTCTAGAACAGTGACCCTCATAATGAGTGGTTTTTAGGTCTTGTCCCCACTGAGGAGCTTGTGACCATAACTGTAAGATCACAGCCTTAACACAGTCTCATCCTGTTAACCTACAAATGTGTCACCAAGGACTGCAGCAACCCCATCTTCAAGTATGTTGAGGGCACCACAGTTTTGGGCCTCATCGGCAGCAATGAGGAATCGGCTCGCAGAAGAGAAGTGGAGCTGCGTGTAATCTGCTGCATGGACAACAGTCTCTCTCTCATTGCTGACAAAGGAGATGATTGTTCACACCAGGAATATTCAAACCGGGCAGCTAATTTTTGAGTGATGCAAAATTGACCCTGGCAGAGATAGAAGTCATAAGCCAGTTATCACAGGCAACCGATCTGGTAGACAACAGAGTCCAAAATTGGTTTCCCAGATGATTCTGTTGAATTTTACCAGAATCACTTTGTTTCACATTTCTAGTTGGTTTGTGAATTGTGAAGTTAAGAGCCATTCGGGAAGAAGCCTGTAGATTAAATCTCTGTAGGGAAGGACCCAGGAACCATCACCATGTGTAATGTCAGCAGTTTCCACAGAAATACTGAGATCATCTAATAGGAGACTTCTTCTCTCATTATAGGCTTGCAGTTCCATAAAGGGCCTAGGAAGGACTGAAGAGAAAGGAATCTCCCTCTTTCTTCTTCTGTGTTCTTCACACTCCTCCCAGTACTCCTCAACAGGCTTGAAGCTGATTTTTTTCAAGTTCTGCAATGGCTAGACGGTTATTTATTTAAAGTTTTGGGTTCCCTTTTTGTAGGGAAAAATATCATAAATTTGCACTTAGTAAAGAAAATGTGTTACAGTGCCTGGTTATTCCTGCCACTAAGACACCTCATCAGGGACTGGGGTGGGGGGGGGGGTGATGTTGCAGTACTTTTTTTGACAGCTCTGCAGATGTTTCACGTGTGGATGACAAAGAGTGCTACTGCCACCAGCCCTAACAACCAATTTCAGCTTTAGCTCTGGCTCATTACAGAATGAGGCGCTTTCCTCAGAAATAAAAACAGCTGGACTGCGTTCTGATCTCTTGTGATTGTCCAGAACAGCATTACCTGTGCTGTGTTTGCTTACCAAGGAAAAAGAAGGAATGCTAAATTGTAGTAGGCTGTCATAACAGCAAAGGTGCAACACTGAAAAATCCTCAAAACGTGGGATCTGCAGGTTTACTTTGAGAAGATAGCACTGTACACAGAGGGTAGGATGAAAGGCAGATGTTTTAATTGTTACTTCATATCTTCCTCAGGAACAGTCACTGACTGTATGGCAGACTATGGGGCCCCTAGGTATTTGGGCTGACAACCCCCTCAGGTTGACTTGTAGGGAAAAAAACATCTCAATTTTTGACTCTATTAGCTGCTTTAAAGAAAACTTGTTCCTCCTTTGATGCCGGTTGTGTGAAAATAAGATAAAGTCACATAATGTCTAATATCAACTCTTAGTTTGTGAGGTGGAAGCTCTGCTATAAGGCAGAGCCAGAAATTCATCTGCAATAAATCACACAAATTCCAAATCCACATTACAATGGTAGTAGTTCGCTCCTGTACCATACTGTCTTGTGGTGTAATGCTGTGTAGTACGGCAAGCTGTAAGGAACATACTTTGCTGATATCCTTACTTTTCTGTCTCGTGTTTCCTTTGTTTCAGCATGTTTGTGCAGAGTCTCCATTTTAATTTCATAAATTGTGTCATTCAGCAAAACGGGGGCAAAAATGTAGAAAAGCTTGTGGACAAATGAAAAAATAATGCAGCAAGGTTAGCAAAGAGTAGTAGCAGTAGAAGTGAAGTTCAAGTAATTAAAACAATCGAAAGAGGTGAACCACCCACCACAGCGCACAATCCACTGTCTTCTGTTAACTCGTGAGTACAGTAACAATTCCAGTAAATTTGCCTTGATTCCTTGTTTTAAATTGTTTTTGTCACTTGTTTTTTAGCCTAAATTTCATTATTGAATGAACACTTCGGGAAGGTGGAGGTCTGGCCATCCTACTGTGGACAGAGGGGTTAACACCCCGTGCGTGTGCTGCACTGTGCCTTGCTTTGCTTGGCGTGTGGGTTGTGTGATGTGGTGCTGCGCATGCTACAGGGTATTTTACCATGTTTTAGTGATATTAGGGAAAGCTTTGTGGTTTTCCATTGAGATGGGAACGCATTGCTATTTTCTCTATTTAAAACACTGCAAAGTAAGATCCCGATATACGCAACTTCCATTTGTGCAGCATTTTCAGGAATAAATTAAGTGCGTAAAATAGGGTTTACCTGTACTGAACTGAGGGTCACTGGTTTTTTACTGTCCAGTAATAGAATGTTGACTTTGACCCCTTTTCCCGTTACAAGGTTTTATTAATAATACCTTGTTTTTAGCAGTTGTACTCTGCACCGCACCATGTGAGCTACAGTATCATGTTAATATGACTAATGACAGTACATTCAAGCTCTTAAGTTTAATGCATATAAACTGAGTTTATGACATCAGTAGCTCGAAGCAAAAAGTAATGTCACAGTTCTGAAATAAAAATTATTTTTTTTGCGTGTGGAGCAACAGGCCCTTTGTTTAGTTAATTTCTTTTTATCTACATTATCATAAAGTGATTCTGCCGCACAACTGGTTAAGCCCCAGATTCTCACCTGCTCATCCTGGTCAAGTCGCAGTCACCGTTCTAGGCTACCAGAAGTCACGTGGACAGTTCGGCAGCAGCTGCTTAATGCTTCTGTAAACATATTCGATCTGTATGTTAAGAAGTCTCCCAGGAAATTGAGTGTGAACTGTAATAAATAGGCTGTGAACGAAATCGATTCCCGCTCAGCGCGGCGGCTGGAAGTCGTCTGGGAGGTGAGCATCGTGGTTAGTGCTGTGCGACTGGGAGGAGGTATCGGACATTTTTATAATTATGGTTCCTAGGAATTAGCGTAGCGGGTGGGGGGGGGGGTTGCAAGTTTAGCTCTTCATGAAGGACCATTTCTTGCCCTTTCTCTGCACTTCCTGTGTCGGGAACTCGTGTGTGGGATTGTACTGCTTACTTTTCTGGTCCCTTTGCAAAGTGATTAAAGGAAGACCCATTGACCGCAGGGAGCCCCGTCGCACAACCTTAGCCAATTACCATGTGTGGATCTGCCTTGCAGCACTGATTTATATGTGTGCGGTAGTCTTGTCTACCCTCTCTGCCAGTATTTGGTTGAGTTTTTTCCCCAGATGTTGCAGGGCAATTTCTCCATTAGGGAGAGGTTTTCTTGTGAGGAGCTCAGTGACGCGTCTGTCACTTGGCTCGAGATAACAATAACGGTGGAGTAGGAGGGATCTGAGGGAAAGGGGGACCGATCGACCCTGAGGTTATCGGGATATACATTAGCAAGCAGGGTGGAATAGCATGGAAAATCAAGAGTTTTTGTGTCGCTCATAACCACTGGACCCAAGGTTTGGTTTGTAAATCACACATTACAGGGAGCTGGTACAAATGGAAGCTGTGGACCCTGCTCATTCCAGGTTCTGGAGGCCAAGATGCATCCAACAGTGCCGTATAGGTAAACAGAGACAAGACAGAACACCGCTCCTGAAGAACAACTTCCTGAAGGATCTTCTGCTTCGTGCTGTTGAGAAAATCAGTTTTGGTTTATTTGTGTCATGGCAACACCATGATAAACATGTGGCAAGATTGCAAGAAAAGCATAGCCTGCAGTTACAATTAAAGCTTGTAGAAGAAGAAGAAGAATAAGTCCGGTTTTTACAAATTATTGACACAATCATCTCCGTGATTTGTAGGCAGTTTGCAGAGAAAATCTTGAGCCTCATTTTTCTTAAGAACGCTTTTTTTTGTTAAAGAAAACAAAAGAAGCCACAGAGTGTTTCCAAGTTTTTGTTTTTTTTTATGCGAATCTGGTCTGTCAGCAACTTCCCGGCAGTTTCAACAAAGCAAACAGAAAAGCGGCCGCGGTGCTCGTAGCTTCTAGCGAGCCAACAATCATCATTTACAAACAGCCAATCTCTTCTCCTCCTAACACAGCTGTCTCCCTCGACCTTCTAAATCTCCACAGACAGTAGGGAATATAAACCATCTCTGCCAGAGTTCGGGGTCGATCCACTGGGGGTCTGGGGGCTGACGCGAGGTCTTCGGCCTGGCATTCACTCGCTTGGGCAGGGAGGGGGAAAAGGCATGGAAGGTCACCAAAAGGGGGACGAAGAGAGCCACAGAGGGCCTCCTAGTTTAGAGGACGGAAGTGCTCTGCTTTCAGCACCTCACTTGCACAGTCAGAGCATCTCAGCTAATCCCTGGAGAAGAAGTAGGTGCAAAATGGAGGGAAAGGGCCCATCCAGCTGTCCTTTGAGGATAGATTAAGCAGCAGAGAGAGACAGACCAGAGATGTCTGACCTTGGCCTTCACCTTTCATCCAACGTGGCATAGATGAGCAAAGCCCATATATGCATACATTAAGGGAACAGAAGTGGGAGGAATCCTCTTTTCCATACTTCAGTAATGCACCATCAACCCAACACAACCGCAAAAGAAAGCCATTAATCACAAATAGAATGAAAAATACAGCACAAAGCAAAACCTGACTAAGTGAAGAGCCCAGACATGTCAGCCAAGCCACTTACAGTCCTTGTCTTATTCTCCCTCTTTCTCTCCTTTTGGGTTTTGGGCTTTTATCATCTACCCAGCACCCCTCCCTCACCCCCCACCCGCTCTATTTAGCCCATCTCACCATAGTTTGCTGCACCATAGTTTATGGAGAAAATAGTATAGTAGCAAATAAATGAGCAGAAGGAAATGTATGCCCTCACTGTGGGAATGGACCAAGTCACGCTTCAGGAATTAACTAATAAAAGGCAAACAGCCGATCTGCTAAGATGTAAAGCAAATCCACGAATGCATCCGTAGCAGCAGAGTCCCTTTGTAAGACTGCTGATTTGAGAGTTGAAAAGAAAATATTTTCTTATGTGTTCTTTAGGCCTAGAGGTCGATGCCTGGTAGATTTCATTCGTAAATTATGAATATTAAAAGGGTTTAATATGCACTGTGTTCTGATTGTTTTTATTATTTATTATTGATTTCTTTGCTTGTACTTGTGTTTTCTTTGTGTCCGATATTTATGACCTCACACCTGCTATATTTTCCAGAAAGTATGTAGATATACATATACGTGTGTGTCTTTTGACATAATATGCATAAATGATATGATGTTTTCCCACCTAAGATTTATCATAACAGCCCTATGGACCAAAGCTCTGACTCTACCAGCATCTCCTTCCAGATCCCTAAATGTCCAATTTCCTGTATAGAACCCAACTGGGTGATGAAGGACGTATTCCCCAGTGCTGGACCCTTCTCCAGGCGTCTTCTACAGTGACTGGCAGAAGGGACTGTTAAGAAGAGACAGATCTGTTTCATTCTGCAAAGCTGATTCCCCTAAAGTAGTTCTCAGCAACTGCTGTACTTCCATAAACACACCAAATGCCTTTTTTTCCAAGCGCCGTGCTCACGGATTGTAATATTTTCTGCACTAATCCTTCAGCAGCGATAAACTGAATACTCAGCAGAGTGGTTTTAAGCTTTCATAAAATGAAATCTTAATTTGTATTTCTTTTGATCATGTTTCACAGATTTGCAGGTAAACCGCATAAATTTTCCTCGAACCAGCATTTCGGTACTTCACCGGCGAAGAAGTATTTTCTTTCCACCCACGTTCACCAATCGATTACACCCGCAACAGATACACTTAAAGCCTAAAATAGGACCCTGAGCTTTTAGCGCTCCTTTTTAATGAATGAATTTGGAAGGTAGACACTATTGGCATCTGTTTACATACAGTCAGGACAATCTCTCCGCCGGGGTGCCTATTTGTGTTTCAGAACCATACGTGTAGCACACTGACCACTGCGTTCCTTATGAAAAATCCAAATCGCTACAATTGCAAAGCCATAAATTCAGCTTTCTGCGCAAAAAGGAACTAAAAACATGGCAGGTGGAATTATGAAGTTGTTTAAACTGCACGTATTTTCACCAGTACTGAAGCCATGTCTTTCTAACATCATGATTCTCACAAAGATTTTCCACGTTCTGTTTATATATTTATCTCTTCATATTATGTGTATGAATATTTACATATACTGTTTGTAATATGAATTTTACCCAAACCAGGAACGAGAAATAAGTTTGATTTCCAAAGAACATTGCTTCAGGGCATGTCAGCTTGCAATATTCATTGACCTCTTCGTTATTACAGTCATACTGTATGTTATATACAATTTTTCCCCCTTTTTTAGAGTTTAAAAAATTTGTTTCACCCTCTTTCGGGTCTTCAGCATCTGTCCCTCCGGGCCACATTTTTGGAATTATATGGCTCATTAATTCATGCAAGACAACCGTATTTCCAGGCCCTACCCGAGGGTCTTCGATAGCCTGGGCGCCGAGGCGTCGCTCGATGCTCTCTTTGAGTGTTTGAAGAACGCCAAACTCCTTCCGGGGGCTTTTATCTGGTCAGGTTGCACCAAAAGGAAGCTTCACTGTCCATAGTTGCAAAGTTAATTCCATCAGCGCTGCAGCACTGTCTTCCGTGACACGCCGGTGAACTCACGAGGTTATTCCATCCGGCCTCAGTGGGGAGGGGCGTATTACATATGGAGTTACTGGGAAATGACGGAAAAGGACTGTTTGTTTTTGTAAGAATCACACTTTCAAGGAGCCGCTGTTAACAGTGGGAGTGCCAGGAAACTGGCCTTTATGGTATCTGTTCATTAGAGCTATTGCTGTCGAAGTTTGTTCAAATGAAGTTCTCAGGGACGGGTATGGATTAGATGTTGTGTTTTCATGGATTGTACAATATGCTTTCTTATTTTTGGTCATAAGCTTTAAAAAATAGGATTAGAGCACACAATGAATAAGGCCTGACTGCATTGTGCATCGATTCTGCTATTGTTTTTGTTTTATTGTGTTTATTAATGACTCTTTATTAACAGTGATTTATTCTGATGGGTACCTGAGTGGAGTAGGAATTCAGCATGAATTGTCCGCTGCAGAAGCAGAGTCACGGTGGTGCAGAACCTACTCTGGAAGCATAGGAGGTAAGCAGATGATGCCAGCCATCACAGGGCAATCCCACACACACACGCACACACACGCAAGTACATATATTCACAGGGTAAATCAGGATAAATATGTATTTCAAAGATTCATCTGCAGGCCCAAAATGGGTCTTGAACTACCAACCTTCAGAAATGCTGTGCCTTCATATACTATATAAGCTGTGCATTAAGGACGCAGTATTTCAATGGCATTCTAGTATTAACACTGCTGCTGGGAAATTGTGAGTGACCCCCTGTGATGGCCAGCAGTCCAGTTGTGTTGTTTTTTTTGTTTTTTTTTTTGCATGCAGGAGTTATAGCCCAGCTGTAGTGGAGTTTGACTGAGAGAAGCCCATAAATCTGATCACGATAGCATGGATGCCTCGCTCTCCCACCTCCCAGTGGGGGAGCAGATTTCAGCGATACCCACCCCCACCTCCCATGGCTGCGGTTGCCCACATCGATCGCTTGATGGATGTTGAAACCTTTCAAACAAAGTAGACCAGGCGTCTCCTCCCGCCCCCCAGGGAGGGCGCTCCGGGGAGGACGTGAGCAGATTGGAGCGCGGGATCACCCTAGCAGCTTCTCCCAGCAATCCTGAAGACCTAGTCAGCATGGGGTTGGGTTTCCACCAGAGGGTGGGCAGGGGGCATGCAGAAGTCCCTCCAGTTTCAAAATCTATTTGAAATGTCGTCCATGCTGTCCAGGTCGACGTCTCTTTTCGGTACCTCTATCTTCATCTCCCGTTGTGTCTATGCACACATCTGCGGGTTATACATATAAAACATCTGAAATGTGTTGCTAAAAGAATCCAGAAAGTTCTGGGGTGTGGTCTGTTCTGCGCAGGCTCGGAGCATTTCACTTCTCTTGCCGTTACAGCTGTCTCCTGCCTCCTCGCGAGTTCACACTGAGCAGGCTCAGACACGCCGCGTTCGCCACAGTTTGCAAGTATTTCGATTTTTTTTTTTTCCCACGTAAATTTGTTCATGTTTTTTCGCGCCGGGTGCACCTCCAAATGAGCCCAGTACACTCCCACCTCCACTTCCTTTCACAACGAATAAAAACATGCTGAGAAAAGCAGCACTTCGTACCCTTGAAATTACCACAATTCCTGTATAAATGTGGATAATTCATTCCAAAGCACAGAAAACACTGGGGTGACCCTTTGCGTCGTCCTCTGTTGTCGGGATTTTACAACATGTCAGATCGCGAGACAACAATTTTTACTCCATGGCAACCAAACAAGGCGCAGACGATGCTGCCGTATTTAAATGTTTTAATTTGGGGCAGATGTGCCCGCTCTGACGGCACACAGGCGTTTCGTTTTTCCCAGTTAGTCGAGAACCAATCCAGCCGCAACCTCCAGATGTTCTCGACGCAGTTTGGGCTATTAATTGTTTTCAGGTACAAGTGGAGCGCCCAGAGCGAGGTGCAAACGCGCTGAACCCATCGGCCACGAGTGGAAATGGGTTTTTTTTCGCCAAGTGCGGCTGCACCATATGAGGGCCATCTGTTGAGTTGTGGGGGGTGGAGGTAAAGAGGGGATTACGTTGTGAATGGGCAGCAGCACGTGGGTTTGGCTTGGGCTGGATTTGTGTTTCTTTAATTTGTCATCCGCTCTACCTGAAGCTTGTACCCAAGCCTTAGCGCTTCTCTTGCTTTGTATCTGCTATCACCTTTTGCCCCCACCCATCCCCACCACCAGATTTAAAGCAACAGATGCAAAATAAGATGCAGAGGCTCTCAGGAAGAGAACTCTTGATGCAAACACAGATCATTAACACAAACACATTAAATTTAACATTTAAATTTATTTTCTAAATGTATATGCAGATTTTGCGTGTGTGTGTGTGGATCTATAGTGGTTCGCAACGCAGATGTGCGTGTAACACAGGACTTGACATGCACACCTTCAAAAACAAGCCTTTTGCTGAGTTCTCATTAATCCTCCTCATCTGCGCCCTCTTTCCAGTGCTTTAGAAGGAGCCAGGGTGCAAGGGAGCCTCCACAAGGCCCGGGGAGATCATGTCAGAGGTGCATGAAGGCGAGTGATCCCACCCCATCTGATATGTGTGTCGACAAAGGCAGTTAAGTTTAAAAGGAAAACATCACTTAGGGGCCTTTTATTGCTAGGGGAGCCTTTGCCTCCGAATGAGTTATTTATTGAGGAAACGGGGCTCGTTCGGTTTTGCGACTGGTTCTTGCTGCTTATTTCTGCATTGTTGCCACTACTTTTCATCATGAACGTATTTATGGGGCTGGAAGAATGGAGCCCACTTGGACTGCGGTTACTACGGTTACGCAAAGGCACATCGAATTTGACGTTTCACCTGGCGGGCTTAAGGGGAAATCACAAATAGGAGCCTTGGGGAAAGTTTTGCCGTGAACACCCGTTTGGGTTTGCTCAGATAAATCCCGCGATTGATGGTTCAGGGGTCAGGGAACATTCCAGGTATGGTAAGACACTGTGGTGCTTCTTGGTGCCGGAGATAGATTTGCACTGGGGTGGTTTTCTGAATGCCTTGAGATTTATGCCGAAGCCACGGGCTCTTATTGATCTGGGATAATGGCGGCGTGTTGTTAAAGCCGTGCTCTTGCTGATGTAGCTGGCGATCGCTGGACCTCGCGGCCTGCAAACAAACCACCCCCCCCCCCTTTGCATGCACACAGCAGAAGCCCCAGAAGAGCTTAGAGAGAACTGCACCCAAGTGGATCCCAGGTCCTTTTGTTTTATTAGTTCCAGAGATGACTTAACCGTGTCATTCATATACTTGCATCTCTTTTTTACATCTGAGTTGGCAACAGAAGGGATGATGCACAGACAGCTGTGCAAGACACCAGTGGGTGATGTTTCACAGCCCAAAATCCAGAATTTACAGTTTTTCCTACTGCTAGAAAAAATTCATTTTCATGAGCAATTAACCGGAGGAGGTGATGCCGAAATGCGAAACGTGAAAGGCAAACGGCGACTTACAGTCCGGCTCATGGTCCAACGCACGTGTGAGGGGCCTCGGAGCGTTGCATCGGCAGCCGGTTGTCCTTCTTGTCTGCGAGAGGCACTACGGTGGGAGGGAGTCATTCTCGGAAACCCCGCGCCGCCGGCCATGCGATGCGGCTGGCAAAAGATGTCATTGTCATGCTGGCCTCTTCCTGCACCAGCTGAATAATGGAGCGTTTAATCGCTGTAGCCCTGACAGACTCATTTCGTGACAAAGCCCACAATTTCGCACTCTGTAAGCTATTGCTTTAATAAAGATCCTTTTCTCCCACTTATTTTTTTTCTGGTGCTGGACTTTTGTCTAACTGCACATCAGCTGGCACAATATCAGTCAGGACTCCAGCGTCAACGAGGACTTTTGGCTGCCCTGCTGGCCATTTTGTGTACTGCAATGGCCTGTGCTCCTGTTTACTTCTGTGTTCTCCTTGCCTCGCCTTCGCCACCTGATCACTATTATTACCTCTTGTGTTCCCCCCATAGCCTGTCTTGGTGGTTTATTGCATTAAGTATTTAAGTACTGTGTTTGTATCTGTTCTTTGTCAGATCTTGACTTTTCTTTCTGTTTGTTTCAGTGGTTTAGACCCTGTTTCTGCCTGCCAAATTGGAGCAGTTGCCAATTGCTTCTTCTTGCCATGTTTTTGTCTGATGAGTTGAATTCCCCTGTAATAAATCTCCTGCACTCCCTGGGATTGGGTCCTGACCTGAAAACCTGACAATATCCCTCTGAGATAAACTCCCAATTTCTTAAAAGAGCTTTTAGTCACTTGGTAAACTGCTGCAAGGAACTGAAGACAGGAAACTAGAATAGTGGCACAACAGATGTGAATCCTCAAGGCCTGTGTGCGATGAGCATGTCCTCCATGTGTTCACATGGGTTTCCTCCTATTCCCGGGCGATCTGGTGTCCTCCTACAATCCTAATACATGCGCCAAATGGACTGGCGAAGCGTAAAGCAATAAAAGTGTGTGGCTATAAGCAGTTAAAGTTAGCATCTGAGTGAATTAACATAGGTGTAAATAAAATACCTGTTGAAAACTACAATAAAAGTAAAAATACTTGTTAAATACAATAATCGCTGTGGTAAAAAGCATCTGCTGAATTAATGAATGACTTCATTGCACAGGGCATGCTGCGTTCTTGGTAAAACAGTAAGATGTGAAATTCTTTGCGGCACTAAGGTCTGTGAAGCTGAATTACTAGCGTATCCCCAGTTCTGTGCTGAGTTTAAAATAATATGGTTAGCTTTGGTAATCTGTGGTCATCAGAATGTATGGAAATGAATGTGGTGTGAGTGGCCTACAATGAAGAAGATGGATGTAGGACAGAGAGTACAGGATGGTACCTGCTGGAGGTTCAAAGTGAGAACTGCTGCATGTGACCTGCTCTCATTCGTCATGTTTCTGACAGAATCTCTGCCTGACATGAGGAATTGGATTAAATGAAGGGGGAGAAATGCTGACATGTCTTCTCGTAAAAAGACAGTCAGACACGTACATTATGTTTTTTCCAAGGCAGCTCATACATTATTCCAGAGGGCGGCCCTATGAGGTGGTGTTTTGTGTGCGTTTCTCTGGTCTCAACGTGCTGGGTGATGTCTGTAAAGAGACCGACAAACAACAGCCCCCTGTGGACGCGGGAGGTCTCAGGCTTGAGCCTCCAATGACCACGGTACGCGGGGGATCGGCGTAAGTCTGCTGGTGCCACACGGTGGCCGGGCCATTATCATCAATACCCACCCCTAAGCCTGGCAGCTATACACCATCCCATGAGGGCAGCAGGATTTATACCCCCTACATGCCAAGCTGCCATGTGAATGACCTCAGCATGGTGAATTTTTGTTGGAAAAGAAACATCCTAAAAACGCTCAAGTGGCCAGACCGTCTCTCGACAGCCTTTGCCGATACGCATTTATGGCAGCCATCTGGCTCAGTGGGTAAATACACACAGGTAGTTCCAGGCCTCACCATCAGTGTCTTCATCCTTCATTCTTCCCAATTCAATAGGCATGCCAGGCCCTAATAGCCACTTCAAATATTTATTGTGACCTCCCTCCTTTTTTAAAATGTGCTTTAGTTCAGTCCCCACATTCTAGAAATCACAGGAAAATAGTTTTTATATTTTTTTTAGGAGCGATCAACTTACCAGGCTGAGAAGGAGGGAAAGCGGGAGAAGAGAAGTTTGCCTCGGCCTTTCGGAGCTGCCGGGAGAAAAAAACGGGATTTCAAGTTCCGATGTTTGGTCATGGTATCAAACGATGATGGGGCCATCCTGTCTGCGATGACATTGGCTAAGCAGCCACATTCATTATCACTTGGATCTCGGTCTGTGTTTGGGTGTCTAGCAGCAAACTCCTTTCTCAGCAGAAGTTTTCATTTGTGGTTCCTTTCAAGCTGCTGCTTTTTTGCGATGAACAAGCAGCGCTGGCAGAAAAGCAAAAGGCAAGATTTAGAAATGAAAGTGGAAATAAAAGTATAGAAAGAGAGTGTAAGCACGATACTGGTGTGTACAAATACAAGAGGATTCAAAAAGAATTGAACACTTTTATAAATTTATTACTCCGTAACTAAGTATCAGATGAATTTAGAACTGATCATATGAGTTGTCACCAATTTCCAGAGTAACTCGGTCTCTGATTAATTTTACAAATGTCCGGTATGCTACGTGTTTGTGTTATACTTAGTTATTGAGTAATACATTTATGAAAGTGTTAAATGCTTTTTGCATCACCATGTATTATTATTATTATTATTATTATTATTATTATTATTATTATTATTATGTATTAGTAGTATTATGTCATCAATATTGTAAGAAAACATTGAAAAAATTTAAGGACAGCTATAAGACATGTCAGGTTAATGGTTTGTACATTTTTATGGTTTATCAGGGCGACTTGCTAGAAAGTCAGCTTGTGCCAAGGTTGTTGGGACGGATCCCATCATCAGTTGTCATTTTCACGGCAGTGGCATTATTTATACATATTGTAAAATGTAATTTTATGTATGTTCATGTATTTTATGCGCGTACATCCATTTTACACCTGCCAGGAACGGCAAAGCGGGTTGCTTAGGTCAAGGTACAATGCAGGGATTCCAAATTTTTGCATCCTTTACATTTTCTTCACAAGCAAAAAGTGGGTTTCTAATGGTTTGCAATAACACATCAGAATGCAGCGAAAGTTCCCTGCATTTCAGACCCTCGCTCTGCCAGTTGTTGTGACACTGAAGTTTTTTGTCTAAGGCATTTTTTTTTCTCGTTTTAAGCTAAACTGCACGGCGGCTGCTGCCATTTCTAAATATAGGTTTTTAATGAAACTACGGCAGGAGATGGAGAATTTGATGGGCTGAGGCGTGCTCATATATCCGTTGGGAAAACATTTTTTTTATTATTGTATTTGATGCTCTAAAACAGTACATCACACCTAAATTTGCATGCACACAAGGGTTTACTTCTTACGTCTTCTTGCATTGATTCAAGTCTGTTGTCTCGGGGTTGAGATCCTTTGTTAAATTAGCCAAATTTTGGGGGAGGGAGGGTATAGAGAGATGCTAACACAGTTGCTCGTGTGCGGGTGAGGATAAGGCCTGCTTCCTGCATGCATTGAGGGCTTGCGTGTCATATTGTACAAATTGTGCGAATGGGTTTAGTTTTCATTAAGGGCATCCTTAAGCTCTTTAATGAGCGTAAATCTCTTTGTAAGCACATCAGCCTTGAGAAACACTCTGAACATTTATATCCTTTTTCACCGCACGGGAGAGTCAAGCTGCCAAATGCCTCCCTCCTCTCTGCTTTAAGTCATGTGTAGCTGTCTGTCCTTCATGTCCCGTCAGATCAAAAGCTTAACAATGTGCGAAGGCAACCGTTTTTAGCTCTTTGATGAATTCCTATTCTAGAGATATTTGTGTAATGACTCCATCGCTAACTTGGGTCCAGGTTATGCCTTCCACTGTCTATATTTTCAGCGTCTCAGCCATTTCATTTGCCATCTACTCGATACGACACGCATATTTTGTTTGTTCACTACCACCATACTGGATATTGTTAGCTCAAGGCCCAGGAAGGGCTAAAAGTGTATAAATGAGCCAGGCTAAGTTTACCTGGACAAAAGAAGCAACTAGGTTAATGCGATAAATGACAGACATAAATTCTTATCTATTGTCTTGTCTCGGTCTTCTGTTCAAAAGTTGTGGGTCATCAAACGGATGTCTAATGAATGTTTAATGTCCTTCAGGAGATTATTTCAGGGTTTCTTGGGGTCCCTGGCCATCTACGAAGATTCAAAGCATTCTCCTATTCCTTGGAACTAAATGGGATGGCCAATTAGCTGGCTTTGTCTCCCGTGTATAAAGACTGACCTCTTTTTTAAGTGTCTTTTCTAATGTATTAAAAGCTGTCTTTCGATAGCACTGGTTGTGAGGTCTTGTTAAACCTAGTAGGAGGCTCGATCGCGGTTTCTGTCACCAAGTCCTGATTAATTAATATAAACCACATTTAATTTGTGCAGAGACAAGCCGGTCAAAGGGATTATCCCCAGTAGATGTGTACCTTGGGCTGAGCTTTTTGGCAACAGCTGCAGAGCATGGCTGGGAAGTGCCACGCCAGTTAGCTCGCAGTGCCAGAAGGAGAAGTGACAAATGATTTTTTAATTGTTGTGCTTACGATTTGCCCCATAAATATTGATAAACGCGCGGTGTCGCTTCGTGGGGGGACGGCCGCTGAGCAAAGTGCGCAACGTCTGAAATGCGGAAACATCCAGAGGAGTGAATTGGTAGAAAAACGGAGGAGGTTTGGGAACATTTAGCCACACGCAAACAGTTAGGAAGAATTAATAATAATTATCCATTAATCTATCCATTATTAACAGCGTCATTCTGGTCAGGCCTGTCCCTAAATCACTAAGCTATGAATCCACCCCAAGACTGAAGACCAATTTCTTTTATTATTATTATTATTATTATTATTATTATTATTATTATATTTTACTTGTATTTATAATTACGTTATATATTATTTCTTATTGCATTACTTTTAAAGGTACCAGCAGGAGTGAAAGGGAAGGTCTATAAGATGATAGTGAGACGAGCTATGCTTTATGGGTTGGAGATGGTGGCACTGACCAAAAGACAGGAGGCAGAGCTGGAGGTGGCAGAGTTAAAGATGTTAAGATTTGCATTGGATGCGACGAGGATGGACAGGATTAGAAATGAGTATATTAGAGGGGCAGCACAGGTTAGACGGTTTGGAGACAAAGTCAGAGAGGCGAGATTGCGTTGGTTTGGACATGTGCAGAGGAGAGATCCTGGATATATTGGGAAAAGGATGCTAGGGATGGAGCTGCCAGGCAAGAGGAAGAGAGAAAGGCCTAAGAGGAGATTTATGGATGTGGTGAAGGAGGACATGCAGGTGGTGGGTGCGACGGAGAAAGATGCAGAGGACAGGAAGAAGTGGAAACAATTGATCCGCTGTGGCGACCCCTAACAGGAGTGGCCGAAAGAAGAAGAAGAAGCATTACTTTTAAAGGTAGTACTATGTATTTTTCATTAAAATGTATTGCTAAATTCCAGCAAATTGTGGGTGATATGAACTCTTTTGGGTTTTCATTAATTGTTGTAATGTTGGATTTTGGTGCGTTGACCATCGATGGTTGATGTCATATTATAGTTGGAACGTCAAACTTTTTTGGCAGACAGATATCCAGATGCCGTGCTACAGCTCACCGGTTTTGTTATGGTGGTTTAATATACCCACATAATGGGTTTTGGTTGGCCCTGCTATCATAGTTTGTATTTTACTGCTCGTGGCATGGCCCTTTTGAGCTGTTCATCATTAACAAGTGAAGCTTTACCATGACGGAACACTGACATTGACCATAAAAATACTGAACCGGCAAGTTTGTTTATATGTGTTTTTCATGCGGCGAACGATTGCAGTTCTTCGATTCCTGTGTGCAGCAACTATGAAATCCTGTATCAGCCCCAAATTTGAGAAATAAGAGTTTTGGAACATGCTGTTTCTGAGAAATTAGACGAAATAACAGTTCGCAGAAACAAGCAAGAAAAGAGCTGCTGTAAGATGAAACTGGAACACTTAAGATAATGCAAATTGATTCTGCGTCTTCCTGCCTTCCTTGTTGGGACCGAGGCTGCAGTCGCTTTGATGCGGGAAAAATGGGTTGTTCTCTGCAGCCTCCCTTTCATGTCTTCCAGTCTGGTCGTCATGCACTCACGAGTTGTCAACATCCTGTTATTCCCCAGTTCGGAGTCTTATGAGTTATAGAAGAGCGGTCCGGTCAAGCTATGGTGGTAATGAACAACGGTCCAATTAAGTGGAACTTGTTTTGCCCGACTCAACATCCCTGGCATCCTAAAACGAAATGGGTAAAATACTGTGCTTCACACATCTTCTGATGTCCTTGGAGGACACAGCCTTTTCTGCGTATGGTCACATATTTATATGATTTCTAAAGGCACTCAAACTGCTTTCTGGGAGGGATGCAAAGGAAGATTAAAAGTGGAGAAGAGGGAGTCTCTGTGCCCAGAGTATTGCAGGAATGAGGAGAGGTTTCCTGTGTTGGCCCAGCACTGTGTCAGAGCTTTGGGAAAGGATGCAAGAGGAAATATACTATTGCTATTGAGACCATCATAGATGTATGCATATTCTCTTCATTGGAGGTGTGCCTCAAGTCACTGTTAAAATATGACCAGGACCTAACGCTCCTCACCTGACCATTTATGTCATTACCACACCAGGTCCTGACCA
Source organism: Heterotis niloticus (assembly GCA_018136845.1). Lineage (NCBI taxonomy): Eukaryota > Metazoa > Chordata > Actinopteri > Osteoglossiformes > Osteoglossidae > Heterotis > Heterotis niloticus. Next base: position 21,837,799 of record CM030903.1, read on the forward strand.
CTGTGGGATGGGATCTGATTATTCCCAAACTGGACCACTTAAAGACCTGATCACAACTCAAGGACCTGTCCAGCAGGTTGGTGTCACCTTTTCAATCCATTAACTGTCGCCCAGAGGCACTGTGACTTTCCATTGACGGAACCAAACCTTGGATAACAGCTTCACCTGCAGCATGATGTTTTAATCTCAAAAGGATTTGAACAATAGCTGATTTGGAAGGTTGTGGTCAAGTTGTGGTCATATTTAACAGAGTTAATAATGGTAAGAAGTCCTTCTTAGACTTGGAGCCACAAAGCCATGGAGACAGCTGATGTTATTTACAGTCCAAGATTTCATACTTACCCCTGGATGCAGCCGTACATTTCTTAAAGTTCCGTTTGCTGACCTTTCCTCTGAATAAGTCTGTTAGATGCCAGAAAGGTAAAGTTCATAAATCAGTCAAGAAGTGGATGAGACCGAGGTTTTTTTCCTGGATGAGCAAGGAGGTACGGACTTTCCGACAGGGAATATTTATGCTACCTTGTCTCGTAATCGGCATGCGGTGCAAGCAGAAGGGATGTTCTCAGGTCTTCCTCTTCATTTACACACAGTTGGAGGACGGAAAACCATCAACGAGCCTTCGGTTCTAAAGGCGGAGGAAGGTCACTCCCGCACGTCTGTGTGCTGCTTTCAAGGGCCAAATGAAAGGCGGCCTTTATGAGGACGTCACTTCAATGAGGCCCATTTCAAAGCGTGTTTTCCCGCAGCCTTCTCTATTAGCTGCTCTTTTCTTTTTCACTGAATGAAAAGCTAAGAGAGCTAAATGCTAGCCAGCCCCTGTGTCCCATGGGGTCTTTCAGTGTTGCGATGACCCATGGGGGATCTTGTCGCCACGAGTGCCTAAGGGCGGAGAGCTTAACAGTAACACGCATGGACGGTTACGCTCTCCTGTGGCCCAAGAGGTGCATAGGTATCACAAGCAAAAGAAGCAGACAAACCGAAACTTGTGGGTCGAGGAATGTTGGAGATGTGAGTCATCACCTGAATGTTTTTTGCTCTGTTAACTGAGACTTCTCTGGATTCTTCCTACACTTTCTGTAGCTCAGTCCTGCTTTGCTTCACTCTCACACTTATGGGCCCAGTACACAGTCCTGTCCCTTCTGCACATCTAGGCTCCACAGCCTACGCCCACACTCCCGCATCTCCAAATCCTTGACTGGGTGTGCAGTAGTTCTGGAGACTTTCACTGCAGAGCAAGGGTCTTCTCAGTGATGTTAAAGGCATGCACGATGTCTCAAGGCACCTCTCTGTGCAGCAGATGAAGCCCCAGCTAGAGCAAGCCTGGTTAACTCACGTCAAAAGTTGTCCCCAACAGGTGTAACTTCTGTTGACCAACCAACTGACAAATATAGAGGTCTGCAAGGGTCTGTGCCTGAGACCTTGAAAACAAACCAAATGGTTCTGCCTGAATCTCCGTCCAGCTCTGTCAGGCTCAGGTTGGGTAGCAGTCCTCTAGACAAAAATGAAAAATTGGGTTTTCAGTCAAAATGGCTGTTTTATTGCTCTGCAAATCATGCTGAGATGGTATAGACTGGGTTTATATGGGTGGTTAGAGGTTGGTTAGAACCAAGGCTTGACTATTATTATCACTATTAGATTACTGTCATGTTTTTGAGTTCGGTGGCCGTCTGGGGCGGCACTTGCACCTCCTTACCCAGTTCCGAGGAGCACTGTATACAATCTCAGGCACTGGTGGTCCATGGGTCTTTTCATAGTCCTGCTGGGGACTCTGAGCGGGAACTCAAAGCCACTGCGTCCTAACATCTGGCTTCCTCTCTGTTTGCCTCCATCTGCTGCAGCTCTCTGACCCAAATACATCACACAAAACATTCAATAGCCTGAGAGCGTCGACGGAGCAACACAGTGACAAAGGCACGTGCTGCGTAAGCAGCTCCTCCGCCTAACAGGTGCTGCACGGAGAGGCACCGAACTCCGCTGGAATTTTGTAATTAACGCTTCAATTTTTAAAAATTATAGTCTCGGCAGTTCTCCACAGGCTGCTTTTTAATGTCGCTCTGAGAGCCACAGCGAGAAGTTGAATTTTTAATGGTAACAGTTTCATAATTTAATGTAATAATGTGATTTAATTCGTAATGTGCCTTTGGAGCTGTCTGGGCAGAATATTTTTGATAAATATGTTGGTTACCACTGGGCATATGAGAACATGGGACCAGAACCGTTAGGAGAAACTCAAATGGTGTTTTGCTTTCGCCGCCGCTGTAAGCCTGGGGTCTGGGGGTAGCGTTCGGCTGTCACACCAACAGCAGAATTTAAGAATCGTTTGAGTACCGGCTGCCCTTTGAAGACCCTCAGAAATTTGCCGCGTGTTTGACAGACAAAACCCAGCTTCTCGACGCAGCAAAACAGCAAACCTCAGTTGTTTGGGGTTCGTCTAGATTACTGTCTTCCACTAGCGGTCGCTGAATTATTGAACATCTTTGTGGCGCTTTAAAGGGCTGCATTACGGGGAAATGTCAGGCGCACTGTTGAGAAGAGGCAGGAGCAAAAGCTGGGTGTGACGTGTAAATACTGTCAGCATTTGCAGCCGAGCGGATGAACGCTTTATTTAGAGTTTATTCGGTAATCTGCCCCCCTTGCTAGTAATCTGTCCCATGATACCCTGAAAATACTGTGACCTGGACCGTGGCTTTCTGTGGGTCGCAGCTTATTCCGTTTGCTCGTATTTATGTTTCGTGTTCGCTGCCATCTGTCCCTTCCGTCGACAACTGGCTGCGAAAAAGCAGGAGAGTTTCCTTTAATTAACCAGTTTGGATGCCAGCGTACTACAGGAACCAAGCTGTCCCAGTGGCCATCAAGCATGGCCCAAATTTGTCAGACGTCATATTTTTGAAGGGCGCAGGCTTCCGCATGGCTGTGCGCATGTGCTCGGCACTTGAATTAGGGTTTCAAAAAATGCCACGTGGGTGGACCTGCGTGAAAGCATGGCAGTGCCTTCGCCCCATCTGCACTGGGTCTGATGTGTGCTCTTCTCATCTTGCATTTTATTTGATTCTTGGATCGTCCGTGAGCCCTCAGTGTTGCTGAGATACACGTTCTGCACCCCACCTCGGTGCCCACCTGATAATGGTCTCTGATGTCCACATTATGTGTCCAGATTTATTCTTGGCTCTGAGGTCAGGTTGGGTTTGGGTCAGAGTTGAGCCGCTCCAATACCAGAATGGTGTTCGATCATATCCTAGGCTGGGGAAATGGTCTGCTGCTGTTAGTACTACAGTGCATGCACCATGTTTTACATTTTTCTTTGTTTAAATATTATTTTGGTTCAAACCAACAGCATCAGCACATTTTGAGCAAATGACCGTATGTGAACATCCCAAAGGGTTGAAGGCCTCTAACAGAAGCCTCCCTTTAGATATTGTATAGATCATTGGCCTCAGCGTTTCACTTGAACTTGTGCACTGATAGATTTGGGTCTACATTCTCAACATTTTTTTGAATAACCCGGGATCCCATATGGTGGCTGCTTTTCCGGTCCTTGAAGCGAGTTCACATGTGACTGATCCAAGCGCTTAGGGAAGCTGCCGGTGCTGCGGATAAGTTTGCTTCCACACCCTTCATCACAGAACTACAGAGCTGGGAGGTTTAATATGCTGTGAAAAGGGTTTTTGTCACTAACAGCATGAGTGCCAGGAGAAAGAGGCCATGGCTGGTAACAGAATTATTGCGAAAAAACAAGATTTACTGATTTTAAAACAACCGGACTTGCCGTTGTACCTCTGGCTCATGCAGCCCCTTAACATTCATTGCCTTATAATTGTCCAGACATGTAAATCTGAACATTTGAAAGTTGAGAAATGAAGCAGGAATATACTGACCCAATTCCAAGAAAAATAGGGTTCCAGAGTGTTTCATATTTAAGGGATTTAAGTTTAGGATTCCAGAATTTGGGTAAAGGTGTTTGACACACGCTACATAACTGTTATTTAACATATTTGTCCACATTTTAAGCAAAAATAAGTTACAGCCGCAAGATGGTGGCCATTTTCCCTGCATGAAAGATGTCTGACGCCATGCTTTAGCAGCGAATGAAAGCTGAAGGATGCGTGGCAGGCTGGGCCACTTCATCTCTGAAGAGAAACTTGAAGCGGAACAGCTGCAGTGACGCCTGCCAGTCATTCTGTCAGTATCTGCTCGCGCTCTCTCCTTTTCGCTGCTTGCAGGACGGGAAAGGTCAGCTGCCGCTGCCGTATCTCCTGCTCCCGCGCTGAGGAAACGGTGATGGAGGAAGAAACAAGCTGAACGCACCTTCCGAGGCTCCGAGATGTGGCGTCCCGCTGGTCGCCACGGTCACCCGAGTGGGTGCAGAGCTTGAAATGCAAAGACTGTCGGCCCCTCAGACCTTTTAAAGATGCCGGCAGATAAATAAAGTCAAACGTTGTACATGCATTTTTTACACGCTTTAACACAGGCAGTTAGAAATCACAAGAGCTTCTCTTGCAGACTTGAGCGTTGAGGTTATTTCACCGCCTCTGGCCTTGGCCGTGCTGTAGTATGGAGATGATTATAAATAAAAGATTTAACCAGGTGCCAAACTATGCTTCACTGGGTGAATGTCAAAGATTTTCCCTTGTTTGCCTTGTCCGTTTATCCATAGGGGTAGGAATGCACAGGGGTCGATTTTGGGGTCATCGACATTCAAATAGCAGTGCTGCTGACCAGAAAAGACTCCTTGAATTTGCCAGCAGCCGTTTCCTGGGTGATGCACCTCTCAGGCATCTCATTTCTCCAGCACCATGGTGTCATTCCTCAGGATTCCTCCTGCATGGCCTCTGGGAACCTCAGTTTCCCCATCCCAGAGGACTGTTAGACCGCAGGGTGGACTGAAGGCTCCAAAAGAAGTCACGAAAGCTGGATGGATGCTCAAAAAATTGCAAAAAAAGGAGAAAAGAAACAGTGACAAGCACCACGCTCAGAGATACAGGGTAGTAAGTTGCTCACCTAAAACAATTAGGTCCTTATTTACTGTTATTATTATTTATTATTGTCATTATTGTTACTGTTATTAGCTTTGCAGCTTGTTCTACATGCAGTAGATTCTCAAGGGAGAAATAAGGTTCATATACCAACTGTTTCCATATTTTACTCTCCTAAATGAGCATGAAATCCCAGTGACACAGTGCAAAGCCATTCTCAATGTTTGGATACATTTGCTGCCTTTCCTCTTATGCAGGGAATGACCACCGATGGAGGCTGAAATACGAAGGTCGGTCTCCAGACCCCCACCTGCGTCCTTTACATATACTATCCCATGTACCCTCTTACGTACCCTCACATGGATGGGGTATGCCCTTAGGGCTCTGCTGTGATTTATCGCTCCCTGCTCGGCAGAAAAATGACTGGCTGAGCCATCTGAGAAAGTGTGCTGGCTTGTAATTGATGTTTGTGTTACATAACAAGAAAATAATGAACTAATAAAGATTAAATCTGGTTGCAAGTGAAACCTCTGATCAGCCTCAGTGGATGTAATACTCCACCATAAAATTTGCTGTTGATACTGGGTGTCAGGTCCAGCTTTTCAGGCAGCAACACACAAACCTTTTGTATGTGTAGCTAATAAATTTGAATGTTCTATTGTTACTGTTAATTCTACTTTTATACCAGCTTGGCTGTATTATGTATTTTGAGATCAAAAAGGCACCGATGTGGTACTATAAAAGGTACGCACATCAAACTACATATTTGGAGTTCTGGTGACGAAACAGAGCAACACTGGAGAGAAGAATCTAATTATTACTGTAATAACTGAAAGTTATGGCACCGCTATTAATGTGCAGCTAAAACCTCGCCGGCGCACGTCTTCTTAAGGTGTCATCTGGCTCTGCGGAAATGTCTGCAAGAAAGGCAGTTGCTCACAGAGATGTAAAGCTGGTCTAATGAGGAAGTTTCTTCCAGATCGACGCGTAAAATGGGCACGGAAACAAAAGCTGTCTCTCTCTCTCTCTCTCTCTCTCTATTTCTCACACTCTCTCGCTCTCCCTCGCTCACCTGGCTGTGAAGTCAACTGAGCTGTGCTCAGCGGAGGGAATCCAATTATTCACTTTTACACTCTTTGCCGCCTCTTCCCGCAGGTGTACGGCACATGCTATCACCCCATCCGTGGGCCCGGGAACCGTCCTTTTGGGTTAGGCTGGATAACGTACGCACGGGGGGGAAAAAAATCTGCATACAAATAATCCCCACCACAGACCCAGCAGAAAGAGTAGAAAGCAGCAAATCCCTGAGCATTTGTGCTGATGCGGAATCGTAAGGGATTTTCTCACGGGTAAAAAAAAAAAAAGTCCCATAATTTTGGACCATCATCCCGCTAATAAATTAATCCAATCAGAAATCCTGCAGCTAATAATTTTTTGTCACTAATTCATCATATTCATGGCAGCACCAAGTAAAATAAACTGAAATGTGCAGCACTGTGAACCCGCTGGGCTACTGGGACCCCATAAAACCCGTTTCTCACGAAAGCCCACAGACACGTGTGGGACCCCAGCTGCGCTCAACTGTGCCCTTTTCTGCAGGTTTGCGCTCATTTTCATTCATTTCACTGACACTTTTCGCCAAAGAAGCGATCAGTTTTTATCCGTTTGTGAATCCGTTCATGCAGCCATTATCAGTAACCGGCTTTATCCTGGTGAAGGTAGCACAGATCTGGAGTTTGAGATGAGATTTCCTCCGAAGTGATTCGCAAAGATGGATTTGTAATCTAAGTTACGTCCATTTTAGGGGCGGGGTTGGGGTTCGGGTTAGAAACACCAATTTATGTAGCTGGGTAATTTTTTACTGGAGCTGCTCAGCAAGCTGTCAAAGGTATTACGTTGGGAGCAATGGGAGACAATGACTGTAACTTTTAGTATAATAATAATAATAATAATAATAATAATAATAATAATAATAGCAGTTGCATTTATCACTTAATACCAGTTTCGCAGTGTGAGAAGGGAAGTGGCAGTGATTCAGGCGAATGTAGAAAGCCGAATTAAAAGCATCTAATTCATTGACTTATTCACAGACCCGGACAACACGGCTGGTAAAGACAGGGATTCATTAGTGGAGATTAATGAAAGGTTTCCACTCCATGAGCCAGTAATAGAAAAAGGGAAAACCAGTCCACACCAAAGTGCTGTCTGGGAAAAAGAGTGCTTAAAGCTTCCTATAATTTGGTTCGTTTCTTGGAGAACAATATTTGCGTTGCCTTTACTTTACTTACACAAGTGTCCCAACATCTATCACCGCATATTCTGCAATTACCGTTGGTTTGTTGCACCGTAAATATCTACAAATCGTAAGTACATTTTCAGCAGATCCATGGCTTCTTCCTGGCTCGTGTTTTCTTGTTTACTGACTGCATGAAATTAGTGTAGCTTTTCGATAACAATGAATCATTTCGTGTTTGGAAATATTTCCTCTGTTTGCACCCGATGGTGAGGAAACTCTAGTATCCCTGCGCTGTGTCGAAACGCAGTGGTTTTTTCTTCGACCACTGTTATAAATAGACAGATGTGCCAATTTCGGTTGTGCTCCCCGGGGGTTAACTGAACGCAGAACCATTCTTTAAGCCCCCGCCTCACTGTGGGGTCCAACATGCACTGACAACCAGGCGCCGTTCCCAATATGTTGGGAGCCGTTTCCGAGAAAGAACACAAGAACACAGCAGTGGCCCCCATGACATTAGTCTGGTTTGCCAGTTTTCACCCCAATTAAGGCGACGGATTTATTTTTTGGTACAGAGCTCGAATGTCGCAGGACTTCAGTAGCCGCATTCTTCTGCGTGGAGCCGAGTATCAAAGCAGGGAGCTGGAGGAGATGCGTGTGTGTTTTAATGCTGTGGATAGAGGCGATTTGGAATAAAGAGAGTTATCGCTGCTGACCCCCGTCCAGGCGCCGGCTGGCCAACAAGGCTTTGAACTCCTCTTCATCTGTGTTGAGCAAGTTCATCCCTGCACTCAGTGAAAGAGTGAAGCATCCTCTTCAGCCGCTCCCCCTTTATCTTCTGCCGCTGCGTTGGAGCTGAAATCTTCGACACCTCCAATGCGAAAATAATAGTGATAAAATGATTCATTGCTACCTTGCCGCTCGCCCCGTGTTTTGTGATGCGACTTGAGAACGTCTGGAAGAAGATCTTTTGTTGTTCTCAGAGTGACTTTCTGAGTCTCCTGGTCTGCGGTTTTGCATCCCGAGTTGCTGCGTGGTTAAGGCGGAGCTGACGCTGCGCAACGGTAGCTACATACATTGGATATAGCGCTGCTGTTCGTAACCCTTGTTTTACAGCCTGAACCTACTGTGTTCTTGTTGTAAACTGGTGGTTGTGGTCGCCTGAGCCCTGCTGTGAAATTCATTTCACTCGGTCAAATCACAGTTACTAAGCGTTGGTCCTCACAGAACATTGAATATGCAAATAATTTTGAGTTTCCAGCCATAGGGGAGCTCCTCATATCTGACTGTATGCTGGCCCAATTCACAGCCAATCCCCCCCCTCTTGCCAATGCCTGGCTGTGTGTGGATGGCAGAAGAAATCGTAGCAAGAGAAGGAAGCCACAACAGCCATGGCATCCCCCCCAGGGGTGCATCACTGTCACCTCCCTAGCAATGCCGGAGGCAGTCTGCAGTGCAGGTGCAGTGTTTCAGGTCGGGTCCCATTATGTTACCTGGCTCCCCGAGCCCAGCACCCCAGGTGAGATGGGGATTGATCGAACTACGGCTCTCCGGCCTCCCTTCGCCTGTCAACATGCATCTTTTTTGCCGCTCTGCTTGTTTTTCTCTTCCTGATGGCTTCAGACCTTGAAAATGTATTTAGTCAGCATGGTGCAGGGCACATAACTCAGAACAAGGCCCAGTTAATGGACCCATTTCAGAGCTTCATGAAGACCCTGAGATTTCAGCTTATACATTCAATTATAGTTTACATGTTGTCACGAAGGCTGGCTCAGTTCTGGGACTTGGGCTGCACTCTCTGGAGGTCAGAAGAAGGGCTCTGAACAAACTAGCAGCCATTATGGATATCGAGTCTCACCCTCCAGTGTGCCACCCTGGGTAAACACAGGGGCACCGTTACCCCTAGACTGGTCCAAAAGTGCCACCTTAGCTCATTCCTGTCACTGGCATTCCTTCCTTGGCTGTTTAAACTATTTGTTTCTTAAAGATACGGCAATGTGCCATTTCATAAATAATCTTACTATTTATTATTATCATTTAAATGAAGATCAGATGACTTTCTGGGAACCATTCATGTAGAAATCAATATAATTCACAAACTTTTTCTCCTAACTGTATGCTACTCTCAGTTCATTTTTGTTTGGGATTAATAAAGGTTTTTTCTGTCCTCACAAAAAGTCTGGAAACAAAGAAGAAAAGCATTCCGTGATGTTCAGTAGCCCGAAAGGACCACCTGTCCATCCATCAGGTCTCAACTGCTGCTTGTCCATCGCAGGGTAATAACATACACTCAGGGCAGTTTGGAGTTATAGGTTTACCAGAAACACGTCTTTGAACTGTGGGAGGAAGCTAGAGCGTCTGGATGAAAAATCCAGGATGTTCAAATCTTGGTGAACATGCAAACAGAAGAAAAAGGCTCCATTTCTATTAGTCAGCGCTTACAGTAGTCATGTGACACTAAATCTGCCTCCCACCCGGGCCTAACGCTGCAGACCAAATTCATATCTTCTCTCACCACACCTCATCAGCCCTTTGTATGTACAGCAGTAGCTGGATGTTTGTTTAAGGCTTAAGTACTTTGCTTTGGTGATGGGCTGTACAGAGGCAGGTCAGGTAGGGCAGCTGGGACGCGATGCGACACTGGCTGCTGGCTGCTGCGCTGCTGAAGAATCCATCAGCAGGAAAGCAAGAGAAACTGCTCGGGCCTCCGGCTCACATGCTTGGGAGGCTGATTCATTTCAAAAAGCGTCTTCTCCTCGAAGTTCAGCAAGATGTTTCTTTGTTTGATCTGCGCTTTACAAGTTGGGTGGGATGCAGTAAGATTTGTGATAATGTTGTAGATGTAAATAGTATTCGCCCTGCTGTGATGTCATCCCATACAGGGGCCAGCCAAGATGCTGTCGATTATATCTTAGGGTTGATTTACAGGTGAACCAGGTCTGGAAAAGTTCCTCCATTTTAATCCTGAATCAATTTTGTATTCTGTTTAATTATTTATACTTATAAATACTTGATAGGGTGTCTGAGTTTGATATAATAACATATGTATAATTTCTCTCCCATTAACCTTTCTTTTCAGAGAGCAAAGCTACAAACTGTGTGAATTTTGCTGTGTGACACAAAGTGTGGGAACATCAGGTCTGCTGAAGCTGTGCAACGGAGGCTTTTTAGGTGCCGGGGGGGAATTCCGGGCTTTCCGTTACACCACTGGTCATGCAGTCATTGGTCAGTAGTGCGCAAAAGATGCTCAAAGCGGTGGCAAACATCCTGAACACAAGTGACGGGCCTCATTTTAATTGTTGAATGTTTAAACCACACCGGTTGCCCCTAAACACGCCAGTATTCCCATGATATTTTTTGCCATTTACTACGCTGGCATATTTTAGGATAATATCACAGCGGTGAATTGTTTGCCTCGATTTAAATTTTTGCACCTCTGTAACAGCAGTTTAATGTGAAGTTAAAACCCCATAGACACACATTTTCATTATTAGATGTGTTTTAGAATTAACGTAAATACTAAATTTGGGCTAAAATATACACAGGTCCAAATAAGGTATCGTTTCCCTTTAAACATTTTTATTTTATCCATCCATTCATCCATTTTGCGTAACCACTTTGTTCTGATGAGGGTGACAGTGGTCCAGAGCTTTTCACAGAAACACGGGGCATGAGGCTTTGAAACTACACCCTGGTCGGGATGCCAGTCCACACACACATACACACACATACACACAATGGGCCATTTAGAGTGCACAATTAACCTAAAACACATCTTTGGACTGTGCGAGGACACCCAGGCAGACACAGGAGAACATGCAAACCCCACCCAGACTGAGCAGGATGCAAACCCACAGCCAAACAGTCCAGGCACTCTGAGGCAACAGCACTACTTGTGGTGCCACTGCACCACCCATTTTACTTTTATTTATGTAAAAATATGCAAAAGTTTTCCTGTCCAAAAAACTAATCAAGTCTCATATTAACAAAGCGGTGATTCCATTTGATTTATTTTTCCTGCTATGGATCCAAAGACCAGTGAAAAAGCGAACTACATAAATCACAAGGAGTTTACCACTTGTTTACCGTCAGCCCTGAGAGCGCAGTATAATATGTAGACGTCACAGCTAAGACTGTAAACTTCCAATATTCCCTGAGCATGAAGGCGCCATCTCTATTTCTGGACCATTTTTGCACAAAACTTTTCCCACGATGCGCCATGGTGGTGTTAATGAACAAAAAGCTCCATAGCTTTTGCTAACATACAAGAGAAAGAGAACATCTTTTGGCACTTGGCTGGGATGCATTATTTATGCCACGTTCCAATTGCTAGTGTGTCTAAAAAAGATTCTCGTACATTTAACAAGCACGCAGCACACCTGATGTAACAGCAGGGATTATGAGGGCCTGTCTGCAAAATTAAAAATTTTAAAAATATACTTTTTTCCTGTTGTAAAATTTCACTGCATAAAAGTCATGCATATACTATATGGCCAAACACCTGAGCATCACACCCATATGTGCTGGCTGAACATCCCATTCCAAAGCCATGGGCATTCATATGGAGTTGACCCCCCCCCCCCCCCTTTGCTGCTATAACAGCCTCCACCTTCTGGGAAGGCTTTCCACCAGATTTTGGGAATTTGTGCCCATCCGGCAACAAGAGTATTGGTGAGGTTGGGCGAGAAGGCCCAGATCGCCAGTCGGCGTTCCAGTCCATCCCAAAGGTGTTCAGTGGAGTTGAGGTCAGGGCTCTGGGCAGCCACTCGAGTACTTCCACACCAACCTGTGCAAACCATGTGTTTAAGGAGCTGGCTTTGTGCGCAGCAGGGGGCACATCATGCTGGAGCAGGAAAGGAGTCTCTTACCCAAGCGTGTTTGTATGGTGCATGGGTGCGACTATAACAGCTCAGCTCAGTTATTAGAAGGGGGTGGTCCATACACTTTTGGCCATACAGTGCATGTGACCAGCAAATCCTGCACAGTATTAGTTATGTGCACAACTGTAGCCCTTTTATTGCCTTTACATCTCTGTTATAGATATTTATATTGCTGCTACTTCTCTGTCCCTTGGTAAACAAATGGTTTATTGCAGGTCCCAAACTGCATGTCATTCCTGAACTGTACCAAAAGTGGGTTTGTCAGCGAAAATGACAGGAAAACGGATTGTTCAGGGGTAAGTAGGGCATGTAATGGCTTGCAAAAAAATGTTGCTTGATTTTATAGAGTCGGTCTGGATAACAGAAGGTTTTTACATACAGTTTTGATTAATATTTGGTAGGAAGGCAGTTTATCCCAAGTGCACCATAGAATATAATCAATATTTACTTGAGAGAACCATGTCGAAGTTGTCAAGTCTTAAGGTCTTTCTACAAAGCTTTTAATTTTTTGACACACCTTTAGCACCCTTGAAATGTGAAAATGAGCAAACACTTAAGGGCAAGTTCAGCTGCTCATATGTAGGGGAAGGTCTGAATATTACAGTGAAGGGTCTGTGATTTATTGCATGTAAAAACAGCAATGGAAAAATCTGTGCAATGAGCCTAATGCAGCAGACAACTGTTAACTGGAATAAGAGATGAAAGCGAAAAGTTAAGGGGTCGGCGGTTCGAGGCTGTCTTAGCATTTTGGTCAGAGTTGCGGTAACTCCACAGGTCCAGTAACTCCACAGGTCCGGTAACTCCACAGGTCCGAATGACGCCCGGCACTCTAAGTTCAGAGGTGAAACATGCCAAGTGGTGCAGTGGTCACCGAAACTTTGGACTCGCTGGAGACCGAGGCTGTTTTAATGCCTCTGGCATGAAGATCTCAGAGGATTTGCAGTCTCTTCAAAATGGAAATATATATATTTCTCCCATTAGTGAGGTGTGTGACTGATCTGAACTGGCTGTTATTGCTGCAGTAGTCCATCTCTGCCACGGCATGTAAGATATTTATCTTTTTATATTTTTAATCTTTATATTTAAGCATCTTCAAATGATCTATGTTGACATAATATTTTTGCTAATGTCTGTAAATGTAAACCCCCCACTCTGTGCACTGTGGACCCAAATGACCTCATTTCATCCTCCCTTGTATACCTGCTACGTGAAGGTGTTCAGCGATGATTCTTGATGTGTGTTTGTACGCAGTGCCGTCCTCAGTCTGTTCCTTCTGCCTTGGGCCGTTGCTTCTCCTGTCACCTCATCTGTTCTGTCACTTTCACATCTCCTAGAAGGATGCAAATGATTTGAGCCACAGCCCAATGCGTCACGCCACAGAGATGTACGGAAAAGTTAAATCACTGCATTGAGGGATCGAAAATGCGGACCTAATGCGGCAGAAATGCCTTTAGAGGGTAATACATTCGCTCCCCAGTGAAAAGAAATTCCATCTCTCCCATAACAGTTTAACCCAGGATGATAGATCAGAGCCGTCTGTAATTTTCCTTGGCTCCTTTTTCATGAAGTTGGATGATTTTATATGTAAATGATCTGGACCAGCGTCCTCTCACCCAAGGCCTTGGGACAAATGCCATTGCCCTTTTCCATGACTGATGGGAGATTCAATTTCCACAATTGCTTCACGCTTGAACAGTTAATATCCTCGCCGATCCACCACGGCCATTTCATTCGCCGCCCAAATGATCCCATGCCCCATTAACCTACCTATGCATTGTTTCACATATAGCAATGACAAGACTTGATATTCAATCAATAAATTCTTTTCCATTGTTCGCCTATTATGAAAAATTATTCCCACACTACATCAAGTCAAATGCAACACGTTTTATATTAAATCTTTGGCTGTGTACAGATTAGATATATGTTGCTGCAGACGAAATGATTCCTTCTCATCTGCTCATTTCGGCTGCATCAGTGAGTTAACGTCGATGTTTTGCCGTCAGCCATCATGAGGGCCCAACTTCTTCCCAACTGTTCTTCGTGCCACAGGAAGTGACATCACTATTTCTGATCCCCTACATGTGAATGAATCACAGTCACCAGTACTTGGAATACCGAGCGTCCCGGAATAATAGCACGAAAGCGAATATCACCAAATAAACGGCTACTGGCTCGTGCTTTAAGTTGTGAAGAAAGCCTGCATCTCAATGCACTTTTTGGAGAGAGAAATGTGCTGATTGTTTGGTGTTCTGATGCAGTGACAGACTGAGTGTCATATAAAGGTTTTCATCGCCCCCCCAGCCTCACCATTTTATGTCCTCGCTTTACTGTTCCTGTGTTTGATCACAGACCCGCGGGGGTCCGTTCTCCCCGCGTGACAAAAAACACCCTCTTCCTTTCCTCTGAGCGCAACATGGACTGCTGCACATTCCTGGCAACTATTGTTTATGCATTCATTTATTTGTTTGTTTGCCGGACCACAGGGAGCATGCCAGCATGGAGCGCGTGAGCACGGGGTGAGGCTTCCTCAAAGTTGCCCGCAGGGGTGGAATCCGAGCGCTGGAGCGCAGGCTCTGAAATGTGGAGGAAAGGCATGGTTGCCATGGAAATTCGGCTCACATTACAGGCACATTTTACTCGGGCACCACCACAGTGAGAACTGTTGACAGGTGTTGCACTTAGTCTTTTGGTCTTAAAGCATCAGACAGGTTTTAAGCATGAAGCACACGAGACTCTTGTCAACTTGCTAGCACATTTGTTGGCATTTACCACCCACTTAGGCTGCATAATCATCAGTGCTTGCAGAAGGCAGTGGCAGTTATATTCTCTTCTTCATACATGTGCATACAATTCCTCTGTCCGCAGAGTGGCTCCAGCATTTTCCGAAGCAAAGCATGGTGCAATGCGAAATCAATAATGCATTTGGACAGGTAAGTGACCGATGTAGGCCACACTGTGGCCAGCATGGTAAAAGGTCAGTGAAACAAGCAACAGCGATTGCATAAATAACAGTAAAATAAGGTTATTTCTGGCAAATCTGAAAGCTTCACAGTGGATATCTTGGGCAAATCTAGCTCCTAAAGGCATCACTGCAAGCAGCTTTGCAGAAGAAGGGAGGGGTCAGTCTAAATAAGGAACAAGTTGCTCATATTTTGTTGAAATAAATCAAATTTTTCTTCATCTTTTATTGTCTCTTTTGCCGATTTGCTTTCCTGTTGGAAACTAATAAACAATTGACTTATTTTAGTAGCAGGGCTTTGCAAGCTTAATCAAACTGACTTAATAGGGTCTCCTAAAAAATTTTGCAGTTTTTTTAAGCAAACATCTAGGCCAGCTCTGATACCACAGGCTCAATATTGATACTGGCATGGAGATATGAACAATTGCGAATTTGGAGGAGTTTATGGACAAGTGCACAGCTCAAATAGTGACAAGTAAAGCTGCAGTGCTGCGAAGGCATCAAAGAGGAAGACACAGTGACTGAGAACTTTGAGAATGGTGGGACACATAGGCTTGAACAGTTGGAGATCAGGCAACTTGGAGGATGGTGGGTCACAGAAGCTTGAAGAGTTGGAGACACAGACATGGAAGACTCGATGACTGGAGAATGATGGACAGAAACATACAAGGCTTTGAACAGAAGACAAATGCTTAGGCTCGAGAAGCTGAAGAAGATCAAGAACAGGCTAACCCGCTCACTCAAGAGGAAGGAAAGTGTTGGTTAAGGAGCTGCAACCTGGCTGTTGTTATATTGTTCTTTTTAAAGAGTTGGGTTGACTAATTGGTAGAATCGGGTGCACAGGGTTATGCCCTGTAGCTCCATCCAAGGACCTCTGGTGCTCACTGCAGCAATTGTTTTCAGGGGTCATGACGCGTGTGTAGTGTCGGAAAGTCAGAGAATGCAGTAGAAAGTTCTCTTCCAGCTAACTTCTTTGACGCGTTTTTTCCAGAGATTGGCGCTCTGTGACCTCTTGAAAGATTTCAAAAATGCATTTGTTGTGTATCTGCGGATTTGATTTAAGTCTCTACTGTATTTATTTGCGTGTATTAGCCAAAAAAGTTACAAACAGCGAGTACTTGGAGCAAAATAAACAGAAAAGGCTTAGTTAGAAACAAGGCCTTGAAGTGTGCTTTATTTAACCACCGTGACGTGTTCGGACACAGCGTCACAATGCGTTCAAAGTTAAATCCTTCCTTGATCCACTCTGATTTTAACCACTCTCATTACGCACTATTTTTATGATGGATCCCAGTGTGAGAAACGGGTAAGGGGCGGGGGGGGGGGTGCGTCGACGTCAGCCTCGACATACCGCGTTCGGGCTTAATCCGGACTGCTTTCCAACAAAGGTGGGTCTACTTCTATGCTTTTGTTCGGAGGGGGTTGGCTGTTGACCAGAGGCTGCTTTCGTTGGCAAACTGCGGGACAGAGCGACCATGCAAATGAATCACGAGCAAGACATCGCTCCTCGACGGGCGCCACCCACGAAGGAGGCGCAGCTGGAGTCCTTGCCCTCCCCCTGGCTCTGCGTTGGCTGCTTTAATTCAGGGCAGGTATTTTTAGACGCTGGTGAATCACGCTCCGAAAACGTGTGCGCTCGCCTCACGCCCATCCAAAGGAGTCTGGTTCACAACAATGTTGTCAAATTTCCTCTTTGGATGGGAGCTGATGAAGACGTCCTCGTAGCAGGCACGCCGTGCAGCCATCTTAATCAGAGACTCCCCACGCTTACATGCCTCTCAGCACCTTGTTACCCCCGATTAATCCCGGAGAGGGGCATCGTGTTAAAAGATAAATGAGCCAAGGCTGGAAATAGAGGAAGAGCTACTTGAGCGAGATGTCGAGGGTGTGCGTTTCCTCCTACAAGCTGCCTGATGCTGCGCGAGGGTGTGTTAATCTCCTCGTGTTGCGTACAAGCGCTTTGTCTTGGCAGTTTGCTCGGCGTGACAATGTCGGGAAGACAACTCCATCGCTACCCTGAGGGAAGGTGGGCATCGGTGACGCCCATGCAAGTTACTCATGTCATTAGGACCCAAAGATGATGGGAATCAGGAAGGGTGGTGGTTAAGGCCTTTGGACTCAAAGGACCCTGGTCAGAACCCCATCTTTTGAGCAAGACACACCATGAAGAGAGACTGTAAAAACTACTGTTTCTTGGGTAAGCAGCACCTGGAAGTGACACCAAGCAGATTCTTCTGGTACGCAAGGTGTGCGAAGCCTTGTGCTGACTTCCAACTACTGGTCGAATCCGCCCAGCGTCCTATTCGCCGCAGCTACTGTGTAAATATGATTTATATGTTGCGGCACAAATGCTCTGCATCCCGACTGCGGAAAGGAAATCCATTGTAATGTGTTTGTGCAGCAGTGGGTGGCGGTGGACCCCAGGGTAAAGCCCCTCAATTAATGCTCTTTCTTTCCTCTCGCAGAGACCCTGTCTCTCGCTTTCGCTTCATAATGGATGCGGACTTTGGCCATTGATTTCTCCATACCTGCCTAAGGACATTATGAAAGTGTTATTTTTCCAAAGCAATCAGAAGGCGGATGCCAGAAGCCAGTCTTGACTGGAGGTACCGAGAACCTCGCTTGAACTGGACCACGAGGGGTTTCTCAATTCCTGATTTGCGCCGCTTACCTCCAGACACCACGACTGGCCAAAGCCGCATCCAGGCTCAGTGTTTGTTTTCTACGTCTTAAAATTTCAAACATCTTTCCTTCACGTGAAGATGTTGCTGTTACCTCCTCCTTCCACCCACAGTCGCAGATTAGACATGCAGTGGTGCTTCAGTTAGCGCTACCTCTTCCTGCAGTTTCCAATAGAGCTCTTTAGGCCTTTGGGTAGTTTCTAATAATATATTTTTTTTTTTTATAATTAAACTAATATTGAAACAATTTTATATATGCAGTTCTTAAAACTGTTTTCTGCATTTATAAGCTATTATTAAAAGTAAAACTAATCTGTTTTGTATTGTTCTGCACGTGTATAGTTTTCAAGCTCCATTTTTTTCCATTAAGCTTCATTTCTCCAGAACTTATCTAGAGCACTAATCCAGGTATTACTGCATTTCTAACCCCCCCAACGTGCGCGCACGCACACACGCAAGCAAACACAACCACAGCTCTTTAAATTCCACAGTCAGTTGAACATGGATGTAAAAAGCTTATCTGCTGATTTCCTGCGTGAAGCAAAAGTACGATAAACTTTCAAGGTCCTCAAAGCCGAGCGATGGCATGTTTTACAATCCCAGATACAACTTGTTAGCGTGCCTCCGTGTGACATCACGCTTACTGGGAAGAGGAACACGTCTGGCACTGGGCAGCTATGGGTCCTTCTGCAGAAGAAGGTCTCTGTTTTTACCTGTAGCCACTTTTGATGCTCGGGGGATAATGGGAGGATGACAGAAACCCAGTGGTTCAAGATTGACGTTTCACGAGAAGCTGAGCCCCACTTCTGCTGTAGAAGAAGAAGCCATTTTAAATGAACCGGCAAGACCTTGTGACACTGCCCAGTGCATTATGGGATGAGTATCACCGCACGGTGAAACTGGTTGTGTTCACGGGATCGCTTCTAAAAGGAATCTGTTGTTATTGCACCGGAAAACACAACAATTATAGTTTCAGCCTTTTTAAATTGCGTGTTGAAAATCTCCCAGCCCTTCCTCCCAGGCCTGCTCTCTCTTTCTCCCGTTCACTGCGATGAGGGACGGCCAGATGGGAAAAAAGCGGAAAAAAAAACCTAGGGAGAAAATCCAATTTGGCTGCCTGCCTGTTGGCTGCTCTCGGGTGCTGGTGAGAGTTTAGAAATCTGCCGAGGGTTCGATGTCAGCTTGCTCCATTTCGCAGCGCGCCCGGCCTTGCGGACCAAATACCCCCGGCGCTCGGCAGACCCCTGCCTCCTGCTCTCCATCATCCGACTGTGTAAACACAAGTGTGATTACTCAGCCTACGTAAGGAGCAGGGGCGTCACCGGGCTTTCGGTCAACTGCCGTGTGTCTCCATCACGAATCGGGCCTGAGACGCACAAACAGTGCAGCTTTCAGGGATTAAACAATAGTTCGGGTGCTCTCTCTATCGCTCGCTCTCACTCTCCCCCCTCTCTCTTTATCTCTCCTTGTTTCCCTTCCGCCATCTCTCCTCAGCTCCTTTTTCACTCTCCCTCTTTCTTGCTTAAACCCCTTTCCTCTCTTTACTCCCTCTCATTTACTCAAGTTATAACTAGTGACTTTCATTTGTCTTCTTTTTCCATTTGATCTGCCCGAGTTATTGAACATCTCTAATGCTGTTTTAATGAAATAAATAGCACTGGTGTGCGCCTCCTCTGGGCTAAGGTGGGACGGGTTTATAAATAGCGGTGATTGGTAGCGGCTTTATATAACAGCAATAAGTATTGGTGGGTTGCCTCTCACAAAATCGATACAAATAAAAGGACTGTTTTCGGGATAGAAGCAAGCCCACGGTACTCTGTTGATGGGAGGCGATGGTGAGCAGAGATTTCGCCCCAACGCTGAGAGTCTCCCACACTTCCAGCTGTCCTCCAGTGCACTACCCTCCGCCTCCATGAGAGGAATGAACTTGAGGACCTAAAGGGCTCCAAAGTTCAAAAGAGGCCCAAGGAGATGTTGTTGCACTTGTCATGATGCTCTATCTCCGTGCACCTTCCCTGGAATCACTTTGACACCTCTGAGAAACCTTCATGGAACTTGCTGTTTCTCGGCTCTTATTTAAATATTGATTTTTATATTTTCCACTGCGATGCATCGCAACAGCACCCATGCGCTCGTAAGACCTCCTTCGCTTTATTGCAGTTTTCCCCCAGTAAAACCTCTGGTTGATAAGGTCACTCGAGGGCGCTGCTCATGGCACCTTCACCCCATGAAGCTAGACTAAAATGTTGTACGATTTCTGCTGCAAATCGCCCGTAAACAATACCCAGCAGCTAAGCATCCGGCTCTGCGGTGCCGCTGAGCGGCGCTACTACGGGGGCCTGTCGGCACAAAAGGAATTTTGTCGCAAATATACATAGACCTTTTAAAAGATTAGCACCTGTGTAACCCAAACATGTGAGATATGCATTTTTTATTTAGTCCAGCACTTTCACTGCGGCTCAGCCTGTTTTAGGGAACAACATTAGGAAGTAGCACTGCTACCTCACAGCCCTGGCCAATTTGGTGTGGGTAAGTTTCAGTCCAACCATTTTAATGAATTATAGGTTTTCTGTAAATAGTGTGTTAAATAAAAATGCAGTAAAAGCAAACGCTAAAACTCAAGTTGAAAAACTGCAGTACTTCAGCGTATGGAGACCTGAATGTTTTCTTCTGCTGTAAGGATTGAAACGGACTTCTCATTCAGGTTACCTAAGTGGTTAACGGTTCATTTCTACACATTTGCCTCCACCACCTTTTAATAATTTTCTTTGGCCACATCGGATCTCTTAACGCGTAAAGAATACGAGAAGCATACCATTGTTTTTGTGCCAGCATCTCGCCTGAAATGCAAGTGCCTTTTTTTTTTCCTCCTAACAAAATCACAGCAAATCACTCACACAGCTGGGGAGCAGACAGACGAAACAGAACATTTGTGCGGTTGTTTCTCCGAAAGTAAAACAACTGATGTAGAACCGTTTTGATATTGATTACACCACGTTCTGAAAATTAAATTTATGCAGTCCATGATCAAATTCTTTGTAAAGCAATTTACGTCATTTTTACAAGGATTTCTTGTGTTTTGTACCGCATTTTGCAGCTTGATTATGCATTGTGTCTCAAGTGGCTCAAGGAACATTTGTTTGGATGTCTTTGTTGTCTTTACCAGTGTATTATGATGGTAATATGTAGCTGTACGGTCTGTCTCAGCAGAAGGTTTCTCTTTCGGTGGGGTGGCCTAGTGTAGGGGCTGTGTGGTGCAGAGTCTATCGCGGGGGGTATAGGGCATGAGACAGGACACACAATAAACAATATGGCAGTAAAACACAGCAAATTCACACCCACTGTAAGGGCAACTTAGAGTCACATGTTCACCCAAAAAAACATGTCTTTGGACTGTATGAGGATGCCAGAGTGCCTAGAGGGAACCCATGTTAAGACGTGAAAAACCTGCAGACTCCGCACAGACTGAGCCAGATGCAAACCCACGTCTGAGCCCACGACCCGGGAGCTGTGATCAGAGCCACGTCCTTGTAGTTGAAGAACCTGGGTTTTACATCCTGTTGCAGTGCCTTTGGGAAAGGTGCTTACCCTGAACTGCTCCAGATTGCCCAGCTCTTTAACAGGGTAAATCGGTGTAAACAGCTTAGTCTACAACCCTCATACCGTAAGTATCTTTGAAGAAAACAGTCACTGATATACTTAAAAACTGTATACTCATCACGTTTAATAGTCCAGATTTTTGCACACACAATGTGACCACCCTCCCTGTTTATTTATATAATTTTTTTAAAACGTGGTGCAACTCTGACATAAGGCAGAGAGGGCCATAAAATTGCCCTTTCGTGGAAGAGAACCATGGAGTTCACCAAGATCACCGTGACGATGCCGAGGACCAAATCAGTGCACTAAGTAGTGTGGCTGAGAAAAGAGCAGCGAGAACGAAGGATGCGAACGGACGATGGAGCCGTCGTGCCGCGTCATTAAGACGCCACCGCGGCGAAAGAGCTTCCCGTTGCCGCAAAGAAGCCATTCCCTCTTGCGAACGGTTCGGGTCTTTCGGCATCTTTATGACCTTGGGTGGCAGAGAGAAATAAATCGGCAAGAACTCTCTCCCCGCATTGTTCCAGATGCTCTCAGCAGGGCTGCATGTGCACGCCGCGGTTTAAACAGCCAATTTGTTTGTTTAGCCGTGATTTGTTTATGAACATTATGTACAGGTGACGAGATGGATGTACACCAAAACGCCTTTATATATTAGAATAAAAATATGTGCGCCTAAAAAATGGGATGATGCCTTTCATCCGTCTTCTCTGTTTGACACTTTTGCCCGCTGCAAATTCTGTAAGAGATGTGCGTGGGATGTTTTAAGTAGTTAGGGCCAACATAACCAAATAAAGGACTTTGCACTGTCGGTTATCTGCTGCAGGATAAATATACACTTTTTAAATCCGGAAGGAATAGAAGAAAACTAAGATAAATATGTTGATTTTTTTTCTTCTTCTTTTTTTAAGGTCCCTTGGGGTAAAAGTTGAGGCTGGGTTTATATGCAAATTTGTAATTGATTTTAATTCCTGGGTCATCGTAGAAATTTGACAGGACGGGTATTGGCGGGTGAGAAGTGGGCAGGGGTGGTGGAGAAAAGATGCGGAAAAGGGCAGAGGTGAAGGTGGAGGACAGATAGATTGAGTTTTGCCCCCAGATCTGTTCCATGCTGTTTGCGCTTAACTCATTCTTTTGCATATTTATTGCATTTTCAGTCTAGTCGTCGGGGTGAAATATTTAAGACGAAATTCAGTTTAGTGAATCGCATCACATATTTTAAACCTGTCCATTCCTGTTGCCACAGTGAATCAATCAGACATTTTAACATCCTTCTGCTCATATTTTAGAAGCAGTGAACATCAAATGGAGACATTGCAAGATTTGCCCGAAAAAGTGATCGCACCAGCCAGCAAGGAAGGCGGCTTCTCTCTTTGTGTTTGCACGGCTCCTTCTTCTCCAAACACCTTTCAGAGTTTATTCAACTGTTCGTGCTTAATACAAACATGATTTAACGCTGCTTATTGATGCGAGTTGGACAGCCTGTTGTGCCACTGTGTCCCTAAAGAACAGCTCATCCAACAAAGGATAAATGGGCTCTGAAATCCTCCCTGGCAAGAGAGAAACAAACAGTCCAACAATACATTTTCATGCTTGCGTAATTTTGTTTTAATCTACTTTGTGCACATTAGTCTATAAAAGTGATTCTCTCCTGTAGTTCTGAGGTAAACAAGTCTCCGAGAAGACTCTATTACCATCCTCAAGACTAAGGACTGGAGCTTCCCGTCTTCATTTACGTGAAATATGCTGAGCACCTGCGATGTCCCTTCAGGAGCTTCCACCTGAGTCATTAACACCTTGACTCTCCACTTCATTCAGTTGCATCTCTAACAGTCCAGGAGGGATTCGATCAAACTGTCAGAATACGTTGATTTAAAGCGTTGCGAACGATTTTTCAACCTTTCACCCTTCCGGAAGGAATACCAAGCCAGAGGAAAACAAAGCGGAGAAATATTTCTTCGTGAAGTCAGACTCCTGAGTTACGCAACAGTATTTTTTCTTCTGCTACATGATGCTCAGACTTTTAAGGCAGCTACATGAAATGCTTTGAAAATGATGCACCACTTTTGCCCAACGTCAGTTTCATTCCAGCCCAAAAGTTTTCTCTAAACCTTCGTCTTCATGTCCTTGTTGCCGTAGCTGCTGGCTAAAGAGCTGTGCTGCTGTCTACGTTCTCGCCGAACAAATTTGGCCGCCGAAGGACTGATCTGCAGCGCGAGAGACGGAAGCAGCGGAAGAGCGGAAATGTTGTGCGCATCTGAAAGCGTAGAGGTCATTACTGCAGACTGATGGCACGAACGGGATGGGTTTTCCAGCAACGGAAGCGCTGCAGACAGCTTCCCCGGCTGCTCACTGGATCACTTTGGAGGCTTTTAGGGAGAGAATGGACGCCACTTAACGTCGATAAGTTAAAAGCCGTGGAAATGAGAGTTCGCCATAAAGGGTGTTTTGTGGCCGGATCAGCTGAACCTATATAAGCTAATGGGGGTCCATTTGCCCACCTCTGTCAGGAGACAAACCAGAGGAGAAGGAAGTATTATTTGTGTGAAAGGGTGCACCAGAGTAAGCAAGAAAGATCATAATGAGAGTATCGCAAGTTGTAGGATATATGAGCAGCACTCTTGTCT
Source organism: Heterotis niloticus (assembly GCA_018136845.1). Taxonomy (NCBI): domain Eukaryota; kingdom Metazoa; phylum Chordata; class Actinopteri; order Osteoglossiformes; family Osteoglossidae; genus Heterotis; species Heterotis niloticus. Next base: position 21,861,755 of record CM030903.1, read on the forward strand.
ATCATGACTTCCTTTAATAAGTGCTGTTTATTACCTTATAAATAGCAAGAAGAACAACATACACTTCTTACATTAAATGAAAGCAGAGTCATATTTCACACTTGTCTCGCAGCATAAAAATTGTCATACAATTTGATGGTCACGATCCTCTTAGCTGCAAGGCTATTCGTAAATTCTCCAGCTGCCTCTCACACAGGTCTTTCCGTTGGGTTTCCCAGGATGCACCAGGAGACGCTTAGGGCAGACGAGTCACCGTTTGTTGGATTTTGTGAGCGTTTGAGATTTCCGCCAAGGAGACCTGGTACATGATTCTTCCGCTGAGCCGTAATGTCGCCGTACTGCCACCCCCAACTGTATGCTAATTTCCCAAATGTTACTGGAGCATCCGTGTTGAAACCGTTGCAACTCTGCGAATGTAAAAGCCATTACGGTTTGCCCGTTCTGTGCGTGTGTTTGCAGATTATTTGGTTGAAAGTGCTTTCCAAGCAAATAAATAACGTCCTATACTGCCATGTGAACCAGTACTCATTCCTGGCCTGTGCTTTGGACCATATTAGGAGGTTTACTTCATAAATAACTGTTAAAGCATCCGTGCAGATAAATTAAGACATGTAAATTCATGCAAAAATGAAAAGCTGCTAACTTCAGAAGTTAAGCACAAGTGTGTCATTCTAATTTTGTTATACTGTTAATGCTGTGTTTGTCTCTGGCCTTTACTTTGTATTTGTCTGCAACCAAACTGCACTAACATTTATATTTGTTCTTCTCCATTTTCGTCCCAACGTCTCACAGCTGGGAGCGCAACACCAAAGGAATTTTTAATTTTGTTTTCCAGGCTGTCGGTAAAATTCCTTTTAGTTGCTGTTCTTGGACTCGGGGTGCTACTGTAAGTCTCAGGGTGAAAAAAAAACCTTTTCTATTATATTTACTCCCAAAATTCAAATGGACATTTGCTTTTTTTAATTTCATGGGCTACATCGTTGTGGCTTTAGGTCCAAATAATAAAACCAAACGCTGCATTACTGTCGCTTCCGCTGTAACTATTTGGTTGTAAAAATGAGACGTGGATCCGCAAGGCCTCTATAGCATCATAGCAACCGTTTCAAACCTATCATAGATCTGAAAGCAACCTATTCCCTCTTACGCTCCCTGAAGCCGCAACCAATTGGAGGGAAAATATTCTCCTCCACCAGCTGGTTGTGTGTCATAATAAGCAGCAAATGTGTTCCTTGAACTGTGCTGTATGAATGTGAGTCAAGCACATGAATAATACATTTCAGACTTTATTTACTGTGTTCCCCTTTCTATATCACCCTCCTTTATTGTGAACATTAACTATTAAGAGCGACTCCCCCTCGCTTCAGTCTTCCGTACAATGCCCCTTGCATTCAGAAAGAGCTTCCCATAGAGGTTTTTTTTTTTACTCTTTCTTTTCCTACACGTGTTTACCGCGAAGATGTTGCATCAGGCTGAAATAGAGACGTTTTTCCAGACGGCAGATGCAATATGGCTGAGTCCCAGTTCAGCGCTTCAGTCCATTTCCTGCTACATGTATCATTTGGAGAGAAAATTCACATCGCGGCTAAGCCCAGAATCAATTAATCTTTTTCTATTTTTTTAAAGACTAGATTACACCAAGGAGGCGCCGGTCAAATCGCGTGGATGGACTTCCAAAATGATTCGTGTGTGAACTTCCCCCAGCTGCTCATTGTTTTGTTCATTTGGCTGCAGCAAATGGCTTTGGCTAAAAGAGGGAGTGTAAAAGAGTGCGGAGTGCAAGGGGACTGCAGCTATAAATACATCCATTGAGCGTAACACTTAGTGACGACTTATCTGCGTCTGATATTGAAGGTTATTACCCTTACATCCGCAAGTGAGGCAGCGAAGGGCGGCGTGAGATTACACGCTAAAGGGTCACCGACACGAAGGTGAGCGAGGACGCTTGCAGGCCTGCGACATTGTTCAAAAACACGGCTTGCAAAAATTACCATCGCTCAAGACGCCACTGCTTAAAGCTCAAGTTCCCGGCCCAGGTCCCGATGCACTCTTCTATAATTTATTACGCTCGGCTAAGATGGGGATTAAACCCGCCGCATGGGTCAAATAGCACGTCAGCTGAGGACTGGCAGTCATTTTTAATGTAGCCAAATCAAAATTCTTCTGTTGTGCGAGAAATGTCCGTAATAGTGAAAAGATCAAAGAGACCGTGGCTCTCTTGAAATGAATAATACAGGCATTAAACAGTTGCGCCGGCGATTACATAACCGTTTTAGTCTTTCCGCGGTCGGGTTATTAATGAGTTAATCCAAATGAGGTTTCATGAGTTACTATTTTGAGCATCTTTTTCTTTGGTTTCAGGAATGATGTGCTAAATTAAACATATTTCACCATCACACAAGCACCTCTGAGGATTTTTTCGCTTTCAATTGAAGGTAATGTGCAACAGAGCCCAGGCTGAGGGCCACCGGTTTCAGCTAAGAATAAAAAGGGCAACGGGTTACAAATATCAGCTGGCACAATAAGGCAAATAAATATAATACATATTAGAAGGCAAACTAATGTTTAAATGTACAGCTTTGAAATTATTTGTTGTGCCCTGCACTTGCATGCATTTTTACTGTACTTTGATATTTATTCTCTATCTGACATAGACACCCATACATATGCATGGATTGTATGTGGGTGAGCAGTCTTTATTCTCCAGAGCAGAAATGTTTTAAGGATTTTGTTCCTGTTTTTGTTAGCTGAAAGAAAATGACTGGACAGCTGAATATTTCAGTGTGGGATCATAACTGGGTTCATAATGGACGTGGAATGGCAGGCAGGAGACAATGTTTGAATTGTAGATCACTGCGGAGCAGGACAGTCGCTAACCGAGGATGCTTGCCCTGTCGGTGTCATTTTATTCTCGTGCTACGGACAGATCTGAGAACGCGGTGGAGCTGATGGTGCCGACTTTGAGGTGAAGCTGGCAAATGCGCCTGTGCGTTCAGACACATGGGCTTCTCGCAGCGCTTCTCCAGCCACATCGGGGCATTTGCCACTCTGCTTGTATCCATGCTTGAGTGCTTCCGGGAGCCAATAAACAAGGCCCACAAAAGCCAACGGTGACGTAGGCTGAAGAGGGCCGAATCGTCTTACTGACACTTCATAGCTGAGTCAAGAGGAAGAATTTGAAAAATGCACAAATTTAACAAGCAGGAACTAAGCTTAGCTTAAACACTTCTTCAGAGGGAGTGCCTTTGTGTAAATAGGTAAGATATTTCATTAATAATTGGACCGGTTAACCAGAGGAAATGAAAATCTGCATACATGTAGGCCACGAGGAATTTGGTTTTATTCTCCTGGTCTGGACCATGAACTCTGGAGAAGGACTGGGGGCAAACATGATTCTAAAATCATTCCTTGGTGTCAAAACTGAAACAGAACTGTTTAATGACCGATTAATTCATGAATGGTTTAAAACTTGGAGTCGACCTCAGTGTTTCAGCCTAAAAGATGCAAGATGTCTTCAATACTTCATCAAAAGGACAATTATGCTGCCATTTCCCTTAGTTTTACCTCTCCAGTGCTACTTCTTTCAATAAAGAGTGCATGGAACTGAATTTTACCTGTGGACATAAAAAAATAGAGATTTGTTTCAAATTTAGGTGGCTTAACATTTGACTTAAAAAAAAAGAAAATGAAGAATATTATAATGAAAACGGCTGCTAGCAGAAATAAGAGAATGATTGAAAGTATTTTATAGGCTTTGTAAGACACTGATATCTGCTCTGTCAGATGGTGACCTTTCAAGAAAGTCACTAATACCGCAGGTCACGAACAGAAGTTTAAATCTGTTTTACAGATTTGACGGTTCCTTCTCAAATTCAGCAGCTCCATAGTTATCATGGGTAGTAATATTTAACGTTTTTTTAATTATATATTTTCAATAGCACTAACACAATGCAAAGAATACGGACATTTCAGAATAGCAAAGGTTGCAAATTCTTACTGAATATTAAACATTTTTAGGAATTTCAGAAACTTTGGGAAATTGTTCCTACGTTAAAAATGCCAAATCTTGAATAGCTGAATTGTGTTTCACATTTTTTATATATATATTTTGTGGCTGTATAGCCAAAAGGTCACACTGCATCAGCAGAACAAAACATTTCTTAAATAGCGTTACTGCCCGAAACAAATTCATGCTTTCCACGATCATTTTTCTATATATTCATTTTGAATTACTCTCCTTTTAATGGATTTACCGCATATGAATGTGTTTCTACATGCTTACACAACATATAAATTAAAACCAATATTATCATTAATGATGTATTGAGTTTGAAACATTTTTCTTGCCTAAAATGTGCAAGAATTACGCAGAGCTTTGCTTGCTGCGTCTAAATGCGACTTATAGGCGAGTTTCACGTCATGGCAGATATTTGGGAAAATTATATTTCACTGCTGACATACAGTACATGGCTGAGATTTACACCTCCTTGAGCGAAATGTGCACCTTTGCATTGTGTTTGCACCTTGGGGCATCCGCCTGCTTAAACGTTCATTAAATTATTTCAAAGTTTAAAAATGAAAGCGCAGCCTTGCGAGGGAGCGAACTCCTCTGCGACTTCAAGACCCCCAGCGACGCTGCCATTCAGCCACAAATGCCTTATAAATTATGAAGCGAGTTGTCTCTTCCCTTTAAAGACCCCCGCGCCCCGTCCTTCTGCATTGGTTCTCGCACATTCCGCTCACCAAACGCGTCACTTCGCTAAAAATGGGAAAAAAAACCACGGAGCCCTCAAGATGTCAAGGGAACACGGCAGACAAAAGGAGCGCGAACGCATTGAAACGGAATACGGATAAATGACGCGTTTTAAAGCCTTGAGTTAAACACGCCGATATTTCAATTATTCACGACCATTTAACTGATCGGCAGGTTCTCCCCGAATAAATCGTCGGAATGGACTTTATTTTTCCACCTCCACTTTGATTCAATTTCTATTTCCTTCCCCCAGAATAAAACCACACATCGCTGTTTGAAACAATAACTGATTTATTTTATATATACTTCTTTTATACTTTGTAGCAATCTGATTTTTAGTATGCCTATATATATACTGTATACTCTGATTTAAAATCTTTTTTTGGGTTTCGTTTATCTCTCTCTTTCCCAAAAACAATGTCATTATACATAAGCTCTCTCTAAGTGTTTCATACTGTCTTTTTTTTTTTGGGACATCCCAGGAATTATATGCGACATCTCTAAAAACAAACAAACAGAACAGAATTACATGTATTTCGAGGCAGTGACACGTGACCTATGCCTTGGCAACATCAAATAAAGCTAGCAAATTTTCACTCCATTCCACGTATTAATTTTTGCAGCCTGCAATGTGGTCGTGGAACAACATTACTTTCAGAAATTATTTTTCTTCATGTATGGAATGTCAGAGTCAAAAAACACTGTGGAGTGGAGCAACAAACAGTCAGGTCCTTTTATATATATATATATATATATATATATATATATATATATATATATATATATATATATAGTTTCATAATGTTCGATAACGTGCCCTTTTTCTGGTTCCTCCTTCCTCTGTCCTCTTAACCATTCGCATTTCTTTGTATTTCCTTATTTTTTGTTCATTTCTTGGTGGCTCCGAGCTCCATTTTTTGTTTACTTGGCTTGACATGATGCATTTGGCAAATGAAAACAGATACATACATTTATTACTGGACTGTTTTGTTAAGAAGCAAACCTGGGGCCGACCGCACTTCTGCATTTTTTAATCTTGATTTTTTTGAAGTTTTTATTTTTTTGCCCGCTTCTTTGTGCTCGACAGGTGAGCCGCGTCCTCCTGTCTCCGATGCAACCGTATGAGGAAACGGGCTTGTGCTTCTGTCTGGTGTTCTGCACAAAGTAGCTCAGATGTATTTGTACGTTTCATATTGCTGAGTTATTTGTCCTGTAAGCTGGACTCGGTGCCGTGACCGTGGGCTGTGTTTGCGTGAAATGCCCTTGCGGGGGGGGGCGGTAATTCCGGTTTGTACGCGTTTGCGGATGTCTGTCGTGCCAAAGGTCCTGAGATCCCCCAGGTGACCATGTGCCAGTATGACGTCTTCGCACCTGAATGAAGTCGTCTTTCTTTAGTATATAAATCCAGGTAGGTGTACAGCTGAGTGAATTTGATCTCTAAACATTTTCTTATTGTTATTATTTCTTTTTTTATGTCGTAGTCTTTTCGCTGTTTCGCTTCTTCCCCTTTTCGCCCCTCTTCGTTTTCTCGTTTCCTAAAAAGCCACCCATGTAGCCAGGGTGAGGAGCGCCGTTAGGAGCAGGGTGTCGCCGGGACGCCCCCCCGGCCTGGAGGCCCCATTCCCTCCTCCGCACAGTTCGAACAGACTGCCGCGAAACTCCAGGTTCCTCGACTCCTTTTTCAGTTTCTCCCAGAGCTCCGTGGCCCCTTCCTGGCAGTCCGCGAGGGCCGTGGTGGCGCAGGAGTGGAAGTCGTCCCAGTACCTGCGGGGCACACGGGGAGCGAGGAATTGTAAATCCCTGCAGACGCGGCCTCCATAAAAAGCAAGAACTGTAGTGCAGCAGCAATAATAATAATAATAATAATAATAATCGATCAATTTTTATCAACCACTTTTTCCTGGACAGGGTCGCGGGGGGTCCGGAGCCTGTCTCAGAATCACTGAGCACCAACTACATCCTGGATAGGACACCAGGCCGTCCCATCCCACTACTACTACTACTAATATAATAAATATTATTATTAAATAATTATTAAATGATAATAATAGTAATCAAAGCCATGTTTTTACTATTAGTTATTTTCTTTATATTCTTCTGCCGCATTCTGTTTTAGCTGAACGTGGGATGCTTAATATTTAAAGTTTTAAATCCGGAATCCAAAATCTGACTCAGTTTCCTCTTAAAGAAATCACATTACTTTGGCGTTTTAAGTGGCCACTGCTTTTTTTGTCTGGCGTTTTACAGCGACAGGTTAGTGTCGTTCTTCTGGGTCCGAGAACGGGTGTGAAAAATGCGTTTATTTCACGTTATTGTCGTGAACAACGCCAGCGGTTCCGTGGCAAGAGACAGCTTTTCGGGGGGCGTTTATATATTCCTAATAAATAATGAAGGTGCGAGACGCCGGGGGTGGGATGGGGTGGGGGGGTCGCCCTCTTTGCGGTTTTCCTGCTCCGTTCTTTTATCCCCGAGGGAAATGAACCCCCCCTCCCTCCACGTGACCGAGCATGCGCACAACGGCGTGCACGATCGCGACGCCGATATTTCCGCTGGAAATAAAACCGTTTCTCCCAGTATTGATGACGGCGTTTAATACGCACTTGACTAGGATGGCGGGGGGCACGGCTCTGAGCACGAGTGTCCGTCACCGTAAGCCACGAACTTTATTGATGTCGCCCCCCATCCAAAAAGCTTGGTAAACCGTTCAGTTCCGCCGCACTTAATGGCCGGATGCGATCGCGATTTCCGCATTCGCCACACCTGCACCCGCCGGTGGTTCCCGCATCGCCTGTCAATAACCCCCCCCACCTCCACCCACTCCGCGTTAACTGGGTCGCACGAGCCCAAACCCTGGGCCCCCCCCGCCCCCCATCCTCACAACGGGTAAAATCTCGACTTACGAACAGATGGTCTGCAGGTTTTCCCGCTCGTCCAGCTCCTGGGGGTAGTTGACCATGTTTTCGCCCAGTCTGAGCAGGCAGTCCGAGAAGCCTTTGAACACAGTGTCACATTTCCCCGCAGCGCCCACCTCCCGGAGCACGTACACTGCGGCGGGAACAACAGCTCGTCTCACTCATCTTTCGCACATGCGAACAAATAAAGCTCTGGGGCCGCATCGAACCACAAAGCACCATTTCACAACTACACAATATAATATAATATATCATTGAAAAGTAAAAGAAAAATATTTAAATCACCTACTTAGAGATAGATTTTAAAAGAAGAATGATGTGTATATTGTGTGTGTGTGTGTGTGTGTATTTCCCGGTAGCGTGTGTTGATGTGTTATGCTGAGGTGCAAACAGAGATGAGGTAATAGTCTGTCCGAGTGTAGATGGGGGTTTCCTTTTGTGTTACTGTGCATCGGATGGTGGACTCATTTCACAGTAGAGAGGAGAGAGAGAGTGTGTGTGTGTGTGTGTGTGTGTGTGTGTGTGTGTGTGTTCTGGAAATAGATGCGGCTCTTCTCCATTATTTTTTTGGCTGGGGAGGGGCGGTGTTTATAGACCTTGGTAAAGGTAGGGGACACATACCGGGAGCAAATTGCTTTCTCTTAAATCTCAGCCTTTTTTGCCTGTGGGGGGGCGGTTGGAGGGGCACGTGTGCGCGGTTCAATGGGCACGAAATTCCGTCGATTGATCAGATTGGAAGAATCGGCTGCTCTCAAACTGCCTTGTGTGTGTATGTGTGTGAGAGAGATCAGTCTTGCCTAAGTGGGCTTGAGACACGACTGCCAGAAAGTCAGTCTTTTGGCTAACAAAGAAAAGCACTGCAAAATGTTGCAGTACATTAATAATATTCGCATTCAACAATAATAAAGACAAAGAGATGCCAATGAATTATCCAACAGGCCAGTAACCAAACTGCGAATAAATCAGAGCAAAAATTGCAATAAGACGTGACTTAAATCGTTGCTTAATTTTAAGTCCACCGATTTTGAAGGATATTTTTAATAAGAATAATGTGAATGCACAAGATAAAAGCACAGGCTTTCGTGATGGTAGTAAATCTGCTTCTCATTCACTGCACACCTTGTCGAATATTATAGAACGAACTATATATATATATATATATATAGTGCGTGTTCGTTCTATAATATATATATGTATATATATAATATGTATATGTTTTTTTGCCGTGTGCAAATTAAAGGAGCCTGCAGCGGATCTATAACCTTCAATGTTGAAAAATGTGTTACATTCTTACGTCTCAGATTGCATGAAAATGTCTCGCTAGAGACTGCGCTTCATTACTCACATGACAAAAATATGGTTTATGGGTTTTAACAGCCTTTCGGAATAAAAAAGGAGCAGCAATGTTCATATTAGGGCAGCTGCCTGACAAGGAACCAATAGCAAAAAAAATTCCAAACGCAAAAAATACTTTACTGCTGTAAAAACAAAGTGTTGTAAAAATGCATGCAGCAGCAAAATGTAAAAAAATAGCTGAAAACATTTTTTTTATCCTAGTGGGGCGAGAAACTGCTGGAATAAAATGTATTTTTAAAAGCAGGTGCAGGGATAATGTTGGTGCGGGGGATATTTATCCAGAGGAGATTTCTGCATTAATCCGCTTTCCCGCCGTGTAAAAACAGGGTAAAAATAAGAGGCTGCAGCTTGGGGCTCGATGTGAGACAAAGCGAAGTGCAGTAAATGAAAGTGAAACGTCGACTCCGCCTTTCAGATCCCCTTAATCGCTCAGCAACACAGACATCTCTATTAGGCGTCATAAATAAACGCATTTGGGCGGTTTTGCAAGAGACGTTTACAGAACGAAAGAGATGAGCAACAGCAGGCGTTCCCGAACGGACGCGCAGCAGAACACGTTCGAAAGATCAATTTAATTCTAAAAAGGTGTTCCTTATTAATAACTGACCGTCGTGGTGTGAAATGATTCGCCAAGATTCAGCGGAGCAAAAATCCGCAATTCGCAGCGAAAGGACGGCATGATGTCGCGCGAACAAAGGGAAGAAACTGAGAAATAAAGTAAGACGCAGAAGCAACTTGGCTTGGGGGAGATGCGTGCTTTCCTAGGTCCACCGAAGTTGCGCTTATGAAATCCGTGTTTAAGAAATGAATTGAAATAAACTCTAGCGCACATAGCATTGCGGCATTTATTACCGAATTGCGACGCAAAATTTTGATCGAGAAAAAAAAAATGCGAAGCGCCGTTGCTCTAAACACAAATCCTCTGCGCAACGGTGAAGCGATAGGCAGCTAGGTTATATATTTAATATAATTCAATATATAAATGCAGTTATACTTTGCTTTTGAGCATTTCTACAGTTAAGGGGAAAATAATAATAATCGTTACTGAGCTGCAAGAGGGAATGAGCGCCTTTGTGCGAGCCGCTAAAGCGGGGGACAGGTGAGCTGACAGCTCGGTGGCGTTTTGCGCACTGTGTCGCCGCAGCTTGACGCAGATGCAGCGGGACAAATCCAGGACTCCGCCGCAGATCGCGACCCCCGGGCCGCGCGGGTTTAACGTGGACGGTCCGCTCGCTTTATTGGGGGCGCGCACGCACACGCGCGCACACGCACACCGACTCCTCCAGCTGTAACGTTATGCAATGTGGTTAAGGAGCGGCCGCGCCGCGTTGTGTGGAGGAACGGCGGTGCGGTTACTCCGCAACGTCCGTCCCGCGGCGTTTGGCACTAAAAATAAAGCACGCGTGTAAATGAAGAAAGAAAAATAATAGTAATAACTACAGCGAAATAAAATAAATCATGCCGACAAAAATAAAACACCGGAAACGTCCTTCTGAAGCTCGGGGACGTTTCGCTTTACGACGACGCTGCACGTTGACGCATTAACTGTTTTCACGAAACGCGCACGATGAATGGCAGTTTATTTCGCAATAATGTGCGGGAAATATAGTTTTTTCTTTATTTACGAATTGAATTCTTTTTAAATAACTCGATTTTAAACGATGTTAATGTTTGACTAGTGACGTTTCGGTTGTATTTCGCTAGTAATGTTGTTCTATGCAGCCCCAACTAAGATCCTAGGTGAGTGGGGATTTTTTTGTTTGTTTGTTTGTTTGTTTGTTTGTTTTTTAAATAAATTTTAAAACTCGAGCATGCAGGTGTAGGGTGTAAAAGTAGAGGGGCAAAAATCGCGGATAGCATCCCGGGACTCACCCAGCTGCACGGCGAGAAACAGTGAGATAGAGGTGCCGCTCAGAGTTAATCCCATCCTACGTTCAGTAAAACCATTGGAGTGCGCGCATCTTAGAGGAGTGCAAAGGAGAAGTGCGGGAGATGCTGTGCATCGCGCATCGCCGCGGCGTCCGGCGGCCGTGTCCGTGTCGGTGTCGGTGTCCGTGTCCGAGTCCGGGAGCAGCGAGGCGGAGAGCGCAGTGAGCGCAGCGCAGCGCACAGACAGCGCAGCCCATTAAGTGAGGACGCCCGGGGCTTTTTGGTGCCTCACGCCCACATCGCTCGGGTGACGTAGAAATGACTGTGACAGACCCCCTTTTTCCTCATTTTTCTCATTTGCTGGATAAGACAAGCCCTTTCTGCGCCTTTTTTTCCCACAGACAACCATTTAAGGGGACTGCGGTGATACCCGCATGTGGGTCATGAACGAGCGGCGGGCGACGACCACCAAGTGAAAAGGTGGGAACGTCCAGCCCAGAATATTCGCCAGCATTTGGAAGTCCCGACTTGCACACCGACACGAGCAAGAGTGCGGGCTGTAAATGTGCGAAAAACAACTTGCGTTGAAGTCAGGGATGCACAGCCGCAGACAAAGGGTTGGATGTTTGAATTCCTATAAGTTATAACGCTATAACGAATGGTACAAATCCGACGTTTATGTAATAAAATGAAATGAAAAAGAATTTGACACTTTCATAAATGTATTGCTCAGAATTACATGAACATGTAGAATACTGAGCATCTGTAAGATGAACAAAAAAAACTGTAGGAGTGACTTTAAAAATAGACGACGTGTTGAATCACTTTTATATTCACGTTTGTTCCTCCAAAACAGCAGAACGTAGAAACAAAATTGCTAACTAAATCCGAAAGAATGCAACAAAATATGAATTCTTTTTTTCTTTTTTTGCTTCATGCAGGCCACGCGTTTCAGTCCACGGCGATGAGGGGAATAAACGTGAATGGAAAGGGAGTGACGTTGTTCCTCCAACGTCCAAAGTTTGGTCTCCTGCCATGACGTCAGTAAAATTCGGACACACTGATTTTAAAATGCTGATTTTCTCTTTTTTTTTGCTTTGCTTTGCTTTGCTTTTATAAAGTATGTGACACACACGCCACACCAGTGAACTTTCTCCTGCTTTATAGTGCCACGGCTTTTGCCCCCCCCGGGGGCGCGGGCACGTCCAAAAGCTGGGTAATTGGGTCCCGAGACAGTTGATCTGGAACGATGGAAAGGGGCACGCGTTACATTTGGGGATGGATGGATGGATGGATGGATGGATAGATGGATGGATATTTAAAATACACAGCGGGCAGCGACAGGCCACTGCCGCACGCACTTCTGCATCATTCATTCACACAGCAGGTGCAACAGCAGCTTCATCCCCGGCGTCAGATGCTGGTTGCTCGTTGCATCGAGGTGAATATAACAATGATGTGTGCGAGAGCGGAAACCAGCACATCCCGTTGAGGGACTCGTCATTCGGGGGACTTTCTGTGAAATAATTATTTTCCAGCAATGAATCCGCATTTGCTCGAATTATGGACCGTTTTGTGGTTCCACATCAGCTCGTGTACAAGTCGGGTCCGATTGTGCTGATAATGCGTAATATCTATCTATCTATCTATTCAAATTTTATCTGTTATCCCTCACGTGACCCCTCCGACACGTAATGGTCATTCTAAGGGATGAAATAACTCATTTATTCCTAGCGGCCCTCTTGTGGCGGTTGGCCGTAACTGCAGTCTCTCTCTCTCTCTCTCTCTCTCTCTCTCTCTCTCTCTCTCTCTCTCTCTCTCTCCGCACGTGGAGGCGGGCTTCGCGTGTTAAGTGCTTGGTCACGAGCGCGCAGGACCCGAAAACTTAAGCGGATCACGACTCGCTCGGCGGGGGGTCGGGGGTTAGGGTTTTGCGTGGAAGTGGCTTTTTACCGCAATTTGCTCCTCGGCGCTGGGACGGGACTCGACGCAACGTCGCCTTTTTTTGCTCATAACTGTGGCCCCTCACCTCGTCCTGCCCTCTGTTCGCCCTCACGCCCTTCCTCTCCTTTCCGCCCCGGAGCTCGAAGTGCGGCGAGACTTTATTTTTAAACATTTTTTTTTCTTTGCACATTCACACTCGGCGATTCATTCAGGAAAGCAGCAAATATGCGCTCGGCTCGTTCTCATTCTTGCTGAGTTACGGCTTTTTTGTGCGCTTTCTCATTCGCACTGGTGACGCGGAGCCGTAAAAAACACTCCATTAAACATGAGCTCACGGCCACGGCGGCGCAGCCCGACAACCAAACCCATCTTCCCTTCATTGGCAACCGGTTGAACGGGCAAACTACAAAGGGATTCGAATCCACAGCCCAGAAGCAACGCCAGTGTGCAAAACAAATTATTTGCTTTAAAACGTACCTTACTTACTATAGTAACTCTTTTTTTAGCCTTACAAATGTTCAGTTTACTTCATGTTCGCGATACTTGACCGCTGAGCAATAAATGTATGAAATTTTGGCCCTTTTTAATCATCCTGTACATCTATACAAAAGATAAAGCCTAGCCTATATACACTGCCCAGGCAAAAAAAGTCACACACTCGAATATTTGGTTGGAGCTTTGATTTGCCGTGGCACCGTTTCGATAAGCTTATGCAACGTCACATTTATTTCCATCCAGAGTCGCATTCATTTTTCGCCAAGATCTCGTATCGAGGACCAGAGAGTCGGACCGCCACGTAAAGTCTTCTCCGGCACATCCCAAAGATTTTCGATGGGGTTAAGGTCTGGACTCTGTGGTGGCCGATCCATGTGTGAAAATGATGTCTCTCTCATGCTCCCTGAAGCACTCTTTGACAATTCGAGCCCTACGAATCCTGGCATTGTCATCTTGGAAAATGACAAAAAAATCCATTGATGGAAAAACCTGGTCATTCAGTATATTCAGGTAGTCAGCTAAGCTCATTTTTTGGGCCCATAACGTTGCTGAACCTAGACCTGACCGACTGAAGCAACCCGACGTCATAACACTAAGTTCAATCCAGGGGGTGACTTTTTTTATGGCCGGGCAGTGTATAAAATTTGAACACATAATCATTCTTGTTCCAAAGTTCTGCTTCTGTGTCCTTGGAGTGTGAAACGGTCCTACTGGAATGTATCTGCTGTCTGTCAGGTGTGTAGTTTGCACAGAGGTCAGTCCGGCCGGCTGAATCATCCCGAAGAACAGGTGCATGATACATGTTGGTGTTTATTCTCTTTATTCGGGGCGCCGTTGAATGTTGGAACGCCCGAAAATAATGCGGCGCCGAATAAAATTGGCGCAAATGGATGACAGAAAGTCCCTTCAGTTCCCCGGTTTTTGACTGTAGATGCACAGGTGATGGACAGGCGCTCGATTTAGAAATCTTGGAAAAAAATTTAAATGCAAATTAAAGCTCTGACTTATCAAACAGTCCTGGTGGTAACCGAATGTTAACCCACAGTGATGTTTCGTTCCAAAGGAGGGAACGTTTCGGGTTTTAATTTCTGCGGAGACGCACGGCTGGAGCACCTGCAGCCACAGCGTCTGTTCTGCCCTCTGTTTCTCCTCAGTCCTTCTTCTACCATCGTGTTTTAGGATTCCCAGTGTTTATCACAGGAGTATAATCAGAGGCGTGACGGTTGTGAAGACAGGCAGGAAAATGCCGATCGAATACGGTCAGAATTATCGGTGTGAAATCGTCCATGCGTTTCCAACATCTGCTTTCTGTAAATGACTGTAATTGTGTTGTTTCAAATGAAAGCTGTAATGAAGATACACGGCCGACGTTCAGCTCTGCGCCAACCACCTTAACCACCTACTCAGGGCCGGCTTAAGGGCTTTTGTGCTCCTATGCCAGAATCCAGCCACCCCTTCACACACATCTATCTGTAAATGAATCCAAACACATGGATAAATGTTGTATACGGTAAATAAAACACTCGCGCTGCAAAGACAATTGTAGACAAAATGTGTTGGCTCCCGCCCTCCTGCTTCCTTTCCAGTCGCCAACATCTTGTTGTGCTGCCGCTGCATGTCTGTAGATAGGTGTGTCTAGCTGTTGTGGGGTATCAGGGTTCAGCAGCTTTTGGGTGGACGCGTAGTTGTTCTTTGTGAATGCAGGTGTTGAAATATGCAGGAGAAATAGAGTCCAATGTCCTGAGCCCCTCCTATCCCTTGCCAACAATATGAAGGGCTTTTTACTCTAGTATTATTTTATCAGCTTTTATCAGCTTCAGTCCATATTATATTCATCACATCTATGTTTTATTTAAATAATAGGTTTGTTTCCCACATTTACGGTAAATAAAAACAAATACATGTGAACGTTGTCCAGGTCACTGGATGACCAATTGATAAATGTTGTTTTTCATTAACCTCGCAATACGCAGATCCCGCCCATGATTCAAATTTGGACCCCACCTACTGCATTAATAACTAGCTTTACTGTGTATGATAAAAAATGTCATTTATAAAATAAAATGTTATCTTGTGAATTTATTCATGAAAGCACATATGTGAACCACAATTGCGCTGACCACAAAATACAAAATTCTGTTCTTTAAACTTATTTTCAAGGCTTAAGTTGGTTATGGGAATGAATCCATATTCGCTGTTAACTACACAGACCAACTGCTTGTCTCGCGAAAAATGTCACCCAAAAAAGTTTCAATATCGCAAAGACGGGACAACCGCTTGTGTTGCTCCCTTCGGTATTCTAGTAAAAATATTTCGATATCAATTAAGCAAAGTTCATGTTTTCTCCCAAGGTTACATTTTAATTTTCTTTTTTAACAGAAAAATCCGGCACCCTCCCAATTTTGGTGGGCATACACCATCGCAATAGGCCGCTTCACTGGCGGCCGCTTCTGGTGTTTGGGTTTTGTTCTGCTGGATTTGCATCATTTGGGCTGCATCTCTTTGTACCTCCGCTTTCACCTCCGTCTTGAGTCCGGGCAAGGAGGTCAAACAAGGTGGGAGGCACTGAATTGGCAATTAAGTTCAAGTAAGTCTGGGTTTGGTCCAGAGCGATTCCACAGTTCCTGTGTCCACTGAATGAATCCCTTGCGAAGGGCCCATCATCGAGGCAAAGCCGCCTGCTTTACCCCACACCTCGCACCCAATCCATTTTTCATCCTGCATCCTGCTACCCAGCCCATGCATTTTTTATGAGCTTTTGGAAGTGGAGGGTGTCAGGGCAGTGTGTGCGGTGGCTTCCTATATTCTCTCTGTGGCTGTGATTGAGGAAGCAGGGGGTCAGAGCTGTGGGGGTGTCGGCATGGACACCTATCGAGCAGCCAGACCCTCTCCCTCTCACACCTGGGTCCAGGTGCCGCCAAACCCCATCGCGTCTTCTCCTCCACAGAGACACATCGCTGTCATCCTCCTTCTCCCATCAATCTGAAGCTGCCCACAAACGCCTTTTGATTAAGTTTACACCCGGCCGCAGGCGGGGAGGGTGCGATACAGGGGCTCGCAGAATGACGCATAGGACAGAGTTGTCAAGCGGACGTATTACAGCTCTGCGGAGAATAGCTATCGCTGCAGCTTCATTGACCTAGAAACATCTCAGGCTCAGGCTCAGGATGGAGTGAACAATGTGAAAGGGGCGGGGAGGCAATCTCAGCAGCATCGCTTTGTCTTTCTCTTATAGGGACGCCAGCCTGTGTGTGTGTGTGTGTGTGTGTGTGTGTGTGTGTGTGTGTGCGCGCGCACGCGTGCGCGCTCTCTCACCTGCATATCTGTGCTCTATAGAGAAAACCAACTGTATTACTGGGTACTTAGGTGTGTCAGCGAATGATTGATGTTTTATGGGTGTGTGTATGTGTGTGTGTGTCAGCCACTATGCAGCAGCATTATATGGCATCGAATATGTATAGGGTGTCGTCAGACCCAAGGCAGGGAACCAGCCTAATATACTGTAGAGGAGCAGCATAGCTCTGCATCAGCACCACGCTGCTCTGTTATAGATCATTCTTTCGTAGGCAATATGATGAAATTGCTTCTGTTACGCTAGATGTTTAGATACACACCCTTTTCTGTCTTTGTGTGTTGGCAGGAATAATTTGAGTCAACAGGCTTTTATCACAACCGTTACTGTCACTTGAGTGACAAATCTGGAGTGACTGGCGCCTGTCTCTCCTTCAGCAAAAGAAATGCTGCAGTGAAGAGTCTGGAGACGGTAACCTGCTGTGAGCCTCAAGGGTCTCGGGAAAACACAGGCCGTGTATCTCCATGCTGCCTAAGGGGTCACAGTCCACAGATTTGTTATCAAGGACGGTTGCTGTTTTCGCATGCTTCACCCTGGTCAATGAACCACATGCATGTAAATGCAGCATGCACTTAAGGGTTGGGTTGGGGAGTAACGTTGCTGCCTCACAGAGACGTGGAGAAGAAACTGGTAGTTATGGCACCGCTGGAGGATCCAGCTCAATCTTGTATGTTCTCCACATGTTTGTGTGTGTTTCCTAACGGTGCTCTGGTTTCCTCCCACGGTTGAAAGACGGGTTTGAGGTGAACCGGTCACTCTAAATTCCCTGTAGTGTTTTCATGTGGCCACCCTGCTCATCCTGCGGTGAACCTGCATCCCGTCTAGAGTGCACCATCCTAGCCTGGCACCCAGGCATTTTGGGATAGTCCACCCAACCCTAACAATGGTGAGTGGTTAAGGACAGCGCATGGGAATGATGACCGGGGCCCTCCTTGTAATGCAGGTGGACGGCAAAGAGGAAAAAGATTCGTTGCAAGAGGCTACAATGGCATGACAAGCTGTGTTTCTCGTAAATGTGCAACAGCCCTGCCCCACTTTCTCTTCAGGAAAGGCCAGTTGGCTGTTGGAATACCTACACTCCTAAAGCAGATGCACATCGGACCACCAGATTTCAGCATAACCCACAGAGATGCCGGATTCCAAATGGAATTTGACACAAAAAAACAAGCAGACCAGTCTCTTAGCAAGCGAATCCCCCCCCCCAATACACCCAACAACAAAAAAAATCAAACAAATGATCTAGAGTTTCATTCACCCCCCACCCGCGCCCCCCTGCCCAGTTCATGTTTTTTCTTTCCTTCCACGCACTATGCTTTAGCTCCATTCATCTTGGCCTCCTTTGACCAGGTTGCTAAAACTGCAACGTGTGGCGTTCTCCTCAAGCCCAACGGTCCCGCACGTTGTTGCCGCTTATTGTCTCGTCGTCCCTTGTGGGCTTCTGGGAAGGAGCAGCTGCCAGGTATCGTGTGGCTGCCGATCGCTGCGGTAGAAAAGGAATACGGACACTTTTAAGAGGTTCGCTCTACAGAATATCGGAGGTGGAGAAAGGGAGCGATGCCTGTTTAGCGGTAGACGTACGAGGAGAATGGGAGAAACCTTATGGGTCCGCGACCGCGTTTTACACCACAGCGAAACCCGGTAGCCTTCTTGTGTTGCTGCTGAGGAGCACGCGTGTGCTGTGAATATTTGGGCTAAGATTCGCATCGATATGCTGCGAACGGTGGAGGAATACAGCCGCATTCAGAATGTATCCCTATAAATAGCAGCGAAGGCGTTAAAAATGCATGACCTGATTTGACTGAATCCCTGGGTGTGTGAGGGAAATTTGGTTATCTTCCACACTTCATCCAAATGCCGGTGTCACAGACAGAGCCCCTGGACTCCTAACCCTTTTACGCATCTCACATTAATTACCCTGTTTGTACTGCCCCAACTCCGGCCTCTGGAAATCAGAGCAGCTTCACAAGTTTCAACCAAGGTTGCCTACTGTTGCAGCGGGAAGCGCCTGGTTGGGTGATGCCAACTTATCGGCTTCGGGTTCCTGCTCAGGTCACATCCGTGAACCGTTGCGTCGTCTTCTCCGGCAGCAGAGAGAATGCAGTGTGTGGCAGCGCAAAGCAGAGAAAGCAAAGCAGGCGTGGACTCTGCTGGCTGACCGAGGCTGCGAGTCGGAAGCCTCGACCCGAAGTTTTTTTTTTGGTGGACGGGTTGCTGCTCCTTCAACTTTGGGGAGGATGCGGCCGAACTTCTGTATTGTTGAATTCTTTCTCCCCAACACAGGGCAGAAGATGCCATTCACTTCTTCGCTGGCCCTTTCATGCCAAAGCCACCGTTTCCCCCTGGTTTATGAGCCAAGAATATAGCGGTGGGGGGATTATTATGAAATGCAAATTATGGACTTCATCTGAAAGACAGCAATAAGCAGCGTTATTGTGTTTCCCACCACAAATATTGTTTATTGCTATCAGAGGAGGACAAACAAACTGATTCTTTGCTTTTGCTGGGAAGAAGGGATCTTGGTGCCGATGGAGAAGAAGTGTCGGCGTGGCCTCCCTCCAGTTTCCTTCGCAGTTGCCGTGTGACTCGGCGATACGGACGGATACCGATCGTTCGTGCCGTTTCGGTGCTTAACAGCCGGAATGAATTACTCATCGTCCCGATTAAAAGGATGACATAATTCCCCCGGTTTGGTGTGCATCTCCGCTTCACGGCAAAGCCAGGAAACCTGCTCGATTATAATCCTGCGGACCCCCTCGCGTGAGACAGACAGCAAGGCGTCCGGCGAGGATTAGGCCATCCCGAGCGTGGACAGATGGGCCAGATTTCGCCATTGTTCTCAGACAACAAAAAAGACTTATCCAGCAGGAAAAAAAAACCAAATCAGAGTCAAAATCCATTTATCAACATGCCTCTTGTAACTACAGCAAATTGTTTTGCAAATGTTCAGCAAACATTACCCCTGGCGCAGGTGAGAGAGCTTCTGCCAACACATCCCGGGACGTTGATGTAGTTTGGAGGAAAACAAGCCGTGGCCCATTACAGCCTTCATTTGCGTTCAAATCAAGATGAATCAATGTTTATGGCTGACGCCCTGCCTATAAATAACACCGTCTGGCTGACTGATCGGCCTGTTGCAGGGTGGGAATTTGTGATGGACTGACGCTGAACGCAGAAATGGACATCTGTGAGAATCGTGTTAGTAGTAGTTGCGGTCATTATGCTTTGGAAGTACGAGGCAATGCTGAACCGCGCCTGCGTTGACGTGGGAATGCGGCACCTTTTAGAGGAACGCTTGACAGGCTGGCCTGTTTAAAATCCCCGTTCTTGTGCCTTTGATTTGAAAGAACCCCGGGAGGAATCGCAAGAGAGGGTCGCTCTCCAAGCGTCTCGGGTTTTTCTGAGGAGTCACCGTTCCCGCTATGTGGGGCCCTGCGTCAGTTGTCTTGGTCCGAACCCATGCACCCGCTCATAAATCAGGCATACAGATACAGAAAGTAAAAGGAAAGTTTAGCATGGCGATATTAATAAATGAAGCAGACTAAAATGACAGGAAAGTTCCTCTCGGCTCCCTTGCTCCACGCTAAATGGTTTGCACGCGTCTTTATAAATGTCCTTCAGGTTATAACAATTTTCAGTGACATTAATTCTCTGAGTTCCGTGAATGGTTTGGACAAATCCATTAACCTTCATTTTAATGAGAGTTCCGCTTTACATTAATCGCGGTCCCTCTTGCTCTTGTAGTTCTGCAGGGCTGTTCTGGAAATTTGTACAAGTTGTATGTTCTCTCGTGTTCTCTTAACAGCCGTCTCACAGAAAGAAGGGTGGTGGGCACAGGTTCGGGTGGGTGCTGCTGGCCCCTGCTGTCGCGCCGGTCGTTCGCGGCTCCTCGTCCTTTTCAGCATCTCCACGGAAACCTGCCCTGTCCTCCTCCCTGCACCCCTCTGCATGCAAATTGGCTGCTCATAAATGTAAATTTGCGCTGACACGAGAACTTGAAGGATATTTTCTTAATGCCTGCTTTGGGATGGCTGGATGTGCCAAATGTTTTCCATCGCCATTGTGCCCCTGAAAAAAAAAATCTTAATTGAGTCGCAGACCGTTTGTATGTTCCTCTTTTCAGTTTCACAAAGCAGACCCAGGAGGTGAAGCTGGATCAGCAGATTTTTTTTTGCAACAACCATCATAAACCGGGGGAACAATAATTCAGCGGAGAGAAGAGACAAAGAGTCATTTACATGTTGGAGGTGCAAATGGACGCTTCTGCAAGGTGCATGCCTGGCCACCAGAGGGCAGCACCTCCAAATTCAGCTGTTTTATGAAACACTTAGACTCCCAGAAGAACTCAAATTCAAGGACATGCTTCTAAACTCAGCTTTACACCGCATTCACGCTTCAGCCCCTTTCATTTGCATGTTCTTTTGTCCATGATCTGTTAAGCTTTGTTAGGCAGAAACTCCCGAAAACATGTCACGACAGATCTGCTCCAAAGCCCTTTGGGTCCCGCGCTTCTCTCACTTGTCGACCACTGATTTCCATCTTTTGCTTGAGCCTCTCCTTAAAGCTGCGCGTCGTTGTAGCAGCTTGTCCCTTCTCCACTAGTAATCCCTGTGTGCCCATGCATTCTTTGGAGTATCACATGCCAGTCACTTACAACAGACAGCAGAAGACGCCTTTTGCTCAAGCTGGAGCAATAAACACCTACAAGACCAGCGACAACACCCCCAGTTCCACTGGAGCTGCATCCTCACAGCAGAAGATCCAGGAAGAAGTCTGAGTGACAGATTAAGGCCATGTCACCTACTGCTTAAGGTTCCTCATGGGAGTGTGAAACAATCAGGCTTTGCTAATCTACCTTAAGAAGGCGGCTTGTCCATCTTGTGAATTAAATGTGCATTTCACTAAATGCCTCTTTAGATTTTAGATCCTAGAGACCTTTAGAGCTGTACAGGTCAAGAACCTTCTGCTTGAGATGTGAATCCTTTCCCAATCTGGTGCAAAGTTTCCTCTCTCAGTGGTGCGGTGCTCATATGCCGGTTCGCACAGCCAGCACTTCTCGCAACAGCATCTCCCGCTTATCCAGCGCTTTGGCAGCAAGTTTAGTGAGGACCCCATAGCGCGGAGGTCATAAAAAAACAACATCTGACCTTTAGTTCTTCCATCCTTGAGTGTGAATAATTGTTTACAGATATTCTGCTGGGATTTTAACCAACATTTTGGGAGGGTCCTGCTTTAAAGACTCATATAAAGATTCATGGCGTGGTATTTATGCACAGACACTAAATATATTTCCATTTAATCGGCTTGTTGTGGTCAAGGTTGATATTCGTCCTAGCAAAAATTCAAACTGAATATTTGAATCACATTGAAGATGTTTGTTCTACATCTGACCTTAGTAAGGTCAACAAACTTTGTGTGTTCTTCTGCATCGATGAATATGGCATGCAGAGGAGACGCAACACACACTGATGCGGGGCTCTTCACACCATATATGGAACATCACACGCACCCACATCTGGATACGACTACTGGACACCACACCGAGGTTAGCACACACACTTACTTATGGTCAGCAATTACCTCTTTGCCATGATGCCCCTATTTAAGTCCCTTCTGTCCACAGCAGGCAGACATCCCCTGGGAGTAAGCGACTAAGACCCAGGCCCTTGTCCTGATCCACTTTTCCCTAACAGCTTCCCCAGTCTACAAGGTCCAGTATAAAGGGAAACGAAAAGCCAAAGTCTTGTCCGTGCCCTCTTGACCTGCAATCCAATTTAAGACAAATCTCTTCTCCAAATTCTTGGTCGATTGCCCCCGG
Source organism: Heterotis niloticus (assembly GCA_018136845.1). Taxonomy (NCBI): domain Eukaryota; kingdom Metazoa; phylum Chordata; class Actinopteri; order Osteoglossiformes; family Osteoglossidae; genus Heterotis; species Heterotis niloticus. The sequence goes on from CM030903.1 coordinate 21,884,248, forward strand.
CGCAGCACTTCAGGATGTCACCTGATGACCACCCAGAAACCTTCCTCGATGGTGCCTCCATGTCATAGTCATGAAGAGAGAGTGGGTTTAAAGGTGTGAAGGGCACAGACAGGGGCTCATCGGCATCTGTAATGTAGATGCTGGAAAGTCATTTGCTTTACTCAACAGTTGCACATCCCCTGCACCCACTGGCTGCTATCTGAGATGGTGCCAACATGGTTACCTGGGGTCAGATCGTTGAAGAATTATTAGGTAATTTTGATAGACTTACCTCTACATCCTGTAGACCAGCCCCAACTTCATCTCCATGGACACAGCAGACCCCTTCCCAGTTCCCACCCAGGCAAAAGTACCTCACAAGACCCTTGTCCTCCATTGAGCATCCCATTCCAAACCGCTCACAAAGTGCCAAGGGTCCTTTGTTTGCACAAGACAAGATGGGAATGCTGACTCTGAAATGTTACCCTCAGACAGGGACAATTTCTGCTAGCTGAATCACATTAATTTCCTAAAGAAATACAAGAGGCCAAATCTTTCATGGGAATCATTCTACCCAAAAGTATAATGTTGGGCTCAGATATCCCAGTGACCCTCCTACCAAACCTGCCCCAGGTAATGTTGCCAATGAATTGTCTCTAACCCAGCAACAGCAAAGCAAGTCATGGGGTCTGGGCTTCCTTGTGGGCAGAGGCCAGAGTGTACCCCAGAGGTAAGATAGTCACCATTCCAGTCTGCCCCTCTGTCAGAATCAAAAAGCAAGCAAGATCCTTTCCGAGCCTTGCCCAGCACTACCAAAACATCATTTCAAACTTTTCATACCTCACCTTCAAGGGAAACCCCAGTCCAGTCCAGTCCAGTCGGCAGAGCAATGCTGGATCGCTTTCTGGTCTATCAAATGTTTTTGTGGTGGAACTATCTTGACCTGTCCTCACTAGAGATGTTGAGATTAACAGGTTTCGCTACAGACCACAATGAAAATCATAATGGTTTCCAAATCGTCACTATTTTAGAAGCATTATGTTCTCTGTTGTCCTCAAAAATACCTTTAGAGTTGTGAGTGAGTAACTTGCGTGTGTGATATCCTTGCCTCGCCTCAGCTGGTTGCTCTAGCTACCCTTTAGGAAGCTTACAGGGAGTAGACACAGTGTGAAAATGAGCAACATCTTAGTTTCATATTCTCGAAATAAGTGCTTAAGTCAACAGTGTGGGAGCATTTTGAATGTCCACAAAATGGCTAGGGGGTAGTAGAAGGGTAGTAGACAGTAGCAGATAGCAAATTTGCTAAACATGCCAAAAAAATAGCGACCGCCAAAGGTTCTGAGACATCTAATCTGCTCCGGCATCTCAGCCGTCGCAGTCCATCCATGAGCTGGTTAAGTGAAGTGCTGATTTCATGCAGTGCATCCCCCCCGGTGCAATCCGTTTCACAAAGGCGCTCCGCAGTGCACAGGCTCTCCAACACCCGTCCTTACAAACGTGATCCCGCATTACATTTTCGTGTTTTTTTTTTTGTCCTGAGCACATGGAACCCACCGGCTACATCCACCGCAAGCTGTGGAGTCCATGTCACTCGGGCAAAATGGCTGCATAACTCACGTCTCACCAAGGACACCGGTATGAGGCACTCTGACGGCAGCAGGGCCTTGCACCACAAATCTTTCTCATATAGGACAGTGGCGGAGCGGTGTGCAAACAGAGAGGACAGCAAGAGGACACTACACAATCAGAGCGATGAGAAGACATACAGTAACCATGGTCACCACCGGTCCACTTCTCTACATGACCATGTTCATGTATGTAAAACGTATAGAAAGTCTTTAAATTTTTGCAGGAAATTATATTGGTATGAACAGTACTCACAATAAAATGTAACATAAAAACTAATACTATTAATAGCTAAGAAAATACTAGTAAAACATATATATTTAAACATGGTATGTTTACTGTAGGCAATTGTTATTATGTGAATGTAAATTTTTTATGTATGTTAAACCAAACACTCGGAGCAGAAATAATTCGCCCTCAGAGACCACGAGCAAACAATGAGCTTTCGTAAGGTTTCTACTAAGTACAAGGGGAAAAAATGTGTGTGTGTGTGTGTGTGTGTGTGTACATATATAAAATTTACATAACACGTTTCATACACAGAGGCAACGCAAAGTGCTTTACCAAAACAAAGTAAAGCACGAAAGACATAAAGATAAATAATAAAATCAAAGCAAAGCTAAATGTGTCAGAGGTAAAGAGTTAATATTAAAATAAAAAAATATAAAAGAATGTAATAAATTAAATTAATGTAACAACAGCAATAATAATAATAATAATAATAATAATAATAATAATAATAATATGCAGTGAAATGTAAACAACATTAGATTATTTTAAGGCATGGGACAACCGGAAAGTTTTCAGTCTGGGCTTTAAATTCGTTACCATTGGTGCATATCTAAGATTTTTTTGTAGTCGGTTCCAGCAGTCGATGGTCTGACAGCTACAGACTGCTTCGCCATGTTTGGTTCTAATTCTGGGCACCACTGAATGACCATTTCCTGAGGACCTGGGTTTGTACTTTATAAGCATATCTGTGATGTTTACATATATAATATGTTCATAATGCAATCGTTTGACCAAGTGTTGGGAAAAACTCCGGCAGACAGGGGAACAATTAGAGGTCAGGGATCCGATGGGTTGGGAACATCGAAGAACGCGGAAGCCCCTATAAAACGCAAAAAAAAATGAACTTTGTGACAAGAAATACAGCGGACATTTCTAATTACAAGCTCTCAGTTATATTCCCAGTCCTGCTGGAGTTGAGTTCATTATCCAAACCATCCAGTGATAAAGGTCCCTGGCCCACAAGTAGGGAGCAAGGTTATTCTAATTACCCGTCCTCGAGTCCCCCCCGAGGTTGTGACATTTCCATTCAAGTCACCTGCTCCCAGGCATGACATAGAATGAGGTCATTTACAGCTGTGAATACAAATTTCTGGAAAGAGACGGCAAAGTGACAGCTTCTCCTTGCCGCCCAGCTCCATGTTCCGGACACTTCTGCTGCAGCTTTGGCGTGAAAAACGAGTGAATCCCGCACAGCTATCGCACCTGTATATCAAAGTGAGGTCTGACCCCCCTGAGTGTCCAGTGAGCGGCTACTCTGTGCGTACAGGAAGAAAATATTGGTCATTTTTAAAATATAATTGGGAATGCGTTGTTCTTAACAAGGGGGCTTTCACACCGCCAGCTTGCAATGGGCTTCAAGAAAGCGTCAGTCTCCTTTCCCGTTGTCTTAGGACCAGAGCGGAACCATCTGTCTCGGCAATATGTTCCAGTGGAATAATTGGGAGACCAGATCTGTGCAGCTCCTACGGACACCTTTCAAATACGTGTGGCGAGGGGCGGGCCTGGTGGTACGAGGGCTCGGCCGCGAGAGCGAGACCGAGGCGAGGCGAGGCGGGGGCGCGGTGACGTCTCGGGCTGATCTCGGGCTCACTCGTAATTCGCTTTGTTTGCGGGCCCCTCGCCGGCTGCCTTGCTCTTCGAAAGCTTCGCGGCTTAAGTGGTCATCTGGTCCGCGAAGCAGGGTTTTGCATTACAGCACCGGCTGGCATCGTGCTTAGAGGTTTATTAATCACACTTATTTATTATGCAGTCAGGATAATAATTTTTAACTGAATTTGTTAGCAGGCCATTGCGTTAGATTTACTCCAGCTTTGCAATGACTGCGACTTGAGCTTTTTTATTAGCTGGATTATACACAAACTTATCATTATGCACCCTCCTATATGCTACATAATTTTATTGCCTTATTTTCATTTTGTTTTTTTTCCCCCCGCCGGATAATGAATTATTAATAATGAAGGCTTCAATATGGATTGTTTCAAAATCAATCCGGTTTCTGTTGCTACGAGATTTTCCTCGGGGCTATGTGTGGAAAAGGCCAAATGCATTCTGCGCCAAATAAATTTTGAGTGTGTGTGTGAGAGAGAGAGAGACTCAGAAACATCATTATAATCCTCAGCGATTTTGATTATCTTATTTGCTATGTTGAACAAACGGCGGAGCATTTGTTTCCACCCCGTTCGTCATCTGTGGCTTCTGTGCTCTTTGGAAATTTGTTCACAGCGCTGTTCGCCTCAGCCGGGGAGGCGTGAATTTGCACGCACACGACTGCGCGGTGCATTATTTTCGCTTGAAAAAGTCAGGTAGTCCCCGGCGAACAGACTTCTCTCATAATAAAGCCGAGACGGGCGAGCCTGTCCTTGAAAAGTGGTGCAAACTGACCTTTTTGAAGGCACCTAACAGCAGATTCGTGATTCTCAACAGGGTTTTTAAGGCCATGGTTTAAAGGTAAACCTGAAGAAGATGCACTCTATGTGAAGGCACTTGTTTGTCTGATGGCCCACACACACACACAGGTGTAAAACACCTGCACCACATTCTCTAGGCCTAGTGTTGTTGTGGGCATGGGAAGAATTTTGATTTTTACTGGACAAACATTTTCCTTTGCAGTTAATAACTCCCGCATATTAATTTTTCTCATCTACAGTCGTGCTTCTTCTCATCTACAAGGGCAGCTTCACAGATAGACATAAAGTTTGGCCAGTGAACGACCACTAGATGAGCACCCAGTGCCGAGGAGTAAAATCTGAACCGCATCCAGAATGCTGATTCGCTCCATGCGGAGCTGGAAAGGTCTGCTTAAAGCCTGATGCTTGGATCCCATGAGAATCAGTGTGAGATGCTGAGCTCTGGCACGATGCGGACCCTGTTCGGACACGCCGCTGAGCTATGGGTAAGCGCGCCGCTTCCGCCCGAGCAGTGGGAATGCCGAATTAAATGTTGCAACAAAGGGAACGCGCCTTCAATAATTCATGGCGCTCGGTTCTGCGGCATCACCCTACCATTCATCTGCAGCCTCATTACACCATTATTGCAGCCTTGGCAGGGATGGCTTCCGTGCAGTGCGAGCAGAGCTACAGTCTCTGTCACCGCACGCACGACACAGGCGCGTCAACCAGGCCACCTTCTTTTTTTTCCAATTTTAATGGAAAATATTAGCAAAATATTAACCCCAGTCCGCTACGCCACACCGTTCTCCTCGCAAACTGAACGCGGAAATATTTCAGTTTGGCTCTTCTGCTGCATCCATGATCCAAGCTTCTAAGTAGCTTCTCATTAACGCCGTCCTTTTCCCACAACGCCTCACTCGCGACGGCCGCGTTGGAGACTTAAACGCTGCCCCCGGGTACGCGAAAGCTGAAGAAAATGGCAGCCGCGGAGCGAAATGGCGCCGGTCCGCCAACCGGCGGCCGGGATCCCTTCCGACGCGTCTTTTTCTCCGCGTCCCTCTCGGTCCGCTTCGTTTCTCAGCACAGGGGTCTGCCGCTTCCCCGTCTAGAGCACCGACTGAAATTTCCGACAACGCAAACAACCCCCCACCCAAACTCCCAACAACCCCGAAACCCACCGGTGCCCCAGAAGTCACTCCAGAGACGACTTCCCGGCATCCTGCCTCATGGCGCTCGGAGCTGTGGGAAATCCGCGTAATTGCCTCGGTTAAATGATCTAATGGCTTTCAATTATTCAGCGGAGGAATCGGATACAAACCCTTGATCATCCTCATTGCCAGGACTCATTGTCTCGCACAGGAAGATGAGACGGCGCTTACGAAAATCCTCCGGAATGTTCTTCCGTAAGAAGTTGTCTGCGGTCTTGGACGCGGGGGTTATCCTGTCCCCGCACAACAAGCGGGGGCCCTCACAAACCCAGATCGGGCGCCTCCGTCTGAAGCCTACCGTAAACATGCAAATTCGCGCCTGCCGCCTCAAACCCGCCTTTCGTCCTGCCACGCGTGCGATGGGAATATTTACCATTAGTCACCCCGCCGCGGCGCGGATCACCGTTAACTTTTCACGTTTCAGAGGAAACGCACAATTACGCCGCTGTGTTTTTGTTGTCTTTACCGGGGGCATCATTTCAGTTCCTGCTCCTCTAGAGCTCAACAGGAAGCCTTTTTGGATGGAAACCACGGCTGACTGTAAAGGAGCTGTTGCTCTAGTCGGTATTTAAAACAGCTGCCCCCCAAGTTCCTGTGCAAAAAAAAAAATACAGTCAGTTTTCTCCATAGAGCATAGATACGCGGGTGACACAGAAAATACACACACCTACGCACGCAACCACCAAATCTCGGCCACATCTTACAGATCAGCCTGCGTCAACTCAGCAGCAAACACAGACACACAGTATGTGCACAGAAAATAATACACCCCCATCGTACACACAAACCCTCCATTTAACTAATCCTGTCTCAGCTCACTGGGACCTCGCAACACCCTGGAAGACCTGATATCTGACCATGTCACTTCTGCATGTCTCATAAAGCTCAGGAATAGATTTTAAATCATCATGAGCTGTAGGCAAACATCTCCATTGGTTCCTGAAAGCAGATGAGCATCACTCTCTTGTATCGCGGTACTGATCGCTATATCAATAACAATGTGTCTCGGGCAAATCTGTAGCGTCTTTAAAATGCCCACCTGGCTGACAAATAGCAGCATAAATTGTATTGGGGGTTGAGAACACATCGTGGAGAGAGCTGGTTGAGGCTGAGTTATAGACTTATAATCTTGGTGCAGATGAGAGAAACGATCACAAATTTTCGCAGCGCCCCTGTATCCGTACAGTCGTTTTCCAATTTCAGCCCAGTTTCAGCCTGATGTTACTTCATGCTTTGTTACTCTGCCCCTGACTTTGCACTTCAAACCATCCTTGTTGGATCTGCTGAAACCCAAATCCACGATCAATAGTAATGCTGTATTTTATTCTCATAGCGCCGTCACTTTGTGTTCTTCTCACACCTGAGATAAACTATACCCACCCCCCGACATCTTAATACGAATAAAACGTTCCACTGCTCCCACATTATTTCTGTATTAGTAGACAGTCAAAGCTAATATCTCCATAGGTCAATCCGCTGACTTTCAGAAGGCCAGGAAGAAAGTAATGGCTTCATTTTTCATTTAGCGAATTAACGGGAACTAATTTTGCACTTCTTCGTTTTTTTTCTACCCGTGGCTCCAATTTAAAATGTCTGCTTTGTAAGCCTTTCTGTGCATTTTAAACATGTTTATCTATTTCCCATACAGTTGCATCATTTATCTTCCCCCCTTTGGGTGCAGAAAAATGTCTTCCAAGCAGATACCTTTATTAAGTTACAGACGGCCACAAATTGTTATTTTTTTGAAACTGGTAGACTGGAATCTAATATTTAAAGGCTGTTGGAGGCATCTTGGGAGCCTATTACTGCAGGTTAACCTCAAGGCCTCGACTGAGAGGGAGGAGGTCCGACGGGGGGGTAGTGAGGCAGGTGCAGGAAGGAACATGGATCACCAGGTTGTCAGAACAGGCCACATGGAACAGGTAGAATCAGTGCTGAAAAACGGTGTACCCGCCAGTCCTCCATGGGCACTCATATTGCAGAAGCAGTCAAATTATTACATTTTTTTCTGCCAGCTACAGATGTTGAACTTGGTCTTTCGGAGCAGCGTTTCCTCCCTTGCTGGTGCTCATTTCCACATTCATACCAGAATTTCTGCTTTCTTGAAGGCTGCAGGTCATTGCCGAAAGAATCACGATGTGCGGTCAGCGGCTCGGTTACGGGGGCACAGGTGGAGCTGCTGTTGAGAGCGGCAACAATGCCTCTTGGCTGAGTTAACCAAAAAAGGCCCTTGCACTGTACAGCCGTTTACTGATCGAGTTTCTAAAATAACAGCCAGAGTAATGTCGTCCGGTTAAAGAATCGCAAATGAGGGGGAAGGACGGCATCTTCTGGAAATCTTTTTTTTGGGGGGAACCATCCTTTACATTGATAAAAGCAGAAGGCCGGATACCCTTGCTCTCACACTCAATCCCTCGGAGCAAAGTGCTGCTTATACACAGGGGCTCCACTGCCGAAGGGGCCCTGGCACGATCTCGCTTGTCCGCCCCATTACATCCCACTTGCTCAGGCTACACCCTCCTCCCTCAAAGCAGAGGCGTCCATCCGGCTTGAGCTACAAATTTGCATCTTGCCAACTGTAATATTTTCAACCAAGGTCAGGAAATTTACTTAAGGGTAGAGCAGCAACGTTCCACCACCGCCTCACATCCAGGACCCTCGGAAACACGGTATAGCGCATCCAAACCAGCCACACGGACCCCAGCAGACAGAGAGCAAGTTATTCATGCAAAAAAACACCCAGTTAACCCTTAGGGGTGTCCAACCCCAAGCAAGCAGAGCTTCTGAATTTTCTCCGTTATGGTACAAATGCTTAGAAAAAGAGGCCGGGTTACATGGCCGCTTGAAAAGTGCGACAGCATAAACACTGCATGTCCTCTGAGCATTTGCCAGGTGCTCTGGTTTCCTCCCGCAGTCCAAAGACATGCATTTCACATGTACCGGTCACCTCAAATCGCCTATGTATGTCCGTGCTATGCTGCTCCGGTGTACACACGTGCAAATGACTGTAGGGAGTCGGTTCCATGTGTCCAACCCTGCAAGCCACCTTAAATAACGGAGTCAGATAAACTCTGCATAGTTGTCCTTGGAGAAAAGCTCCTGCTAAATGGGCAAATGTAAAAGATGCTAAAGTAGATGGCGTGGGTCACAGGGATGGAGGATGCTGCTGTAGAAAGGGATGTGGGCTGTAGTCATCGCTGGGACCCTCTGTAGACCAACGATGGTGTCCTGCCAGGGAGTGACCGCTGACCGTTTGCGTCCCCGATCCGAGGAGCAGAGCACCCAGCAGGGTCCTGTTTGATACCAACACCGTCTTTGGACGAAGGGTTCGAATTCGGGTGCCGGGCAGCCAATCTGGAAGGTGGACCCTCGGCTGATCCTCCACTGTGCCCTGAGCTTCCTGGACTCGGTCTCTTCTGGGATTGGGCAGTATAAGAAGAGGGGGTGATGAATATTCATAGCCACATGTTACGTGCTGTCATACAATCGTCATGATGCCCGCTGAGCTACAAAAGATTAGCTTCACATTTGCTCAGCATTAGCCAGTTGCCCAACAACACGAATCAAGTGTGTCAGAAGCTGAACACACGTAGCGTTCACATATGGGGAAAAATGTCTGCGCATCGGTCAGATTTCAGACGTTACGGATCCTTTTCCAAATTTATCACTTGTGAGCCGAGATGATGTTAGGAAATTCTACCTACCAGCATGCTGTCCTCTGTAATCTCGCTTAGTTCTGAACCTGTTTTGGCTTTTGGTCCCATCCAATATTTCCTTTGGTTTGACAGTGAAAACAAATACAGCCTCATTTGGTTCCCCCTGGAAAGCTGCTGAGATATCAGAACAAAAGCAAAGAGAGGAGAGAAGCAGCTGTGAAATTTCTGCAGAGCTGCACCTTTGAGGGACACTGGGAGCTCCTGGTCTGGTAGACCTGCAGCAATAAAAGTCCCCAAAAGCCTGGTCTAGTATTGCTTTCTCTTTCTGTCAGGTGAGATTAAACTTGAAAACAAGGCTTAGGTTCAGCACCTCAGAAGACTTGATCCACACAAATGCTAAGCCAGGCAGGAAAAAGAGAAGAAAGATCTGTCCTGCCATCCTTAAGCAAAACTGTCCGTCTTCCCCTGCTTCTTTGGTTCCCCTCAAAGGCCTGAGCTTCAGTCAAATAATTACAAGCTGCTTGTCTGGGAAATATGGAGGCATTTTGTTCTTCAGATGATCCATTCCAGTACATCCCGTGAACGGACCTGCAAAAAAGAGAGCGGCACAGGAAATTTCTTATAAATTAATTCATTTTATCCATGCATTCACTGTGCTAATCTGTGTAGTATTGCAGTGCATTAAAAATTCAAATTTTATTCATTTTGGTTTCCCCTCCCACTGAGCCTGGGGAGGCCTGAGAAGGTGAACCCAGACCCTCGTGTTCCTTGCCATGGTCTCCATCTCCTTTCAGGAATCCCCAAACCAGATGCAAAATTAAAACATTTTCCCCAGAGCCAGTTTGTGAGTTTATCTGTGAGAAGTGGCTGCTGAAGGACTCAACAGACACCAGCACAGAGGCAGATATCTCTGCCAGAAGCAGATGCCGGAGGTACAGGGTGTGGCGCTTCCAAATGGCGCCCGCCCTGCCCTCTAGGCTGTGCTGGATCCCCACCTCCTTCAATTTCCTCATTAATTCAGTTACCATCTTGTGTCGTTTTTTTATTTCTTTTTGTCACTGAAAGGTTGGGTCGCAGTTTTGCACAGATGTTAAAGTGTGACTGAAGCTCAACTGTCGCAGTGTGAGAAGAGCCGCCCTGCGGTTTTTGCCTTTGCACAGTCAGAATCTCCACTTTGGTTGCTACAACGTCTGTGTCAGCGCTGACCTTTTTCCTTCCGGTCAGAGAGCATCCTGAATTCCCAAAAGCGCTCACGGAGTGAGATTCTTTCCGAAAGAATGTCGGCTACAGCGCGGTTCCGCCATGGCTGAATCCTGAATGGGCTGCGCACTGTCTCAAGTACAGGCCCTTGTGCTTTTGGTCAGAGTCACGACCATTGTGGTCTTTCGGTCTTATTTACTGCCATTGCACAGTCAGCCAGTGCAGATGTTATGCAAGAATAAACAAAATGACTTTTTCAGTGTTTGTTCTGCTATTAACAACCCAAACCCTGTACCCCTGCGATCCAGGTGATCAAAGTCAAGCATGAATCATAATGATTCAGAAATTACAGTCAAATGACAAAAAAAAACAAACCGTCAACAAATATTTTTTTCCCACCAGTTTTTTTTTTTCCCCCAACTTATACTCATCGCTGTGAGATGCTTCAACTCATGCCAGTAGGGACTCTGTTTTTTTGGATAGTGTGTTATAACATCCACTGTTCTCTCTTGTGCACTCTTTTCATGTCAATTTATCCGTAGCATCTATGCTATTATAAGTATTACTTTGCGGAATATTAAAAATGAAAGGACACGAATATCTGTTTTTTATTTACTTTTCATTATCTCTATTCATTATAATGTTTTCATTATTATTCATCTCAGTCTTAGTGAGTTTTTGTGTTACTGAAGCAAACATGGGAGTGAGTTTGTGGGCCTGGGGATGCTTAAAAAATGAGCAGCCATTATGTCTCCAGCTTATGAGATTTCATTTTACAGGCCCAATTTCCAAGAACATGTTACACCTACACATATAGGGAACTGCTGTACATGAAGCTAAATGCCAAATAAGGTAGGAATTTACATTACATTTACATACACTGCCCAGCCAGAAAAAAGTGACACACTGTAATATTTCGTTGGACCAGCTTTAGCTTTGACTACAGTACACATTCGCCGTGGCACCATTTCGATAAGCTTATGCAAAGTCACAACATTTATTTCCGTCCAGAGTTTTCTTCATTTTTCGCCCAACATCTCGTATCAATGACGGGAGAGTCGGACGGCCGCGTAAAGTCTTCTCCAGCACATCCCAAAGATTCTCGATGGGGTTAAGGTCTGGACTCTGTGGTGGCCAATCCATGTGTGAAAATGATGTCTCTCTCTCATGCTCCCTGAAGCACTCTTTCACAATTTGAGCCCCATGAATCCTGGCACTGTCATCTTGGAAGAAAAAATCCATTGATGGAAAAACCTGCTCATTCAGTCTATTCAGGTAGTCAGCTCACCTCATTTTTTGGGCACATAACCTTGCTGAACCTAGACCTGTGCAACTGAAGCAACCCTACATTAAATCCAGGTGGTCACTTTTTTTTGGCCGGATAGTGTATGTATGTGAATTCAGAGCATTCCAAACAAGAGTTCCTACTTACCAACTTTATGTATGTTATTTCCTTTCCTTATTGTCGCAATTAGATTTTTCAGCTTCAGAGGATGTTGTGGAGCTGCTGGTCTGTGCAGTGCAATGCAATACAGTGCAGTGTCCCTGCCTGGCCAGCAGGCGGCGATCTGTGCTTATTAATGGATGAGCTGGCCTCCCAGCGTCCTTCTCGCCTCTGGATTTTTTAAAAAAAAAGTTGGTTTGGCCTTGTATAATAATATATTGTCTGTGTAAATAAATTTTAAAGTTTGAAACGTCCTTTGTCCATGCTGTGTATTTATTTGACTACTTGACATATTTTCGCTTCCTTACCCAGGGCTGTGCTGAGTGTAAAGCAGCCATACAAGCAAGAACATCACACAGAAATACACACAGTCTTCAAGATGAATAACTTGGTGGTTGCTAAGCGCCACAGTGTCTTCATTGTCTTTATGTGCGCTTAAGTAGACACGGTCGCTGTTTATCTTGTTCCTCCTGAACAGCTGGTGGTCAAAACAGCCCCAGGTGGGAGCAATGATGGCTGAAATGTGAAGCTCTTTCTCTCTCTGCTGAGGGAGGACGAGATCCCAGGATGCCACTTGGCTGAGGAATGTCGCTGTCGACGGAGGGGTTGCCGCAAGGAGACCTGTGAGACACCAGCTTTGTGTCTGCCTGATGACCTGAGTTAAACTTCTAGCCCTTGGAGCATTCTGGCCCGAAAATGTCCCTTTGTGAAACAGTTTATGTTCCAGCAGCGCCGCCTGGCGGTGGTCTTCACCTGACAGTCAGTTCTCACTTTGGGGGGGGGGGTGCAGTGAAATAGTTTTTTGGACAGATGCCCTCAGACTGACCTGCAGGAAAAAGAAGCGGAGGCAACAGGGGGTTGTGGACAAAGGCAGAGGATTTGGACTCCAGGTGGGGAAAAAAAATCTGGTTTAGTCAGCACTAGAGTGTTTTCATGTAAAGTCTAAAACAATGTATATATAAAATTTTTCCATCCGTCAGTAACCTAATTTGCCCAGTGTAGGGTCACAGTGGTGTGGAGTCTATCGTAGCATCAAAGGGTGTGAGGCAGGGTAGACAATGGACATGATGTTGGCACAAATCACATATACACACATTGAATCTAAGCGCAATTTAGATTCCCCAGTTCACCACAAACACATGTCCTTTGGGAGGAAACAGGGGAACCCTCATGAAAGTGGGGACAACATGCTCACCCCATCGCATCCGAACCAACCTGGAACCTGCGGTAGAACCCACCACCTTGGAGCTGCGAAGCATTAGCTTGGCCGTGTATAAAATTTAATGATTAATAAATTGTCTAATGATTATGAAGATACTGGTTTCAAATTTAGCCAAGAGTGCAACGAAAAAGGAATAAATGTAACAGTGCCAAACTGGTGAACGTGGCAAACCTGCCTGCCAGTGTATGTGTGGTGAAGCTTGTGAGCAAAAGTTGGCATTAATGATTACAGGCAATGTGCTTCACGGGTGCAGGTGCCATCCTGTACCGTCAGGGCCCCTGCGCATCATGGCTGCCCCTGCCCCCAGCATGCCAAGCTCTTAACTGCAGGTTCCTGTTTTGTGGTGGAACTGTGAGGAACTGAGCAAGGTTGGGCAGCTCAGCCATCTTACACACAGAATTCTGCTCCAAACCCCCACCTTTGAATCTCGAAACCACACAGTAATCTTTGTTACCAAGCATCACAACCCAAAAATATTCTTGCAGGTCAGTGCCGTGGTGCTGTCCTTCCTCCCCGTGTTGCAAAAACCTGGATTGCACACCATCTCTGGAGTCTCCATGCTGCAGCCACCCCTCATCTTGCAGCATAACAGCTTGGTGGTTAAGAAGCTTGTGAAGAAAGAGCTGTAGACCTGGGTCCTGCTGTTTTACCACTGATGTGAACTGTGTTTGCCTGCAGCTTTCTGCTGTAAAACTCCAATGCCTTTGAAACTTAACACTGCCTACCAAGCCTGTTTAACGCGGACCAGCGGTGTAGAAATCCGGGCGAAATTCCTCCAGACGCGTTGCTGGCGTGCTGCACACGTTTGGTTGTATTTTACAGATTTGCAGTTGGATGTTAAACCACTGCAGGGCAATTTCTCAACTAATCTGAGGGCTCGTGATTGCAATTGCAATAACAGAGATTAATAAATATTAGCAAGTGTTTAAGCCTTGGGTGGTGCAAGGTGTAATGGGTGGTCACCAGAAGGGCAGAACTTCTGACCCGCAGGTTGTTTACTCAACTAGCAACTTCTTAAGAATCTACTGAACAGCTGAAACAGTTTGTGGCATAGACTGATATCATGAGAGGGAGCCGACATTGTGATGCCAACGGTCCGGCCTTTTCCTTAACCGTTTCCACTGTGAGCAACATGAAGGGAATCACACAGCAGGGTGAGCACAGATTGTGGATCACGACTACACCGATGGCAACTGGAACGTTGCTGGTGGTTTCTTAAAAAAAATTAATGGGGTCCTGTCATTTTTTTAATATTATCCTTATTTCAGGGCGACACCCTTGGTCGTGGCCAGGTCTCCGCAACGTGCATGTGAGCACGGTGTAAAGGCTAAGCGTTCAAATGTAGGAGGATGTGGCAGGGAGATAGAAAACGGCGCCGATGTTACCAAGGGAAGCATCTGCTGTTTCCCGTCCATGGTTCTTGCATAACTGTCTGCTGCTCAAAGGAGGTTCAAAACCCAATTTTTTTTTTTTTAATAAAAAAGGCAAACCTTTTCGCAGGGAAGTAGTTCCAGCAAGAAGTTTCCATCCTCTGCACCTCCTCACCTCTTTACTGGAGGGTTTCGTTCTTTTCATTGACAGTGCAGCAGGGGTCACGACCCCAGCAAAACTTTAAATAATGCAGGAAATGCTCTCCTCCTTGGCTCTGCAGCAGTGCCATGCAGGCATGTTAGTTCCTCACACTGCGCTGTTTAAGTCTCTTCCGAGAGCGGAATTACTGCAGGTAGGCAAAAACCTGTTTAGTCGACCGTTTAAGTGCTCCCATGTAAGCCAGACAGGTAGAGCCCACATTCCAATAGGCGTGGTGTTTGGGAAGCGGCACCCAATATGGAGGGCGGTATCATGGCTTATGTTGCCTCCCTTTGACTTGTTGGACAGCGATGGCCATGAATCATCTCACTGGACAGGAAGTGGGTGTTGGACCCAGCTTAGCACTGTTACTGCCTTTGTTGGGGTGTTGGCACCGCATCGGTTGATATCAGCAAGCTATTGAGTGTTAGATTTTTTATTTCTGCAGTGAGTAAATAGATCGGGAGATATCTCCGATGCTCACAACTCGTGTTTCTTTAACAGAGGAGACACAGGTTGCGGACAAGCAGCTCGGGCGCCGACCTGCAGCATCCCAGTGCATTCTGGGTGATGAAATTTAGTTATGAAGTGATTATCATTAATGTAATAATCTGCTGCTAGGTGTTTTGTATCACGCTGTGAGGTGATCACAATATCATGTTCGACAGACGTCAAACAGTTGTGTCCTGGGCTGAAACTGTTCTTGGACTTCACATGTGAGTTATAAGACTTTATCTTCTGATGCGAAGAGTGAGCAGCAGCCCTCAGCAGATTGGCTCAAACAGCACCGCAAAGGAAGCATTTTTAGCTGATTTTTAGGAAATTGACTCCATGCCTTAAGAAGGGTGATGCTCTGCTACAGGAATAGAGTGCAAGCAAGTTCTGCAGGTGACTCGTGGGCCACTCCATCTTGGAAAGATTTTGTAGGTTATATCAGCCATGGGAATGGTCCAGGTGAGAGTGGGCCAAAGGCACTGGGCGGTTTACACTGTAACCCGCTCTGTCAATAATCAAGGGTGCTTTCACTGTTCAGTTAAGCAGTTACACATCAGGGAGAAGGGCGCCCTCTCGTGGGGGTCTGTGCACCGCAACCCCGGCCTCCTTCCTGCCGGAGCCAACAGGCAGGCCTGGGCGCTAAGCTAATCTTGCTCATGACTACAAATGGACTTTGTCACTTGGGAGAATAAAGCAACATCAGAGGACGGCGAACCAGCAGCCCTGAGCGCCTCAGCAAAGCATTCAGAAACAATGTCACAAATTTGATTTGGAAGTCATTATGCTAACCAGCTATTATTTGTTCACTTAGCAGTCGCATTGCTCCAAAATAATTTACGATGTTATATTTGTACTCTGAGTTACGTACATTTGTACGGCTGGGTAATTTTTTTACTGGCGCGTTGTAACGTTGGGGATCCTAGCACAGGAGCAGGGATTCAGGCCTGAGCTTTTCCAAGAGCGAGGCAGCCATCCTAACCACTAGGCCACCTGCTGGCTATTACTATGTACTGATTTATTTTAATTATAGTGCTGGTGGCGTCATTTTATGGGACTAAAGATTAGATATTTTTTAACTGTAGTGGCACACCTGTCCAAAATAACTGGAAGGATGCAAACTGAGATTATCTTTCCGCACTGTAACCAGCCCACTGAAGATGCCTGGTGGTGAGATGAGTGCAATAAAACTGTACGGAGAGTAACTGCGTCTGAGAATATGGGTGTAGTTACTTGCATGTAAGGTATGACCTTGACCAAAGTGTGTGCACGTTTGTATCAGGCGTGCAGTCACAGCAGGTTGCGACGCACCTTTCATCCAACCCCACTTGCTACCTGAGACACATTAAGACAAAAGGCACGAATCTCATCTTATCACTGCAGCCTTAGGGTCAAAGGTTGATTTCCTCTCAGAAAGCTTAGTCACAATGAATATAAAGCTCCGCACACAATATTAAAGGAATGCCTCCTCCCCGGTGCTGAGTTATGAAGTAACCTCATGTCTGCAGAAGTGGACTTCGCAGTCAATTTCGTGCCTCTGTGCGCCGCACACCTGATGCCCTGTTTGCCTCCCCAAGTCGACGCCTCCCCTCGCAGCCATGAGCTGAGCGGGTTCCCGCTCGCCAGCTTGGAGTCACTCATTAACTAGCACGCACTGCTGCATCGCCTGGGGACACAGCACCAATGAGGATGTCGACAGGTCCACAGTGCCACAGCGCTGGGTTCTGCTTCCCAGTGTCTGCTTCCCAAATATTCAAAATCAGAATCAGAAAAACTTTATTATCCCAAAGGAAATGACTTCATCCCGAAGGAAATTACTTATATATTGGTGAATATTGGTAAATATTGTTAAGACCAGATGGTTATTTGTAGAGTCTTTTCTGAAGGAAACAAGTGACTTTTAGCAGCTCAGTTCACGGCTTCTGAGAAGGTAACTGCTGCAAAATTCATCTTACCCATCAGTGCCCCCTGAAGTACAGCAATGTTTGCATTTTTATTATGAATTACAGAGTTTCAGAATTACAGAAGATTAACTATCTATTGCATCATCATACCTGCCTACTGGGCCTCCTACTTTCCAAACTTCACATCAACCGTACAAATTTCAGAGAAGTACTGCACCTCGCTAATACGGTGTGGTACAGAGCTTACTTCTGCCCCTGCTGGGAGCTGGCGGTACTGCATATGATACAATACTTATTTTTAGCACAAAGTCTCTTTATTTTTAACATCTTTCTTTTTAAAGATTATGCTTAAAGCTTAAGCTTTCGTGTTATGGGGTTCTTTATCAGCCATGGTGTGAGGAGTTCCGTTGCGAAAAAAACAAAAGCTCATGCTTGTCCTTTTGTTTAAAAAAAATCAGCAATAAAATTTAGCTTCAGCTGCAGTTTGCTAGACAGATGTATAACTGACGTCATCATTTCTAACTTGCTGCATGGGATGTGAGTAATTTAAACAATTTTAACTGATTTAAATGAGTTCCGTATAATGTAAGGTCTAGGTTATAATAAACTGCAGTGTGTAAAAATATTGTACTTGTACTGAATATTGAATGAAACTGTGCAAAAAACATGCTGAGACAGATTCACGGGTCGTCCTGTAGCATCCTTTTTATTAACTATGGTATATTTATTACAAAATGTATCCCTCGTTCAAGGCCAAAAGAACGGTGCCCCCCTTTGGGGAATTTCTCATTTCATCATATTTGAATACCCTTGATATAGCTAAAACAGTTATGAAAAAACGTAGCCACTGAATTGTATCGTTTCTTTAATTTGCAAACTTTGTTAACTTATATCCTTTTTTAACTTTCTTTCGTTTAAAAGTTGCAGCTACACCTGCGCATGTGCGTGATGTTGTGTTAAGAGGGACACTCGGGTCATCGCTCTTAAAATAAATGGGAAACGAAAACGTAAATAGGAAATGAAATTAGCGCCGTCAATTCTGCGCGCTATTATGACTGAAGGGAATGAAAGTGACTCAGCCGAGTGTCAAAGGAGCGGGCGAGCTTCTAGTCAATATGGAGTTTAAAAGTTTGCATGTGTTTGCATGTTTAAAGGGGAAATTACGGTGAAACATTATTGCGATCGGTGGATTAAGGCTTCCTGCTTGGATCGCCGTTTCGCATAAGCAGCTGCAGCTTTGGACGTTGGATGCAGTGAGCTTGCATGTTCGCCTGGGGATTCCTCCGGGTGCTCCGGTTTCCTCCCACAGTACAAAGGCATGTGTTCAGGTGAACTGCGTTCTGTGTGTGAGACTGGTATCCCCTCTGACGTGTGTCCTGCCAGCAATAGGCTCCGGACCACGGCGACCCCAGGGGAGTCATTTTCGAAATGAACCGACACCTCCTCTAGAAAAATAAATGCATGTTAAAATAAATATCTGAGCAGGTTTCGTCTTGACTGCCGTCTTACGCACTGTTTACCTGGTGAGTGGAGGAGGGGTCACCGGGGAGGTCCTGAATTACACAGAGAAACGACGTCATTTTACTGACTACTGTACACAAACGTCAGAAAAGCACTTCCTGGATCCCTGTAATAAAGTCAGCAACCAACCTCCAAATTTTGGGCAGCCGGGGCTTCACCTGTCTCCGCTCCCCGCCATGTATGAAATAACTTTGGACCCAACGGATGAAAGGATGCGCTTCGTGTGACGTCATACAGTAACTGATTAAATTTACAGTATTTACTCTGCGGTGAAAAGTTGGACCCCAGCTTAGTTCCGGATCCCTTATGGGTCAAGATGACTTTCGGTTCTATTTAACAACCAGTGCTTCGCATGGACAAACACAGATATGAACGCATTAGTAACATCGCTGAAATGTAACATCAGTTCCTGTGTTACAAAAGTATACAACCGTAAAAAGTTTACCGGTACATTTCTTCAAAACACGTAATAGTTTTATGACGTTTCAGTTGTCACATGTTGTCTCATCTCCTTTCACTGTACAATAATAATAATAATAATAATAATAATAATAAATTTAAAAAAAAACAGGGTTGACAAGGTATGGAAGTTCAAATCCGGGTCAGTCTGTGTGGAGTCCGGACGTTCTCCCTGGTGTCTGCGTGGGTTTCCTCTTGGTGCTCCGGTTTCCTCTCACAGTCCAAAGAAACGTGTTTCAGGTTACTTGGTGACTCTAAACTGCCCGTAGTGACTGAAATAATAAGAAGAAGACATGGAGAAGACTCTACATGAACACTGAACTTTTATAGTCATAATTAATGCAAGAATAAACATGTGTTACAATTTAAGCTGCAGTGGTGATGCTGGGGCTGAGCTATTTATTCAGAAATAAAGATATAATGATCTGTTCATTCCTTGGTACAGAACCATATTATCCATGGACAGTGAAGGGACCACGTGAGGATGCGGCGGGGACACCAAAACTTATAAACACCAAACTGTACATCAGACAGTAAAAGCAGAAACAACTGTAAAGGCAACAATACTGTAAAATAGCACTAACGTGCTGTACAAGCTATATAAAATATATTAAAGGATCACTTAAATCCTTGTAATTTACAGAATTAATGGTAATTAATTAGCCTTAAATAAAGTAAATTAATGTTAGCTGGTGGTTAAAAGAAAAGAATGTAAACAGTATATGCAAATAAAGTGGGCATCTTCTCACCCCAAAATGTAGCAAAACTGGATTCAGTAATTTTAGGCGTAGTTGTCGTACCACAGCATATGGATATTCACATAATGTTCATGTAAGCCCCCCCCCCCCAATTTCCAGCCTGGTATCAAAGGATCAGTAAAGTATGAGTAGTGAGAGGACTTCACAAGGTTTAATCAAAGAAATGGCGACAATAGTGGAATTCACCGTGTAAATGAGCCACGTATTGAACCCCAAACCCTGCGGCGTGGCGATGCGAGCCGAACCTGAATGATATGGGGGGGGGGGGGGTCTTACGAATGTAAATGATCCGAGTTTCCTAGTTCAGCAGTTTGTGAAAACGAAAAAGAAACAGTTTAAAACTTCCCTCCCCCCCGTGTATCCGCGTTAGGTTGATATTAAGGGTTACACATCGGGTCGCGGGGGGTCAATTCCTCGAAAAAAAAACGATTGTTTTGCAGGACCCGGGTCCTTGATGGCGTTGGCCACGTGTAACGTTTGCGCATCTCGTCCTCAGTCGCCCCCTCCCATCCCTCCCTCCCTCCCGCTCCCAGGGGCAGTAGGCTCAGTTCGAGAGGATGTGGACTTTAAACTTTAAACCATCGCGTAGTTTTAACGCGTCGAGCTCAAAACTCGCGTCTGATCCCAGGTCCATTCGGAGACCCGAAAGAGCCGCCGGTTAAAAAAAACAAAAAAAAAAAAACTGTAGAGAGCGAAACGAAAAAAATCAAAATGCATATTTGCCCCCTAACTTGTTCGACTAGCGACCTGTTCGGCTGAAAGAAGCGAGATGGGGATCGGCAGTAGCGCGGGCTCGGCTGTTTGTTTCCCCTGGCAACACGGGGGCTGGCTGCCCGGGATGGTGTCCTGCGCTCGGGAAACTTGTCGCGCTGCCCCGCTCTGCGCTCCATAGAGACCCCTCCCGCGGAGATGCTGAGTGGCTGAGGGCTACAGTGTCTACAGTGGCAGCAGCTTCAGTAACACGTCCCCTTGGAGACGGGCGACACGTGATGTGTCTACTTATCAGGGTTTGAGAGAGAGAGCGAGAGAGAGAGAGAGAGGAGAGAGAGCGAGGGAGGGAGAGAGAGAGATACAGAGAGGAGAGAGACTGGAGAGGGAGTCGAAATAAGTGAGACTTTTTTTAGCCCGGAGTCTCTCAACTCTTTCCTCCCATCTTCCTCGTTCGAGAAGAAGACGGGAAAAGAGGAAAGTGGGGAGTTGGCGAACTTTGCACATCCTCAGAAACGCCATTTTGATTCCTCTCCGGAACAAGTTTTGCAGTTTTTTTTTGTCCCCTCCTCAGTCCATCATCACGACTCACCATCATCACCAGCCATGTCTCGGCGCAAGCAGCCCAACCCCAACAAAGTGAAGCGTAAGTACTTCGTTTCGACTTCATCCCTCGTCACGACGTCGCCTCGCCGCCTTCCCTCACCGCTTTTCTGACGCGTTTTTGAACTTCGCTGTCATCCCCGAGGACGTTCGAGCGCGCCTGGTAAGCTTTTGCTCAAGCTTTTGCTCAAGTTTGCGTGTGCGTGCGTGTGTCGGCGACGCTCGCTCCGCCGCTCCCGATCTGATGCTCATCCATGATTAAAAAGTGCGACCTCTGGAATCCGCCTGCCTCGCGCCCTCCGCGCGCATGCATTTTTAAAGCTACCTGCGCGTGGCCGCTCCGTGCCTCGTGAGGAAGGGGGATGGTTGTGTGTGTGTGTGTGTGTGTGTGTGTGTGTGTGTGTGTGTGGGGTGGGGGGGGCAACACTCTCCGGCCCTTCGGTTTTGCCCCCCCCGTCCCGGTTTGTTCGGGGGATGCGGACTCGTTTCTCCCGGTATTAAAAGTTTCTGGCTGATCGCGGCGCCGAGCATCCGCATCTTTAACGCACTTTGATCGCCGCGCGCGGACGGTCGGGAGGGAAGGGGGGGGCACGCGCCTATTAACGGGATGACCTTGTGGCAACGGACGGGTTTAGTTTGTTTGTCTAAATAAAAATATATTATATATACGAGAACGACACTTTCTGTCGCGGATACGCCGAGCTGTGCTGGATGCGCGTCGTCGTGTCGCTCGGCTGTTTCTCAGGGATATTCAGGAAACGAGTTACCGTCCGAAAGGAGGAAGTTAGAAGGTCCATTTACATGAATAAATGTGCTTTAAAGCAGAAAAAGGAGAGACACGATGCGCGAGGGGGGATGTTCGGACCGAGTTTACTCCGCGGGGATGCCTTTTTCTCAGTCTCTAGTGTGAAATGTTGATGCCTTTCTCTAAAAGGGGGCTTGCTGGGGGACTTTCGCGGGGGGGGGAATGAGTTTTCTTGGAGTTTATTTTCATCCGCAGCTGTAAAGTAAAAAAAAAAAAAAAGTTTTGTAAGAGTTATGAAAAGTGCTCGAAGGCTTCGTTGTTTGGCTACCTGGGGTTATTACATCTCGAAACGCCTCATCTGGCCCCGTTGAGCCGCTCTGGTTGGCGCGGGGGGGGAAAGCAGTGATGATGAAGGCATCGGGTGGACGGATGAGCAGTCATCGTCACGGTGGTCCCCCCCCCCGTCTTCCTCCTCCTCCCCGCGCACTCCCCTCCCTTCCCGGTGACCGACGCGCGGATGCGCGCGAGGCGCTGACGTTCCGTCGCTAAATTCCACACCGTCCGCGCGCGGGCCCGCCTGCGCGTAACATCCCTGAATGTCGCGCAGCCTCCACCCAGCCGGGGAAGGCGGATGAGCAGCGCGGCGGTCGTCGGAGCGCGACTTGTCGGCGACCTGGGCTACCAAAGGTATTAAAAAAGTAGTGCTTCGTGGAGTTACACGCTGGGGTGATCGAATACGTGCTGGTTTGAGCACTTGGGGGGGGCACGTGATCCCCCGCCCCCCCTTCCTTGTTACGCCTGTGATGCCGAGGCATCAGTCATGGGAAGTGATGTCTTTTTTTTTCCACTTGTTTCTCCTCCTCCTTCTCCTTCTCCTCCTCCTCCGCCTCCACCTTGTGTGCCTTCCTACCAGTAAGACCTGTTGCGATGTTCCTGGAGCTCCATCATCCCATCAAGGGCCCTGTGGGTTTATTAAAGCGCTCTCTGATGTAATCACTCAAACTTTTTAACTCACTGTCGTGTTTTTTCTGCCCACCAACTGAGCTGGTTTGTCTTTGTGGTGCAGCGAGATGTGTAAAACGATCCATATTTTAGCACCTATCCCTTTTAACTCTTTACCTTCGTTTAAAAAAAGACCGGGTATTTAATTCATATGTGCATTTTTTTTTGTCGAAACAACACGGCATTGGTGATTCCCTCTTTTGTGTAGCGCATTTGGGTATGAATGGTCAGGAGCATCTGGAAATGTGAACCATTTGCCACAGGTGGCAGGGCCTCTGTGTGTTGCTCAGTAAATCTAACAAAGGTAACTTGCAACATGGTTCTCTTCTCCAAGTAATTTTTGGGCCCTAGAAGGCAGAGATGTGGACACATCTCTTCCAGAATGGATCCTGTTTTAGAACTCTGGAGATATTTAAAGATTCCTGGTGGGTGTTTCTACACCGCAGCTGTAATGTACCCAGGACAAAGGAGGTTTGTGGAACAGTTGAGGTATGGTGCTTATACCACCTTCTTGCCTTGTATTTTTTTTCACAATTTTAGGAGGCTTTGCATTTATTTAAGAGTTCAGTGATGGTTTAAAAAACATACATGTATGTTATGTAGTGGTATCTTCATATCTGGGCAGTACAGTTTCACGTAAATAAGGTTTGATTCACTTTGCAGGTTGTAGATGTTAAAGGCCTTTGTTATACTAAGTTAATCTAGTTCAAGAACTAGTTTGGTAGGAAGGATTAAAATGAGCTATTTGCAGTACCACCACTTCTGAAGAATTTACTTAAACTTTTTGAGTTTGTTTTGAGGAATATTTCAAAGCTGAGTTTTATGTGAGACACCAGAAACTACAAGATTTTGAGATGTTTGTTGTGAATCCACTGGAGGTTCTGTGAATGAACAACATGGAAGTGTGACCTTCACAGTCTTCCACAATCTCTTCAGCCATGCAAAGCTAGTCCTCAAAACGCATACCTCGGGCCACACGGGGCCACAAGTGAGGAAGATGCAGGCACACCGAGATTTTCTTTTTTCTCACAATTTAATTATTTGTCACCATGCAGAGATAGAAGTCCAAAGTTCCTGTTTTTGGAAGAGGTTAATTTATGATGAGCGTTTCACCAAACTTCAGAGTTTTCTCATGATTTTTAGGAAGTTTTATCTCGCCGAGGGGGCATGATGGCAGCCTGGGTTTCTAAACACTTCTAGTGATGATGACTGCAGCTCCTCATCTGCATTGTTATTTATTGAACCTGGTCTTCAGTACAAAAGATTGATCTGCTCTGATCAAAGACTGGAAGGGGCGCAAGATTCCCTGAACAGGTTCCTATCTCAGGCCTCCGATAAGCCCAAAGTTCTCCTCAGGGTCTGTGCTTGCAAGCATTTTCTCTCCTGCCCCCCCCCCACTGCTCCAGCAGCTCACACAAAAGAAGTAGGTGATGGGTGGAGATTTGTTTGCTCAGTGATTCAAACGTGTAAAGTCAGGCGAGCTGTTAAAAGTCAGACGAATCAGCTCAATGGTTTCAGAAGGGACCAAGGTATGATCTATTCAGTATTCTGTGGGATGGATGTGGGGGGGGGTCAGGGGAATAACAGAAACCATTGTGAAGCAGTAGCACAGGAATTAACCTCACGGGCAGGTACACATACTATACATTACTGCATTTACATGCAATTACTCATCTCAAATAAGCAATTTTCGTTACCACAATGCCCCCCCCCTTTTTTTCTCTTTTTTTTCTCGACAACATCTTCCTTAGAGGAGAATACTTCTAGAAAGCAGGTTAGCATCCTTGGTTAACTTCATAGATAATCTCAAATCATTTCTGTAGTAAGAACCTCTCAGTCTTAATTTGTTACCTTTTGCTTCTCTTTCTCTTAACTGAGCAGGTACGTTCATGTTGGTAATTTTTTTTTAACCTCTGTTTTTTTTTTCTTCAGATTTGAAGATGTCCTAGAGGTAAATGGATAAAACATACTATTAGAGCGAAAGAAAAATGATTCTTGAGGGATTAAAGCAAGGATGACATGTGTAGAAGCGAAAAATAGTGATGTACTGTCCTCCACTGACGCCTGGTTTGTCACCATGAGAAGTTAAAATTAAGTCTGATATTTTAGGTGTCCTTACACTTATGGAGATGGAGGAGACTGATTGACATTTTGTACCACTGGTCTCTCTGAAGGATGTCCATCTTTGTCTGCTGTTTTTTAAGTTTAACTGTGTACCTCGCGGGGGTCCCATTTACCTTGATGGACCTTGTCTTCGGGTGATGGGTTTTATGCTCACACAAGGGTACAGATGGGCTTCCCGTTTGACTCCAGGGTTATTTTTAACCCGTCTATTTTAGATAAGATTATGTTCCATCCTGGACTGGGCCAGCTAGGAGGCATGGCATAGTGTGACCACAGTAAGTTATAGGTAGGGTACCTGAGTCTTTACTCTCACAACAAGTTCTTTCCTTTTAGAACGTGCAATGCATTTGGAATGTCAGCGTTATGACATCAGATTGTGTAGAAGTATTTTATGAAACTGAATGTGCAATATAATACATTTTCAGTAATGCAGTTGTGTTTTCAGTAAAGTATTTTGATACAAGGGCTGTGTAGGTCATGATTTAAAATGGCAGCTTTTTGTAAGATAAGAGGAATGAGACGGCTGCACCTGTGTCACAGGGTGACAATGTGACATGGGTAACATATCTTCAGGATTAATATTATTGCAAGCATCCAGTGCTTAAAAAGGTAAGCGATAATATGATTTTTTATTTTCTTCTAAAGCCATACTTAGGCAGTGGTCTGGCTGTTGTGTACCAGGCCTCTTGAAAATGGAGTTGAGTAGACAGTGGTATCCATGGGGGTGTGGGGGGATGAGATACTTTTTCCTAATTTGACGTGGGGTGCAGTTCAGTTTAAACCCAGTAGGTTGGATGGACTTTTCAGAAAAACAGTGCAGGGGATAAAAAGGGCCTGTTTAGCTTTACCTTTTTCTGTCATTTTCATTTAGGCTTTTAATGGGATGGAGTCTTTATATGCATTATTAAAGTGGCTGTGAGAGTCTTTACACTGTTTACAGCATTTTTTACACATGCTGGTTGATTTGCATCTCATTCATTCAGCCAGTAAAGACTGAAACCCAGTATCTTATATTGTAAACACCTTTTCTGCATGCTTCTGACCACAGAAACTCTCATTTTCATAAATTCTCGAGGACCCCAGACTTGGCTGCAGAATTGAAACCGGTAAAAGTGTGTCAAAAGGTATTTGTTTTCACTGCGCAGATTGTTTCATTATTTTGATTTATCCAACTTTGTTGGGGTGTAAATAAGAGGAGTGCCAACTTGCAGATACATGTCTGTTTCTCGCGCTCTTGTGGTGCGGTTTCCCTTGGATGACGACCCTTTGTGTTTTCGTTGCATCACAGAGAGAGTTGCGCTCTGCTTCGGCCTTGGCGCAGCGGCCTGTCGCTTGCAGATATCGGGGAGGGGAGACTCTCCTTCCTTTCGTCTTTATTTTCATAATCTCGAGACTTTGCAATGTCTGCTTCTGCCCTAGGCAGCGAGACAATGGTTAAAGAAAAGTTCAACAGCAGGTCTGCGTTCAGTGTCTGGATGTGGGCTCTGCTATTCATCTGTACCTTAAAACAGAACTTGTGAAGTAGAGGACAGGAGTCAAACAAGCTGCGTGTTTTTTTTTTTCTTCTAATATGTGAATGCAGGAATTGGACATAATTCACAGAATGAGAAAACAACAGAGAGGTGTGTTTTGACTCCCTTGGACACGGTTCTCCTCCCAGCCATGACACACTCAGGACAGCATGAGCCTCAGAAACCTCATGTCTGACATGAGACTGGCCTCTGGGCTCGCAGTGTTAGCCTGAGGCTTCTGCTCAGATGGAGCAAGTTTTCTTCGTTCCCCTAAAGGGTTTGACCAAGGGTTCAAAAATGACTGTTTCTACCATCTCATCAGTCCATTAGTAGTGTTTGGAGAGCGGCAGATACCTTGAGCGTGTTGGTCAGCGAGGAGAAATGAGGGCAGATGCTTGTGTTGCTGTTATTTTCAGCAGCATTTGACAACAAGCATGTCCTGTCCCTGGAGTTTGGCCTTCATCCTTTTCACCTAGACATACAAGACATACAAGCATTCTGCCAGGTCTCTCAAATGTGGCAAACTAAATCATGTGGTGTTTTAGAGCACCAGAGGTGATTGAGGGTTTTCAATGTCCTGCTGATGGCTGCCATTCTGCTCTAAAGGAGTGTAAATGTAGCCTGGGGGATGTGGGACAGGCCTGTACCATACAGCGCTGGCACAACATCCTGTGTCACCCGAACGGGCCCCCTCCTTACATTTGCAAGCAGCAAATAGAGCGGGTATTTACTGCGGGTTCAAAGTCTACCACGCGGCTGTGCCGCTGATGTGAAAGAATGCAAGTGGGGAGGGAGGGAACAGGGAGAGAGGAAAATGGAGGCAAAGGCAGCAGCAGCAGCAGCACCTGGGCCAAGGAGGAGAAAGGGGTGTGGATAGCAGGAAGCGAAACAGCTTGTGCTTTGGGTAGGGGGTGGTGTGTATATGTGTGTGTGGGGGGGGGGGGGGTTGATGGAGGAAGTGTACAAACAATGGCATGAAGCAACAGCTCTCTCGCACATGCACTTTGCCTTTCTGTTCTTCCACCGTGTTTGATCTCGGATCCCATCATCATCGGAGGGAAGTTGCAGGGGAGACGAGGGTCTCTATAGTCGTCTGCTGTGTTATCACAGTCGGCCACGTCTGCGCAGTTGGAGGAAAGCGGTCCATTTCGAGGGCAGCAGAGGTGACTGAGGGAAGGGAGAGTGATGGAGACGACATGGAGGATGGCGAATTGGGGGGGGCCCTGAAAAGTGTCCGTAGCTCTGCTTCCCTTGCTCCCTCCCTCCCTCTTACTGCCTCCCCACTTTCTCTCGTAGTCCCGCCCTCCCACCCTGGCTTTCTTGCTGACTAAACACTTTTGTCAGCTGGCAGTTGCTCACAGGCTGAGGATTTGCGATAGCTGCTGGAGGTTAGCAAGAGTATGGGGGAGGGGTGGTATTCGCAGACAGCACTTGTTGCTCAGCGGAGTTAATCGAGGGGGAGGGGGGGAGTGCCGGGCAGCCGTGTCGTCCAACCTGTTTGTCTCCAAGCAGCAGTTTCTTTTCTCATCCACCTCCTAGACCCATGTGCCCAAAGCAGCTTTTATGCCTTTGTGGAAGTATGCAGATGTGCTTTAGTTATTTATACTCGTTCATCCACACGGCACCATACAGTATCGCCTGTCGTTGAAGCTTTTTTTTATCAGTTTTTTTTTTTTTTTTTTTTTTTTTTTTAAACCTCAAAACTGCATTGAATAATCATTTTGTCACCGCACATGAGCGGCTGGGCTGCGAACACATTGACACAGAATGTATAGTTCCCTGTAGCAGTTCACAATTTAGACCGAAGTGAAAAGCCATCTAATGGACGGTGTGGGTTCAGCAAAATGACAGGGTGCCGCTGCACATTGCTTCGCTGTGCTCCTGCACGAGGGGATTTTTCCACTCCTGCCGGGCCGCAGACAGGGGCCGCGAACAATGCTGACGTGGAGACAGGGGTCCCAGTAGACTCCTTCAGAATGCCGGTGAAAACAAAGGGACAGGCCATCCCTGTGACACCATACCTGTGAAATGCAGATGCAAGTTGAGAGATGGAAGTTGGCTCAATGCAGGTGTCTCACTCCTTTCTGGTAGAACCAATGAACCGCTGCCCTCGGTGCATAATCATCTACAGTGTTCAAAAATAGTGATTCCAGTGTGCAAGCAAAGCTGTGTGACATACTTTTTCAATTTTTTTAAAAACTTGTTTTAATACCGTAGTAGGTGTTTGTAGCTGGTGATACATTAAAAATGTTTTCTAATCCTCTTTGTTCTGCAAAGTTTGAGCTAAATTGTGTGTTTTTTGGACATTGTTGCCTGACTCTGTAGCTATCCTTAGAACAAAATGTGTCTACATTTCCTCACATTCATCCTCCACTAACAAGAGAAACCAGATTTTTTCAGGTCTGAGGCGGGGTAGGCTGGTGTCTGCGAAGGTTCAGGTGACCGCAAACTCAAAAGGGACACAGTTTCCCGGGTGGCCTTGCTGATGATAACTGGCAACCTGTGAATTTTCCGCTCAGAACCAGGGTGGTGGGAGGGTCCTTCTCCAGTGTATTCTAAATGTAATCTGCAACGGGAACCAGATGTTTTATGAACTGCACACAATGCTTGCGCACTTTCCTGGGACGAGCTGGGAGGATTAATCCTCTCTTGAAGCATGTGTACGGCATGCGGGGGGCTGGATCCTGGAGCGAAGTACGTACACATTGTGTAGGTCAGAGAAAAGGGCCTCTTGAAATTGAGGATGTTTTAAGATGTGCGAGTCAACATTTCAAAACACAGCACTGGAAGGTTTACACACTTTTTCTGCAAGGCTTCCCTGGCCAGCCTCTCAGATGTTTCTGCATGGACCTTGTCTTTGCATTTGAATGTGATAAGGCGATGAGCCATTCTCACCGACACAATTGGCCTAGGTGTGACTGCAGGCTCTTACTGGCTGAACCAAAGCAGATCTGAGTGTTCTTGCAGCTGTTGTCTCCCTGTCTTCCATCCCTTTTCACTCTGAAGTTACTCTCTACCCCCCTCACCCCCTCCCCCCATCACCTGTAGAAATGTAAAGTGTACACCCACTTGCTTAACTTGTCCTACCTTACTCTCCTCAAAAGGTACCCATTGTTTGCTCTGCAAACACTGGGCGTAGTTCATCTCCAAGGAAACCAGAGTCTGTGAGGCAGCAGGTAGCATAATAGTTCACATAACTGCCTTGCGCTCAAAGTACCGAGGTTTGAATCCCCCTTCCAACTGTAGTATTCTTGATCAGGGCACTTACCTTGAATTGGGCTAGTTTAAAAAAAAAAAAAAAAATCACCCTACAACTCACCAAATGCATCTTAACATTGTAAGCTGCTTGAGCTAAATAAATGTAAATGTCTTGGGCCTGTCCTTGTTTTTGACCTCCTCAAGCTTGAAAAGACATTGATTGCTTATAAATATGCGCTCACACCTTTCTGTGGGCATCATTTGCAAGTGTTGGGATGGAGGAGGGTGTTTGTTGGGATTGGTCCCCAGTTCAAGGAAGTGACACTGGGAAGATCAGCGGGGGGTGCAAGTCTTGTGATTGGGGGCCTGATGTGTGTTGTTCTGCCAGGATGTTGGAGGAGGACTGCAAAGGCTGCATTTTTCCTGCGCGATTCAGTACAGCGTAATTCTCCATTTCATCCAAAGAGATAACTGCACTGAAAGTGCAAATGTGTGTGAAAAGGGAAATGGGGCTACCATGGTGGAAGAGAACTGCCTGCTTTTTTGTGCCATTGACTCTGTGCATTGTTACTTTACTCTCCATCTCTGGTCCTTGGTGGCCACGTTCTTACTTGAGTGCATCTCTTGATGAACCACCTTAGGGTGTACGTTCAAGGCAAACGCTGCATGTGCTGTCAACAGAGGACACCGTTTCTCAGTTGGTAGAGCAGCCTAGATTTAGCTCCACCAAAGCTCATTGCAGATGTCTCCAACACCATGGCAGTTGAAACTCCTCAGCTGAGGCCACTGGTCTGCAATCAAAAACCAGGGTTCGCACAGACTAGACTTGGATTAGAACTCTGTTTGGAGACTCAAGCATTAGGAGATTGCTTGTGGATAAGGTCAGCCATGTTTCCAAAATAGATGCAGAGAGACCGAGGGGACGTGATGCAGATAAAGGTGAGGCAAGGAAAGGTGCATCCATGGGAAGACTTTCATAGACAGTCACCACCCCCATGAGTGAAGTGGGCCCAGACAGCCCTTTGCAGTCGTTCCTGAAACGGCCCGAGGCACAGGCAGACAATGGGCTGAGAACGCCCCTTTCTCTGGGCTGAAACCTGGCCTCTCCCATCAGGAGCTGCTGACACAATGGGCAGGCTGAAACCCAGCCCCAGGAGCCAGGCGGGGCTTCTCTCCGGGCTCTGCTGTCCTGCTGGCTTCCCATGATGCAACTCTGCATGACTGAACTCAAGCTCCTCAGAAGACACCTTGCTTATATTCACAAGCTCATATGAACTTATTTGCGTTCCATAACGATACTTTGCAGGTGGTCCCTTTGGATAAGCATGCTGCTTAGAAAAGAGCCAAATGTTACGAAGTGAAGATCTTCACTGCTGTCCTCGCGCCTGTTGCCCTTTAATTCTGTCCACGTGCAACTAAGAACTGAAATTTAAGGTTGCGCACGCAGCATCGCTGACAGTGTGACGTTTTAGGATGCATATTTTTTCACCCCGCTTCGTGTTGCAGTAAAGCGCCGCACGTAGTGTCAGGTACCAAGCATCCCTTGAGCGCCACAGCGAATCTGCCGATGGCGAATCCGTTTGCCTCCTGCGACGCGTTAACGTTCGCTATGCATCCTTCAGTCCTCGCAGGCCAACGTGACAGCGGTAGCCATAGCCAACTTAATGAAATTAAGTCACACTGAGAGAGAGAGAGCCTTTGGGATTAGCACATGTCCATTCGAGAGTCACACAAACATATTGAGATGCCAGTAATGCCTGCCGTCAGTTGCCCTTATTAACGTCCGCTTTTCCCACGTACAATATTTTTGTGCATCTTCCTTTGTAGATGTGCAGCCACGGCCATTAAATGCCATTTGGCATTTTGATGGTTTCTGTGAGCCAAGTCCAACGGTCATGTTTGTATGTTTGTGTACTGTTGATTTTGTGAGTGGGTGGGTTCAGGCATGAACAGTCGCCAACATTTTGGGACTGCTGATTATTTGGTTTCTTCTCAAGTCACTCATATTCCTCAATTATAACAGGTCCAATCTGGAACATCTTTGTTCTTCGGTGGCTTTTTCTCCCCTCCGAGATGTCTGTTTACACTTTTCTAAAATAAATTTTTCTGTCAGCTAAAAATGGCCAGTGGTAATTTTAGCCTAAGCTCCCACACCCCCAGACCGTACGGTTTCGCGATGCTTTGCAGCCGATTGTGGCACATGGCTCATGGTTTTGTTCAGCAAACGCGTCGCAGTCTTGGCGTGTGCAAATTTGTTTTGGAAAGTGGGCAAAAACGTCTTGTCGTGGATCTGGATCTTGAGGGCTTCTGTGGGTGTGAGTTACACTGGGGCTTGAAAACAGAGGTTGAGTAAACACTGAAGAGGTGTCGTCGGAGATTGGGATCTCTTCCAGGGGGCCTTTTTCTAGTCTCGACAGAGGAATCTTGTGGTTCTCCTCTGCTTCTGGGATGCTGGGGGGCATGGTGCGAGCTCAGTCTGAGCAATGCCAGACTGCAAAGCGTAGCTATGGCTGCATTGGTGGCAAAGACAGCAGACGGACACCACCCTAGAGCTTTAATCCTAGGATGCGAGGCAGGCCTGCTCGTGAACTGTTCAGCATGGGAACAGGGCCAGAACACCCAGCTGTCAGAATGTAGAAAAATGTCAGATGGAGGCATCTGCTGGGCAGAATGGCACAGAGGGCTATTCAGTCACATTGCTGAATGGGATGGAGAGAGGTAACCTTGGTGAAAGACAGCAGAGAACTTGATTTTCTGTCGTCGCTTGCCTTTTCCGCATTTAGCAGTATGTGTTGAAGTAGCTGAGGCCTATACCTTTCTGTCCTTGCTTGCATGCGACCTTGCAAAGTTAGTCGAAACATTCAAAGGAGTTTTTGTGACAGATGACCCAGTGTTTCTCACTGCCTTGCTGAACTCTTCCCAGCAGCCTTGGCTCGATGGAGAGTCACAGTCCTCCTCCACGCCCCTGTTTTATTATTAGCCTCCCAGTTAGCCCTGGCCTGTTAGTCTCCTGGTGAACTTTGTCACCTGATCTGGGAGATGGAACAGAGCAGAGGCCCAAAGATCAAAACTTGAATGGCTCCAGGAGCAAAAAGACCCACTCCACCAGAAGGCTGCTTTGGGATTTGAGCGACTTTCCAAGCCAGTGGTTGCGTGGACCCCGTTTGCTATGAGGCTGGAGTCAATAGTCAGTACTGTGGTTTAGGTTCCCCGATAAGAAGGAAAGGGACACAATTTCCTTAAAGGGGGAAAAGGGCCCATTTGGCAAACATTCAGGGTCTCTCTGGATCGGCCTGGCAATCAGAGTCAATCCTCGCCGGTTGCTGAATGGTGCAGATGTTCTGAATAAACAGCGCAAATCCTCAGCTCGGCGTTCGTGATGTCATGGATCGTAGTCTCAACATTGAGTTTAGTAAAACACTTAAGGCTCTGGGAAACAGGCATGGGCAGTCAGACTATAATTGTACTAATTAAACCATCAGGAACTGCGCTTTAAGCCCAGATGACAATTGGAGGCACATTCGGATCGGGTGGGGGGGGTGGCTATTTTGTGACCTCCTTTGGGAGAGTTCTTGCATTAATCATTTAGTTTAGGTCAACTGCATGGGCTCCCCAACAGGAGGGGTCTTTGCAGTCCCGGGGAACGATTTCAGAGTAATTCCACGATGTTTCTGCAACAGTTGGCATTATTGTCCAACAGAGGTAACTTGTGGACCTCGCAGCAATTTTGCAGGATATTGTATGTTTTGGGTGAGCTAGGCAGGAGGTGATGAATGGCACCACCTCCCGGAAGGGTGGTCTCTGCAATTTTTGTATAAAATTTGGCAGCGATGTATGTGCTGCTGATGATGACTTATCAAAAGTATCGCTGATGTTTAGCCTGGGATAGGAGGGTGAGGGAGCGAATAAAAATAAAACGGGTGATGCGCAACCCCTGGCACTCTGCTCTCCCCTTTGAGAAATGTCCCACGAGATCCCGTGCGCCTCCCCTCCGAACAGGAAATGGGGAAAGCTTGCTGCCTTTCCAGGTTTTTTATAATTATGATAAATGTTTTGACGTCTATTGAGGGAATTATCCCATCCAAGGAGAAGGATGGGACTAGTGTGCGGCAAACAGCGGTAGCAGATTTCAGATGGGGGAAGAGAGATGCAGGAAGGGAAACTTTGAAAACGAAGCAAAGTTCATCTGCAGCTCCCGAAGCGCGGTTCACCTCGGGGTTATAGTAAATATTAACCACATTATCAGACGCACGCCAAAGTGTCCTCTAGCTTCAGGGAAGCAGAATGCTCTTCAAAGTGGCTTGCCAGTGATTCTGTGCTCCACCGGGTGCAGCAGGGTCTGGGGTAAGGATACAGGAGGAGGAAAGGTCATCTGAAGCTCTTTTTCTACTGAGTCGTGAGTGGTGCTTGCGATTTGCCGTATAATTGTCCCTCGCTAAGTGGCGACTCCGTGGTTTAACCTCACGCTCCTTGCGCTGTTGGGACTCGGTACAATGGAATGGGGGACTATCTGCTCCCATCTGACCGGCCTGTCTGGAGGGCCTCGTTGGTGCAACGCTGCACAGACAATGGTGATGCAAATGAGGCCTTTGTGTACAAAGCAAACGTGGGCTTGTGGCATTGACACGGCTGAAAGGTAACAGCCTTAATGCCCCTGTAATGCCGGGCACATGCTGCGACCTTCCACTGCCACCGGGACAATGTGTCACCACAGGGGAGTCCCTCTCGAGCCCCCCCAGTACCACTACCACCACCACTCGGAGTCCTCTCTCCATCCTACAGATTCATCCATTTCTACAAGTAAAGTATTACTTTCCTTAGCGCTACCTCCTACAGTGCTGCTGTGATAGCATTCTTATTTTAGCCCTTAATAATAGTAATTTATCATAAGATACCCTTTCATTACATTTTAGAAAACATTTAGAAACTTTTATTTTGTTATCCATAAAAGTTTTCTGTTAGTTTGATATTATTAATAATATTAATCTGTTTTGCGTTATGCTGCAGTTTTCAAACTCCATTTATGCAATATACTGTATTAATGACCTAACACTGTTTAATTAAGCTCCATTTCTCAAGAACATGTTTAGGGTCTCTGAAACAAGAGATATCATACTGATCTTTATTTACTCTTTCACTGGAAACTAAAATTTAATTTTTTTGTGTACATTAAGAATGTACTAAATTATTTGTTCATCGAAGAATGTAGATTTGTGCTACATGTAGGACCTGGGTCTATTTTGTTAACTAAGGCCACAAAGATTTATGTTTACTCCAAACTGTGCCGCAGTTATGTCAGGCTGTGCTGGATTCTCTGTACATTTCTCATCAGATGCCTCTACATTCCAGCGTATTCTTTTTCCCTTTTTTTTTCTTTTTTTTTAAATTTGCTGAGCAGGATTCTAATACTGCACGCAAGTGACAAAAATCATCACGCTCCATCTTGAAACATAGTGCGTGTTTCCAGACATTCAGTAACTTTTCATTACGCTCTTTTATGGTTTGTTCTTGCTTTGAGAGGACGTGAAGAAATGAGCAGAATATTAACTTGAGTTAAATCTGAACAAATGTGGCGCAGCCCAGTTGCAGCCGCAGAAGCTGTGAAGACAAACAGTTGAAGAACTTATAAAGTGTTTTTAATGCATGCTTAGGCACCAGTTGGCCCCAGCGCTGCGCTGTGATTTAGGATGGTTTCTGCCACCGGATTGGTGGCTTTTCCTGCAGCCAAAGCCAGCGCCTCGTCCCCGGAGAAGTGTGGGCTCCTCCAGCAGTTCTCCAGATGAATTGCCCCCTTGTAGCAACGTGTTCTCAGCCAGAGGCCCTGTTGGAGAGAAGCTCTCCGCTGGAGCACTCGGGACACAATGTGACTCTTATTTTGGAGCGGGTGGGGGTGTGGGAGGGCCGTGTCTGTGGGGGAGTGCAGGCGGGTGTAATATGCAATGTGATGCTGAGGAGTTCTTTCCGCGTAGCTGTGAGGACTAGCGCGTCCGCATGCCTGCTGATGGATTGCCCCTGCTGCAAGGGTTGGCATTGCTGTGACAAACACACACACTGTCACACACGCACCCTGCATGGCTGGGCTTCAGCAACTGGCTTCTGCCTCCTGGATCGGGCGAGGCTGAGCACGTGGTGAATGTCGGCCGGGGGAGGGCTACCTCAGAGGTAGTTGGCTGATGCTCTGGTCTTGTACTTGGCCTGCATCCTCGCCGGGATTTTTGGTCATGTTGTGTCATGGTTGTCGGGGCCTAGAAAGGTGAGAGAGAACGGGTGTGGAGCATGGGTCAGGAGAGTGAGACTCATTCAGAGGGTGGTAGCGCAGCTCTCGGTTATGCTGAGCCGGAAAATGTCAAGGCAGGCGGACATATTAGGATGGACTATTTTGACTTCACCTTCCTTGTTTCCCTTAAAGACATAAAAACTCCTGTTAGTGCCATCTTTGCATGTTTGTGCATCATGCTGAGAGCTGCTCTGAAGGGATGGAGGTTTGTTTTCAGTTTAAAAATGTGATTGTCTTTATGTGGTTTACAAAGAGGTCCATTAGATTCATGTCAAACACGTAGTGCTAACAAAGGGACTCACACTACTTTTGCTAAACCGGTCTCTCTATTTCCTTATGTCATCCCTTGATCATTTCCTGCCAATCGCTTTAATACCCTGGAGTATTAAAACTGTGGTTTACCCATCTAGACTGTTTTGTTTTGCATAAATCAATATATTTCAGCCCCTTTACCTGGACAGGTGGTTATGAGACAAGTCAAGGCTGTTTTCTCTTTTGTTTCTGTCTGCAAATCTGGTTTGAACACAACGTGTTTGACAAGAAGCTTAAGAAAATGCTTATGGATTTTGACATTCATTTAATCATTCACAGGAAAACGCTCCATTTTATTGAACGCAAAGATAAATCTGCATCCATGGCACATGTTTAATGGTTTTAGGTTGTGAGGCTGATTTCCAGCGTTCTTTGCTGGGGAACAAATAACTCCCAGCAGGTAGTGCAGCTGTAAAAGGACACAGACCTGTAACCTGAAGGTCGCCGGTTCAAATTCCACTCTCCACTGCCACTGTTGTACCCTTGAGCAAGATGCATACTTTGACAATGCCCTGTTATATGTATGGGATAAAAAATACTGCAAGTCATTTTGAATAAAGCAACTTTTAAAACTATCTGAATTTGTTTGTAGCCTCGGATAGCAGCATCTGCCAAGTAAAAAATAATAATTAAAACTGCCTTTTGCTTTCGTATAATAGATGCACCTGAAGGAAGCATTGACCCTGTCCACCAACAGCTGACTCTATATTTGTGGTGAGAGTACAGACTCATGTCTGGTAGGTAGGGATGAAGAGCTATCATTCTCTCATGGGTGCACACTGGGGTTAGGAACTGAGAAGTGTGTGGGCCTTACAGGCCATGCATGTGCAAGCTTGTTGTACAGAGAGGGTCTGGCCTGCAGCCAGTCACCCTTATTCTCTGCCTGACCGGTTCAGGCTTCACACACAAGCGGCGGCTGCTGTACAGCATCGAGTTTTTTTTGCACTTCTCCGCCAGATCAGCCGAAAGGGTATCTCTTGTTTAGAGTTTCTGTTTTATATTTGCGTGCTCCGCCGCAACAGCTCTTGATCCAGCCGTGCCTGCAGGCCTCACCCTTCAGATGCAACAGGATGCAGGAGACACCAAATGGAGGAAATTAGCCGCATGTGAAGGAACAGAGTCGAGCATGGCGCAATGATGCAACGGCACGGTGCAGCGCTGTAATACTGGGGCTCAGCGGTCCACGCCAGAGAGGGGGAGTTCGTGGTGGTGGTGGTGATCATGATGATGATAGCAGTTCTGAAGATGGTCGCATAAACGGCTCAGGCCTACATTTAAGCATCAGGCTTTTTGTGGCACCCTCCCACACAGGAGGAAGTATACATGGAATGTACCAGAGTGTCCATACTTCTGCATTCCTCTTCACTTCAGGTGTATAAAATGGATGATGTACATGAAATATAACCAAAAAAACACCCTGGCATACGTTACTGTATTTTTATGCTTTAAACTGGCAGAGAAGTATGTACTGTGCTTATATGGTGGTAGAAGTGTGTAATTTTGTCCAGATCTGTTGTTTTTATGATGTTGCACAGATTCTTTGGGCTGCAGAACAGTGGTTGAGTGTGGGAGCATGTGAGTTAGTGAGCGAATGTGCACGCGTGTGCGCTCAAGCCGACTGCCCCTCCCACAGGGGCGAGTGCCCTAGAATGCTGCGAGCACTGCCATCGGCGGGAATCAATGATCCGTTTGTGGAGCAGCGAGATGGCCGTCTGAGGTTGTCTGTACTGGCATCACTGCGAGAGTCCTGGTTACCCTGTTCCTGCTGCAGAGAGACTGAAAGAGAGGGTAGGGCTTCGTAGGAGACACAAGTGGCTGGTAGATGAATGAAGCAAGAAAGGGGCAGGAGGCAGACATGGGCCGAGAGAAGGACATCAAGTGTGTAAATGTGTAGATAGCTGCCAAGTGAACTACAGTGAACTTCAGACCTACTTTGTGCTTCTGCTTTGTCGCTCCTCCCCTCTGAGGCTGAGAGATGGACGGATGTTTTCATTTTGGTTTCAGAAAGTTTTGAAATGTGCCATGTAAGTTTGGATGTATGGGGAGGTGTTGTGACCAAATGCTGCCATGCCATACTTCTATGGCCTCTTGTCACCTGCAGTCTTTCATGACTTACTGGCTGCAGTTTACATTTTACCATTCAGCAGCAGTCACACTTTCCGGTTTAATAGCTGACAAAAGATAGTTCCTTTTCCTGTACCTTTTTTTTTTTTTTAACACTGTATTTATTGTATCTCATACAATGATGATACCGTTACACCTTACATTAATGCCAATCCTTATAATACTGTTTTATGATAACGCTCTTATTTTAGCCATTTGAGTTATTTCCCTGGCCATATTAATTTTTTGGGATGTTATATTTGTTATCCGCAAAATAAGCAGCTTTCTGTGTTTATTTGGTGTTGTTAAAGGTATAATTAAGCTATAAATAATCTGTGTAATGCTGTATGGTTTTCAAGCTCCGTTTATAAAATATACCATATTTATAACCTCTTACAGTGCAGTTTCATTAGATTTGTTGTTGAGAAATGGAGCTTAGAGTGATAATCCAGATGTTACTGTTTTGGTTTTGAGAATGACAAGAACACATTATCATTGTCAGGGTCACAGAGTCTTGTAGGAGGTAAGCAGAGAATTTTATGTGCTCTCAATGTCTCCGTTTCAGATTTCATTGGATGGTTCATCAGTCAGTCAGTCAGTCTGTCTGCTGGTCCTTCTTGTGCAGTTCTGGTCCACAGGAGCAAAGCCGACGTGCCGGCTGTTTACCCCCGGCAAGCAGTATGGGGGGAAAGAGCTGAAAATTGCTGTCAGCTACACCTGTTTAGAACGACAGCTGATTCGCAGGTTGCCAGAGGTCTTTACTGGAGAAGCAAAATCTCTCTATGTAGTCAGAGCTACAAAATGGCAGCTGAGGTTTTTGGATGCAGCATCAGTGAACAGCAGTTCAGACAAAGTGCTCAGTCCTGTGTTTATCTCACTGTAATTCAGTCTATATGTGATGAAAAGAGGAATTTTACAGTTGGCAGTTTGAATGTGCACACATAGATGTATCTTTCTTTCAGATGGCCTTCAGATGCTTCTAAAGTGGAAGGAAAGCATATGTAATTAAAGGAATTTGTGTGCAAATTTAAATTTAGGGAAGGATGTATTGAGCCTAATGGAAATGGGGAGGTTTGCACATGCCCTCAAACACACTCCATCAGATGACTCCGATCATCTTCCAACAATTGGTCCATTGTTGATGTTTTCCGCCACACAAGGGGTCGGGAATCCGCTCCTGTGTCTGAGGGGCCAGCGACCGGGAAGCGGGTCAGCTTCTCTGACACTGACCCCACCGCTCCCAGAATGCTTTGCACCGACCCCCATCTTGTCAGGCAGCATGTTGAATGGAGGAGCGAGCGGCTCTGGGCAAACAAGGACAGGTTAGGCATGAAATGTGGGGGAGCTGAGGAAACTCTAGGGTGGGAAGGGTGCCCCTCCTCACCTACATGCATCATCAAGAGGTGTTGGGTTCAGGGAGCAGGCGAATGACAGCTCAGGGATCTTTCTGCACACAGAGGAGGAGGCTGGTTGAACCGGTCCAACTGGATTCTCACTGCACTTTTGTAGCCTTCGCAGAGGCTGCTGCTTTTTCCCCTCCCTCTCTCTCTACTAATCTCTCTCCCTACATCACTCCTTCTTTTGCCATCCCTGATCTTTCAGGTCAGTCTTTTCCTTTCTGAGTCCAGCACCATCCAGAGATGGAGCACAGGGCTGGAAAAAAAAGTTATGGCCCCCAGGGGCGACACCTGGCGGGGTCCGTTACTGGCGCCTGCCCTTGCCCATCATCCTGTCTGGCTGGTTTCCAGCACTTTTTCTCAGTGTTACGCTCATGCACATAGAGAAGCACTGGTACAGTATGCACATCGGGCGACAAGACCAGGATTCAGACACTTGGTTTCAGTCCATATTTTCCCACTTCTTCAGCCATAATTGTTGTGTATAAAGTGAGAAAGGTGCCGAGTGACCTCCATCACTAGTTCTCTTGCTCACATTGTCATCCTTTTTATACAGGTGTCTTTTCTGTAGTTAATAAAAAAGAATGGATGTTTTCACCATTACTGGTAACCTGCTTTTTTTTTATTTATTTATTTTTATTTTTTTTACTTGATGACAAAATAAGTTGAGGACACTCAAGGAGAGATGGGCATGACACCATCCATTTTTTCCTTTTGGCCGAGAGGGGTTTTGCATGACTGGTGTCTAAGCGATATGGCGGAGGACAATAGACAGCAGTGTAAACTAGTGCAGGACATGCTGAGAGATGCTGACAGCTTGCAGTAAGGCGATTGTCTGCTGTGTGCATGGGGGGGTATATAGTTGAACCTAAAAGACTCCTCATCGCAGCCTCAGCTTGACCCACGAGAGCTGCCTCCCTGACACTTAATCTCATAATCTCAGTCCCGTCTGCCCCTTTTTTCCTCTCCTGTGTGTTCCACATCCCTCTGTCCTCCACCTTCAGAGCTCTTCTGCATCACGTGATACATGAGTCTTCCCATTCTTTCTGCTTCCTGCCCCCAAGCCCCCCCCCCAGGTTCTTCCTTCCATGGTTCTCACATTCTCCTTCTCAAAGGTCTGTTTTAAGGATGG
The DNA here is from genome assembly GCA_018136845.1 of Heterotis niloticus. Taxonomy (NCBI): domain Eukaryota; kingdom Metazoa; phylum Chordata; class Actinopteri; order Osteoglossiformes; family Osteoglossidae; genus Heterotis; species Heterotis niloticus. The sequence goes on from CM030903.1 coordinate 21,925,079, forward strand.
TTAGTTTTTTTTTTTGCATATAGCCAATTTTATTCAGGTCTACTCCCCCCCAACACACACACACACACACACACACACACACACACACACACACACACACACACACACACACCAGGATTTCTTATATCTCAGAGTGGTCCTGCATCTACCACCATGTCTTTCCTTGGCACTGGAGCAGCATCTGTTTTATGCACTTATTTCTCAGTGCAGCTCTCCCCCACAATTCATCATCAGGTCTACCTGGGAAATTTGCTTTTATTATTCTTCAAAATTTGTTCTCATAATTAACTATCCAAATTGGAAACCCAAGTTTTTGTATCTGCATTGGAAAAAATTTAAAGCATGTGCTAGTGAAAACATTTCAGCACATGTCCGGACGAGAGGATGTAGAGCGTTGGGAATAAAGAGTAAGCAGAATGTATTACTTTGAGAGTGGAGGATTATGGGAAAGGAAAGCAATTCCAGGGAAGTGTCCTGTCGGCCATTTTGGGTTTGTAACTTTATTGAAGAAAACTGAGGTAAAAGTTACACAGGTGGTCTTTCTGATATAAATACAGCATTCCTGCTTCCAGGCACTAATGAAAAACTTAAAAGTGACAATTACCCCAGAGCAGTAACTTCGGCCCTGGAATTTTCAGCAGAAAACTTCATTAGGACTTCCGACCGCAGTCAGAAGCAGCTAGGTAACAGTGCAGTTGTACCTCAGCTGTTCTGATCGAATTGCATCTTATGTTTGCGTGGTTTATATGTGTTGCGCGGTGTCCCTCTTCTCCACATTATTAACTGAAAACATCTTGTCAGTAGAAAAGCTTGTGAAGAAATTTGTAGTGTTTTGAGTGTTTTGGTGATATTGGAGCATATTGGTTGAGGGTTTTGGGATGGACTAAGAATTCATTATTTTCTCATTGAAAATAAAGGCTTCCACTCGCCGAAATTTTGCTATCAAACATGTTTTCAGGAACATGTTAGATAGCGGCATATCCATCATCAGCATCTCCTTTTCCAAAGGTTACTGCCACCCTCTTGCTCTTCTGGCTTTTCTTTTGCAAAATAACCGTAGCTCCAGTCACTGTCCTGTCACATTCTCCATAGTACATCACTTTGCCACTCTTTAGTTCTTCTCTAAATCCAGCATTTTTCCTTTTTATTTCATCCTCCCCATTCTTTAGGTCTTAGAGGTGTGAAACCTTCACAGCTAAGAATCTTAGAAGTTTTCACTGCTGAGCTGACCTCAGTAACCTTACAGACCTTCAGTGATATGCAGTAAAACTGGATGCTGAAACCTCTGGGCAAGTTTCAGTACTATCGCACTTAACAGGGGCCAAAGCACTGAACATCCCTGATATACATGCAGGAGTACAATCCATGTCAGGTTTAAGATTTTTTTTTTTTCCAAATTTGAATGTTCTGCTTAGTTTCTAGCTCTCCAATTGATAGGAAATGGGTAAGGGCATCAGTCAGGCATGGGTATGTACAGTTTGTTTCTTTAGCGTTTGCTGTCAGGGATCTTGTTTTTGTTTTGTGATGTGTAAGCAGGCAGGAAATACCTGTTTATGACTTAACAGGGGCCTGCTTCCCAGGTCTTTTTCCTCAGCCCCTGCAAGCCACTCACACCCTCCAGCATAAGAGCTGGAACTTCCAGTGCTGTTGCTGTCCTCACATGTATGGGTGCAACGAAAGGGTCACACAAGCTGTGTGACATTGAGCCCCGTGGTTGGCTTTTGTAGCCCAAGCAGTCAGCTGAGGGTCAGCCTCAGTCCTGGTCACAGCCTTGACGTGTTTAGCCCTTGCTGGTAAATAGGTAAGTAAGCCAAAGACACACAACACCACTAGGAAGAAAAAAATGACACCATACTATAATTATGTTATTTATGTAAAAACACATTAAGGACTGCCACCCTCCTTGTGCAAAAGGAAGTACCACAAATTCATGTTAATTCAGTAAAAATGATGTGTTCACACTTAACAGCAGTATAAAACTGGTACATTTCTGGTTAGCATATTTCTTTGACTTAAAGGGTTAGCATCACTATATTCTGAATTCTGACCTCAATATGAGGGACTTCCTTCAGAACATTTAGAAGAAATTCTGATTAAAGTAGGAGATGCTGCTACATTTTCTGCGGCAGCTAATGTTCAGATCTGGGTTGGTCACCTGACCTGTGAGCAGCTTTAATGTTTAGGCTACCGTGGGCCTAAGTTGCTTGTGTTATTTGTTGTCACAAACATGGACCTGGCCAGTTGATAACTAAACTCCAGTGTGGTGGTTTTTCAACTGTGCTTTTTCCAGCTGCTGTCCCTTATCTGAAGACGTTCAGGTCATCCATCAGATGTTGGCAAACAAGAATGAGGCGCTCAGGCGTGGGCTATAGGGGCTCATTTGAAAAGTTTTAGTTATTTTGTTTTTATTGCTCATCACCCCGTCCTCCCAACCTCCCAGGCGTAATTCAAGTCCTGTGTCTTGTGCATAGCTGTAATTTAAACCTAGTGCAGTTTTTAGTAGGATCAAGTGGAAGGGATTGGTGGTGAAGCAGGTGGCTCATGTGGGATGGAGGTCCTTACCTAGTGAGTTCAGCAAGGTGGATGCAAGGAAGTTCCTGCTGCCACACAGTGAACAAGGTTATTTAATGACCATTCTGACAGACTACAGCAAGAGTAAAACATGTGAGGGAACATGGGTAGAACTTGAGGAACCAGAAGGTCGACAGCAAAGGAACTCACAAGTGTCCTACATCTCTGGGAAATGCTGCAGAAGAGCTGAGAAGACATGGCGCCTTGTTTCCTGCTCAGACTTGTTAACCGGATGCCTTGTGAACAAAAACTGGTTTCCAGCAAGTGGACTCAGACTTTCCGTTGGTACTGTACCTGTTGCCATTAAGCATGGATATGAGAGTCTCCCTCTTCAGGGCTGCGTTTTTACTGCTTGTTCAGTCAGATTTGGCCAAGTGGGTGTCCAGAACATCTGCTGACGGGCGTCCGCTTTCGTCCGCGCTGGTGCCGGGAGAGAATGTCTCTGCTGAGCCAGTGAGATACGCGAAGGTTAAAAGCATCCAGATGTGACTGAGTCAGGAGTGAGGCTTGTGGAAGAACCTGTTGCAGTCCTGCAGGGTGTGGAGAGAGCATGGCACAACAATCCCCCACGTCAATACAGAGCAAGAAGTAAGGAGAGATGTCTTGGCACAAGTGTGTGTGTGTGTGCGCGCGCGCGTGTGTGTGTGTGAGAGAAGGAAAACAGCACAAGCTTCATAAAGCTTCTTGGCTAACGTGTGTGCTGTTTGTGCAAATATGAGGGAGATGGGCTTGGATGTGACTGGGCTGTGTTTCTGCATGTATGTGTCTGCAAGGTATTAAGAGATGGAGTTTTTACTGGATCTGCAGATAAGATGCACTTGCGTTCCTCGTCTTGTTCTCGCTGTGATGATTTAATTGATTTTTCATTGTATCAGGAGGTTGAAGAATGGAAGGAATGCTGAGTGCTATGACTGAGGAGCTGATGGTATCTTCTCTCTTGCGTGAGCTGCTGATGCAAACCCACTTGGTTCCAGTTTTTAGAACTATGATAGAATATGAGCTAAGCAACTTTTCCTTCAATGGTACACAGCGTCATCCTGTGGCTGTTTTGTCTTGGAAAGGTGTGCATTTGTGTGCGTTGGGGATGGGGTTGTGCTGACGGCCTCGAATGGCGGTTACCATCACGGACTTCATCACAACTATTGCGGTATTACTCAAGCTGCTTTTCCCGCTACTGGAAGAAACAAGTCTCATCAGAGCTCCAGCAAGCCCTGAGCCTGGAATCGGTTGCATAACACCATGCGATCACATCACCCAGTGATCTTAGCACATCCAGTCTGTGGAAGCAGGAGGCCTGTTTTGTAACACTCTGATGAGTTGGAAGACCGTGGAGAGCGTGAAACGTGTGTTGCAAGCCATGGCCGCTATTGGGATTCCCTCTGAGCAGGAAGGAGAGCTGAAGAAATCAAAATGAGACTGACAGCTGTGTGGAAACAAATGGGAAGAACCTGAAGTTGTAAAGCTCCCAGTACGCTTGGATTGAGTTACTTATCAATATGTCTACGAAATACTATCTGCAGAGTGCTTGTAAAAATGGCTGATACTAGGATGAAGTAAACGCATATCTTTAAATTCAGGTGTTTTCTCCAAAGGAACATACAACACGGAGTAAAAAAAAAAAAAAGCATCCCCAATAGTTTTAGATACGCATACCTGTTTATTGAAGCACAGCTAATTTGTGGGATTGGGATTTTCCAAGTACGTTTTTAAGTAGCTACATGTTTGGTAAGGAGTAGCAGAATTGCATAGACAAATATGTTGGTAGTGAAAGAATTATGAAGGTGTTAGGAGTTGGGAGGGAAGTGGGAAATGGGTCCAACAGAGTTGAGTTTTGAGGCCCATCTGGAATGCAAGATGGGATTCAGCAGTTGTGAGGGACAGAAAGCGTTCATTGTACGCTACATTCGGTCATCTTGAATACTGTCCCTTACAGGGGGACTTTTCTTTGTTTATTCAAACTGGATATGATATTCTGGACAACTTTTTTTTTTCAGTAATAACGTTGTGGTAATAATACAAGTATCTCTTTTTATCCCGTTAGTCACTCCAGTAAAATACTACACTGTTTAAATGGATGGGTCTGTAAGTCAAGCTGGATGTGAGCGTTTTTTGGGTGACTAAGGAAAAGGGAGTGAGAATACATATGAAATGTATAAATTTAGAGTATAAGTGATGAAAATATCTGTTGTGACACCAAATAAGTGCATACGTGATTATATAGGATTATAGCTCTTCTGCTCTCAGATTCTTGCAGAAATTCATCTTGGACTGTAACTCAATTGATAGCAATTCAATTTACAGCCGCATTTAAGACAGATATTAAATACACATGTATAATTTTAATAACTGGTAATTTACGTTCACCGATGCCTAGAAAGTCGCGGGGGGAAAAAACCGCAGCGAAAAACAGTTGAGTTTTTTTTTTTTTATCTGCAGGCAGCATTACTCGCTGAGCCTGAGGGTGGAGTAAGATAAAGGTTACGGCTGACCTTCGGTTAACGTGTCAGAGGGCCGTGTCCATGCTCTTTGTCTCCACTGGCTGACTGCTGAAAGCTGCTGCAAATGAAAATTACAGCGGTGGCAGGTTGCAGGGCAGGAGGGGTAGGGGCACTTTTAGGTATCCCACAAAGCAGGTTCTCCATCACCTCAAATCCATGGGTGGAGTAAAAACCCTGGTGACACAGATCTTCTCCTTTTATAGACACCTTACCGTGTCGTTTCTGACAGGTTCTCGTGGAGCATGGTGTTCGTCAACTTCTCTACTTCTTCTTGCTGAGGTTTTGGGGTGTGGCTTAAGAGAAGCTCATGAGGTCTGCACTGTCTAGAACTAGGATCCACAGATTTAAAAAAGTAGCTACTGGAGGTACCTTGGAGTCAATGCTTAGACCCACCCAAGATGGAAAGCTTTCCGCTGCTCAATTCGAGGTTGATGTTGCTGAAGAGATGGAGACATGAGGGTCCAGTGTGGAAAGGTGTGAATCTCTGATGGGGGTAAAGTCAGATTGTTGTCCAGACTTCTGGGGCTAGAAGTGTTCACAGAACTTTTTTGGGGGCATTACTGTGGCAGAACCACAGCTTTTATTCACTTGCTATGGAAGCCAGAGGAAGGAGAGCTCAGATGGTGGCTTTTGAGAAGAATGAGGGAACTGAACAGTAACGTTTCAAACTCACATGGCCTTTCAAACCCAAAGTGACTCTTAGTTGATGCCCTTTGCAGGCCTACTCTTCCGAAGATGTGCAGGAGGGTCGAGGGAGCTTGCAGTGGGGGGCAGGGTTTTCACGGAAGGGTGGGCTGGTGGGCAGCTCCTGGGGTGGATGACGGCTGAGAGCAGATGCTGTAACCACAGCCGCAGCTGCCCCTCCGTTTTGGGGGAGGGAGTCGGTTGGTGGGGGTTCCATTAGTGCAGCCTTTTTCTCTAGTCACATGAGCAGGACCATCACCCGGGAGGTCATGCACTGCCAGACTGCATGGCAGCACATGAAGAGTGGCATTTGGGTGCTCATTGCCCCTATTGCAGTAGAACACTACGCTCTCTCTCTTTTTCTCTCTCTCTCTCTCTGCTGCAGTTTTCAACTTCCCCATCTGTTGTTAGATTAGTTTTAGCTGTTAGCTCTGTTTATCCTTCTATCATGGCAGCGGTGCCTGGCTAATGAAAGAGAATAAATCCTGCGCTAATCTGAGGAAGAGCACTGCATCTCGGCGCTGCTCCCGGACACTCGGAGCACATTTGTCACTTCAACACGAAAGCCGTTTCAGAAAAAAACATCCCACCAGCCATTTAACGGTCTCTCCCGTTCAGCTGGGTCCATGACAACTGTCCGCCCCCTCCCCATACACACACACACAGCTCGCGGGTGCCAGGCGTGTGTTTTTTACTGCACATTGTTGGCGGTTTGTTCCCCAGGGAGCCTCAGGCTCTTGCTCTGAAGGCAAAAGGTGTTCAGTAAACAGGAGCTGGGTGGTCACAACCGTTTTGCACGTTTGTGGTTCGACATGGTGTTCTGCTTGGGATGAATGCATCACATGGCCCCTGGCACACAAGGAAATCTGTGCACTTGTGGCTGAGGGTGCGATCTGGTACCAGCAGCACAGGTGCTCCCGTGGGGAAAGTGAACGTGAGACCATGCAGCTGCTCTCGCCTGTCCTGCTCTGTGCTGGGACCCACTTCCTTCTCAAACCCCCACCCCCCACTCTGTATGTGTGCCGGAGGAAAGATCTCAAACATGCTTTCACATGTCCCCACCCATCTCCCTGTCTCTTTCTCTGCACATCCCTTTTCGTGTTGCCACACTCTTCTGTACCACCGTATCAGTACTCAGCTCCGTCCTGTGTCCTCTCCTCTCTCGCACCCCTCCCTTCCTCTCATCTCCTGTTTGTTTGGGTTGGGCCTCATCGTAAAAAGCTGTATCTTAGTATCAGAGGAGACACACACAGCTGCAACAGATAGAGCAGAAAGCAACGCCCCCCCCCGCCCCCCCCACAGCTGTAGCAAGCCAGCACCCAGACACTCGTCTCCATCACCGCATGGTTCTCCATGGTGGCCAGCTGCAGCCAACATGACGTTGTTCTCTCTTCCTATTTGAATGCGAAAAAGGATGGCAAATGACTCATTTCTGTCCCTTCAGCATTTTCACAGCTTCCTGCCCTGGTCACTTCTTCAGTTCACCGAACTTGTTTTGCTCGCCGCATTATAGATGGTTTTGTTTTCTTGCTTATTTCCTCTCCACCTCTTTCTGCCATCAGTGTTATTCCACAGACTGGGAGTGCAGTAATGGGCCCATGCTGGCTGCTTGGCTGGGGGCTACTTTTTCTAGATGGTGTTTTGCTCCTGTGCACAAAACTCTTCCCAGTTGCGGAGAGAGGTGCCCCCCTCCCCCTCGGACCGACTCTGCTGCTGTGTGGGGGGGGAGAGGAGCAGCGTTCACATTCCACCGCCCCCCCCCCCCCCCTACCGCCTGCCTTCCCTACCATAAGGAGGAAGTGGACTGGACCGGAGAGGAGCTTCCTGTGGGCCAGTACAAGGGAAGCGACGATTAGTTGGGGGGGGGGCAAAGGGAGTTCTGCCTCTTTCCAACTTACAGCCATTCCCATATCACCCTTGTCACCCCCCCCCCCCCCCCCGTTCATCTCTCCTTCCCAGCATTGACAGATGACCATGCAACCCTTTAGTTAGCATCACTCTTCCAGGTGTGAAAGAGTGTAGATCAGGAGTAGGTCAGAAGTGTGACGGCAGCATCCACACTTGAAACAGCAGTGAGATTCTTAAGGGTGTTTGCGGGCTGCCCCCCCCCCCCAGGGGTCCTGCAGTGACCCCCTCCACCCCACCCCTCTCAACACAGACGGTTTGACTGGGTCAGCTCTACTCAACACAGATTAGCTCCCAGATCTGCCCAGCAACAGCAGACCGGCGCCCTCACCAGCGGCTGCAAGTGAGCAATACGACACATCTTACTGCCTAGGATGCTAGTGTTGGCAGAGGGGCATTGTCGGTAGAGCATTGTTCCACCAATGAGCATTTCAGCGCTGCCATCTTTTAATGGAACCAAGTCAGATGACAGTCTCTCCTCATAACTGCAGTTATGCCAGTGCTTCAAGGAAGTCATTTTGAGTACAGGAAGTATGTTGCAAAACAGTAGGGCTGCCTTTCCGGTTCCGGACTCGCCTGTACGGCCCGATGTCATTGTGAAGATTCCTGCGAATCCTCCCTGGATTTGGGGCTGCTTACAAGGCGTACATTGGACAGATTACCCCGTATCCTGCTCTGAGGCAGCCTGTGTAATTCCCTTCCCGCTCATCTGTCCACCTCGCCTGTTACCGCTGGAGGTGGGCAACACACACTCCATCCCTAATGGCTACCGCACATCAAAGCAACTGTTGCATAGTTACCACACACTTCTGTGCAGTTGTTTGTTCCACTAGCTGTGAGTCAGAAGGGTTGATGTTGCCTTGAGGTGTGAGGACTGGGTGTTGGGAGCTCACACTCTGAGGGAGAACATCTGATATCATGCTCTTAAGTGTGTGGCTGAGACAGCAGGAGGTCTGATCGGACTGTGGTCTTGCATTTACCATGTTTGTGTGTACTCAGAAATTAGGTATTCATGTGAGACCCCCAAGTGTGTAGTCCTACGCTTCAGTGGGTGACGGTTTGGCCGTTTTAAAGCACAGGATGGAGTTCTTCCGTGGACTTACTGTGCACTGAGTCCAGGCTGATTTTATAGATCTTTCAGTGTCACACAACAGTTGTATCACAGTTCTGTCTTCAGATGTTTTCAACCATAAATTGTCATTTTTTCCCCCTGAAAATTAGCTCTGAAAAGTGCATTTTTAAATATTCCTGATAAGTTTTTTTTCGAGTTTCTCCTGCTCTGAGGGCACTGCTGTGTTTAGTGCTCCTATCTTCTGGCCTTGGGGGGTCCGTCTTACCATGTCACTCTTCTTGTCCACCCACAGAGATGGAAGGTGCTTCTGAAGACAAGCGGCCAGGGGAGACTATCAGCGCAGCACTGAGCGCAGGCACAGAGGAGCAGTCAGAGGACAAGGAGGAGCAGGCCTCTGGTCAGACAAAGGAGGAGGAGGATAGAGGTAAGGCTGTAAAGACCGATCCATCTCAAACCAAAACCCACCTGGGTGCAGGAGTATTGCTGTGCCGTGGTTTAACCGTGGTTAAATTATCTTCATCATCCCTATGCAAGAATGTAGATCAGTAGTTTCTTTGTGAACTACTCTAGTGTCTTGAGGCGTCATAACAGTAGTGATTTCATTACTTACCTCTGGAATCACAGCTCAAGTGCCACTCAAAAGGGCTCAGTTATGGAGTATTTAGCCTTCAAGTCAATGGGCAGGTTTCCATGAGGATGCCTCCATGCGGACATCACCCTCCCCTTCCCCCGCCTGCTCCGGCCTGCTGTGTGGGACAGAGGTGCCATTGTAAACCCACAGGCTGTTCGCAGCTGTTCCTAGAACCCCCCCCACCCGCACGCCTCCTCTTCGGCCACTGTGTAGCCTGCAGCAGGGTGATCTGAGCCGTATTCACGGCTGAGAAGAGAGGCCTGCTGGAATGGGGGTGGAAGATCCCGGCATGCCCCACTGACAAGAAGCGGTTCTGCAGCCTGGCTCCTTATTTATAAAGGCAGCACCTCGCTGAACTGAGTATATGGAACATGTGTTTAAATAAACGTCTGTATGGGACTGGGCCTAATAAAGCACAGAGGCGGGAGTCTTATTTCTAAAATGTGTTCCACAAGAAGAACAAGACTGTAAATAAAAGTGCCTGTCTAAATTAAACAAGTCAGTTTCTAGGGATGTCTTACCTGCATCAGGGCAATTGTACAAAATAAGCAATGACATTTTTTATACGGGCTCAGTCCTCTTTTGTTTTATTTGAATTATGCAGATATGCACATGTTGTGAGGTTGTGTTTGCTGCACATGTGAGGAGTTCTTGGTGACAGTGAAGTTGTGTGGTGTCAACAGGTAAGTGCAGCCAACCCACGGAGCACCCTGGGGAAGGAGAAGACCGGGTGGAGCTGTCGTCCATCAACTCCATGTTGTCTGCCGTGATGAACGCCAGTCAAATCAACGGACAGCTCAGCTCCGCCTCAACCACGCCCACCAAGACACCCGTCAAGTCCCCAGCCCCGAATCGTGCGGGCAGGAGAAACCAGGTAGGGGGGCTTTACCCTGCAACATCATCACATTGGCACTTGATAGTCTCACTTTAATCACATGAAGTACCACCAGAAATTTACTTTAACTGTTAAAGTCCTTGCTGCAGCATAATTCAAAGGTATTTTTAAATCTGCATAACTGCAGACTTTGACATCGCACTCACCTGTGTCGTAGTTATACTGTAACCTGGCTGGATGTCACGGGTGGAAGATCGTAAACACTCCTGTATGAGATGGTGCAGTGAAGTGTGAGTGTGTGTGGGGCGGGGGTGGGAGGTCAGTAATATAACAGAGATTCATGTGAAACGGGTGCAGGTGATCACTGGCAGAGGTCAGCCTTAGGCATCAGTGCAAACAGGTGGCCCCCAGTACATCTGAATCCCCCTCTGTGTGTTCTGCCTCATGTCTCACGCCTCCAATTAAACTGTGAGATTTGTGCTGAACTCCTCTGGTATGGAGCAAACAGGTGTCTTTCCCCCCACTTCTCCCCCACCAGCCTGCCTCTGCCTCTTTGGGGCATGTGACCCCTGTCCCATTTCATTCCCCACCCCTCTCTCAGTCGCCACTAAGGCACATTTCCATACATAGAAAATGTCCTCTCTGTGCCGAGATGAGATTGATGGTTCGCCGCTGGGAGGATCGCCGCTCCATCTCTGTGTGTCCCATTCGCCCCGTCAGCCTCCGTCAACGAACAGAGAAACTCTCCACTCCCAAACCAGGCAACTGTCTCACAGCCCGTGGCATTTAACTTTGGTTCCTCTCCAATTTCCGGGCCGACTTCCTGGCCACTAACCGGGCGCGTTAACCGAGTTCCAAGGAGGTTGTGTACAAGAGCGTCTGTCATCCGTGTGCTTTCTGTTACTGATATGCGTCCCGCAGGTAGAGAGGGAGGACAGCAGGATCCTGGCAGGCATGAACAAGGCATCCGGCACCGTACCCCCCCTCCCAGCCGAGGGGGACTGCAATTGTGTTAAACGGCGAGTACAGACTCGCTATTCGTTGCAGATTTGTTAACTAGCCGTACCGCCCAAGTCACTCACTTGTCAGGCAGGTTAGAGGCCTGCTGGGAGCGCTGTGCTTTTTGAAGGGCTCCAGCAGGGGGGCCAGCGTTGGACTCTCAGTAGCTGACACCACCTACAGGCACCACGCTCTGGCTCTGTGGTGCGCTACAGGAGTTACACACTGACACCCTGCCAATGTGTAAACCTTCAGCTCGCAGCCAGCTGCTCAATCGTGTCACTTTCAATCCCTGTGCTGCGGTAAAATGGAGTAAAATGGCCACAAATCACAATTGTCATGGAATGATGTGACGCTAGTCCTCTGAATAGGGGAGAGGGTACAGGAGAGACCAGAGGGTGTTTCTTGGAGGGAGAGTTTGCACAAAGCACCACCGTGTGGGTGTGTTAGAGTCCATCCAAGTGATCTGGGACCGCTCTGAGAAGAACTGTGTGTGTGTGCAAGATGACAAGTTGTTTTTTTTGTTTTTTTTTTTTTTTAATTTATATCCCTGCAACATAGCCGAACGTAGGGGTGTTAGAGGTAGAATCCATCACAATGTGAGTGGACTCTGTGCATATGTGCACCCAGTGTTTGTGCAGCTCAGGACCATGTGGGTGTGTTACGCAGAGAGTCCATCACACTACTGGGTTATAGCCCTGAGGGGAGTTAATGATCAGCCCCTGTGTCAACAGCAGCAGCAGGAGGAGTGTCCACTGGGGGTCTGTGCAACAGGACCCTTTCTCTCTCACCCCTCCCATATGAGGCAGAGGAAGGGGGCGGGGAGGAATAACGCCTCGGTGATGGGACGGAAAGCCAACATTCATTTCCTTAGTGGGCAGGCTCATTCCATATCTGTCGTTATGCAGATCTGGAGGAGCGCTTTGCCTCCTTGCAGACACTGACACAGTAAACTGCAGGTTAACACAGAGGCAATGGAACTGGACAGAACAGTAGAAGCAAAGCAGCACACAGTCTTGTTCACCAGTGCTTTGTGAGGGAAAAACTTTAACTGATTGTACTCAAACTTTTGACTGGCACCATTTGTTTGCTGGTGAATGTATAATGAGTGCTGGACCAAAAGGAGCAGGAGATGGTAAAAGTCAAACGCTGACCAATGGAAAAAAACAACACGCAAAACTGTGACAGCATGAGTACTCAATGTAAATGAGCTCAGTACTGTTTGTACATATAGGACCCACATCAAACATAAAAAAGGGCTCAACTGGTTCTCGTGTGCTGACACACAAAGGCAGAACTGTGTTGTGCTTCCTCAAGTTTTGCACAGTAATAAGACAGATTATTGATTACTTCTCTTGGCTTGTTACTTGGTTTGCATCCCTATGTGACGCTTTTGTCCCCATCAGTACGCAAAGAAGGAGTTGAGGGCATTTTGGACCTGAGGCTTCCTGCCTGTTCACCTTGGTCTCCCGTGTGTTTCAGGATGGGAAAGAGGAACGATCGTCCTTCATCTGCCCCCTGTGTGAGAAGAACTGCCTGACCCAACACCAGCTTACCATGCACATTCGGCAGGTATGAGTACACACAAACACACACTTACCACACCTTGGGCAGCAGATAGTAGTGGACAAAGATGCTGCATTGCACCCATAGGACCTGGGATTTAATCCCTGTTCCTGCTGTAGTACCCTTAAGCATGGTACTTCCCCCAAACTGGCACAATTAAACTATATACTTGTATAAATGGGTAAACGGCCATAAGTAGCTTAACGCAGTAAGTTGCTTTGAAGAAAGGTGTCAACTGAATGAATATGTAGCTAAACAGCTTCAACACTGGGAGGCAGGCAGTCTCCAGAGACTCAACAGCAGTACAACAGTCTACACTGAACATCAGAGTACAAACACGCAGTGAGCAATGACCAGCACTGATTAAACATTGCGTAACTGAGCAGTGCTGCTGTTACGTCACTGGGCCGTGGACTGGGCCTTTGATGGAGCATAATTGGTTATTATCCATCCGGCTAAATCCTTAGTTTCAGGCTGATGGAGAATGTGAAGAATGAGGTGTGTGCATGTCCTTTCTGTGTTTGGAAGTGGGGTTACGAACAGCACAGCGTCAGGAAACGTCATGTCTCGCAGAGACAACCCTGTTTGTTTTGTTGTTGTTCTTTACTCGTAAATTTTTTTCGAGTTCTTTACTCGTAAATTTTCTTTTTTCTTCTTTCTGGAATGTAACCATGCATAGTCTCCTGTTCAATCAGGGCGCATTTCGATGCATGGTATACTCGGTTGCTATGTACTTGACAAATAAACTCTTCTTGATCTTCTTGATCTGTAGGTTAATGTGAAAAAAGTAAATTAAACTGAAAAAGCGGTGTGTTGCAGTAGGATGAGTGGAACGATGGGATGCAGCAGAACACTGGTCGAATATTGAAATGCCTTTAAACCCTGTAAACTTCGGCACATGTTTAGTATTGGAGTAGAAACTGTGTTAGTACCTGAGAAGCCTCCCTACTTTCTCCACAGCACAACTCGGACAACGGGGGCACGGACCATTCATGCAGCATCTGTGGGAAGGCCTTGAGCTCTGCCAGCTCGCTGGACCGCCACATGCTGGTGCACAGCGGAGAAAGGCCGTATAAATGCTCCGTGTGCGGCCAGACCTTCACCACCAACGGCAACATGCACAGGTACAGAGTGACGCACACACGCTTGCACACAGAGTGCTGCTCTTTAGTCGTTTTAGCATCACATGTTAGCAGAAGAGGTACAGCAGCACAGCAGGTAACGCTGGTGCCTCAGAGCTCCTAGACTTTTGACCTGAATGTCGGTTTGAATCTGGTTCAGCCTGTGTTTTTATTATTGTTCTCCCACAGTCCAAATGTGTGTTTCAGTTGAATTGATAACTGCTCGGATTGTGTACGAATGACCACTGTGACCACAGTGGATGGATGTTTGCAGGGAGTAGGTTAAAGTGCTCATAACGGGTCCTCTTACAGTGTAAGAAAATAAACATTGAGATAAGGCATGAGTTGGCATGACAACAGTGCCCCCCGCAAGGCCAACCATCCTGAACGTGGCCAGCAAGCTTCCGCGATGCAAGTGCGGTTCTGTCGGGGCAGCAGAGGGACACGTGGAAGATGTGACTCTAAATGACACATGAGTTGCTTCAAGCAAATGCACTTTAAGGGGGAAATACTGGAAGATTCTGAATGATACCGCAGGTCTGCCTGTTCCAGGTGGAGATGAGATCATTACTCAACAACAGGGTGGAGACTACACAGAGGAGATGTCAGTGGTGTTAAGGATTTACTCTGATCTCTCCTTGTTAAACAGAGTTTTTTATTATTGGAACAGTTTGGTCTATTGCAGTTTGAACAGTGTGTACAATATAACCACGTTGGTCTTTAATTAACTAAAACTGAGGCCTGGAGGTTCTGGAGTCCAGTTTCCTCTTTCCAGGAGGAAGTGATGCGGCTTCATAGCACACGAGGCCGTCGTTTCTCAATAAAACCAAAGTGGAAAATATGCAGAGTAAATGTGTTTTTGAAGCTGGTCACTGGGGACTGGCTTTGTTTCCTCAACACAAGACTGAGTTTTAATCTAACCCCCCCCCCTCCATACACACACACACTTTTTTTTAATTTCTAATAAGGTGAGGGTCTTTTGATTTCCTTATTAATTTGGACACATGTTGTCAGGTTAAATAGAATAGCAACTTTGCATAACATAGCCTGTGGTGTCACCTTGTATCACAGCACCTGGGTTCGAGTACCACTGCAGTACCTGCAAGCAAAGTATTCAACCTGAAGTGCTGTAGTAAAAAAATTACCCTGCTGTATAAATAGGTCCATGACTTAAAGATGCTTGGAATGCAGCCCTAACATTATGAGTTGCTTTAGCAAACAGCTGAACGAATGAGTGTAAATGTAGGCATCGTTCTCATAGGTACAAGCGAAGCCCTTCCAGGGACTTGATCTGGTATTGTAACATAACACCCCCCCCCCCCCCACATGTAGTCTCTGAAACACTGTATTTAAGCCATTTGGTCCCTCCTGGTGGTTTGTGAGTTTTAACCGTGTGCTGTAAAGCTGCGGTGGAAGAGCTCAGCCAGCGCTGATGAATTGGCAGACAGGAATGTACCTGTGGGAGGTGTTTGCAGGCATGATGGGACTGGTTTAGTACCAGCAAACACAGCATGACGCTGTCACAACTTGGCAGAGGCTCACGGAGATTGGCGTGTCCTATTAAGAGCACCTCTACCTGCTCCTTGCTGTCTTTACTGAGAATCAACATTGTTTTGTCATTCGATAAAGCAATTAGATTCAGCCGATGACACCTGACATTAAGATGTCGTTTCTGTGAGGTAGACAGCGATCGTGGGTGGTGCTCTGCTGTAGCACATTTAACAAGACTTGTGGAAAAGTCCATAGACATTTTTTAAGACCCGAGCCAGAGATGTTACCCAGCATCAGCCATAAAGAAATGGGCAGCAAGAGGCCGACAGAACCTGTTTGAGCTTCATATATTTGTTCTGTTCGTTCTCAGTAACCCTACAGGTCCCCCCCCCCAAAGCCAGCGGAGGTGCCTGAATCACACAGGAGCCCTGTTTACTTCATTATCGCCACTAGAGCCTTTGTGTCTCTGTTTATTGTCTTGTTTTAGGCAACTTTTATGAGTTTCAGAAAGGCGGTCACAGACTCAGGCCAGGAGGTCAAGGAAGATGGAAAACTGAGGAGCCAGGAAGTGTTAGGAAGTGTTTGTTTATATGTTTCTCCTGTATCTCGTGCTGCGGACAGAGCTGCTGCTGTACAGTAGTTGAGTAGGGTGAGTGGAGAGTTGCTGTGCAGGGAATGCTGGGAGGGAGGGCAGGGGGCTCTGCTGGGCCGGCCCTGATGCTGCTGCTGCTGTGTATTTGCATCCGTCCTTTTAACGTTTGTCTGCCAGATCGCCTGGAGGCGGCGGGTGGGGAACACTCTCCAGAGATAAATGGAGGGTGGGGTGGTGTGTGCGTGAGACAGAGCAAGAGAGTGGGGGAGGGAGGTGGAGGCTACAGCGACTGGTAGAGAATATGGCTGTTGTCTGAGATCAGAGAGTGTGGGTGGGGGAGAGGGAGAAGTAGTAGAAGTTGAGGGCAAGTAGAAAGAAAGAGGCTGAGGAAGGTGATGGGGGAGCAGAGGCAGTGGAAGGGGGAAAGAGAGGGGGTAAACGTGTAAGGAGAGAGGAGGTGGATGCAGGATGGTGACACTCATCATGTCCCTCTTGGCATTATGGTCTCCTATAGCAGGCCACTGAGGGGGTCTGTCTCACCCGCACGGTGGGGCTCGAGTGGCAGGGAGCAAGAGGAAGGCGAATAGTAAGTAGCGACTAAGGCAGTGAGGCAGGGAGGCAGCGAGAGCATCGGATGGAGTCTGCTTTCTGTTGATGAGTTTTCTCCCATGAGGCCCTTGTTGCCGACATCAGAGCATTCCCACACTCGCTGTGATGATGCTGTCTGCTTTGGCCCTTTTTTCAAAATGGCTTCCTTGAAAACAGACATCCTCGCATGGTCTAGCATGTGTCTATGTGTGTGTTAGTGGATAGCATATAGATGTCTCTGGTGCGCAGGGGGACAAGAGGGAAATACGATTTGCATGGTGTCCATTGTGAGGGTAGACGTGCATCCCAGGCCTCGTGTGAAGGATGCTGTGTGCCAACACACATACACACACAGCTCCCTGGAAAATCACACATGCATTAAAGCATATTGGTCCAGCACACACAGTTGTGAATGTGTAAAGATCAGACATTTTTACGTTCAAAGGTGTAATGCTAAAATTACATGATGGTCAAGTGGCATCAAGTACAAATGCTCCTTAACCACAGGCTCTTCGCTGGTCTGTTTGACATGCAAGTATAAGACACAAATGAACTTGTATATCATTATATTAAATATATTTGTTTACAGTAACATGAAGTAATGACCTAAGACTGGGAGGGGTCAAGGTATCATATTTTTTGAGATAGTCCTCTGCCGTGATCATGGGTTTGGGAACCACTGTCAGCCACCCTTGTAAATAGTCCAAACGGAGTGATCTGGTTCTGGTGCCAGACCCTCACTGCAGGGGTCCTCACGCTGCTGAGCACCAACATAGTGAACAGTTCAAGATAACTGAGAACTCAATAACAAACCCTACTGAGTTTTGAGGTTTAAGGCAGCAGTTGTCTCAGTAGTATCTCAGTATAGCTTTTACACAGTGAAGAACTGACATGACAGAAGTGATGTGGACTAGAGAAGTGACATCACTGGAGAAGCTGGACGTTAGAAGGGGAGTGAGGTGGGAGGAATGGGGATGTGGAGTTGGAGCGCTTGCGATGCTGGCCATGTGATGGAAAAGTCAGCGTTGTGTAAGCACCCGCATGGCCTTATCAGCGGATGACCTGGCTGCCCCTCTTGGGATGTTTACCGTGAACGCCGAAGCCCTTGAAGGTGAAGCTCTCCATGTTCGCCTTCACCAAAACATTGGTCCAGATTATAGGAACTGCGTGTTAAATCGCAAGGTGATCTCACACGGTTGTTTGCCGACGGCTGACCGGAGCAAAGCCAGGGTCCTGGGGACGGTGAAGGGGAGCAGTCCATGGACTGTCAGGTCCACACATGGGCAGCCGGTGCTCTGACTGCTATTTATAACCCCCTCTTTGCTGTACACTGAGATGCAAGACCTTGAACTCCGGTGTCTGATATCTTTTTGATCCTTACAACACACACCAACAGTAATGCCATGCTGCCGTACTCCCACACACACCCAGCACTGCAAACCGTGCACTTGCACACACACACTCAGAAAGCCTACAGAGGCTCAGCCTGCATAACCGGAAAGGCCAGGTTGTTTCTCTGCAGGTGATGGGGGGAAGGGGAGGGGTCAGCATGCCCCAGCGTGTCGCTATCTACATTTGTTCTCCTTGTTTGTTTTAATCTACCATCTCGCTGCTTTTGACCTTTATCCAGAGGGAAGGGGAGAGAAGGTGGGAAAGTGGTGATGGAGAGACCCTCTTACCCTCTGCTGGAGCTGGGAGAGCATGGCGTCACTCAGTGTGTGTAAACGTGTCAAGATGCTGCGGTTGACCAGTATAATTCTGACCTGCCTTGTGACCCCCACCACATAAGCATGTACTTTGGTATTTACGGTACTCAGGTCTTATTTACAAGCCAAAAATGTAAAAGAAAGAGTATTTAAGAACTTTGCTTACTACTCTGAAACACACATTTATTTTTGCTTATTGTTGGGACTTCATATTCACACTCACTTTAATCTGGGATTCCTGGCTTGTCCACAGTAAAAATCAATAATTTATCTAAAAATATATATTTTTTTGCATTTATATTTTTTTCAAAGCCAACAAATGTTTAAAAGGCGGTACCTCAGTGGGATATGCCAAAAACGTATTTTTCACAGTTAGTTAACTTGCACCCAAAATGTCAAAGTTAGGTCAGTAACACACAGACCCTTGTGCTTTCTCTCTCTTTCTTTCTCTCACACACACACACTCACTCACTGCTATGGGACAGCACACTGGACACAACTTGCTGGAAGGCATTTTGCTCCCTTTAACACAGATGATGAGACAGCAGTCCAGCAGTCGGTTGCTTGGCACATCGTTCTCCTCCATGAACGTGTACGGCATCTCCATCTTGTCCCCCACCTGTTACTGCTGTGCTATAGCACCTCTGTGTTAGACTCTTTTCCTCCTGCCGGCCTGTCATCCCCCCAACCCCATCTCTTCTCACTCCCTGTCCGGGTGACACAAGCCAACAGCTGTACCGTGTCACTCGTTGGCGAGCACAATCCCTCCATCGCTGTTTACGCCACGTGTTTTTCCTGCCGCTCTTTGCACCGTTATGCAGGCGTCCGGTTAAATATAGACACGGCGGCCAAGATCGCGTAACGCAGACCCAACTGGTGCGGGCAAAGTGTCAAAAGCAAAAGGAACACCGGGGATCGAAACAATCGGTGTTCTCTCACGTCCCCTTTCTCACACACTGAACACAATGCAGCAGAGCGCTGACAGCCTTGTGAATGTATATCAAACCAGGGCCTTCGGGAAACTCGAGAACCTGCACCAAACCTGATCCTCTGGAGTGCTCACAATACCAAAAACACAGCAATTCATCAGGCAAAGTAGCATCAGGTGCAGTGATGTAATCTGCCCTTCAACAGCATCACAACTGTGACACCGCTTGGTTTAGGCCACAGTTCTCGTACACAACTTGCGTAAAATATTTACATGATCAAAACTCTACTCTAATGATGGCAAAGTAATCTCAATATAATAGGCAGGGCACTCATGGACTTGCCTCTTTTTGTAGACACATGAAGATCCACGACAAAGACCCCAATTCTGCAGTGAACTGCAGTCCTCCATCCCCTACAAAGCGCAGAAGACCCTCGGCAAAAAGGAAACCTAGCCTGGAGGATGATGGCGAGCGTGCAGATGAGCCACCTAGTAAAAAGGTACCACCTTTAACATCCTTTTATGTCCATTCACCTATCTTCTCATCTCCTGACTCTCTCCTTCCTAAATGTCACCCATATTGGCAAAAATCTCCACCCCCTCCCCATTCCAACCTAATGGATCATCCTTGTGAATGTCTGAGGCTGGGAGGTGTATCTAATACTGACCTGTGTGTCTCAGAGTTCAGAGGACAACTCTGCAGAGAAGGATGGCACCAAGGGTGACGATGAGTTAGTGCACTGTCCCATCTGCTTCATGACATCCATCCCCAAAAATGACATGGAGTTGCATATGGAAACTCACCCGGACGCCTCTCTCAGGTGAGGAAAATCATACGGGTGAAACACAGCTCACTGAAGCACACAGTATGCAGCATATAAACATACACACATTATTATTATTATTATTATGTACAAATCTAGTACAAATACTCCCTTTAATCATGGACGAGCTGGATATGATGTGTAAAGACCAGCACCCCTCCTTTTCTATACTGACTAGACGAATCCATAGCAGTGATTTTTGTACGGTCTCCCCAAAGATGTCGTCCAACTCCCACTCTCCCATCAACAAAATCTACAGACACAGCTTACAAGCACATGCCTGCAAAAACACTGCAAGCTCCACTTCACCACTGACATCTCAGACTTTTTACGCTGCTAACCTCGACTCTGTAGTGTAGAGGAATCCAACCTAAACTTGTCGTGATACCTCGCCCCTAAATGCTACTGGTGCACCTCAGCAGGGTTTGGTTCACGCTGGAGCTCCAGCCCCAGTCTGCCCTTTGCTCTATGAGCCAAGGCTCTGCCAAGCGCCCCATGTCAGCTGACCCAGCCGCTCCCGAAAAAATCCCATCAACTCTGCCAGGATGCATTTGTCCTCCTGGACTACTGAGAGTCCTGTACGGTTCTGCAGCAAGCCTGTCTAATCCTGTACGACACTGGCCTTTACTCGAGGACATTTTTACCAGGGCCGTAAAACAAAATGTCCACTGAATTACCTATAAGAGAAACTGTTGAGGAACCGGAATATTTGCAATTGACGTAGATTACCAGTGTGGCTGTGTATTCGCAGAGGTCCATTCATTACAGTCACAGACATAATGGAGATGCTGCCCTTCTCCTGTATGTTTACACTGAGAGACTCTGGTACTTTGCAGCGTGCTCCGCTATGTGGCATGTGGGCCATGTTGCCAAGGGAGGGCACACTTTGGGGCTTTCAGGTCTAGTTGCCTGGAGACCCTGCAGGCATCCCACACAAACATGCTTTAATAAGTGGGAACTGCAATTTAATATAACTGAGTGTGGCATTCTCCTGAAGCATACTGCCCCTTTGCTGTGGGGGCTTGCAGTGAGGTGGTCCTAGGTCTCCAGTCCACCTTTCCAGCTCAGGGCACCAGTGCAGAACACAAGAGTTGGGAATTAAGAGCGCGGACATCACTGCCTGACTGTAGGGGCCTGCGGTCCCTCCTCCACAGCTCCCCCTTGTGGCCTCCCGCTGGTCCTGGGGCGGGGCCACATTGCTCTGGTCAAGCGTGGCCAGCACATGGAGGAGGTAGGACAGAGGGGTGAGGAAGTGAAGAGACGGGAGTTAGAGTGAGCACGGGGGAAGGGGGGGCGGGTGTAGAACAACGAGAAGAAGCGCAAATCATCCTAACAGCAGGAGGCGTCCTCTTCCTATTGGATATCTGAAGGCAGGAAAAGAGAACCAGGGGCCTGTGGGCAGTAAATCTCAGTCGACCACACATTCTATGGGCTCCTTTGTCTGTGCCACACTTAAACATAGACAGATTCTTATGCTTGTAAGAACATACAGTAAGATGTTCTTCACCATTCAGATACTTACTAACATTGAAGTGCACTATTTTAGAAGCGGTGCTTAATTGCTAGTTATCCTGTTTTGTAATAGCCAGCACTAGGTCGATTAAGAGGATGCCCCTTGCTTTCCCCGTGGCTACCGTCTCAGTCGCTCGTTCTCTTGGGAAGAGTGGAAAATCCACAGTGCAGCATCAGGACCCAGGATGCCAGGGGATGAGTGTAATCTGGGGGTGAGCTGCTGCAGGTAATTGGTGATGACAGGGCTGGTTGAGAAGCATTAATCCCTGGATGGGGCAACAGACCTGCATGAGCCTGTATGCATATGCTCACACACGCACTCGCTCCCACACCCGCTCACTCCCACACTCACACGCTCCAGACCACATGCAAATGCCGACCTTCTGTGTCGAATAGGAGTGACTCAGACTGGACAGCAGTAACAGCCATGCGTGTGTCTGGGCAGCTGGAAGAATGTGAAAAAAATTGCTGAGCGAGTCTGGTTCAGCCAGGGAGGGACATGGGGGATGGTGGTCCAGCGATTAGGCGCCTTGCCACCGCTAGCACGGTCATAGCCGAGTGTCAACTGAGATAAAGCAGATTAGGGCACCGCAGACACCTCCCAGTAGCCGGCTGCTCTCCCAGGCAGTGGGGTTCAATAAGAGCCCCACTACAGGAGACAGACAATGCCCAGGCCCTCAACTCGCAGCTTCATAAACAGGCGGTGAGCGCCAGCACTGGGTCGGAAGTGAAACTGAGGATTCCCTTCATACTGCACGTTACATAGAGGATCAATCAAGATGGGACAGCACTGGTGTGCGTGCGTGCGTGTGCGTGCAGGCATGTGAGAGCATCTTATTTGGAAGGACAAAACATGAAATTGCGAGACTGCTGCATATCTAGTTATATATAAACAGACAAAAATCCTCCCAAGGCATTAATAACAACCTCAGCAACGGTGGATTGCATCATTCCGAGGTTATGTGGTGTTGGAGAATGACCGCAATCCCATATTGTCCAGGTGTGACATGTGCTGCGTCACCTTCCGCACCCACCGCGGCCTGCTGCGTCACAACGCCGCCATCCACAAGCAGCTTCCCACTGACCCTGCTGGCCGCCCCTTCATCCAGAACAACCCCTCCATCCCCCTGGGCTTCAATGACCTGGCCTTCATCGACTTCTCATGTCACAAGTTCCCTCGGATTGCCCAGGTGAGCATTTCCAAATGGGTAAAGAAATAAAACTGTAAATAAAATCAAGCACCATTGGTTGGTGGGGAGTGTAGATTGCGCTGTCTTCTCTTAATGGGAAATATGACACACTAATGATATGAAAGAGAAGCAAAATAAGAGGATCAGAACCTGAGAAAAATACTGAGTATAACATACAATTCCGTCTCTGTCTAATCGTTCAACTTCGTCTCGTCTCAACTAACAGGTCTGGTGTGAGACGAACCTGCGACGGTGTTCTAGCAAGTTCCATCGCTTTGTCTGCGACACCTGCAACAAGGCCTTCCCTCTGCAGTCTGCGCTGGACCTCCACACAGCCACCCACAACACTGAGGACAAACCCCAGGAAGATGGCACGCCTGGGTCTCAGCAGGATGTCTTGCCCACAGAGGAGAAGGCCAGCTTTATGGAGTCGCTGGGTCTGAAATGTATTTCCAAAGTGAAGCCACCCCCCACAGAGGACGAGGCCTTTCAGGCCACACTAGACAGCATCCACTTTGTCCGTGTGGAGCCTTCCAAGTCTAGCCTACCTCAGGAGGCAAACGGAATCAGCCTTCCCCTGTTGGACTCAACCTCACTGCAGACCCTGTCTCAGGTGGGAACCTTGAGCTTCCTATCACTGCAGCCCTTCCAACAGGGCTTCATTGTGCAACCCAATAACAGCGTGGTGGTCAAGCCCATCAGCGGAGAGAGCACCGTGGAGCTGGCTGACATCCAGCAGATCCTGAAGATGGCATCTTCTGCACCCAACCAGTTCACCTTGCCGCCACTCTCTAAGGCCCCTTGCAATCCCACACAGAGCAACTGCAAGCAGATGCCTCCACTTAAGCCAAAGCCTCTGGTGGCGCCACGTACCAGCATGACTGCCTCCACACCACCGCCTCTCATGAATACCCAGCAGGCTTCATCCTGCTGCCTCAGCCCCAGCCTGCCTCCTCCTGCCAACCAACTTCTCAGGACCCCTGAAGAGTCGTCCTCTTCCTCCTCCTCCTCCTCCTCCTCCTCTTCCAGCAGTCAAGACATGGAGAAGGTTCAGGCGGAGGGAGATACCGCAATGCCTATGGATACAGGGGACCGGAAAACTGCACAAGATGTAAAGGAGGTTCTTACAGCAGGAGGAAAGAAAGAGGACTGCAAGGGTGCCTATCCTTGCCGTTTCTGCGACCAGTCCTTCGCCTCCTCCAGCATCCTTCAGACCCACATGCGTTTCCACCTGGGCGCCTCATCCTACCAGTGCAGTATCTGTGAATATGCTGCCCCTGATAAAGCCACGCTGATCAGGCATCTGCGTACCCACAGCGGAGAGCGTCCGTACGTGTGCCGCGTTTGCCACTACCCTTTCACCGTCAAGGCCAACTGCGAGCGCCACCTGCGTAAGAAGCACATGAAAACCATTCGCAAGGACATTGAGAAAAACATTGAGTATGTGTCCACTGGCCCCGGAAGCCTTGACACCTCCTTGGACTCCCTGGACTCCACAGGTGGCCAGACGGTGTGCAGCTTCTGTGGCGAAGACCTGAAGAGCTACCGGGCCTTGCAGATCCACTTGCGTACCCACAATGGTTGCCAGCGCAAACCTTTCGAGTGCAGCCGATGTGGGGCAGCGTTCTTGGCCAAGCGGAACTGCATCCACCACTTGCTGAAACAGCATCCAGAAGTGCAAGAGCGAGAGATTGAGAACTACATCTCCAGCTCACTACCCGCTGCTACTGCCACTGTGTCCCAGCCATGTGAAGTTGCTCAGAACGGACCGCTTACCCATCCTGTCAAGGTGGAGGACATGAGTTTCTATGCAAGCGACCCAGACCAGCCACTGGACTTCTCCAGCAAGGGTCAAGGAAGAAGTGGAGTCACTGTGGACTCCTGTAGCATCAAGCAGGAGAGATTCCATTCCCCACAGGTTACTAGTTACGACTGGTCGATGGAACCCATTGACCTCTCCATCCCCAAGAATCCCGAGAAGAATCTGACAAAGGATACTGTTTCTGTCTCTCTCCCCGGACCAGCAGTGGAAATCAAGAAGGAGGAGTTGTCCCCAAAAGCCGAACCCACTTGTCCCCATGACAAGTTTTTAGAGGAAAAGCCTCGACCTATTGCCCCCTACCACATTCCTATTCTGCCATCCCCCAGCAACGGTCCCCTCAATGCCAACAGAGCTGGAAAGCTAAAGCCTCTGCTTCCTAAGCCGACCTCAGCTTCCACGGCCACCAAGGAGCTGCCGCCTCTGGCTTCCATCGCACAGATCATCTCGTCTGTATCTGCTGCCCCTGTGTTGCTCAAGAGGGAGAGCACTCCCAGCAACCCCTGCGGCATTAAAGGGGTCCAGATGGACACTGAGCCAGCCGGCACACAGCATTCGGGAGGTGCGGGAAGCCCTACCGTCACGTCTGCAGATGAGTCCCAGGACAGCTCCAAAAAGAGGGGCAAGAAGAGGCCACACTCCAAGGACCAACCCGACAACAGCTTGGCGGAGTCGACCGTGGCCGGAGGCATTGACCTGGAGTCTAGCGGAGAGTTTGCAAGCGTTGAGAAGATGCTGGCCACCACCGATGCCAACAAGTTCAGCCCGTACCTGCAGCCCAGTGGGGTGGCACCTGTGAAGGAAGAACCTGAGAGGCCATCCACCAGCGAGGACGAGAAGGACAGCCAGGAGGACAAACAGAGGCTACGGCCACAGACCAAGGGAAAGAAGAACGCCTATTCTAGCGCGCTGCAAAAGATGACTTGCCCGTATTGTCCACGTGTCTTCCCCTGGGCCAGCTCCCTGCAAAGACACATGCTTACACATACAGGTATGTAACTCCATATTCTTTCTCACACACACACAGCAAAAGGTCCCCTAATGCACGCGTGTTGACATCACGGACGAGTAAAGTATGTTGCAGTTGTATAGAGAGGTTAGCGGGTTGCCTTCCAGTGTGTTTCATCATCGTTCTTGCGCCACTTCAAAGTCACACGAAGAGGAAAAAGAGGCCATCTTAGTCACGTGGCTGTATGAAACAGGAAGTATGGTCAGGCTTTCGCTTCTCAGGCCCAGTGGAGGATTCATCGGCATCATAAAAAGACACATGACAACGTGACAGTAAAGACGAAGGCTGAAGGCCCTCAAGGGTTTTCTGTTCTCATGCTTGTATTATGATGAAGAAAGAGTGTCGTGCAGAAATACAACAGCTAGCGGCGCTCCAGATGAGGTCTTGACACGGAGCTTAAAACTGCACAACATAATATAAAATAGATTCATTACACTTTCAATGATGCCAAATAAGCACAGAAGACAGTATTTTACGCTGAAATACAAAAAATATGTAAAAATGTATTCTAAAATGTTGTGAAATGATAAGTTATGATAATATAGGATAAAATAACAGCAGTGTGGGAGGTGGCGCTAATCGAGCTGTTACTGTATCTACATTTCGCAAACAAAAGGGTCAAGCAGCCAGATTTCTAGTAACTAACTTTTAGATCTGATTAGCTTTGCAAAAAGAAATGTGCAGCAGTAACAGTATGCCTGGTGCCATGGAAATATTCAGAAATGGCCCCATTGTTCTGGCTGCAGCCTCTCCATAGCCTGGTGGTTCTTACCAAACAACATACAGTGGTGTACCAATATAACATCACTGCCGCATATTTCTAAAATATTCTCTCCATACCGAATGTGATGGAGTAGGGAAAAAAAATCCCGGGGCCTGTTGGGTTTGCCCCGAGCGGAGCAGTGTGTTGCAGCCTCCATTTTGTCCAGCATCCGCGGGTTGGCAGCAGTCAGCACAATTGTTTAGCTAAAGGCGTGTACAGGAAACAACATGGAAAGAATGGACTTTAGCCCCCGGTCACTGGCGTCCTCCACCAGGTACTGACAAATAGCAGGGAGAGCAGTGCCATCACACAGTGTCAGAGGGGGCACCACAGGGCTGGCGTGGAACATCCTCTCTCCGGCACAGAAGCACATTCCTCTCGATGGAAAGAAGACTCGTTTACAAGTGTTTACAAGTTCAGTAGTTTAGGATCTTCTCCCCTAAACAACTGATCACACTCTTCTTTTTCCAAATGCACAACATTCATTCTGATTCTGATATAAATGTTATACAGCCCCCCTCCCAAAATGCCACATTACTGTGAGACTCTTAGTTTTTACACCGATTTCCTTATGTTATGGGTTACTAAAAATGTATGTTTTTGGATTTCTTTGCACCGAAGTACAAACTTTCCACATGAGTTTTAAAATGATAAGCATTCGAGTCAGAGAAGGACTTTTGGTGCTGATGTCTGCGATGCGTCAGTGGCACCTGCTTATGTGTGTTGGCTGCAGGCCAGAAGCCGTACCCCTGCCCCCAGTGCGACGCCTTCTTCTCCACCAAGTCCAACTGCGAGCGTCACTTGCTGCGCAAGCACGGCGTCGCCAACCGGACGCTGCGCCACAACGGAGCTGCAGCCAAGCCCAAGGCGGACGAGGGCTCACCCGAGAGCGCAGGTACCTTCCGGTGGCGCATGGAAATGGTCCCAGTGTGCATTCGTGATGCGAGCGATGTCACAAGTTAGTCCTGCAGACTCCTCCTTTGCTGCCCTCTAGTGGAGGATTGGCGCTGTTTTATCCAGCCTGCCTCTGGGCAAGAGAGATTACTGTGTACACCTTTATCCCAGTATTCAACCCACTATGTGTGTCTGGCAAGTGAAGCTGAACCACGAGAGAAATATTGGAAATGGGTGCGAATACATGTGTGTCATTAGGTGGCGTCACTTCGCCCAGCATCTGTGTTCTCAGTCTTTGCCTCGCATGGCCCAGGTTCAAATACAGCTTGCGCTTTGTCATTTTGGTCCCTTCTGTTCAGTGGGTCAGCCCCCCAGTAACAGCCATTACTGTAGCTGTATTTTATTGCTCTATTTTGTATTTTAATTTTTTAAATATAAATTTGAATGTTAAATGCTCATTACTATTACTAGTTATAAGGAACAAAGTAACTGCATATAAACATAAATGCATATTAAGGACTTCATTAACTGGTAAGGAGGTAAAGTGTTCATCACGCTGACATTGGTATTGGTGAGTGTGAGGGATATTTTGGGGGAAATTAATTGGGGTTTTTCAGACAAATCTGGAACAAATCATAATTTTCCTCAAATGAAACAGTATCAATAACGTGTATCAAAGTTTGGGGCATTCACAACATTTCTAGCAACAAAGAAAGCGGTTACACTGGGATACTGAGGTACAGGTGTACTGTGTACTATCGTGTGCAATATGCAGATTTTGTGTTCAAAACCGATGGACTGCGTGATCTTGCTTACACTTTGCAGCAGATATTACACGTAATTTGATATTTTTTTATTAATTTCCTTAAATTTAATGGCAGAGCAAGTTTTAAATCGACGCATCTGATGGCAGTGTGTGTTACAGAGAGCACATCAGACACTGAACCTGCTGCAGGAGAAGCTCTGGACCTGAGTGCCAGCGATCCCAAACAAGTGGACGTTGATTCACAGAAGCCCGTCTCAGAGGAGGAGAAAACTGTCGCTGAGCAGCCTGCACACGAGGGGGAGTCAGAGAGAGACAGCGGCTGTGACGGGCCAGAGTGCAGTGAGAACCACGCTGAGGAGCACAACGACGACTCCCACAGCAACAAGAGCCTGGACCTCGATTTCGCCAGAAACCTTATTGATTTCAAATTCTCGGAGGGGGAACAGCAGCAGCAGCCGTCGCCACCACCAGCAACCCAGGAAACCTGCGCCCAGGAGGAGCCCAAGTTCAGCTGCAGCAGCTGCGGGAAGCACTTCCGGTTCGCAGCCACGCTGGTCCGCCACCAGAAGGCGCACCTTTGTGAGAACCAGGAGGAGGAGGGAAGGAAGGCCGGCGAGCAGCCTAACGTCTCCCAGCCAGAGGAGGCAGCCGAGAGTAAGGAGAAGGCAGCAACAGGGGAGTGCGAGGAGCACGGCAGCGGGGCGGACAGCGGTTCGGAGGAAGAGGAGCAAGACAAGGAGGAGAGGAGCGACGAGGAGGGCAGAGCCACGGAACCAAAGAGCAGCGAGGGGGAGTCTGGAAGCAAGGCCGACAAAAGGAAGAAGGTGTGCAGCGTGTGCAATAAGCGCTTCTGGTCGCTGCAGGACCTCACCAGACACATGCGCTCTCACACAGGTAAACCGGCCCTCCTCATACATGCACCTGCCTTTGGCTCATAGTAACCTGAGCAAGAGGAGCAGATTTTTAAACACGGGTGAATCCAGTTTGTCCTCTACATCCGGGGTCTTCGCTCCCGGTTCACAGGCTGTGCATCACCCTTTTTCCCTCCTTTTCATGAGGTTCTGACTGAACATGTTAGTGACATCACATGTATGACAACCAGGAGCAAAACTCCTTCTCTGTACGTGCTCTTGTATATCAGGTTTTACCACAAGGTGTCAGTGTAACGCTGCTTTTTTTGCCACAGGGGAGAGGCCCTACAGGTGCCAGACCTGCGATCGCACCTTCACCCTGAAGCACAGCCTGGTGCGGCATCAGCGCATCCACCAGAAGCCCCGAGGAGATGAGGAGCGGGCTGAAGGCGGGGCCCCCGGGTCACACGGCACCACCGGCGAGGAGGAAGGGGCCAGCAGCCGCTCGGGCAGCGAGAGCGAGTCGGCGCCATGCAGCACCAGCCCTCCCTCCGAGAACGAGAGCGAAGGAGTGCGAGCAGAGCCAGCAGGCCCGGGAGGGGAGGAGCCTGACCAGGAAGAGGGCCCCTCCCAGGCCCTGGAGGAACCAACAACACAGCCCTCTGCACAAGACGGTTCAGGTAGCAGCAGCAGCGAGGAGCCGTCAGGCGACTACATCCAGGGCTTGCTCAAGATCCACAGCAATTCGCCCCTAGAGCACATGCTTCCTGCAGGGGAGCCCCCGATGGTGGGTGTGGAGTGACCAAGAGCAGCGTTGTGAAACGCTGGGCCGGGGGTCACCAGAACCGGTGCCATACAAGAACCTTCTAATGCAACAAACTGTACAAAGGAAGAAACCAACACCACCACGTTTCTCAGTGCCTTACTACTATTTTTGCTATACATTTGGATCGAGATGTATTTCATGGGCAACATCTTTACTACGTAGCATTTTTACTATAAATTCTTTTTGACACTTTGAAATATTGATGAAATTACGCATTAAATGATTTTGACCTTTACTTGTATTTGCGGAGGCTGATGAGGAATGCTAACAAATGTCAGACCTGGAGTTGGGCGGGAATTAAGGCTTGAATATGATCATGTAACTGGAAAACACTGCACAGAAATCAATCACAGGGTCTCCAAAGGACATCCCCCCTCACTCCCCACCTCGGTGAAAACGTTGGGGAATAAGCCGGGCTGCGTTGTTAGAGAGTGTCATCGTGTAAAGTCCGGCTGGGCCCTTATTTCCACCTTTTAACAAGGTTTCCCCACTCGTCGCATCGGTGTTTGTCTCAGTATTTCCTTCCTTCCCAGACGAATCTCACGCACTCGGTCTTCCAACTGGACTGATCTGACGGGAACATTGATGGTTCAGAGGTTTAATTCTCCAGCAGCTGATGGATGCCACGAGGGGACGCGTGTCCGCCGAGGGCTCCCGTGCCCTTCAACAAGTCTTCCCAGTCCTTCCCGACCACAAGGCCTTACGTGGCAATCCTGCGTGATCCGGGCAGCCCTGGACCCTACGATGTTTCTGTGTCTACTTGAACGCTGTCACCCTGCTGTCCATTATATCCGGGTGGTACCACCCGTCCTGTTGCCTTCCAGAACCTCCACCAGGTGGGGTCTGACCTGAATCACAATTCCAGCTCATGGGCTGGACTTTGCTTTTTACTATTGCTTTTTTGATACTTTTTTTAAAGGAACCTCATAGACAAACAAAAAACCTCAGTATGCATATAAATAACGTAGAAAAGCTGTTCAGAGGCTGAATGTCAGCAGTTAAGAGATGGAAATGAATCGTTTTTGTGCATCAGGCCTAAAAAAAAAAAAAAAAAAAAAAAAAAGGACGTGTCCAGCCTAACACTGTCGATGTGGCACTAACCAAAAGCAACCACGACCGCAGAGGCACCACAAGACTGCAAAAGAGAAGAAACAAACTGAGTTGCGAGCGAGGACAAAATACTCCGAATGAACAATGCGTGGTTGTAGAACGTGCAATGGGAAAGCTGGTGCGTGCATGCGAGACGGGACCGCACCCCCAGTTTGCGATGCTGCCGTGGTTACATGGGATCTATAGGAACCTCACAAAGGAGCAGCACGGATGCGGCTGGAGCTGCAGGTTCGAGTCTCGGGACCTCCCCTGTCCCACTTGGCCCCGCTGTCACCGAACGATCCCTGGTCACCGGTCGAGGACAGAAATACAGTATTTAGGTAAAGACCCAGCTTTCCCATCACCCGTTCTACCGTGTGTGTATGAACATGTGCGTGTGTGGCACAGATACAGATTCCAATTGTGACTACAAACTGACTGATTTTAATGTATTTATTGAGGACCCAGAGTCTGGTGAGAAGTGACCTGAGAAGCCATTTATCACATTTATGCTGCAGAGAAATCAATAGTCTCCCTTTGATGACCTGAGATGCCTATTAGCAATAATCACTATTGATTATAAAGCTTTATGTAGACTTTAATCTGTGTTTGTATGAAATGTGGTTTCTTGTTAATGTTAGTCTGACAAAATTATATAAATAAATTTAAGTATATATTAAAAACTGTGAAAAGTATGTTTTCAGCAATGGGTGACATTTAGGGTAGGTTTGCATGGTAATCTAATTTTTTTTCCCCCCCTATTTTTCCTTTAATCTTTCTTTCTCAGGGCTTTTACAGAGTATGCATTATGCAATATTTTTATTATCTTGAGTAGCAAACATTTCTTCCAGTTTGATTCTTTTTTTAAACAATCACTACATTCAGCACTTGACTGTGAATCCACACAAGGGGAACGTAAGAACTGTTCCACAGCAGAACCCCACCCCACCCACAGTGACAACCTCATCCATACTCGGCTCCCGCCATGCTCTGCGAGCACACCCACTTCAGCCACTTTCCTGCTCCCCTCCCTCCGCATCTTCGCGGGCAAGAAGGAATGAACGTGGGACTTTTTAACCAATGAGACGACCCGCTGCAGCGCCGTTCAAGTACTGACTTAACTGTTCAAAGGGAAAATGCTGCATTGCTGCTCCAAGCCAACAGCACAGCAGGTCCAGAGCACCTGGTACTCAACTGCTCATCCACACGACCTTGTAAAGTGCTTCACAAATGCCAGCTGTTGTGTACTGAAATCATTTAAACAATAAAGCTATATTAAAGAAGGGTGTTGACACTCGAGTAGCCTGCTTCCTTTCTCTTCCCCAAACCGTACGGGCACCTCGCCGGGCTGCGGCTCCATTGGGCCGGGCTCCTTTCAACGATGCAAACTGCCAAGTACCACATGTACATTTGCGAGATCGTATTGCACTGAAGAAAACAAAACTTCCGCTTCATGTATCACAAAACCATTTATTGTCATCAAAAAGGTCACTGGAATTTTTATATCATTTAATTCAGTGGTCATTTCCTGAAAAACAACGATTCTTCAGTTCATGAGAAATACAGTGGCAGAATATCCTTTAGCAACCCGACCATTCAAATCAGTTTGTCAAAAGCGACGAGAACCCCCAGACGGCATGACTGAACTTTGGCGCGAATCAATCACCACGCGAACAAACCAAAGGCAAAGCAGAACGACGGACGCGTTGCAATAGAGTTGCGGCCGATGCCGAGCCCTTGGTCCGTGACCACAGAAGCCGCTGCAGGTGACCTCTGACAGGCCAGAGGGTGCAGAGCTCTGAACTGGGCTCGCCTTCACCCGGCAGCTCTACAACTACAGCTCACACCAGGCCACAGTGCACCCAAAAAAAAAAAAAAAAAAAATTCACCCAAAGTTTGTTCACCTATTTAAATTAAATGACATGCAAAACAAAAAATGCCTACTAAAAACAGGTTAACGCGTGGACCAAAAAATGTACAGCTCAGCCATCTCTGCTCAGTGGAACCATGCGTGGTGGAATACGCAAAACAAAATTAAACAGCCATTAAATTTTCAATTTACTTGTCCTTGTTGCCCTCCGAAGGAATATATTAAGACAGTAAGTTCTAACAGGAGTTAAAAACGAGGCACGGTATGGGTAGGACACCCGTGTCCCCATTCGTAACCTCTTCACATCTCCACACAGCACTGACCAGGCAAGACCATTTATAATTTAAAAAAAAAAAAACCTGCATCCTTGCACAACAAAGCATTTAATTTCGTGGGTAGGAAAAAAATAAATAAAAAAACCAAAAAAAAAAAAAAAACAAAAAAAACAAAACAAAAAAAAAAAAAAAACTCAGTAGTTTTTCAAATCTCGTTTTCCTTAGCAAAAATAAAAAGAGAAAAAAGAAAAACCAGCTGGACCACATTTCCATCCAGCTCCCTCCAGTTTTTCAAAACGGGACCAACCAGCATTTTGTTCAACATGACGACAGACTGAAGCGACGGCAACAGAACCAGCTCACGGGAGAAACGGGTCCTATGAGACGGGAAATCTCTGCAAGTCCATTTTCACATTTTCTAAAAATAAAACAAAGGTCTGCGGATTTGATATTCGTAGCTGGTCGGCCCCTCCCCCCAATGGCTTGCTGTGTCTGGAGACGAGATCGGGTGGTGGGTACGTGTCTGAGGTGGCGAGCGGACGGGCGGGCGAAGTGGTCACTCATCGGAGCCAGCGGATCTCTTCTGCGTTCTCTTTCGGGGCGAGGCTTTGTCTGCAGAGCACACAACAGCAAACTTCTTATCTGTGTACATCACAGCATTTTACGCAACAAACCATTTTAAGTCCTCATGTTTTGCCCATTTTTATTCTCTCATTCTCTAAAGGGACCTTCAGCACAGCAACTACCACCCTTTTAGAAACCCCCACGGCCCCCAGCAGCTGCGTACTGATCAGTCAATTCTCATCTCTCAAAGTAGTTTTGAAAGCCAAGACTAAAGTTTAACACAGAGTCAAGTGGACTTCAGAGATGTGGTCAACATCTGAAGTCAGGAAAGAAACAGTGTGGCAATACAGGGCTGTCACGGCTGCCGCTAATGTCCCAATAACAACACGGGATAGAATAGTTGAGAGAGGAGACCCAACCAAGTACAGATGCTACACTAACACAACCTTCGGGCTTCTCTATTTCTCTCTCTCACACACACACACACACACACAGGGAAGCTCCAACTGGTGCAGCAAGGACACAAAGGTGCATCTGCGCTAGTGTAAAAGACCCGTCTCCACTTCACTCATACCACAACCCCCGCCATCCCACTCCACCCCCCACGTGATAGCAACGGCCCACCATACTGGAAGTGTCCCTGACAGGAAGGGCAGGAACCTCACCTCGTCTGCTCTGCACTGAGGGCGCACGGAGGAAGATAGGAAAAGAGACAGCAGAGAGGGGTTAGAACAGCAGCAAACAAGAAAAGGCAGGAGCTCCAGAAACTGCTGCAGCATAAAGAAACACTACTGGGCCGCTATTCGCAATGCCTGCCACAACGTGCTGCAGGAGGAAAGGGCATTGAGGACACAAGAGGCACAGTAGCAAATCAAAAATGTGAGTGATAACCCCTAATCCTTCATAACGTGCCAGCATAATACACTTTAAGGTGGATGCAAAGCACAGAGGCTGACATCTGTCGACAGTCTGTGAGACGAAAGCACTGAACAATTTTATAATGACCGAACAATAATCCATTACACACAGTGAAAATGTACATGTAACATCAAACCACAAGACTTACTGATCTGGTTGAGGGTTTCTTGGGGAATCCAGCTCATGTCCACATCGTTATGGTTTGACGTGCCCATTTCCACTCTGGGGGCTGGTCGCCTTCTCTGTAAAGTGAAACATGGCCATGAAGAGGTTACAGTTTCTCTGTTCTGCAGCCATTCTGTGTAAACATGGCTGCCCTTGAAAGCTACTACAGGGTCAAGAAAACTGCGCCGTACTTAGGGGTGGAAACAGAACACGCATAATTGTGGTGCAAAATCTTTAAGGCCTTACAAAATATTCTAGAAAACAACACACTTATTCCCCCTCCCTAATGAGTCAAACAAATAAGATATTAAGAAAATACTTCACAGTCACCAAGGGCAGGTTACAAAATTTGGAAAAACCTTTATAAATAACCGCAAAGACCATTTGACAAGTCAAGGTGATTTGAACATTTTATGGCAGTTCTGCTTTCCACACTACCACTGATTCATAGCCAGCCTTGACATAAAATGTTTATGTCCTCCATCACACTAGGGTGGAAGTGCTCCCTTTGCGAGCACTTTGCAGCTGCTATACTGACCTTCCTGGACTCCAGAAGCTGATGCAGCCCAACCACCAACAGCAGACCCAGGCCAGTCAGGAAAACATACATGAAGATGCTGAGGAGAAAGAGTTCAAGACCTTCATTCTACACTCATGGTACATCCCGAAAGTCTTTGACAAATCACCTTAATCTACTCTTCAGCACTCGGTCCTTAGCCGATCGATCTCATCTGCATCAGAATGACGACGCGCAGAGATGCGATCGATATACGTAGCTGCTCACACTGTTAAAGCTAACCTCTGTGCTACTGCTTCCAAGACCACTCAATACACCGTTTTCAGAAGGCAGACATACAAAAAAATGACTGTATTAAAGGGAACACCTGGGTAAATTTTTTCAAAGTAGTAGGGAGGCATCTCTTACGTTTCTCCATCCAGACCATCTTCTTTCTCAGTGATGGTTACAGTCTGGTTGAACACTGCATCCTGGAACACATTTCCCTGCCAGGAAAATGTATAAAAATGTTTCAGTGTGCTGGAGTCTATCACTTCAGACTTAATATGGTACTCCCAGAATCATATAATTCCCTCAGCTCCTTCTAGACACGAGAGTTTGGGGTGTATACATGTGGTAAAAGCCAACGATCCATCAACAGCTTTAAGGAAGAACTCACATTGCTGTCTTTGTAGTTGAGGTTGATGACTAGGCCAAAGGGGCGCCCCCCCATGGGCTCTGCTGGGATGAATGAGTACTCAAAGGTGGCCTGGCGCTGTGGTGGCACCAAGGTGCCCAGTTGCAGGGCTGTGAAGTTCTGGATGTAAAACTGGAAGTCCTGTGGGTAACGGAAGGAGGCATCCAGGGACTCCACCACAAAGTCTTCGCTGCCCTTGTTGGTGAAGCCAACCAAGAACTTAACAATGTTGTTGGCGGGGAAATCTGAGCCAAACGACAGATGTGCAAAGGACTGTGAGGCGACTCAACAAATACAAGGGCCAGAAAAAACCTGACAGAAAAAAGACAGAGTGCTTTTTACCTTCTCCTTTCACAAACAGGATGGTGGTGTCAGCATTAGGAGATGCCTTGGCCTCCCCTGAAGGAAGGTCTTCTTCTTTTTCCTCAGTCTGAAGATTGAATCATGGTTTGCACCCCAGATTCAAAGAAACCCAGCACGAAGGAAAGCAGTTGAAAAAAATCAACTAGTACAATTTGGACACTGCATTTAACATTGGGATACAATTACTACAAGCTGAAAAAGTTCATTACCAGTTCTGTATTATCATCATCTTCAACTTCTGCCTCATCATCTTCATCTTCAGCAATCACATCTTCTGCAGCCTCCTCATCTTCTGTTGCATCCTGGGCTGCAACTAATGGACCTAGAATGAGCAGTTTAGAGCTGAAAGGAGGAGGTGGAAGCATCTATATCCTCCAGGTTTTAATCTGTTCAGTATGTGGCAGATCAACAGTGAAGCACCTGGCTACTGGCAGACACCGCTGTACCCTTTACCAATCTAATGTAAAATCTGGCAACACAGAATCAAGGTTACCACCATACAGTTTCACCACCTGCTCATGCACTGTTGAAAAGAACTAAAATGTCTACATGGGGGAAGGTTCATAGTTGCAGAAGACAACTTTTAAACACACATTCTCACTTTTGATTTATTCAGCAATGGGAAAAAACAACAAACTTTTGCTCCAAGTACTCAAAATCTACAGCATTCTCTGTGTCCACCAACATAACAATATAATCTCACATCGCTCCCCTGTGTTTTATACATGTATTCACTGCACATGTAAGTAGAAAGTGACACAAATTTATATTTTAAACACTGAACTACAAAGCTCATAAAGATCAGGAGCGAATTTTCCTTTTCCCCCTTATTGCTGTTACACAGATATTGCTTATGTAGTTCTGTACCAAAAGTTGCTCAGTCAGTCTGGAGAAAAAAAAATAGCATTAAATCAGACAAGCCAAATAGTTCCCTGGGTTCAGAACAAAAAAATTCATTCATCAACAGTTAAACATTTGTATGTTTGTCACACAAAAACAGTCCAGGCAGCAAACGGCTTTGAATCTGTTGTGTCTGCGGGCGCAAGGCCAGGGCCACAGCAAGTCTGGATGAATTAAAGCCTTTTATTTTATATGCATTTAGTCAAAAAAGAGAGCAACCCAAAGCTGTCAAGATGAGACGCAGTCTTGCAGTGGGTGACATTTCAAAGTGTGAAATATAAAAAGGTTTTTCTTTTCTAGTAGTTTGGCAGGAGTAACATGGAAGCCAGGTTTAAATCCCCCTCTTTTTGTAGTACCTTCAAATCAAGGATAGTGGGCAAGAACTGATACACTACTGACATCCTACACAATAGAATTCAGAGTACCCAGGTGTACACATGGGTTAAATAGCTGTAAATTTGGATATTTAAAATCGTAAAAGGCTCGGTGGTAAAGTGTGGGCTCAATGGCTCCCTCCTCCTTCGAGTTTCGACTCTGGCGTTAAGGACACGTCAGCCAAAGGAGACACGCTCTCCGGGCCCTCCACTTTGACACACGCCAACGACGTTTTAAATGACACTTTCACACGCCAAAGCTGTTTTATTTATTCGTCTATTAGTTTTATTCAGAAAATGGCGGTGATTTGTGGACGCCGATCTGAACGTCGCGCGCCCTCGGCAGCGAACACAAGCGTTAGGAGCTGTTAGCATCCGGCTAGCGGTTACCCACTACACACAGATGATGAGGTTGCACGCGTTGGCAGCGAGTCCACGACAAAGTGTTTGCGTGGAGGTCCCGATCGGGCAAGTTTGCCCGTGAAATGCTCAGCTGAAGTCGCCCGAAATCGGCACCGTCGTTCAGGAAGGCCACGAAGGCGCGCGCGACCAGCTAGCTGCAAACCTGACAGTTTTAGCAACAGTTCGCCTCAGCACGGCGTGTGCAGGGACACATTCGTGCAGTTGTCCTACCCTTCATCAGAAGGCTAGCGGGGAGCGCCAACAGCGCCAGCAGGAGGAATTTCGGCAGCAGCTTCGGCATTGTGCCTCCGACGGGAAAAGCAATGGAGCCTCAGTTCCTTTGGTTCAAAAATGGCGAATATCGCTCATCCGGGCATTGCCTGCGAAGAGTAACGTAACACGAAAGGACGTGCACGCAGTGACGTAATTAAAGTACGTAGTTCCGCAGAGGCGCAGGGGATCTTTATGATAAACTATGAAATGTCGTTCCTTCATTTTTTTTCAATATATACTACTTGATTGCTATGATATTGATAAAAAGACAAGTAAAGAATCACATTTAGTAAATCTTATTTTCCTTACGAAATGTCATATTTGTAAAAGTAAACTTATTGGTGAAATATAAAGCAGTACATCAGTACTACCTGGAACCCCAGTGCTAAATTATTTATGTGTTTCAAACTTTTTCTGTGATTAGTTTTCTTCCCCTGTCATTTGTTCTGTTGTATTCTTTTTGTGTCATTTATATAATATTTCCTTTCGTCCTGCATATCTATTGTGAAGAATTTAATTTAAAACATTAAAAAGAAGCGCCTCGTAAGGACTCTATTACATTCCCATTCGGCTACTAATGGAGCCCTTGTCCTTCCTCGTGTGTACGAGTCTTTCCTAAAGTTCTTCTTCTTTCGGCCGCTCCCGTTAGGGGTCGCCACAGCGGATCAAAAGCTTCTACTTCCTCCTGTCCCCTGCATCTTTCTCCGTCACACCCACCACCTGCATGTCCTCCTTCACCACATCCATAAACCTCCTCTTAGGCCTTTCTCTCTTCCTCTTGCCTGGCAGCTCCATCCCTAGCATCCTTTTCCCAATATATCCAGGATCTCTCCTCTGCACATGTCCAAACCAACGCAATCTCGCCTCTCTGACTTTGTCTCCAAACCGTCTAACCTGTGCTGCCCCTCTAATATACTCATTTCTAATCCTGTCCATCCTCGTCGCATCCAATGCAAACCTTAACATCTTTAACTCTGCCTCCTGTCTTTTGCACGAGTCATTCCTAAACAAATAAACAAAATAAGGAAACGTTACAAGGGAATTCCCATAACACTTTGAAACATATATATTCTTCCTGTTTTTTAATATTATTTTAGAATGCAACAAATCATCTATTTAGTGTTAATTTTTCATTGAGTATTTCATTTGTACAGTAAAAATACCACACCTGGCTTACACTTTGTGGAGGGGGATAAATTTAAAATGTATAAATGTAAAATTCATATTAAATTCATTTGGGAAATGTAATATGTAACATTATTATTTTGTAAAATTCTTTGGTAAACAATGATTCCTCGTTTACACGAAGCAGTACAAACTGCGGTAGAAAACTGTATCGCCATTTTGAAACGCATTTCCCCCCATCAACAGCGTTCGGTTTGATCCTCTTCGGTCGCCGTCTGCACCGTCCGTCGTGTCGGCGTGAGGAAGCAACCTCGTGGGTCTCCCTGTGTCGCGGTAAAAGCAGCACTGGTGTCACCAGTTGCACCACAAGTTTTTCATTTTATTCACCGTCATGTCGACTAACGAGATTGTACCGGGCCAGTTCGACGACGCAGAGGAAGACGACAGGTTTGTACCGTCGCCTTTTATTGGGGAAAGAGGTCTTGCTGGGGTTAATATAGCTTGATGAGCTAATAAATAACCATGAAGGTTTACAAACTGTGTTTTCACTTAAATACTCTCTACCCTTTGTACCTGAGCTTAAAGTTAGATCTGTATATACTTATTCTGAGTTAGAAGTTAATTTTAATCCAATTGTTGTTGTTATTGTTGTGTTTTAAGCGATATACACTGCCCAGCCAAAAAAAAAAAGTCACCACCTGGATTGAACTTAGTGTTATAATGTCGGGTTGCTTCAATTGGTCAGGTCTAGGTTTAGCAACGTTATGGGCCAAATGAGCTCCGCTGACTACCTGAATATACTGAATGAGCAGGTTTTTTTATCAATAGATTTTTTTCTTCATATTCCAAGATGACAATGCCAGGATTCATGGGGTT
Organism: Heterotis niloticus; assembly: GCA_018136845.1. Taxonomy (NCBI): domain Eukaryota; kingdom Metazoa; phylum Chordata; class Actinopteri; order Osteoglossiformes; family Osteoglossidae; genus Heterotis; species Heterotis niloticus. Next base: position 21,965,107 of record CM030903.1, read on the forward strand.
CAAATTGTGAAAGAGTGCTTCAAGGAGCATGAGAGAGACATCATTTTCACACATGGTTTGGCCACCACAGAGTCCAGACCTTAACCCCATCGAGAATCTTTGGGATGTGCTGGAGAAGACTTTACGCAGCGGTCCGACACTCCCATCATCAATAGAAGATCTTGGCAAAAAATTAATGCAACTCTGGACAGAAATAAACATTGTGACATTGCATAAGCTTATCGAAACAATGCCATGGCAAATCCGTGCCGTAACCGAAGCTAAAGGCAGTCCAACAAAATATTCGAGTGTGTGAAATTTTTTTGGCGGGGCAGTGTATAAAATTTGAACTTCAGAATTAACAGGATAACACACTGTGGTAAAAGGAGTGAAAGGTTCCCGATTGCAAAACATTAATGTACAAGTATGGTATATAGACATGTACATAAAAATCTATAATATTAGGGGAAAAGTAGGCCTGCACTGTAAACTATTGAACTCATGTGAATCCTCAGCTGGACACTTTGGTAGGGAAGCATTATTGTCCTCAGGTATTGTGATAGATTAATTTTAAACAATGCTCTTGTTCAGAGATGAGACCAGTGGTGTTCCATCAACTGGGTCAGCACCAGTATTGGAGTCACTAGTGAACAGAGTAGCTTTGAATGAGCCGGAAGAAAGATGTGAGGACTCAAGTGAAGGCGATGAAGATATTGATGATGAAGAGGATGAAGATGATGACTGGGACTGGAACAAGTCTGGAGGAGGAGATTTCACCAAACGTTACACAGCCGTTCGGTTGGGAACCGGCCAACAGGTATGACTGGGCCCAGGTGAAGAGGGAGTGGTATTTACCTGCACTGGACATTGACCCTTAATTTATGGTTGTGTTGGTAACTCTAAAATACTATAAATCCTATTTGCCAAGGTATGACTATAAAAACAAATTTTTGATTAATATCTTTTTAAGTACTATAGTGTCCTGTAATCCTTCTAGGCATGAAGAGCATTTCATACCACAAGTTAAACATTTAATGAAACCATCACACATAACAGTAAACTTGTTAAAAATTGAATGACTTTTAATATATGGTTTTTTTTTTTTTTTTGTTCCAGGCAAATAGACAGAATCCTAGCAGCAAAAGTCAGAAGATGTCAACTCCCACTGATAAGGCACTAAGAAAATTTGAACACAAGATTAATCTAGGTGAGGACAGGATAACAATGACATGCGTATCTTCTGTCTAGAGTAGTAGCTCTGAATGCGCTAGACTAGTATGCTAGAAAGTTAACATGTTGTGTGTTGACCATACTCCTCTTCTCCTTAAGACTTGGTGTGTATGTTTTGCCAGACAAACTGAACTTTGACGATTCTGTTATCAACAAAATAACCGCGATGCAGAGACAAAGGGATGCAGACACGTACGTAAACTTCTCCTGTGTCATTCTTAAGCTCTGTGTTTCTTTCTTTCGCTTTGTGCTAGTCCCACATCTACAGATTTAGATGAAGCTTGTATATCAACACATAGCTTTTTTTTTTTCTAAGGATGTGGATATTTTTAAGCTGTTTCTGTGTGACATTACTGATATTTGCCTTTGTACGTCTGTTTTTAACCCCAGGTATCGAGTTAAAGACAAATCGGACAGAGCTACAGTAGAACAGGTCCGTGTCATTTTACTTAAAACTCACCTTCCCAAAAGATTCTCTGAATACTTGTCACAAGATCAGGTGCATAAAAGTACAAAGACATGAAAGGTAGCGTTAGAAATAATCACTAGTGGTATTCAGATAAAGTCCAAACCAGGCAACAATTTTCAATTAACTCCCTTGTGTTCCTGTCCAAAACTGTGCAGCTACTTATAATTGCGTCAATTGATATCACTCGTGTGTGTGTGTGTCTGTCTGTCTGTCTGTCTGTGGGCCCCCTTGTTTTATCATTTGATGTTCTATGCTCTGTATTCTCATCCATTCATTTCCAATGGTCACTAACAGTACCGAAATGGTAATTAATGTGAATAAAATGTTTAAAAATCAATTAAACTTTTAGTCATTAACATTATGTGTTTAGTTTGTGTGGAGGAAGTTGTGAAGTCTCATGGCACCCAGACGAAAGAAACCGTGGGTATGACAGAGAAAGGTTATAAACTGGTTAAATTCTGACCAGGACAAACCTGAGGTTTACAACTGTGGGGGGGAAAAAACCCTTATGCTGGCAGAGCAGAAGAATCAAAACTCCTATGCCTGATGAAGGAACAATAAAAATTCATCCCAAAATCCCCAAATCTCCTCATTTGTTTGAAAGATTTAGAAACCAAAGACCAGACCAGTTGCATTTAAATCCTCTGTCCTTGGTTTCACCAGGTCTTGGACCCAAGAACTCGAATGATTCTCTTCAAGATGCTGAGCAGAGGTGTTATATCAGGGATCAATGGTTGTATCAGCACAGGCAAAGAGGTGAGTGAGATTCCTGTCTTTGCTCTGTTGTCAAAAAGTAAAATCTGTAAGATCGGTGATTATTAATGCTGGTTTGCAGTACTTGCCTGCTTATTGTTCAGCCAGTTTTCCATCGGTCTCAGACAGCAAGTTGTTCCTTGCAGAGGCAGCAAATTTGAGAGAGAGCTCTGTCCGTGTTCTTAACAATCATTGCCTGGGGCATCTGCACCCAAAGCATCGCTGACACAGCTCTGTGTCAACAGGCAAATGTTTACCATGCAACCACCCCGCAAGGGGAGAGCAGAGCCATTAAGATCTACAAAACCTCCATCCTCCTGTTCAAAGACCGAGACAAATATGTCAGTGGGGAGTTCAGGTAAAATCTCTGCACATTGTCTTGGTATCTTTGTTTTCAATCTTCAGAGGTAATTCTTTATTGACTTTTAATTTGTATTAATTAAAGAATACTTTTTTAAGATTCCGCCATGGGTACTGCAAAGGCAACCCTAGGAAAATGGTGCGTACCTGGGCAGAGAAGGAGATGCGGAACTTGATCAGGTCAGCTTTCCCCCTGCATGTCTGGTTTGGAAGCAGGTTGTTTAAAATCAAATATTTTTTAATTTGAACAGTGTTTAACAGCTTAACAGTCCTAACACAAGAAGAAAATGAGCTGTAGACTTGGACTGCTTGCAGTGTATTAATTACAAATAGCTGCAGGTAAACTTGCATTTATTTATGATATTGTATGAGTCAGTTATGAATTGATATGTTCTGTTTAAGGTCCAGTTGAATAAGTTGGACATATCTATGTGGTAGACGCGGGTCAATCTTAATTGATAAGAGATAATGGCGACCAATGTTTTGATAAGTGCTGTCTGTGATGGTTTGGTTGTGTCACCTTTGCTGCTGCCCAGGCTTCAGACTGCCCAGATCCCCAGCCCCGAGCCCATCATGCTGCGTAGCCATGTGCTTGTCATGGGTTTCATCGGCAAGAATGAAACGTGAGCTCCTTCTGTCTTCTTCACAGTGCATTCAGGATGATAGGGACCAGGGCTATTTGAGGGAACTGCTGGTGACTGTTCTGCTTATTGTACCATTAGGAAACCTAAGGAAATTAATCAGATTTTGAAATTGCAGGTCTGAAAGGGTTTTTGTTATTGCTCATCCCATTGTTACATGTAGACGAAACAAGATTTTTAAAAAAGTTTTTTGCGCCTTGAACAAAATTGTTAAAGTGTAGAAACCTTGATCTGTGCTTTGAATGGCAAGCTTAGCTTTAAAAAGTCACTCTTTACAACTGTATCTTCTAAAATGTGTTGGAAGGCTTTAAATTGGCTGTTTTTTTTTTAAAGACCTGTTGTCAAGCAATTTGTGTACTATACATGGAGATTGCAGCTGTATGTACAGTTTGAGTATGGGTAAATTTCATTAGAATAATGGTGTACCTGTGCTGACTGTACCCTGGTATTTGGAATTAGGCCTGCCCCTCTGTTGAAGAATGCCCCTCTCTCAGAGTCCAAAGCCCGGGAGCTGTACCTGCAGGTCATCCAGAACATGAGGAGGATGTATCAGGAGGCACGGCTGGTGCACGCAGACCTCAGCGAGTTCAACATGCTGTGAGTTCCTCCACAACCCAGACACAATGGACCCTTGAGTGTTTGCTACCACAAGTTTTACTTTGGATTCACATGTGTTTGAAGGTATCACAATGGCGAGGCCTACATCATCGATGTATCTCAGTCTGTGGAGCACGATCACCCACACGCCCTCGAGTTCCTGCGGAAGGACTGCAGTAACATCAACGGTAGGCTTGGTGGCCACTGCTGCTACCTCAGCTGGTGTAAACAACCTGTCGTTCCTGCCTTGTTATTCATGATGCTATGTCTTCTGGCCCTCAGATTTCTTCTTGAAGCATAAGGTGGCAGTGATGACCGTCCGAGAGCTGTTTGAGTTTGTCACTGACCCCTCCATCACCAGCGACAACATTGACGACTACTTGGAAAAGGTTTGGCGGGGGGGGGGGGTTCAGTTGGCATCTGGGTTATAGACAGTGGAGCTACAAGCCTGTGTGAACAGCCACAGCTTGTATGTTTGGTGTCAAGGTTGTGTGGTGTATTGGATGGAAAATATATGGCTGCAGCAGTTCTGATAGATGGCAGCAGCAGTAGTTCATGCGGCAACTTCCTTCCTCACTAAAGGCTATGCAGATTGCTGCAGACAGGACAGCAGAGGAGAGATCCAATCAGGATAAGGTGGACGAGGAGGTAAGCACTCAGCCATATTGTTGGTAATAATAAACTGATACTGTGTGTGGACCAACTAGGAAATAAGTTCAAATAAAATAACAGCTTTTTTGCACGCTTCTGTGGTTATCAGTATATTTGAAATGCCCTCAAAAGTCTATGGACTAGTTTGTAATTTTATTAAATATTTTCACATTTTCTAATGATGAAGGCTCATAGCACCTGGGTAGCAACATTGAATATGGATTTAATCTTCCTTCAGTATGTGTGGAGTGTGCATGTTCTTCTTGCATTCAAATGGAGTGATGGTTTCAGTCCAAAGACGTGTTTTGGGTGAATTGGTAACTACTAAACAAAGGTTTCGTACACATGTATGAATATTGTTTACCTGTGATATATTTCCTGCTTTGTGTGTCCTTGAAATTCACAGGTTTTCAAAAGGGCCTACATTCCCCGCACACTTACAGAGGTGAGCAACTACGAGCGGGATGTGGAGGACATGATGAAGATGAGGGAGGAGGAGTCATCGCTCAATGTCCAGAGTGACAACGTGAGTCTCCCCACCAGGTCCACTGAAACACTGCCCTACCTGCAGCAGACTGTAGGGGGTGCACTTGGGCCCTGATTTTAGCCCAGAAGAATTGCCGTATATGCAAGGAAAAGCTGTGTCATCCCTGTGACCTCACGCAGCCTTTGCTCTGTGTATAGATCCTATACCAGACCGTGACGGGGCTGCGGAAGGACTTGTCCGGAGTGCAGACAGTAAGATCACCCACCGCAATCCCTGTCAGAGTGCAGTGTGCATCTGTCTTGTTCTGTTGGTCATTTTGTTCACCTTTCTGAAAACCATTATTGGTGTACCTGCATTTTCAACTGCTGCATGGTTAGAGAACAATCCCAAGTGGCACCGTGTGAGTTCTACCACCAACATTTAAATGAGCAGGACAGGCTGAAGTGCTTCATGTTCTTCTTCTCCTGCGTAGGTGCCTGCTCTTCTTGAGAGCTCCAGTGAGAGCGAGTGCTCAAGCTCAGAGGGAGAAGACAGCGAAGCATCTGGGACAGAGGGGTCGACCGCTGCGAGGCAAAAGAAGGAGGAGCCGCAGATGGACAGGAAGGTGAGATGGAGACAGGCAAACCTCTTGAAGGAGGTATAGCTGCTTGGTTCAGCAGGTAGAGGATGCCTCGTCCAAGAAGCATTGTAGGTGCTTGAGATGTGGGCAGCCTGGTTTTTACCACAGTGGTAGTTTATGCAGTACAGGTCAACATGTAATGCTGTGGTTAGAGCTGCCACCTTGTGCTTGAAGGACACCCGGTTTGAATCCCACCTCCTGCTGTTGTGCCCTTGAGCAGTGTAACTGCCCTGTAAAAATCGGAAGAAAAAAAATCTACTGCTTAAATGTGTCAGCAAGTAGTTTTGCAGAAAAGTGTCAGTAAAATGACACTAAACAGAAGTACATATGGATAAAAGCAATTGTGAAAATATGGTACAAATTGCACAACAGTTTTATTATAGAGTTTGTTTTGTGTTGGTAGTAATGAAACATTTTTAAAGACTTTTTTTCTGGAGTAGTTCAGATTAAATACACTTTTTACTACAACTGGATTTTTCTGAAGCTTCAAAAGGTAAATTTCAAATTTATAAGTTCAGGTCCTTAGTAACTATTATGTTTCATGATGCCTGAGTTGAGCCTCCAGTGGAATTACATGGCCTAGTATGTTGCTGTTGTCTTAGGAAAGGAAGAAACTGACGAAGGATGCTCAGAGAGAGAAGAGGAAAAACAAGACGCCAAAGCATGTAAAGAAGCGCAAAGAGAAGGTAGCCAAAATGAAGAAGGGCCGATAGTGACGGATCACGGCAGAGTGCAAGCAGGTTTGCAGTTTTAAGACCGTCACGCTGACCTGCGAGGACTGCTTGGGTCACCTGTTGTCACAGTTCATGGACTGGCATGTTTACAACAAAAATTTCAATCAAAAATTTAGCTAAAAGTGTATAAGTTGATATTTTTGCCCTCTTATATTTTTTGCTTGTTTTGCTTTTATTTATGTCAAGGAAAAATCTAACATTTTCTCTTGTTAGATTGATGAAGTTCTTTCATATTTGGGAAAATGCAAAAGAGAATAACAATTGGTACACCAGGGGCCTAGTTGACCTGTGATGGTAACCCAACCAGACAAACCTGAATTAAAAGTTCAATTGGCAAATTCAATTTCCATGTGTCACCTTGAAGGATTTTAACATCTTTACATGTATGTGGTGATGACTAGAGGAACCGGAGCTCTCAGACACGGCTAAGACCTTAAGGTCCACAGCATGTTATCAGCAGCATCTCCCAGCAGCCACAGCAGAAGTGCCCTTCAATCAGCCATATGGGATGTGAGTGATGCTCCACAGTTCCTCACTGCATTTTTATTGCCCTGCCTTCTGCTGCTTGCAGTGTCATGATTCAGTGACAAAAAAGACAGTTTATAGCAGCAAAAGTCCTGTTTATAAAGGTCATCAATCTGATAAATGGATGTAGGTGCTATAAATGTGGAGCCCGTGTACTTTTCTTACTTTCTTACTATGACATAAAATCTGTGGACTGAGGTTGTTTTTTAATAACTGGTGATGCAAAGAAAATACTTAGTTTGGTCTCAGTTTTTTGGCAGGTGAAGACAAAAACTGGTTTGCCTCCAGCTCAGTTTAATGAAATCCTAAAAGCCTTCAGCATGTGTAAGGGGTGCATAGTTGTAGAGGGCTTCTGTGAGAAATACCACGGGACTGTAAACCATAAAATGATATGTGACTGTAATTTCCAATTGCCGTCTGGTGTAGCGGTGGGTGTGAGCTTGTTAGAGAGATGGAGCTGCTCCCCTCGGTTCCTCTTTTTTTTTTTTTTTTTTTTGTCCATCACTTGAATTTCACATGACCTTAATGAGCTTCAATCCGCTTTCTTCTTCAACTCAGCTGATGCAGCTGGTGGTTGCAAACAGCCCTTCATTTCAGTGTGTCGGGGGCAATGAGAAGAGTCCTTGTAAGTGCTCATTGCTGTATCCTTCTGTCTGCTTTCCCCTCTTCTAACATACTTCCTTCAATGTCAGGATAATGTGTGAAGTTTCACATTACTTTCAAGGACAGTGGGCAAAACACAAGAACAAGGAGAACATTGTACTTCCTCTCACTGGTTGTGAAATCTCAGCTCTTTGGTAAGTACTTCTACTTTTTGTACTGGGTGAGCACTATCAAGCACAGGCAAGAACCAGAAATATAAATTACACCCACCGCCCACTTTATTAGGTGCACATGGCTGTTTGTGCACATAGTTCACCCTCCACATGGTTGTAACTCGGTATATGAAGCACAGAGATTAGAGGTCCAGTTAATATTTGAATGGACAGTAGAGTGGACCAGACTTGTTTTCTAACTGACTTTAAACATGGCTTAAGTGTTGGTAATCATTGCTGGTTCCAGCATTTTAGAAACAGCCAAACTTGGGATTTGTACACAGTACAGTTCCACAGACAGGTCATATTTCACTACAGTAACCTGCATTGTCTCACCTCTAAACCCAATAAATCATCTTTAGGATGAGGCGGAATGTGATGTTAACAGAATGGATGTGCCATCAAAAAAATGTGCACAAAAAGAGCCATCAAACCACCGTGGACATAAACTTGTGGACGCAAATCCAGAGCCTTGCTACTGAATCAGACAGCCGCACCTAATAAAGTGGCCACTGACTGTATTCATTAGGTGTTAAGGTCAGCTTATATTTCACATTTTTTTCAAGAAGTTTCTTTGTAATGTTGAGTTTACAGGCAGAACTGAGTAACCAAAGCCAAACCCAGCCTGAGAAAGCTGTTTATTGTTACACACAGCACACCGCAGCTAACAATTTGTGACACTGATTTTTAGACATTAATGTAAAAACAGTCACAAGTGATTATGTTCAAACATTGCAAAACATACTACATAGGTGCATTTTTTTTTCTTGCACATGAGTTATGTGAGTGATGTCCTATCATTTCAATATTTGTTTTTACACACTGTATTGGCCCCTTTGCGTATATTACCAGCTCGGACTTCTCAAAGCTAATAAATGTAACGCAGGAATGCTAAAAGCCGCTAGCAACATCAAACCACCCTTCAGCCCACAAGTTCATGGCTTGAAGATGCACTGTTGCTGCAACATGCACTTCAGCATTCATGTGCACAGTAACAATAATGAAGTCTAAAATTACTGCTTTGACATTTTGGATGCAGGAATGCGTTCACCTGCCTACAACCCGAGACGTTTTCGTACAACTTCAAACCAAACAATAAGCCAAGTCATTGCAGTGCATGGCAGCCTTGATAGGAATCAGCTTTATGAGTCACAAATGTCAACCATTATATGGCATAAAATGAGGACCCATTTATTTACACTGAAAAAGCCATTCAGAGACCCAGGATCTGACTGATCCTGACAAGCCCCTTTTTGTATCTCAGCTATGAAACAAGATCCAGTTCTGAACTTGAACACATTCTGGCACACATTAATGCTAACTTTAAACTGAGCTCAAAGCCCGTAGTGACAGTAGCCTCCACGCCACCTGTAGCCGAGAAACTTGTGTGTGCTATTAACTTGCAAACAGCTTAACAAGGTGTGTTTAAAAGATAAAAGTTTGAAAGAGATTATAGCTCCTATATGGCTTATTTGAACTAGATAGTACTGAAAAATAATTATACCCCAAGTTTCTGTAAAAAAAAAATTAAAATAAAATGCAGAAATATATTTCAGGCAGGTCTGGTCAAGGAGGACATTCAGCTACAAAGGGTAGAAGAGGTGATCAGCTGTGCTCCTAGGAACTTCCTGTATGATCTTGTCATCTGTCAATTTGTAGGTGCATCTTTATGCCTGTCTGTCCATCCATCCATTCATCCATCCATCCATCTACCTCTAATGAAGTGAAATGACTTCAGGTCACAAAGTCATTTGTTGTATGTAGAACCTTGTCCAGGTATGAAGGTGTCCAAGACCAAAGCTGACCACAAACCCCTTTTTACTGACATGACCTCTACTACTACAGATTAGTGTTACACAGACCATGTGTGTCTGCCCACCAGGACCAGTACCAGAACCAGGTGTTGGGCTTCAACTCTAGCGGATGCCTTCGATGTAGTTTGCAGGAAGCATGCCAGATTTGCCCGTCCTCTGTACTGTTCCGAACATCCAGCCCTCGTCGATGGGCTGCACGTTGAGGATGATGTCACCGTCCCGGAAGGACACCTCATCGTGGTCTTGAGCCACGTAGTCATAAATGGCACGGTACACTCTCTGTAAGGCAATGGAAAAGACTTATTATGGTGGCCAGAAAAGCATCTCAAACCGTTATATAACGTCACAGGCTGAGACATGACTTCAAGGAGGTAATTTGTAAGTACTAAATTTTTGGCTCACTCTCAAGTACAATAAAGGAGGGCAGCTAAAATTTCTTATTTGCTCTTCTTATTTACTCTGTACAAAATATAAACACAATGCAATCCAATACAATATGAACTCAAAATGTCCTTTTCATCATAACCGTTAAATACAGAACAGCTGTTTTAATTTAATCCATGTTGTGAGGTGGTTTAATAGTTTAAAGGCCCCTTCTGCTGCTCAGAGATATAAGAGCGAAAATGAAAGTGAAATATGAAAGAGGAAGAGGAATATGAAGAGTTGATCCCATCTGAAGGATTATAGGCACCCTGGAGGACCTTGGGAAAGACTTCAGAAAAAGCGGTCGCATGCCTGTATGGTACGCACCATGGGGGCAACGTGTGGAGGGGACTGCAGGGATCTCATGGAGGACGTGCTTGTCTGGTGCATGTAGCCGTAGCCCTGGCTGTGCCCACCGGGAGGATACGCTCCGGGGAGAACTGGGGCTGCGGGATGGACAGACACAAGGAGCAAAAAAGAAGCACAGCGCTTATTGCGTGTAGCCTTAATTAAGAAAGAGAAGAACATCTTGCTCGATAAATCTGGGCAATAACTGAAATCTTTTTTTCCATTAATGAGCCACAGCCATACTCTTTCTCCCAAGCACTGGAGAAGGCGCCATATGGGTTTCTGTTAAATCACTTGCAGCACTGTGGTGACATCATGACACTGGGGAAAGTGAGTAGTAAATGGAGAAACGATAATGGATGGATAAACAGAAGGTGCACGCACAGCGGGGCAGTTGGAGCCGACTCACCCACGATGATGCCCGGCCTTCGGTCCATTTCCACCGCGTGCGCGTGCATCCCCCTCACGTCGCTCACCATCTGGTTGTTCCGCCGCAGCCGCCCCAAGCCGGCATCGTCTATCCCCGGCGTGAAGCCCCGCCCCCTTGTCTTCTCAAAGTCCTCATGGTATTTTGCCTGCTCGACACATATAGAAAACCTATGTTCTCCTTCGTCGGTCACGTGCATAAACTTCTCAGCTCGAAGAAAAAATTATTTGATCAAAGTTAAAGACATGCAAACAGCTATCACACAGAAATAAAGCCGGTCGCACATGAATACACACGTGCGCAAATATTCGCTGCTTAAGGGCAAATTTTGTCCATTAGCATTAATCTCGACGCAAGGATTTGGTAGGAAAATTAACAGTATTTCATTTCAAAAGGTTTTGGGTTCTTACATAATATTCCTTCTTGAAGATTACACCCTTCAAAGGCAATAAAAAAACTACTGTACTTTCCCAAAGTGCTGCTTATGATATCACGCCACCGCGGTAAGCAGCAGCACCGTGGTACCTGTGACACCCTAGGCTGCCCAACACGGCAACTGTTTGTGGCAGTACCTGTCCACACTCTCATTCAGCACACTGTGTTTGTGGGGCCCGCTTCCACTCCACTCTGGGCCCAGTGCTCACTTTCTGGAAATATTACCCTCCTCAAGGAAGACTGGTGTGACACTAGCACAACACACTACATGTTAGCATACCGTTCTACTAGATCTAACAGATCGTGCTAACAGAGACCGAGTTGCTCCGTAACACGCCGCCGTGATTGATGTAGGAGCACCGCAGGTCTGTCCCCATGTAGGTCCTTCTGTATCCTGGAGCTTCGCATCCTGGTCAGGATATTGCAAGGGGTCAGTAAATCATCACACACCACACAAGTGCATCCTTCACACAAGACTGAATGGCTGACACCCTGTAAACAACATATACAAGGCTAGTAGTGTCAGTACATCATAAACTGTCCAACCATGACCCAGCTTGCAAGTGCAGCAACTACCCAGAGCTCTGAGTTTGGGAACGTTAACCCTGAGTATCCTACTGCCTACTTCGGTTAGCTGATCCCAAGCATAAAGAGCAGCTCTGGTGTTGTTTCTCTACAGTCATAGTTAACATTTTGCTGAAAAAGCTAAGGGTCCAAGATGCACTGTGACTGTGTTTTTTTTTTTTTTTGACATAACCAAGTCCTCCTCCGATCTCAGAGGAGGGGGTCAAGGACAGAGGGTGCTTACATAACCCTCCCAATTAATCATTGTGTTATTTTAGTTGATCATGTGGGGAAACCAGCATACAAAACAGACCCCTGTGCCTGACTCATTTGCGTAACAAAAACAAGGAACGCCATCAGATGACATGAATGAAGTACATTAATGCACTTTAACAATAAGCTGCTGACCAATTCTGACTGCCTGGCCACGTGTGAGGCTCATCTCCCGATTCTGCTCTTTGTGTGCTAACATGGAGTGCTGAGCCCAGCAGGTTCTCCAGATTCTGACCGCCACTAAGAGCTCAGAAGGAGAATCAGGTGATTCATGACCCAAATGGAGGAGAGCCCAGGCCGTCTGGATCATAGCTGTGGTAGAATACGGTTCTGTATTCATCAAAAGTGTGTGACACCTGAAAAATCACATCTCTAAAAACTGGAATATGATTGTAGTTACGTGTTAATAAGACGTGACTTGCAGTCCACTACAGTGACTGATCTTAACAATTTAAGCCTGAGACCCACTGCTTCATTTGGAGTTCATCCCACAAAGCATCAAACTCCTGCGTTCTCCTAAATCTCCAAAATCAGACCAAAAGGATCACGTGCACTGTAGAATGAAATGAGAAATTCTGCCATTTCCAAACAAATGCAAACACTCACGCTTCTCTGAATGGGACTTTTCAAGCAACTTGATTTGCCTTTTTTTTAACAGTTTCCATGGAAACCGCTGCTGGGACACATGCTTTAAACGGAGTTAAATGTTTGTAACGGTTAGTACATGGCAAGAAATCATTACAGAGGAGATCCATTAGGAATTAAAGTGAAGTGGGAAAGAAGTAGCGTAGGCCTACATATCCATGGCTTGGGCACAGGTGACATTTATGTTGTTTGCTCCCCACTTGGCATCCTTGGTGTCCCATCTCAGTGCAAAGTGCCAGAAAAGCAGGAAGTGTTGATTACATGTGGGACGGTGGGCCCATCCCTCTCTCTGGGGCAGACATGGCGAAGCTGTTCTGCAGCCTTCAGCATCCCGCATTTTCCTTTTTTCCCTGGGCAAATCTGACAGTTCTATTCAGCAGATAGCAGCACTACTAACTCCCAGTTAGCGTGCATTTTATTTGATTTATTTCAAGTCAAATCACTTTTCCCTACTTTTTCACAACAGCTCAGAAGATGCACAGCTATGGACCCCACTGTAGTCAATTTGCACAACAAATAGCGTATTTTTTTAAAAATGACATTTTCAAAAATATCGTGTATATCTTTGAAGAAAGAGTTGACGGTGAAGAAACCGCATCCCCCAAAAAATGCAGGCTGCGTGAGCAAAGTGCCGCCCTCTGAAAACTGCTGACAGAACAGCATCTGAGACACATAGCTATTTATCTGAGTCTGATGCAGAAGGACAAACTGCTATGGAATTTCAGGCCCAGTTTTCTTTGACACATTTGGCAAACTGACAGGTTACACTTGGTGCCTCACTTGAAGTGTTCCTCTATTTTTCAAATTCTTTTCGGCAAAAAATACGTTCCGTTTAAATCTAAAAAGGAGTAACGTTAAGGCAGCTGTTTCAAACTTCACCGGAGTGCATATTTTTGCAAACATATCCGCGCTGTTATTTTTATTTAATTGTGCTATTGATTCATGCCGAATTATTGCACACCACACACAACGTACAGTGAAAAGAACAAGAGCGGCCTCAGAGTTCTGGATGGCTCAAAATGACTAATTCCTATTACAGAGCAGAACAAAAGCAATGGAAGGAAAACAACCTACTAAATGCACTTTGTAGCCCATAAACTTAAAAAAGTTACAGTTGGGTTTACCGCACAACTGTTAAAACATTTCAAACACATAAAAGTTGATACTGAAGTCTTCTGCACAGTCCATACAGCACCTATATTTAGTTGCAAATAAAAAGAATGTTTTTAAGGGGGCATTACAACAGCTGGCATGTGAACATCCCTCAGTTAATGTTTTATGAGCTCCACCAAAAATAGTCATTATGGAAAATTTGCAAATAACACGTGAAATAACAGGACCAACAATGATGAGACTCAAAGCTTAGGTAGGTGTGACATATGCTGATACAGCGATAGAATAATATATAACAGGGATGGGTCTTTAAATTAAGAATACATTTCCTATGTCCTGGTTTATTATAAAGACGTCCATCAACACTGGCATCTTCAAAATAAACTGTCCACCCCAGGGGAATTCCACTTTTCTTCTACAATACTGGCACTAAACTGCATCAGCGAAACACTTACAGAAAGGCTCGGGATAATTTAATTTCTGTAAAATATCTCATTTGCGTAACATTTTCAAAGGGTATTGGAAACACCGAGCTTAAGTGTGTGTATGTGGGAGACAAAGGGGTGCAAACTAAAGAACAATTCTATCCGTTTAATATTAAACAAAATATTTGCTTTTGATTTCCCCATGGCTGTGGCCACTAATATTCCTCATACCCCATCCAGTATAATCCCAGTGCTGTTTTTTATTTGTTATTTATGTTTTATATTGCTAAATAAATTGCTGTATAAAAACAGACATCTTCATCCCGATGATATCAATTTGGGGTAACAACATAGAAGTTTATTCCCAGAACCTGACAATTTCTGTTTCTTGTGCGGTCATGATCAGTAAGATCCAGAATAAATTTATTCCAAACACTAGGTTCCACATCCTGGCTATGATGCACACACACACACAAACACAGACGTGCATTTGCAATTCTTTTCCTTTCACAGTTTCTAAGGAGCAGAGAGTCCTTTAATAAATAATGCACAACCACATCAACACCATCATCAGAACTGGAGATGCTTGAGACACCAAGAAGAACCTGACAACCAGACGACCAACAATAATATTTCTATTTGGAATCAAAATTCTGCTCTAATCCAAAGGTGAAGTTGAAACAGATCCAGCAGGGTTTAGAACTGCTGAGAAAACACAGAACACTCACATCGCCTACAATGAGGTTCTCAAACATCATTCAGAGGAAGCAAGTCTGAAGTTAATAAATAATCTGAAATTTTACAGCAGCCCAGGCTACTGCTGCTGTTTCTGCAGGCTGAGTTAGAGAGTAGCAAGCAGCAAAATGGGCCTAAAAGAATGGACGGAGGGAAGAGGTACTCAGCAGGTTGGAAGATCAAACCTCTGGCCAGGAGTTTGGCTGTGCCTGGCCCAGAGTGTGGAGAATGTTGAGGAAAAGCATCAAGTCAACAGGAAGCGCAGAGCTTGTCCAGACTCACCCAGAGATCGACATCATAAAACAATGACCTGACCAGCAGTGGGAAACTGAGCAGCAGCTACACATTTAATGAGAAACTCGATCTTTTCCAAAAAGGTCAAAATAATAAATCCATAATGCAGAGGTACGATTACCACATGGCAGCAGTGCAGGGAATATATGGGCTTTCGAGAAGAGTTTGTACACCACATTTACAGGGCAGCTTAATGGGACTGCGGCTCTAAAATTCTCCGTAGTTAATGATTCATTCATTCATTCTGCACTCTCGAATTGCGTGGAATTGTGTCACGAAATTGGTGCGAAACAAAACAGCGGGCCTGATTCGAAGCCATCACTGCAGCCAGATCTCGAACACGGCTGAACCTTGCGTTCGCCCAAGCGCCACATTTCCTCAAAGTTGGCCCCATAAATATTTATGTCCACAGTGTGCACAGGTGAACAGAAGAGGTCTCGAGGTTCGTTTGACTTCATCCATAATTCACCTATGACGTGATTCTGGATTCATTTATGATGAGGCGGCTGGAGGGTTGCGAGCTAACATCCTTACGCTAGCAAAAACGCCAGCCGTTCTGCTAATGGGGATCGGCGCGTTTAGGCTGCGGCGGGAAGGCCGCGGCGTCGTGGTGTGCCAAAGTCCAGCGAAAACGCGGGAGTCGTCGCTAACTTGCGGAGAGCGTTTAGCCCCGCGATCCGGCCTGCGATCACACCTCACTAACAGGCGTGGATTAGGGCAAAGCCACGTGACTCATCCCGCATGCCGGAGCTGCGCTGCGTGGTGAACAGGGCAGTCGCAGGCGCTTGTCACACCCGTCGTCTGTCAGCAGCATATGGCCACAGTCTGAGGATTTTACACCGCTTCAGTTGACTGTTGGCTCGAATCCCAGGCTTCGGCACCTCGAAATACTCGTTTTCCACGGCTACCTGTGTGACCTATTTCAATTCACATTTTTCATTTGTTTTATTTTGCTTAGTATCTTCACCACTGCGCTTTCATCCAACTGTGCAACGGTTCAGCCTCAAAATGGCCACATGTTTAAAGCAGGGGTTTAAAGCAATATTTGGCTTGACCTGAAGTACTTAAAAACGCAATTCAGCCACCGCAGGGAATGTATTGACATCCTGGGCAGAGAGCCCCACCTACACTTTGAACTCCCTTAGGATGCTGCAGGGTTGGACCGGTCGGCAGTTTTGCCTGAGTCAAGGGGTTGTTTTTCAGCACTCAGTGGGACATCAGATGCTGGCCGAAGAAGGTAGCCATCTGTTTGCCTGTTCAGCAAGACTTTTGCAGAGGTAGTAGGGGGGATCACAGGGAAAAACATGAAACCCAATTCCAGCTCAGTCATACACATGGCCTGACCGGTGTTAAAATCTGTTCATCTGACCGATGCTGTCCTCCGTAAGACAGCGGCAGGGTACAGTAAATTATCTTTTCTATCGCCTTTATCTTTCTTGTCATTTTAATTGGAAGTTGGTGTTCCTCTGAACTGCAGGATTAAAATTGCCACTGGCATCCAAGTAGAAATTGCTGCCTCTTTCAGTTGTTTTGGGTCCAATTGCTTCCAGGGGCCAAGGCTGAAATATCACCTTGGAGGGGTCAGCACGGATTCAGTGCTAATACACTGGTAGCCAGCGGCAAGCAGAGAATGAGCACAGTGTTTCCACCTGACAACAGTAACACACACACACGCACACACAAGAACTACCACAAAGTCAGAGTAGCTCCTGTAAGCCCCTGTACATGTGTTTGATGCATTGGTTTATTTAGAATACAAGTAACACTGCATAATACACTGCCCGGCCAAAAAAAGTCACAAACTAATATTTTGCTGGACCGCCTTTAACTTTGACTACGGCACACATTCGCCATGGCACCATTTCGATAAGCTTATGCAATGTCACAACATTTATTTCCGTCCAGAGTTGCGTTCATTTTTCGCCAAGATTTTGTATTGATGATGGGCGAGTCGGACTGCCGCGTAAAGTCTTCTCCAGAAAATCCCAAAGATTCTCAATAGGGTTAAGGTCTGGACTCTGCGGTGGCCGATCCATGTGTGAAAATGATGTCTCTCATGCTCCCTGAAGCATTCTTTCACAACTTGAGCCCCATGAATCCTGGCATTGTCACCTTGGAAGAAAAAATCCATTGATGGATGGAAAAACCTGGACAGTCAGTACATTCAGGTAGTCAGCTCACCTCTTCTTTTGGGCACATAACGTTGCTGAACCTAGACCTGACCGACTGAAGCAACCCCACATCGTAACACCAAGTTAAATCCAGGTGGTGACTTTTTTTGGCCAGGCAGTGTATTTCATTGGCTTTATTTAGGTCACTCGACAGTCAGTTATTACTATGGTTATTATTATTATTTGATGACAGCAACACAAATGAGCGATGAAACTTTGGCTATGTTGCTTGATTTCTACTTGATGAGTTGAACCAGGTGGTACAATGGAGCTGAATGGATTGGTGGCAAAGTCTTCCTGTGAAGAACAAACAATTTTGTACTTCTTTTTATTTTTATGGGTTAATACATGTACGTACATGTGTATGTTTGTTGTTTTCTTTTTAAACTTGACATTAAAATTGACGAAACCCTTTTTACTGTTGAGATCCAGTTTGACCACAGTGTTTCCGATCATTAAAAAGCCCTGCCTTTTTCTACCTTATGCTCAGAACTGTTCTGCAACCCCGTCACAGATTCATTGATCACTTTCATATTTCTAATTCCGGAGAGATGGTAAGGTCACCCTCACTCGACTACAGCATACCTGCTGCATACAGAAAGGTGGAACACCATCCTCAGTGACTACACACTTAGCCAAATAACATACCCATTGACTTCACGCTCAGTTTTATGAAAACAAACCTCTTCGTACATCACTGCACTACAGAACTGCAGATGGTGTTTTGTATTTGCATATTGCGTAATTTCATGCATTTATTACATTGCCCGGCCAAAAAAAAAGTCCCCACCTGGATTTAACTTGGTTTTATGATGTGGGGTTGCTTCATTCGGTCAGGTCTAGGTTCAGCAACATTATCTTCCCAAAAAATGAGCTCAGCTGACTACCTGAATATACCTGAATGACCAGGTTTTTCCATCAATGGATTTTTTCTTCCAAGATGGCAATGTCAGGATTCATGGGGCTCAAATTGTGAAAGCACGAGACATCATTTTCACACATGGATCGGCCACCGCAGAGTCCAGACCTTAACCCCATCGAGAATCTTTGGGATGCCCCGGAGAAGACTTTACGCGGCCGTCCGACTCTCCCGTGTTCTATACAAGATCTTGGCGAAAAATGAACGCAACTCTGGATGGAAATAAACGTCGTGACATTGCATAAGCTTATCGAAACGATGCCATGGCGAATGTGTGCCATAGCCAAAGCTAAAGGCGGTCCAGCAAAATATTAGAGCGTGTGAGGTTTTTTTTTGCTGGGCAGTGTAATTAAAGTTTATACCGAGAAGCAAGTGAAAGAGTCCAGGTTGTTAAATTTAGTTTATTT
The DNA here is from genome assembly GCA_018136845.1 of Heterotis niloticus. NCBI lineage: Eukaryota > Metazoa > Chordata > Actinopteri > Osteoglossiformes > Osteoglossidae > Heterotis > Heterotis niloticus. The sequence continues at coordinate 21,983,960 of CM030903.1, forward strand.
AGCGATGAAAAGATGTTTGTGATGCACAGGCATACTGTCCAGGGTGTAGCCTAGTGTCAGACAAGCAGTTATGGATGGATGGATGTGCAAAGTTTTGTGTTTTCCTAATATAGCAACCTTAGAGTGGTAAAAGCAGGGTAAATGAATTAAACCTGGGATTCTATGCTATTAAAGCGGGGACACCTTTGAGCTGTTAATTGATCCGGATTTTAAACCTGCACGTGCACTGACTTGCCAGGATGAGAACTGAGAAACTCTGACATGGAGGTGCGAAGAATCAAACTGTCTGCCTCGCACTCAGCTGCTTGGCGCCGGCAGCGCGCACTCCCACGTCTGCATCCCTGCTCCTCCCTTCTTCTGAGTCGGCACTTCCAGCGAGAAGGAGAAAACTTAATCCCATCCCTCCTACAGTTAATTACCTTGCTGACTGCTTTGTCAAGTGGAGGTTTTGCAAATCAAATAATGGACTGCTGACACACACACACACACACACACACACACACACACACACACACACACAGCACTCCCACCACCAGGTGAATTCATTAACCTGCCATGGTAATGCGTTTGGAAAGTGGTGGAGTAAATGTGATTTTAAGGCCCCGGAGGGCATGCGGTCACATTTGAAGCCGCTCACCTGGGGCAGCTGCGATGTGTCTGTCAGACAGGGGCAGTTGGAGTGGCAGTTCCCACGAACCACTCCTGCCCCAGGGTGACCTGCCCCAACCACCCATGACACACAGAACAACAGGTCATTGTGGTTCATGTTTAAAGTAGGGGTTCTGGAAATGGGGCTTGGAGAGGCTACACTCTTCATTTCGTTGGGCACCTTTGTCACGGCAAATGATAACAAATAGTCCCTTTTTCCCTTAGTCGGCACTAAATAAATCTATTTATCTTTTTTCCTTCTATTAATTCTGAACTGAAGATTTCTGGACAATTTCCTGTTGTGTAGGAAAAAGCACAAAACACAGGATGACCAGAAGAAATGAAGAAGAAAGAACAACTACTTTACATTAAATAAACAGAGTTGCACAATTGTGCTGCCAAATCCGGGAGAAGAGTTTTTTCATGGCACATATTTAAGATATATACGGATTTATAAATATGCACGCTAATATTTGAACCTTTTTTAATCCCTTTTTTGGCAGTGATTCATTTCTAAGTGGGACAACGAAGCTCACGGTCCAAAAGGAGTTAAGCTGATCAACATTTTTCTTACGTTTATCCAAAAAACAATCGCATATAATAATGATCGTGCTTTGACAAAACAAAGCCAGAGGAACGGAGGATGAGGGGAGTGTGGGGAGACCACACATCATACATTACTGATGTGCTCCTGGGTCCTCCTCAGCCTCTGGAGCTCAGGCGTGTCCGACACGATGCTGAAACCTCTGCCTTTGCTCTCCTCAAAGTCCTTCTTGTACTTCACCTGCAAAAAGCAACAAGCGAGGATGAAATGCCGAGGAAAATTTGTGAACTCGCGATCCCGGCGCTTACCTTACAGTCTCATTGCTGCAGAAAAGAAAATTAAACAACAGATTAAGGACTTGTCTTCATATCATGTCTCATAAAACACCCTCGCTTAACATTTGCAACTTAAAGAACAAATGGTGGTGCCACTGTTATTTAACTGTGGCCACTTTAACAGAAAAGGCTCGATTAAGGACATCGGAGCAAAATAAACTTTCCAAGGAAGGCAAGTCGGAACAGAAAGTGACCACAAAAAAACAGTATGCTCGCGGTCTGCATTAATTTTAAATCCATGTAAATTAGTATAGGGTTACACAACCATGCTTCAAAAGATAAAACAGTTGGAATCTGAAAACACTGTGAAGGGAAATACACACATAATAACTTTCTAAGGGAGGAAAGAGGAAAAATATACCAATATAGACATAATTCATGTCATGAAATTCAGAGTAATTCCCCAGCACTATGAATGGTTTATAATTCACGAACCCTTTTGAAGGCCTTTTTGCATAAACCATTACACAAACTATTGTATGACACATCTGATTATTAACCAGCTGTGCAGCACACTCACAAATTCTCATTTTCGGGAAAGTAGGAAGCAGAGGTTTAAGCACTGCCGCTTTCTACTGTTGGCCGGACTGCAGCCACATCCCAGGAACTGGGGACCGTGACCGACTGATGCTTACCTTTCAAACAGCCTCCTGTTTTCCCAGCGCATATCTGCCAGTTATTAACCTAAAATTCAGACACTGTCGGGTTGATTTGTTTTTTTGTTGAATTCGCCAGGTAGGTTCAGCCTCCTGTTGTAATTTAGGGGCTGTAAGGCCACATACATGAGCGAATTACGCTGGTGGTGCATCACCATGTTTTTGACAGTCCTCGCTGTGTATTTTCTATTACTACATTAGTTGAAAGGCCTGTTTTTGAAAGGCCTTCCTGCTTTTTATCAAGCTGTTTTAACTGTCCTAGAAATTTAAATACAGTTATTATTATTATTTATTCATTTGCCTGACGCTGTTTATAAAAATGACTTACAATGTTAGGGCTTCATTGCTAAGCTACAATTATTGAATGGATTCATAAAGCAGGGTCATTTTTACCGGAGCAATTCAGGGTAAGTGCCTTGGTTTGAGGGTATGAAAGCAGAAGCAGGGATTTTAAAATGGTTCTTATCACGGGAAGGCAACAGCTCTAACAATTGCGTCACTTGCTGCCTTAGGACACAAAAACAAAGCAAAAAATAAAAATACAGTCAACCTTTATATAATGGCATCCTGAACAGTAAAAAAGTATTACAATGACTTGGGAAAATATACACCCCAGACTTATTATTATGCAGTACAAGGGCATTTTTACCTGCGTAGTTGGTCATTTTCCTTCCACAATAGGTATTTTATCACTCCACACTATGTGTTTTACTCAGCAAGGAACCCAGACCTGATGCTTCTTCTATAACAGAACCAACCACTCCCAAAGCCAACCCTTGGGTAAGAAAATAAAAATCACAAATGAAACAGCAGACCAAACATGGTGTTTAATACATTTAGCTGCTTGCACTGATTTACCCATTTATACAGGTGGGTAAATTTTACCGGTGCAACGCAGGGTAAGTGCCTCGGTTTAGGATACCATAGCAGGAGGTGGGAAGCGAATCAGCAACCTCGGAGTTCAGATGTGACAGCAATAGCTGCTACAGCACCAGCTACCCCCATCATTTTTGGACTGTAGCTCCAATCAGTTAGAAAAACTATGTTTAAAAGCGATGATAATACATATGAAACATTCAGTTGACCCTTTCAACTCTCTTTCGAGTCACTTAACTCAGAGGTGCTGCTAAAATAATATACATACAAGTAAGCCAGTGTAAACAAATAATTGCTTATATTAAGTAAACTGCATGTGGTTTGCTGAGCATGCCGGATAGGTACAACACCAATGTACTGCGCAATACTCCCTACCTGTGCCTAAAATAACGCAAAACCCACGCCGATTCAACAGGTAAGGTGATTAAGAGGTAATTGCCACCCACTACTGTATATGTGCTTTAGAATTGAAGCTCATTTTAAATGGAGGAACGGTGCCACTATTTTTGTCCTCCAGTCACATACCTGTTCCGAGCCCTGTGGTTACAGAGGGTTTTTGCCATGATTTATAATGATTCATCCCATTATTGTGGCAAATTACCCTTTAAATGACAAGGGCCGATGAGTCCGTCGCCGGTTTTTAATGAGATATTCGCACTGAGATTTTCGAGTCGTGCTGGCTGGACTGGGAGCAAACGCGCGGTCTGGCCAGCAACGAGAACGCTGGTGTTACCGCGGATCCTCGGGGGTTCTTATCCCACCAAGCTCCCTCCTTCAGGAAATTAACAAAGAGGGGCTTTGACTTTCACTGAGTTCATTGAGGCAGAATCATCCAAAACGGAATAATAAAACATAGTTTGGGAAAAGTGCTTAAAGGAAAGCTACTCAAAAGGGAAATTAATGTTCAAATGACTTGTTTCTGACACAAATGGGAAATTCTACACAAACACAATCAATCTTTATATATGTCTACAGTAGTACCAATGAATAAAGCACATTTATCATGAAAAATAATGTTTTTTTCTCATAATTATTACTAGGGATTGACATACCAACTGTTTTGAAATATTTGCCCAACACCATTCTATCTATCTATCTATCTATCCACCTCTGCTGAAAATACTTTGTCTTGAACTTGTTGGCACACGTTTTTATGCTGCCTGCTTATGATTCGGATGTAATGTTGCTTCTGACAAAAACCATCAAACGGGCTTAACCTGCCATTTTTCACACCTCGCCTTTTCCTGTCGGTTTTTATCCCTTTCGACCGGTGCGCCGGAGATTCCCTGTCGCACCTCCAGCTCCCGCATCCATATGATTTGTCACACCACACCGGCGCGACAGTGGAAAAGTGCGACTCCCGTTCTAAAGCACGAGGCCACCATTAAGATAAGCTGGAGGCCAGCCGCCCAGTAAGCATAGTTTATCTCCCCCTTTATCTCCTCCATTATTCTTGCTTAATTATTTATCAGGCAAGTTTCAGGCTTCTACTTTGTGACAGTGGCACTGATGGGGAGTTCCCACTCGCACTCCTTCGGCGTCAACATTTTGCTGAAAAATATCCTGAGAATGAAATAAGCAGGGATATATGTAGAATCAGTATTCACGGGCACATTCACACATTTAAAATGTTCCACCCTACTGGAAGGTGAAGAGGAAAGGACAGCAAAGTTTTCAAAAGTAGGGTCTTTATCTCAAGGCCAAGCCTGGGCTTTCATACTCTTAAAATTAAACCCTCAGAAGCAAAATTAAATGAATGCCCTGTTATTCCGTCATTTGGCAGCGTTAATTCTCCGGCTGCGAAGAAGCACAGAGCCAGCTGGTAGACGCTGGATGTTTTGTGCACCTAAGTGGCCCGAGGTAATTCAATATCTGTTTTTAATTTTTCCACTACAGATGAGCTTTCAATCGCAGCAGGTGGTGCAATGGGTACGGAAACAGAGTTAAAACCTGGAGGTATCAAGTTTGAGCTCCTCTGCTGGGAGCTGCTACAGCACTAAGCAGGGCGCTTAATCACAGTTGTTCCTATAGAAAAAAATCCAACTATACGAAGGAATAAAATTCATTTAATTCACTGTGGATAGAAGTGTCAGCTAACCAACAAGTCAATAATATAAAGACCTGGAAATACGGTGGATTGTGTGAGCACTGCTCTATCATTTGAGCAACATTGGTCTTTGGAGGTCTTTGGATTCCTTCATATTTTTTAAAGATATATACATTCCTGAGTTTTAAATTATGCAAATACCCCTGCAGAAATATGCTTAAAATAATCCTCCTTTGTAGATTATGTGAAGAATGCAACACAAATCTCAGACCTTTAACATCTGACTGTCAAACGTGTAAGCCTGACAAAATCAACTTCTTGAACACTTTTTTCTTTTCGAAGGCAAGTTATAGCGCAGGGATGATGTGTTTTGTTGAGAAGGTGTCGCACTGGAATTGGGACGATGTCGGCCTCTCGGGTAACATTTGGCATACAATTGGAGGAAATAAAGGCCAAAAGGACCTCAGCTGAGTCCTCCATGGGGGATGCTAAACATAGGGTAACGTCACCATTCATGCACCAACAATGCTTTCAGCTCTTGATGCAGTTATTTTTTTGTGTCCCCATCTAAAACACCGATATTCAGGCAACTTAATGTTACACCCCTTTACCCCTAGACAACTTGAGGTATAACGGGGTGACGGGCCGAGTGCTCAGCCCATGATCGGGTCAGAGTAGCACAGAAGGGCAGCCGACCCGGTTGCAGTGTCAAAACTGCTGTTTTGGAGGCATCCTGGAAAATCAAAGGAGCCCTGTGGGCCGACCGACAGAGCCAGCAGGGTCCTGCAGGAGACCGCCGTGCCGACAGCTGTCCCCTTCTCTGTCTGTTAAAGTCACCGTCTGCTGGCCCATTTGTACTTTTACGCTTTACTTGTACAGCCTTACATCACCTTCCTCTACACTGGTGCAAATCTACAGCCATATCCCTCATCCCTGAATAAAACACTGCAATTAATGGGTTTAACCCATTTAATATTTCACATCTATTGCCACTAAGTGAGGAAAAACTGGAAAGAGAGATGAAACAAGCTTGAATGTAGTTTGCTTTGCTATGATGCCATCTCTGCATCACAACCATGTTACCACCTTTCTCTTTGCTCAGCAAAAATTGCGCCACCCAGGAGAACACACACTCTGCCCATTGCCTTTCGCTAAGTTTTCATCGCAGTGCCGAAGAAAAAATTCAGGTCTTCTTTTTCTTATCAGGCAGCACACCTTAAACCCAACTAGCATACTAACTATTAGTAAATGTCCACAAATGTCAGTAATAAACCTGCAGGTGTAGGACCACAGAAATGTCAGTAAAATATTTCTGTGGTTCTAAACCTGCAGGTTTATTACAGGAACGTGGCTGTGCTTAGAAATGCTGAGGTCACCGATGTCAGCTCTGCATGCATGTGAACAGACAACTGCGGAAACATGGCATTTGGTGTTTCCTTGGTGGGTGGATGTGGTCCTTCAGCATCCTCAGGGAACCCCTGCTGATATCCTGTTGGAGGTTTCTGAGCAACTGGCTCGCAGTCATCCTTTGGCACATCAACCCCGAACACAACTTTTCGGATTAGGAGCCAAAACAAACTAATTATTTCTCCGCTGATGGGTCTGCAAATGTGGTTAAAAAACAGTTGTCTTGAGGGTTTTCTCCTCATGGAGCATGAAGACTTCATTCCCCGGGATGGGAATTTAATGAAATCTGAATGTCGAGTATCCACTCTTACATCCTCTCAGCGCACAGCCATTAACACTAAAACTGCATGCAAACTGCACTGATACATCAGCAGCCTTTCCAAAAGATGTTTTTAAAGAAAAAGAGCAAGAAATACATCTCAAGTTAACTGCTTTTAAGGCAAAAACATTTTAAAAAATGAGGTGCTTAAATAAAAATGGCCAAAATGCACTCTTGCTGGTCCATTAAGTACAACAAGAAAAACTATGTCTGTTAGCTGGTTATTAAGCTTACAGTAAACTTGTCTTTCCGAAGAGAAAACAAATGAATGATGACAGATGGACAGTACCTGAAACACCCAATAGAGGTGGTTCGGGGGGGGGGCAAAAACTGGTCATAAGGTTTATGTACTGGGCTAGCATGTGGGTGATAGGAGAGTTAAGGAGTGGGCACGGTGGTGTAGCTTTACCTGGCTCTGGAGTTCACTCTGCTGTTTGAGCCGCAGGTTCTCAGGTGTGTCTGCCACGATGGTGAAAGACGTCTTTGGGTAGTGCCTGTACATGGAAAACAGGACACGGCCTGGTGAAGAGCCAAGCATTCTGAGCTGAGGTTACATCCACCATCATTCAGTGCCCCCAGCATGCAAGCAGATGTGAGCACAGCAGAAACTGAGGTGATGGATCTTCCAGACATCCAGTTAACCTCTATAATGTAGAGAATGTTTTTTGGTTTCAGTTTAAATGCACCATAATATGACCCTCCTGGGAGTTTAACCTCGACCTCAGAGCTCTAGCTTTATGAACGTTCGCAAAAACAAAGGGAACATTGAGGGACGGGCGCAAAGCAGCATCAACAAGCTCGGTCACCTAGGCAACACCACACTTTATCAGCAACTACCGTGACAGCGGTGCTCGGTCCGCCCATTTGCTCGAAGTTTAGAGCCCAGTCGACTGTAGCTCGCCAAGACCAAACAAACTGTCTGAGTGACCACAAAAGGGGGGTGCGAATAATGACATCATTAGGGAACCAAGGAGAGTTGTAGCTCGGGAAGAACTCAGTGCATAATAGCTGCACATCCAGAGTGTTCTCTCTCTTTCTCTCTCTTTCTCTGTCACTGTTAATGTTGCTCTTTCTCTCACCAGGAGGGAGCAGGCAGCCAAAGCATCGGAGGCCCTTCTTGTCACTGGGCGTGTTGAGAAAGTCGACGAAAAGAGAAGTGCCACAGTGCCAGGCTTAGAACGGGAGCATCAAGGAGCATTTGCAATGAGCGCGAGCTGCAGGAGCGGCACACAAGGCAGGCATCAGACTGCCAGCCACCCTTGTTAGCTTCAGCGTTTTCACCTCCCGCCACATGGCTCGGCATGAGACACCAGACGGGTTTCACCGCCAGCTTTAGCAAGCCTCCCACCACCCCAAACATACACACATGCAAACCACCACTCACTTCTGCAGTTTCCCTCTTTTGAAGGATGTCAAACCAAACCTTAAGCAAGAGCGGTTCAGATGCAGGTCGCGATTGTCATCAGGGTTTCCCTCTGGCCCCGAAATGCCCTGATGCCCTGTAAGAGTGACAGCAGAAGACCCGCTGTGCCTCACTTAATGAACTTTGAATAAAAGTGCAGCATCTTTGCTGAAAGGCAAACTGCATTGAAATGAAGCAAGTCAACACAACATCCTTCTGCGAAAAGTGAGGTTCGGTTACATAATATTCCAAACTCAAACTTTATCGGCATTCCATGTAAAATGTAATTCTTTTGATTTAAATCAACATTTACTGCAGTAGAAATTCTGAGAACTTTAACCGTGGATCATGATTACCAATGGTGCTGTATTCCTCAGAGTAAACCACAGGAGTGGGCCGGTGTTGTGGTGAATGCATGCACTTGCTTAAAGGAAGGAGCTCTGAATGAGCGTCAGGAACGCATCCAGAAATGTGGAGCCACTGAAAAGTGCTGAGAAGCAGCCTGGCAGCATTTGGGCAGCCAGAGAAAGGCCATCTTCAACACATACAGGCAGGCCATCCTCAAAGTGTTCCTCGAGAAGCTTTGCCAATGCTGGAGAGATTCGCTCAGTTCCGGAAAAAAAAAAAAACACCAGCTGCTTTCATCTTCCTTTTTCGCTATTACGTACATTAATACAACAACCTGGAATAGATTTAGGAAACTCATTATTTTGACCATATTTACAACAACTGCTAAGTTCAAAAACCGAGTCTCTTTCTATTTTTAATAAACTGACCAGGAAAGGAAGTAGGATATGTGTTTAAATTTGGAGAACATGGTACTGGATATGCAAAAAGAACATAGAGCTAAATGACACAATACTGTGCACTGACATGTTTGTTCATATGTAGATAATATTAGTTTAAAAATAAATTAAAATAAAAATACTTTCTTGAAAATGATCAGAGCATCTACTATCTGCTACTGGAAATAAACTATTCCGGAAAATAAATGTGTAAATAACATTAATATTATTATTTGATGTATTAAATGCAGACTGGACAAAAGCAAAGCTTTAACTAAAACATGGGTGAAATGTGACCTGACAAGAAGCACGACCCACAGCTATGCCACGAGAACCTGTCAACCTGCGCAGATTGCTGCTGGACCGCACTGTATGTTGTCAGCACCTCCTCAGACCCCGACTGTTCGGTGGCATCAGGAGTCAGCATGTAGACCAAACCTTTAGGCCACAAAGCATCATGGGAGATTATTTCCATAGTCTACTGGTGATAGTAAACAGAATTCCAGAATGATGTTACACAGAGGTCAGCCTGGGCCAGTGGGAGACAGTACTGTTCAAGACAGACAGTGCACCCTGGGGGGGTGAGCACCTGAGCCAACCGGCATACACCAAACCCAGCATGGAAATTTCCAGGCTACAGGTCCTCTCTCCCATCCACTGGGGGCAATGACACCACTCTGCTGATGGTGACATTTCACATGCAGCTCACTGTCTTTCAGCATCGAGCCAAAGACCATCGCCATTTTTCACTGCCCAGACCAAGGTCACTTCCTGCAATCTTTTCTGAATCCAAAGTCAGAAACAGAACATTTTTCTAATAATTCCAAAGCTGTCATAGCAGTAGGTTCTTGCACCTATATTTTAATCTTTTTTTACCCCATTTATGACTCCTTTTTAAAAATCCCAGCTTATGTAATAGTTCTAAACAGAGAATTACAGCCTGAAGGTTGCCGGTTCAAGGCCCCATAGTGGAGCTATGACCCTGCCCACTGCTTCTGATTTCCCCTAAGAAGATAGTTGGATTTTATGAGTTGAGGCTGTATCAGTGCAGTGCCTTCTGGGAAATCGCACTGCCTCATCTGCTTGTTGCCAGCCGCAGACAAGAACACTGTTTGTTCCGTTCAACGCTGATATCAACAGCAACGGCAGCAGTTATTTATTAGGAATATTTTTTGGCATTTTTGCAGCACGGTTCTCAGCAACTCACGGACCTGAAGGCAAGACCTCATGCAGAAAAAAGTCACAAAAGGAGTCTCCTTGCAATAGATGTTACCGACACAAATGTTCTGCATTATTCAGAGAGCACCGACAAATGTGGCCGTTTAAGAAACCACGTGCCAACCTCCTTGACTAATCACTTGTATAATTCATTCTATGACTCCACAAAGGACAGAATGTCCTACGGGATCCAGCAGAACCTTTTAAACAAAGAGGCGTTACTTTTTAAATCAGTGAAAATATTCAAGTCTCTCAAAGGACGTATTTTTGTTGCTATGTTGAGCGGCCAATGGTTTTCTCCAGAGGTTCAAGCAAATGTTACTCATTAGAGAGCTGGGTATTTCAGCAAACGCGCATCTCCTCAAGGGTACAGTAGCAGGGCCACATCCTGGGGTTTAAACTGGCATCTTTCTTTTTACAATTCCGTCTTCGTACCCACGCCGCTACCAGCTTTCGAAACTTAACCCCAGCCAACATGGAAGCCTTGGACACACCATGATGCGCTCAAACAAAGAATGACACGGCGGGACAGCGTCCCCACTGCTGAGAAGCAAAGGTGCCCCTTCCCTGTCCAAATCAAGCCAAACAATTCATTCATTATCAAACAATGGCTGTTTAAAAAAGCCCTTTAGCTCTGCCTCGCTTCCTTTCTGCACATAGGCGTGTTTATTATTGTTTCTTTCTTATTTTACTCCCATTATGTCAGATTTTTTAAAGCAGTTAACATTGTTATTAGGTCTGGAGCTGAAGCTGGGAAAATATCAAAAGGCAAGAAAAAAATCCTTTTGAAGTTGTATGAAAAGGAGACTCCCTCTCAATAGAACAGGCATAACTAGAGGAGGTCGACTGAGAGATGGATAGCAGGAGACTTTTCCTTTCATCTAAATGAAAGTAGAATGAAACAAATGGTCGACAGCCCAATCCCTTCTTGGAGCGGAATGCAAGTGTTTTTCCAGCTGAGGCTGAGATTTTTTTTCCTTTTTTTTTAATAAGGAGGCGAGGAGACAGAAAAGAAAACTGAGTGAGAGGAACGCAATGCTTGTTAAGTATGACTTCATTTAGTACAACTTGAGTCTGAGTCACAGCCATTTGCACAGGAGTCACAAACGTCCACACGGCTCAGGCCCGAACGATGGTTTGGATGGAGGCCATTTCTTCATGCTCGGTTTTTCCACCTCCTGGGGTTTCTCTTGCTCTCATAGTTTCAACTTTGCCACCAACAGCACTGTGTTTCTGTGCACCGCAGCCACTGGTGCGTGGAGTGGGGAAAAATAAGTGCCAGCCATGCACATATTGGCATTTCGGTGTCCCAGGGGATTATGGGGCGTGGGATGGTCAAGTTTTAGCTTAACCGGATAATCAATGAGATGACCCAGCAGCTGATGCCAATGATGGAAAAGAGCAGACATTCGAGAAGCTCTCAGACAGTTCCTTGCAACCCATGGATGTGCATGGCGAGGGATTCTATACAGCCCATAGGGGGACTGCTGTGAGCTCCCAGGTGAAGGTCACTCTGTCCTGGAGGATGGGTGTCAAAAAGGCCACTAGGAGAGCTGGCCAAGACCTGATATCATCGTTGTCCAACAGCTAAAACTGCTAACAATAACACATAACTGCTAAAAACAAAGCTGGCCAACAGGGCTTGAACATCACAACAATGGCACAGATAACAGAGACCAATGGTGCAGTGCCTTTTTGCAGCTTTTTGGAGAGATTCCTAATTATCTTGCAGCCTCTTTGTTTTTTACGCATTGTTGCACACCTCAAGCGGATTACTGCTAACTGAAAACTGCCTTTCACTATAGAAGGAAAGGCTACACTCATACACCCCGAAACCCTGTAAAACCATCATTTCTTGCAGCAAGAAAGAAGAAATAAACCTCTTTGTTCTACAAAAACGTTCTGTAACTCTGCGCACAACGTTTCATTTGCTATTATAAACATTTAGATAATGTACAAAATATCATAAAAATCTGATCTGAATTAATGTCTTAATTCTGGTTCATTTAAGCAGGTATCCATCCATCTGTTGTCATTATCCGCTGCTGGATCTTGGTGGTTTCGAGACTTTCCCAGAAGCATGGGATGTAAGGCAGGGTACGTCCCTGACAGGAAACCATGCCACCACAGGACACTCACACATGCACATGACACTCATATTGTCACACTACTAGCAACTCAGAGTCATCTATTTACCAGTAACAGATATTTTTTTGGACTGTGGTGGGAATCCAGAACAACAGCAACAACAAAATAAGGGTGGAAGCGTCAGCAAAAAATGAAGGAAACATGAAAAGATCAACATAGAGAGCAGAAATTCTAATTAAAATGACCACCCTCCAGACCGCCTGTCAGCCCTCCCATACCAGGCTCCCTTGACACATCATATGCAAAACTGTGCCAATACATCAGGAACATTAATGAATCGACCCTGAGCCGCCTCTCCTGTCACCCGCCTGTGATCTAGGATTCTATGGCTGCCACCTAACTCGTGACGTCCGAATGCGGGAAGTTCTGAAGTTCCCGCAAAGCAAAATCCTCACACGGCAGCATCATAACATCAAGTAAATCAACAGCAATATATTAACAATAAATCCTACATCCCCTTGTCCTTAAAAAATTTGACACTCAATTTTAGATGTGCATCTTCAGCACTGTCATGAAGCTAAATGATAAACCATGGCAACCAAATGCTGGCGTTTGGAAATGTTATTCCTTTTTTTAACAGATAGCCACAATATCACACACATTCCATAGTGATAAACAAAATTAATAACAGAAGATAGTTTAAAAGTCATTCCCTTTATGGCGAGGTGTGGCTATTACAAAATTCAACGAACGCTGATGCCCAGGATCTCACACGCCGATATGAGGATGCAGAAGCCGCATCTCAGAAGCCAGATGCAACCAGCTGGAGCTCTGGCTCGGCATTCACCTTATAGGCTTGGTTCAGCTGCCAATCAATAGGTCTGCTGGAGCTATAGCTTAGAAATCAATAGCTCAGCCTAAAGTAGCTGGAGGGTAGAAACAGACTGGAAAATCCCCAATACCAGTTGACTGGGGAACCCTAATGGCAGCTCCATGTCTTTATTTAGTCGAGTCGCTTGTAGTTCATATCATAAATGCAGGAGTTATCACTTCTCATATTGCCATACTGTCTTGATGGTTGTCATCATGAGCACTCGCCTATTCATTCATTCATTCGTTCATTCAGTCATTATCAGTAATCCACTCATTCATGGCAAGTAATGACCTTGTCCTAATGCAGGGTCAGAATAGCCCAGAGTTTAACTGAAGAGGAACAGGGCACAAAGCAGGGATAGGACACCAATCCACTACTGGGCAAGTGATCGTATATTTTTGTGCTGACTTTTACATTTTTTTTCATGATCAAAACCTTGGGTGTTCCTATGATCTTAAGATCCTCAACTCTGAAGTCAGCTGTGTAGCATTTATCCCCCAAACTAGCACCCTGCATTCATTCCCCTGTAATGGAGGGTAGTTCAGTTGTGAAAGCAACCCTTTCTGAATAATATATTTGCCTTATATTAAAGTCTAAACCACAGCCTTCATACCTTACCTCCAGCAAAGTCTCCCTGGGCTTGGTCTGTCTATACTTACCATCAGGCTTAAATGTATTAATGGATTAAAAAAAATCAAAGGCACACAATATTATCGATCGTGGTTTGTAATTAGCATACATATGCAACCTGGCTCTTCTGCAGGGCCACAAGTTTTTCAGAGTGTTTGGCATCAGCAACAGAGAGGGTTTCGATTAGCTTTTACCGTGGAAATTATAGAACTAAATAAAACCACTAAGGTAAGCGATCGGATGCATCTAATAGAACGGCATCAGAAAACGTAAATGTCCCATCTCACTCAAAATGTTCTTAAAGAGTCAATGATCCTCAAGTTCAGTTGAATTCAATTGAATTCAACTGAATTCAACTCAGTTTATTTTTATAGAGTGCTCTTCTCACCAAAGTGGCACAGATCGCTGAAGAAAGTACCACGAAATTGTAAAAGTGAAAAGACGGGAATGGTAGAAAGCAGGAGATGTAGTGAACTGTAGAATAAGCCAGCTGGCAACTTAGGAGAGGAAAACAAAAAAATCTCCCAACTGCAAAGGGTGGGGGGTTAAACCTATGGGGGTTGAAGCACCCATCACAGTACTCTTCTGCACATTCTGTTAGATATTATTTGTGAGGATAGCTATAGTATGAAAAAAATCAGTGGGTCTGTCAAGGCAGAGCTTAAGCCTGACCTCTGATGTTAAAGAGGTTGCCCAAGTCTAGCGCTTGAGTTGGAGAGTTTACAGCTTCCAAAATTTGGTGGAAGCTGTAAGTTTCCCCAAGGACAAACGTATTTATTCCATCACAACCGTGACTTTTCTGCACACACACGTAATCCTGTTCCCACAAACTCCTGTCTGCACTGTTTGGTTGATGCTGCAGTTTATGAACACGGCAAATAGGCATTTACTGAATGTTAATAAAGAACCTACGGAAACAAGACCGCTTTCGATAAGTACCGTGTTCATAAAGCAGGCGCCCCCAAAAATAAGCCAGCCTTTCAAACTCTTTCTAATTTTAAACATGGACATCCTTCTTATTTAGGAATAAATTACAGAGCTTTACAATAGAGTACAATTATAGAGGATTGTTTGGGGCTGCAGCGATGTTGGTTGGCGACTCCCCCAGGACTTGCTGGATGGGTTTTATTCTGGGCTTTTCTGGGTTCCTGAGAGAAAGCTTGTTCTGCGGCTAGGTTAAAGGGTTATTTCCTGTTCATTGTCATGTGGTAAAACATGGTGACAGACGGCAAAAGGTTCATACTTCCCTTATGTCCGTCCATGAGTTAAACACACAAAAAACACACACACACATATTTTGTGCATGCAGGGCTTATTATTCATTGATTTCTGCAACACCTTCAGGGGTTGAAAATATACCGACAAATTTTTAATTAATCACGACATAAATATTTCATAACAGCATCCAGGGCAGTTTTTCCTATGGCATATGGACACCGATGAGTACGCGCTATTGTGTGTTTGGCACGCAAGTCGGCACAGCTGGGAAGAGGACAGAAATAACATCCGGCACGTGTGCAAATTCTGTCTGATGTCCCTTTTCACCCAAGACAGAAGTCGGTTTTCTTATTCCGCTTTATTATACAGCTACGCACACAATAAAGAACGGCTTTTTAGCGAATTGGTACGGCTGATTTATGCGGAAGCGGCATATTTTGTGAATCGGCCCCAAACTGATGTATTTATATACTTTTACGCAAATAATGGTATGTAAACCGGCAAGGTTTAGCTACAAAGAGCACCACGAGAGTTATTTTTGTACAACACAACAAACACTACTTACATTCCAGTAATGAGGCCTTAGCCGCACAGTGAAGAAACACCAGATTTGCAGTAAACACACTGTGCAGTGAAGCAGCCTAGGCGTTCGAGCCAAAACATGTGGAGATCCAGCAGGGGAGGGGAGAGGAGGGGAGGGAGAGTTGCCCCACCTTGGCCACAGAATGGGTCACGTGATACCCTCCCGCGGTAGGGGGAGAGAGGCACGGGGGGATATACTCCCCCTTCGCCCCTTGAGCCTTCAACCTGTGCAGAAGGTCTACATGCTATTGCTGAAGAAGACCTTCCAGACCTCGTAGACCCCATAGGACAGGCGCACGCCTCTTTTCCGACACTGACCCCATGACACCTGCAGCGCTTCTGCTGACAAGTTCACGTTTGCTCTGATTTAACATTTTTAATACGTTAAAACGTTGCATTGTTTTTGTATGCGCAAGTTTGACTTTGTACACTGATAAACATTTGGAAGTGAAGGAAATTTTAACTGTTAGGGAAACCTAGGATATGGGGAGTATTTAGAGCAAAGTTATCTTCCTTTATATGTCTGCTTTGATGTAAAAGCTTTCGTTGTCTCTTAGAGCAGCGCATTTGAAAAAAAAACGTGCTATTTCTCACACAATGCACTTTATTCTTTATTCCTTTTTTCCCTGTAAGTGCAGCTCTCAGTCCTTCCTGACATCAGAATGACCAAGAACAGAAAGTCCCCGTCAGCCTGTTTTTCTGTCGACAGGAGCATTTAATAAAGTTTAATAAAGTTCCTGAACTCTCCTATCCAAACTGGCCCCATTCCTCACTCCCACAGTACCAGGAACCGAAAAACAGTTGAGAAGGTGCCAAACTTCTCTGGTGCAAGAGCATCTCTGTGGATGGGCAGCATCACCTGATGTGACCCCAGCTCCATCCTGTATGGCGTTTGTTAGCCATTGATGGCATGAACACACAAGTCAACCTTTCATTCGATGTCAGCGCTGTGTGAACAAACAGCTTCCGATTTTTTTAAATGTGTATTTAGGTGCAAAGATAAAGATGGAAAAGTAACATATACATGTTATATATGTATAATTAGCAACAATATGACAACAAGTGCTGGTTCTGGCACTGTTCTTTCTGTTTTCTTAAGCAAGAAATATTGCTGTGGCAAACAGCTTTAGACAGGGAGAAAGTCTATAAAGCAGGCTTTGCGATGAGTCACCCTGTTAGACAGGCCTGAGTCCACCTTTATATGCGATATTCAAAAACCAACAGAAGCTGACCGCCTGTCAGGGTGTTTGGGTCGCACAGTGGATTGGGTCTGCGAATGAAACAAACTCAGGGCAACAAATTTGCCTGAATCTAGACAACATATGAGAGCACAAAAAGAGGGGCAGAAGAAGCTGACCTGAGGTTGCCAATAGAGGTGCCCATCAACAAATCCCCTGACAACAGAGGCTGCGACTCAGAGGTGGGAGGCAGATATCGAGAGGCATCCTCTTGTCTGTCTTCAACATGCTTATTATCCTCACCTTGTCTTCAAGATGCTCATCACTTTATTCATTTTAAATTTCAAACTGACCTTCTGTAGGGGAAACGGTGCTGCAACAGGGATGCGACTTGCCTGCAGTTGCAGAGTAATGTGTACCACGGTATGCGAGGTAACTGGAGAGTTTAGGGAAGTATTTTTAACCAAAATATACACCAGATTTGTAACAGCAATGGAGAGGGGCTATACGTGCAAACAGGAGGGGCTATAATAAAACTCAACATTTTTTCAGTTTTTCAGTTTTTTTTGTTTGTTCTGTTTTTCTAAAACAGGAAACATCTGCTGGTTTGCCCTGCATGTGCTTATTTTGTAATAATGACCAGCAAGTTTTGATTCGGTGAATTACAGTGTTTCTACACAGCATCAAGTGTTTACCATTTGCCCGAATTTTCCTTCCTTTTTCTTTTAGCGAACTTCAAACGTGAAACAGACAATAATCCTGTGCTGTGCACAGGAAACTAAACCGAAGTAAATAAAATTTAACTGATCTGTTAGCCTTGATTGGAATGGACAGGCTGGGCCCATCCAAGGTCCACTCTAGTGCCCAGTGATTCTGGGATGGACATGGGACCGGAACCCTGAGCAAAAAAACCTCGGAAAATTTCTATGTGGTTAAAAAAAAAAAAATCGTGCTTTAACAGTGAGTCGGCAGCGCGATATAAAGTCCAGCAAACCGTAACTCAGCACGCTTGGTTAATTTTTTCCTTCATTTATTTTTCGCTCGCTATTAAAGCTCAAATAAATGACCCGAGGATTTTCTAGGAATTAACATTAAGTCTGTTGAATTATATGGGAGTAAACGCACCCCAGTGAGCTGGAAATGGCAGGGTGACAAACTTTTTACAAAACATGGGTACACAGTAAGAAGAATTAACTCAGCAAGCAGCTCAAGAAATCATGCTTAATTTTTTATTGTATAAATACCGCATCTAGTATCCTACAAGATGTTTGACACAGTAGCTTTTTCCAAACACTGTGAAATAAACCTCAGAGAGTGGGAGGGACATAGACCATCACATTGTTCTTGCTTCATACGCACTACACGTCCCCGAAATGGCTATGACTATTACGTCGAACTAAAACGTCCGAGCGTTTTCACTCAACGCGCCACACATTTATGAGGGATTCAAATTCACTTAAAAAAAAACACTCCAAAAAACCTGAACTTGTGTCTGTACATAAAGCCTGAATTAATTTCTCCAGTGACCTGCAATCCTGTCCAAACTGGACAAGGTGATGAGAAATTCCTGCTAGGTGAAGTAGTTTGAGTACCGGTGGAATATTGCAAAGTACAAGTTGAGTAACGCTAAGGACACATGGGGTAAGTGGTTGTATATTCGTGAAGATGCAAGTATATTTTAGACTGGATGGAGCCACAGAACATGGGCCCAAAAAAGGCTGAAGCAGTCCTGATGCAGACATGTTTTTACATCTCAGATCAACTGCAAAGCCAAATCATTTACAGCCTCCATCTGTAACACGACTGTATGCTGAGTGGATGACAATGGATTAGTGCATCTTGTCATATTGTCACTGAATATGCGTCCCCTGCTATTCATAAACTGCCCACCACTCTTCCTTTTAGTACAAAAACACGACGGGCCTTTCGTTCTCTCCACTCCAGCAACAAATCGGCTTTGATAAAACAGAAACATTCAAATGTAATAAGGACAGCGTGTAAGGGGGGCGTGGGATTATAGCCAAGGGGAAAGATTAACTGCAGAGTGCACGTAAAGGGAAAGACTGGTAGTCCGGAGATCCGCCCGCGTTCCGGAGAATTCTGACTTGCCTATCCCAGCAGTCAAGTATGTGTGACGGTTCACAAGAAACACATTTTAGAAATGTTAGATATTATTTGTACATTCCACCCACACCCATCCTCATAGTGGACAGCGTATACATGTGGCTAATTTTTTGTTAATAACTTCATTCGGGCTCTACCCTCCATAGTTTATTTAGCTGGTACCCTTTTTACAATGTTTGGTTTGTGTGTTAATGTGTCTGCGATGATTTACAGCTGGGTAAATTTTACCATACTAATGTGGAGTAAGTATCTTACTCAACAGTAGAGCAGGAATCTGTCCCCAACTCTTCCAGCTGCGATACCACATCTCTGATGCTTCCAATTGCCTTGGTGTTGCCTGTTGCCACAACATCGTGGAGGCCGGTCTCTCCACCGGAAAACAACATGCCAGACTCCCATAGAAATCAAGAGGTTCACCACACTTCTTGACTAGAATCATTCGTGCTTTGAGTAAACTACGGTAACTTCCTCACAGTGGAGCTGCCAGGGACTGAATCATTAAGGACAAACCGCACCCAAGCCATCAGAAGCGGAAAGGGTCCATCACTTACGCGCTGCAGTAAGGCTTCTTCTCATAGCCTTTGTAGTTCTTCATGCTGAGGGTCATCTTGCACACCTCACAGTGGAAGCATCCCTTGTGCCAGAACTGCGTGAGAAAGCAACACAAAAACAGCCTTCAAATATCCTTTTACTGCTTCTATTAGTGCGAATATCCTTCATCGTATAAACCCACAGACCGAAATATTCCAACACCGTCCAATGCTTCAAACGTGAAATTTACAAATCATAACTTCGCGCTCGGAGCCAAAAAACCCTGGCGCAGCCTCAAAGAATCCCAAGTCTGGTCTGCCCTGCAGATTAGGTGCATACTTTTTATGAATGATATTTTTAGATGAAACTGGATTTTGATCTAACTGTTTATTTGACATTTTAATAGGATTAGGAAGAAAAATGCCATTTTTGGGTGTTTAAATTGATTTTTTTTTTTTTTTTTAAATTGGTGTAGGACAGAGTTGGCTTTTGTAGAATCCAAGCCCCTGAGATTCTGAAGGAGTGACGGCTCTAAGCAGCAGTATTTTGGGTTAATTGTGCTGCATTCATTGTGGAGAATGTGCCGGAAGTGCTTCCAAACTGCTGACTCACTGAGCGGCCTCCCCCACAAAAATCAGTCGGAAGACGCAGATGCTGCGGAACTGCTGTCCTCCCCAGGGCAGAACGCTTTGGGGAGTCCCTCAGAAATGCTTCCTGGGCCTTTTGAGGGGTGTTCCTTGTTCCCTCACATTTGCTGAATCCCTTCCAGCATTTAAGAAAAGGGTCTTGAAGGAAATCTGCCTTGGAACCACTTCTCTACTGATCTCCTGCTGCATAGATTTACATCGGCGCATCTGCCACAGTGGTCCTCGTGTTTCATATCTGATTCCCACCTCTGTGAGGAGCTGCATGAGGGACAGCAAAATGGTGGCGTCAAACAAACACGCTCTGATTCCTTCATCCCGTGTCTCTATCTAAAGCTCTTCGTCTATTGCTCAACATACTTTTGTACACGAGCTGTACATCATTTTGGAGAAAGAAAGAAATGAAAATGTGTCCCTTTGTGTCCTCTCAGGTTTTCAACATGGAGCCCCAGTGTGAGCTGAGCCCGTGGCCCACTGTTTCAGTCCAATTCTGGCCATCCACCAGACTTTGCCTCCGGTCGAGAGGTGGGGAGCATGACGGCTTGGCAGAGAGGAAAACAGTGGGAGGTTTTTGGCAGAAAATCCTTCATTTACTGGGTGGCTGCGATTTCCTTTTTTGCGCTGCGAATCTGTGTGTGGATCGGGCCTTGTTGTTGGAACCCGGTACAGAGTGGACATTCAGAGCTCCTTTGTCAGGAGAGAGCTTCAAGAAGAGGGCCAGGGCAATGGGGCGTGAGCACACATCCCAAGAGGTGGAACGCACTTGCATCAAAACACGCTTAGAAAACGAAGCGCACTATCTCAGCATCGATTGCTGAAGGTAGAACGTTGTAATTTACAGTTTGTGTTTATTTATTTGGCAGACACTTTTCTCAAAGAGATGTGCAAATGAGGATAAACAAGTGTGTGTCACTACATGCAAACACTTTAGACACAGACAGCACATAACTGCTGCGCAGTTTGTCTGATGGTGCCGTTTTTGGCCACATTAAATGGGAAACTGCTTTTAGATGATCTAGTGTGCAGACTATATGCATGCGTTGTATAAATCATATTTTTAAAATAAACTGAATCTTGACCAAACATCTACTATAGTACAGTGTAGAGCACCTTCAGAAAGTGTTCAGACCCCCTCAACCTGCACAAAGTCTTCCACTTCACACTGTGTGGCACAGTGAAGTCCAAGTCATGACGTCCAAGAAAATCTCCTTAGAACCACAGAATAGGATTGTGGTGCTGTTATAGATCTGGGGGGGAAATATTCAAAATTTAGCTACAGGTATTTGGGAAAGAAGGACCATGGCAACAGAGGTTACCAAGAACTCATGAACTGTTACCTGTAGCACTCCTTCATCCCAGGTCTCTATGTTAGTATGGCTATACAGAGCTGACAACCTGCTAGGACAATGCCAAATGGCATTTAAAGGACTCTAAGAGCATTAGGAAAAAGATTTTCTGGTCTGACAAGAGGAAAAATGTTAAAGATGCCAAATACCATGTCAGACAAAAGCAGGCACTGCTCATCCCATCCCTGTGGTGAAGCTTGGTAGTGGTAGCACCATGCTGGGGGATGCTTCTCAGTGGCTGTGACTGGGAGACTGATCAGGATTGAAAGAGAAACAAAGCCAAAGACAAGGAAGTCTTGGAACTGAACCAGCACACACACAGCCTTGGACTTGGGCAAAGATTCACCTCGATGATCAGTTAAAATGACCATGGAGTGGCTTTACAAGTCTCTGAGCGTCCTTGAGTGGCCCAGCCAAAGCTTAGACTTGATCCCCACAGAAAATCTGTGGGGAAGCCTAAAGATTGCAGCTCACCGACGGTCCCCATCCCATCTGACAGCGTTTCAGAACATCTGCAGCTAGCAATGGATGAATCTGCCCAAATCCAGGTGTGCAAGCCTGGTAGAAACACACCAAAGATGTTGCACAGCTGTCATTCCTGCCAAACTTGGTTCTACAAAGTGTTCAGTTAAAGGGTCTGAATACTTATAAATGAGAGACTAGTTTTTTGTTCTAATAAATTTTCAAAATCCCCAAAAACGTGTTTCACTATCCATTGCAGGGTTACTGTGTGTCAATTGACGTCGGAGGAATCGGGTCGATTAATTTTGAATTCGGGTGGGTCCGAATACTTTCTGAAAGCACTGCAGATGCGGACAAGTCAGACGGTCTGACCTCTATCAGTCGCTGCTGTCATCTCGTCCCCCCCCCCCCCCGATATAAAGAACACCCCCAAGTGCACGTGCCAGCTCCTCGAAGTATAAATAATGCACAAAGTCATCTTACGTAACCGATCGTCAAGGTGCTCAAAACGTGCGTCGCGTTTATTACCGAACGACCAGCGATCGCCGTCACCGACTTTGAAACGACTTTGAGTTTTGAGGTTTTCAAAGATGTCTTGCAGAAAACACACACACACGACATAGTTCACATGCATGCAGGGACACATACACGACATTTTTTTTTTTTTTGCCCATGTGAGGAAAAAACGCGATCGATGACAAATAAAAGCTGCACTCACTTTGTCCAGGCAGTTCACTTTCTCGGTCGGATACACGATTTTGCCACATCGCGCGCACGGGGGGTTCATCTTCGGGGCTCCTCAGGTGCGCGCACACACACACACACACACACACACACACACCGCCGGTGGATGTGGACAGAGTGGACAGTTGCGGACGGACCGTCTCACATGTCCAGCTGGAGCGGTGATGGCGGCGGTTGAACGCGGTGCGATTGCAGCGGTGCAGCATCGGCGGTACAGAGTAACACTGCGGAGGGTCGTTGAACACACACACACACGGAGGAGAGAGGGAGAGGGAGAGAGAGAGAGGGAGAGATGGGAGGAGCGAGAGACAGCGAATTGGTTTGCTTTATTATTATTATTATTATTATTATTATTATTATTATTATTATTATTATTATTATTATTATAGCTTTACCTTCTGGACCCACCGGCGTCCTGCTGTTGTACCTTTGAGTACCGCACTTACGCTGTGTAGAGTAAAAACGACCCTGCTGAATAAATCATTGTAGCTACACATTGTAAGTCGTTTGGGGGGGGAAGCGGCAGCTAAATTTCTTTTGCTCTTCTTATTACTTCAATCCTATCGCAAAATAGACTTTTGTCGAGCTAAAGCTTTGGCAGTCCGAGTGTCACCCCAGTGAAGCTCTTCAGACTGGAAATTAAAATGGAAAATAGAATTGAGAGAGAGAGAGAGAGAGAGAGAGAGAGAGAGAGAGCGCGCACCTTGCCCTGAATGAAAAAAAATTTTTTCCACCCTTCTGTGAAATTTTTCCCTGAATCAGTCCATTAGTATTTAGATATTAGCATTAATTATCTATAATATTAACTGTTTTATCGTTTACTTTGGTTCAATATTTTAAATAAAACCTTTGGGGGGGGGGCTCCAATTTTTTTAATATTCCCGTGGAAACTGTGTTTTTCATTCCACTGGTGTTTCATTCATGGTGCTACCTGCAGAGTGTGTGTGTGTGTGTGTGTGTGTGTGTGTGTGTGTGTGTGTGTGTGTGTGTGTGTGTGTGTGTGTGAGATAAAACACCATCTGCGCCCGAAACCCTCCCCGCTCTCATTTGTTCAACCATGTAGCGCCCCCTGGTGGCTCACTGCGTTCCTTGTCCTTTGCCCACGACCCCATGAAAAAAAAAGTTTTGTTTGAAAATGTTGACTGTTTTTTTCTGTCATTTGAGCGTATTTTCAACCTTCACTTCTAACTTTTAATTTAAACCTTTTATTTTTCTTGTGACCTTTCATTAGCAGTAAATATTTTATTAAAAAGGAACATTCATTTAAAATCCATAGTGTGTGGCCACCCTGTGATGGACCGGCCCCCCATCCAGGGGTTTCAATGCCCAGCACCCAGTGATTCTAGAATAGGCACAGGACTACCACCACCCTAACAAAGATGCAGTGGTTAATGATGTCCCACATTATCCCACAACCACTGGGCTATGCCCTGGATGGGATCCCAGCACAATGCAGGACATGAAGCCTGTGACTGCTGACTGACCCCAAATGGATCTGCACCCAGGGGTCTGGATATCCTTGGTTTTGCTCAGTCCCCAGCTTTGCATCTCCGCCTGCAGACGTGATGCTGGTCCAATCCTACAAGTAACTGAGGGTCCAGATCAAGAACAAGATGGACTGGCCTCATAACGCAGTATAAAAAAGGACCGAGGAGGGTGTACTTTTTCGGCTGGCTTAAGGTCCTTTAATATGGGCAGAAAGATCCTCCAAAAGTTCTACCAGACTGGAGTGACCAGGGGAGGTACATCACTTCTCAACAAATTTGTAAAAAAAAAAAAAAACAGGTTCTGTCATGGGTCAGAAGCCCTGATTCAGTGAAAGCTGTCGTGGAGGTCAGGATGAGGAGGAAGCTACAGTCCATCACAGACCCTGGCTCACACCCCCTAAATGAAGCGACAGCCATGAGGTCTTCCAGCCACCAGTTTATTCAAATTAAGCAGTAAGAGTTTCTGTGGGTCCTCCTCATAAACAACCATTTACCTCATAATGAAACACAAGGACCCATCAATAACTGTATTTATTACTGTGATTTATTAGTTATTAATTTAGTTTTGCTTTTGTAATTTAAAGAGGTCTAATTTTCTCTCTTTTTTACAGCTGAGAGTTTTTTTTGTTGTTTTCCTCTCCTCAGTTGCCAGCTGGTCCATTTAGACAGTTAATGGTCTGTCTGACATAACAGCAGGTAGTTTATAGTGCTTCACCCCACCCCTCCTTTATTTATTCTTTCTTCTGCACTCCATGCTACCTCTCCAGAAGAAGGAGCTTTGATGGTCTGAGGAAACCAGAGATGCACAAAATGTTGACCCGATCGCTTAAATGAGAACTTAAGAAAATCTGAATAAATTGGGATTGAACTTCATTTGGATTAATTCATCCTTAAATGACCCAATACGAAACCATTACCGAACTTGTTGTCCCACAATAAAGAACCTTTGTACTGTGTTTCTCTTTTTAACAGAGAAAATAAATACCTTCCCACCACACAAATATTGTCAAACAAATTTAAAATTGATAAAGTTGAAAGGTTTGGTTGAACAATTTAATAATGCAGTGCATTTAATGGGCAGTATTGCATATCAATAAATACTGCAATGAAGATCATATTATGTGATTTATTCTTTTACGGCATCAGTTCACGGTAAGTGTCTTGTGCAAGGGTAAAAATTAACTATATTTCAGTTTATTTCATATACCATTCATATCAACTTTCCTTCCTTGTTTGTTTTTTTCAGAGAAGCCAACAAATTACTTATATTTCTTAACAAGTGTCATGAAAATGGTATCTGTTTCAATGTCAGGGTTTATTATTTGACATTTTTCATCACTTCAGAATCTGCTGGAATACTAATGGAATGCAAATTAATTTTAAACCGGTATCCATTAGTCATAAAGCAGAGTATTTCTTCTGAAAATTTACGGTAGAACCCACACTTCCTGAAAAGAAGGGACTGACGATGGACTTCTGTCAGCTTCGGACTGAGCTGCTCCACTGTCTGCTGCCATTCTGACCCTTTAGTTCTTTTTCCTCCTGGCAGCAGCGATTTGCCCTCCGGTTTTACCAGGTTTACCATGTAGCCTCCAGGTATAGGGTGACATAGAGCAGCAGCATCTTGGGAGACGTTTATAGTCAGCAGTTTCACCAACGTGGCTGATTTCCAGTGCTAAAAACATTGAAACACCGGCACAATTTAAAATAGTCGCAATATTGATAACTACTGTTACAATATACAGAGAAATATAAGCATTACAGTTACACTTTTCTTTTTCTCTTCTAAAGTCTTTCTCATTAAAAAATGAATTTACACGTATAACCATTATCCATATAACAGGAATATCATCAACTGAATATCTTGAATAAAAAGTATTTATTCACTTTGGGAAAAATAAGTTTTGCTGATCATTTAACAAAAATGGATAAAGATTTAAGAATCGCTGACGTGATGAACATTTGATGTGATGCGACACCATCCAGCACACGGTTCCAGATCCTTCAGAAATACAGAATCATCTCTCTTTCTCTCTGTTAAAGTGCTTTTCTGTTTCCACATTAACACATCCCACTGAGCACAAAGTCTATGCAGACCATTTCATCTTTTGGCATCATTTTGAATTGCATTTATGTTTCTGCATTTATTTCTCTCAGCCCCACTGTCTGTGGCTTTCGCAATAAAACTGTTTGTGCGTCCAAAAGTTGACAATGAAGGTGAGCAAAAGTGCAAACCGGTGCCGTCGAAAAGCTGTGCCAGAGTTATGGCTCAAAATGTGGAAGCGGAAAGTCTTGCGGGCCCTCAGCAGATGACTCTCTTCCATCCCCACACCCCATGTGTGGTTTTCTCCAAATCCTACAGTGAAATCCACAGGGTGGGGGCGGGGGTCACACTGGGTGGGACAGCCACCCTGACCACAACACACAGCCGCGACACACACAGTTGCCACATGCCGCAGGAAAACTGCACGATAGCTCAGAATTGCACAACACCTGCCTGTTTGTGAAGTAGTAAAATAAAAATAAAAATCAAATTGGGTGCCGCAAATCACAGACTGTAAGAATGTGGAAAAACTTTTTTTAATCCAGCTTTAAAAGAGCATTTAATAGATCCACTCTGTTCCAGATTCATTTTTTTCTCCCACCAACGAGTCCAAACCGAAGGAAAGAGCCTTACAGAAAACAAAGGCCTGTAACTGCTTTATAACCCACAAGGAGACGACATAACTCATGCCCTCTGAAATTAATTTTGGGATTTCTTTTTACCCTCAGCTTTTCATCGTTTCCGGATCTAAAAAAAAAGAAAAAAATATGCACGACCTAAACCCGAGTCCAGAAGAATTAACAAAAATGTACACACAAAATTCACAGAAACACCAGATTCATTTTGAGGAAATCTGTGCAGGAAAGAAAATGTAAATGACTTTTTTGCACATCGTACATCTCCTCTGAAATATATTTGATAATCCTGAAAGCACTTATAATATACAAATAAAATATTTTCATTTTCATCTTCTTTTTGCACAAAGAAATCTGGTGGCAATGACTTTAGGTGTGATTTTTAAATTATTTTAACCCTGATTTGGGGCTTTTTGTCCTCCTCTATTACATCTCAGTAGCATCACCTTCACGGAGAAGATGCAGATCACCGGTACCTGGGACCTTCCGGAACCACGTGGTTCGGACACAGGAGCAGCAGGTCAAGGGTCAAAAAGGTGGATTTCTGGCAGACGATGGGGGGAAATCTGGCGAAGGTGAATGCGGGACGCTATTTAAAAGTATTTTTAACAGTAAAAGTTTTTTCATTTAAGTATTTTTTCTTGTCTTTACAGAGAAATGAGTAGAGGGGTCACGGGGAACGGCTCTGTGTGGCCTTTACAGACATCATTGCTGCTTTCCGTTCACTTTTTACCACTTTTAACGCCGCCAGACGGACAAATGCACTCTTTTGCGCACATTTTAATTTGGCCCTAAAAGTTGAACTGCGAAGCCGCGCAGCAAATGCGTCGTTTGCACGGAAATTCCTGTCTCAACATTTAGATATATTTGCCGACAGGGACGGGAAGAGGATTTACGTTTGTTTGGGGTTATAAAAACCGAAAAACCCGGTTCCAGCCGGACCTTCTGCCACAAGCAATTTTCGATCTGTTTTTGTCCTCAGTTTTTCTGAGGTTGCTCTCGTCTAACTTCATGTTTGCTGGATTGTCTGCTACGTTTTTGCCAAGCTTCAAGCTGCCAGCTTGTGATAAATTCGGACTTTTGGAATCCAGTTTGTTCGGCGCTCAACCCTTTTTTAAAATCGCGTCCAGGACTCCTTCGAAATCCGCGGCTCGCAGTTTGTGAATGACGCGCCCCGGCGCCTTTTTCTCTGCCTCTCTTGCGTTTGGGTCGCTTTTTCCTTCCATCTCCGCCGAGGTGAGGAGGTGCAGATTCACTCTTTTCATCTAAATGATGTTTTTTTTGTGTTCAAATCCGTTATTTGTGGCCAACCAGTGACACGGGGCCTAGTGTCGGGCAGTCAAGCATCCTCAGCAGAGGCGCAATTTTTTCCAAAAATCGTTCATTCAGCGAAGCGCATTTTTTTCCTCCCCAAATTTGCATCCAAATGAACTTTGTTATACTTATTTGTAGTTCTGCTGTTTTCCCTACCCTCTGACAAACAAGATCTCCCCTTTATTCCTCACTTCTGGTGCGCAAAGCTCGGGTTTTATGAAAATCCTGGAAGGCGAGAACATCCCTGCATCGTTTCTCTTAACAGCAGTGGCGCCCATTTAAAAAACCGC
The DNA here is from genome assembly GCA_018136845.1 of Heterotis niloticus. Classification (NCBI taxonomy): domain Eukaryota; kingdom Metazoa; phylum Chordata; class Actinopteri; order Osteoglossiformes; family Osteoglossidae; genus Heterotis; species Heterotis niloticus. The sequence goes on from CM030903.1 coordinate 22,012,388, forward strand.
AGAATCGTTTTACGGATTTCATTCCAGTGTCTTACAGAGTTCGTCGCCCAGCATTTTAAATTAAAATGTGCACACAGCCTGTTTGTGCTATTTATTTATACGTAGAGGGAAGTTAAGCCGTTTTATTTTGCGTGCAGTTTGACATAAAATGAAAAGAAGGTGATGGCACAAAGGCAGCCAAAGCTGGAGCTATTTGGGTGCTTTAGAATGCTCTTGTAGAATTTTGTGGAGGATGGATGGATAGATGGATGGATAAAAGCCTCTCATCCCTCCTTTTGTTGCAGTTTTTCCTGCTCGTGTAAATTTCATTAGCAAAAGTGTGGATCTTCTCTGCCGTTGTGGGCTCCTCTAAAATGTGGCTTCCAGCTCACAATAATGTCATAAATCCGCAGTAACGCCAATAATAAAAACGCATTAATAGCATATTTCCATAAAATATTGTTAGTTATTTCAGTGCCGCTTATTGTGCACTTTCAACACGCGCTCTGCGTTTATAACTTTGTCCCCTTTTCCAAATTTGACAGAAAGCCGCATTAAGCGACAGGTCGCCCGTTGCGCGGCCGCGGAATTCACTCCGTTCCACCTTAAATTTTATTTAAACATTTTTTTCCCCTCCTCTGCAGCTGCGGACTTCCCCTTTAAGAGAACGGAGTGTGGCGCGTTTGTGCCGAAAGGGGGCGCCAGCAGATCGCCTGATTCTACCTTGCGCGACCCGCTCTTTGGCCGCCCAATTTCTCTTGGAGCTTTTTAATAAATTTCGCACCCGGTGCCGGCTTGTCACGTCGCATCGTTATTTGTCTTTGTCTCGAACAAAAATGTCGCGAAAGACATCGACAAGCCGCTGTTTGTGGCCCCAGTGACTCCCCCTTGGGGTTACCGACCCCGGTGCTGCGCTCCAAATAATTTTCCGCAAAAAGCGTCAATTTTTTATTTCATTTTAAACTGCATTTATTAATGCCCGAGACCTAAAACTGGGCCCAAGGAGAGGTTGGTTGGCGTTTTCATTTCTTGTGAAAATTAATGCAATTTGACGACTGTTAATGGTGCATAAATTTGACAGCCGCTCGCACCGGCAGCAGAAAAACCGCAGTTTTTTTTTTTTTGCGCCTTTCGACGCGGGCGCTCGAAGCCCAACAAATTCCTGCTGAACTTCAGCTGTAACGCTGACGGCTGGAAGGTAAAATAAAGCAAACAAAAAAACGGTCCGCGCTGATAGGTTTCAAAGCACAGGAATTTCAGTGCAGGTGCAAGAAAATCAACTTCGGCCGTAGTTCAGTCATTTTTAATGCAGATAAAAAAATGTGTTTTAATTTATTCCCCTTTTCATTTCCTGGAAAAAAAACACTTCCGGGCCGCATAAACAGATATTGCGCCTCGGTTGTGTGTGACTGAATGGTATATTTGTACGTTGCACCAGGGAGGCTGTTGAACGTTTTTGCGACTTTCTTTGCGAGGAAACTGTGGTTAAAGCTTCTCAGCGCTGTGCAGACTGCCTAGCGTGGGTGTAAAAACCCTCCTGACAAAAACACCTTCGACGCAGGTGAAGCATCGTTGTAGTTCTTCCTGAAAGCTGCACTGCTCATGAACACCAAACAATTGTTGTCCCTCAGGTGTCCTCATGTGGGAAAACCTGTTGCCCACAGCCCTGTCACCTGTATGGGGGGGTGTCCCCAAGTCCCCAGACAGAAGAAGAAGACTCAGAAAAGGTATGAATGATGTCACTGTGGGTTGGGGACAGTCAGTGCCCTCTGTGTGGGCAACCTTAGGAAAGGTGCATTGAGGCCATCCTTATCCATCTCCTTTTTAATTTTCGACAATATTTCTGCAAAATGCTGTGTGAAACCCTTTTATTCCAAATTCTGACAAAAAATTTGAGTTATCCCCGCACAATGTGGATGAATGCAGAGGTTGAATTTAACTTATATAAAATATTATTTTATTGTTTAGTCTGACAGGAGCCTGGCCTTACATGCCACACAGTGTTAGGCCCAACCTGCCAAATTAATATTAACATTTTTAATTAAAATAAAAATCTCAGTGTTGAGTATTAGCCGCTTATGAAGTAAAAAGAGTAAATTTGGCTTGAGAGAAACCTGTTTGATTTGCTGTAAAGTGGACAGACTGCTGCTGAATAAATCCAGCAGCTGGATTCCTTCTCCCTGTTTGGGTTTAAAAGTCAATTCATGCTCAGATGTTAAACTGCATTAATTTTATATCCCATAGTTTTCTTCTGCAAATATTTCTATTAAACCCTGTTGACCGTAAATGGCTGCAATGGACGGATTAACAAAACCAGGAGGAAAAATAGGACTGTGTGAGGTTTCTTGGAATAAGAAAACACAATTTCATGTTGTTTAAAAATATCCAACATGTCTAATGCAAATGTGCCTTAAATTTAAAAGAAAACTATGAGGCGATCTGGCTTTTTTTGTCTCAAGTTGCTGCCTGTACTTTATTGTATGAACCGATTATTTTAAACTGATTCCACGATTTTACCCCAAGGGATTTTTACTTATTTCAGATAAACTCTGCAAACTTCTCGCTGTAGCTGCCAGGGTTTCCAGAGATTTAAAAGCACATTAACTTCACACGCGTTACATTTCTAGTTGTTCAGAAGAAGAAATTTAGTCGGACCCACAAAGAGGGAACTCCATTTCTGGGCATTAAACCATTATGCCTGCTTTATATGAGATGAAGACCAGAAAATTTATTTAATCACAAAGGATTAATGGCAAACATGGTAACCAGTACAGGTGAGCAGCACAGAAAGCAGTTGTTCCAGTTGCCCTAAAAAAAACAAAAATAATTTCTTTCACTGCATTTTACAAAATATTTTTCTCATAAATGTTGTTAGCATTACTGCCAGTACAATAAACATTTATTTTATACTGTTTTTGTGCTGTAAGGTTCAACAGAGCGGTCCTGGCCTGTGCACCTGTGTATCTCACAAAATCTAGAAAAGGAGATTTGATGAAACATTTCCTGTTTCCTGGGTGACAACATAGAAGGATGCTTCTGGAAGAAGCTAAAATAGAAATTAATTTTTACATCTAAATTCCATAACAATAAAATGAAGATGAAATATGTAAGAATGCACAATTCAGGGTAATATTTTGGGTGCCCTCCTCTTGGTATTCTGGCTTTAATGGTTATTTAGCGTACAGCTCGGTGATGCCTGTTGACAGTCGCCGCTGTTTTATTACCACGGTGTTGACGCAGCACATGACCCGTCCACCGCAGATACCAGCTTTTGTGATTCCTTGTCCTGATCTTTGTCCTCGTTGCAGACCAAACAGCACAAAGGCCTTCAAGCACAACTATGCTTTTGTAAAGTGGCTGACGTGCAAGAAAAATGGCGATTCGTGCTGAAAATGAGCCAGCAGGCTGTGGGACACCTTCTTTTAGGCCCACTGGCGATGAATGAGGAACCGGTTGCTCGCAACCTGCTGAAGGGGTTGTAGGGTTTGGTGTGTCGGTGCCGTATCATTGGTGCAGCCCGTATTAAAAAAATATATTTTTTTGGGATAAAAATTAGTGTGCAAACAGCAGTGCTGAGGGAGATAATTATAGCTGGAGATGTGGACATGGAGATTTGATCTGCTTTGGGGAGAGGGAGGATTTGGACCTCATTTTCAAAAGGCTTTGCAGAAATTTGACAGAAGTAAATAAAAGTGTACATTTGTGTTGTTTTCAAAATTAATTTCAGATCAGGATACGATGAGAAATGTGTTTTTACGGAAGTGGACGCGTGTGGCGCGTCAGCCCCTTCCGCACAGGTACTGTAACGCAGGGTTTGGTTGGCAGGTCATAACTAGTCCCACGCAGGCAGATAATCCACTTCGCCCTGCAGTTTGGGATCATCCTCAGTCGGCCTTTTCGCCTCGCTCCGTGCCTGCAGATATTTCTGCTGTGAAGCCTGGAAGTTTGAAAGCAGGGAAGTGAAGGTTCCCACCGCCAATGTCTTTGGTCAAACTGGATTCAAGTTAAACAACGGCTGCAGTAATTGCTGCAGTAATGCAGGCAATGCGATAAAATCTCTGTTCAGCTGCAGGGCTGCACAGCATCGCACATTTTCCTGGGCTCTTTGAAAATTAAATATATTTTACAGTTTCATAGCTTGAAGCTCATCGGAGAACAGGGATATGGTGTCTTTGTCTGAAACATCTCAACTTTCAAACTGTGCAGCTTTTGCGATGAAGCACAAATAAATTGGTTATTATTCCCTTTTCCCAGTATATTTTATATTTTACCTTTCTAATGCACACTGATAAGCTGAGCTAAATAATTTTAAATAATATGGCAAGCAGGGAAAGGAAAGGTTTGCAAACACATTTTTGCTGCATTAAAAAATGTTTAGTAGGTGTGGAAGAGTGCAGATGCTAAACTGTGTCGGCCTCTGATGTTTTAGTGTTTCGTGCAGATTTCTGCTTCAGTGCAGGGTCCTCATCTGAGGGTGTGCAGCTGTAAAACGTGGCCAAATATCTATGTTCCAACCTGCTTGAAAAATTCAGAAAATATACATATAAAACACTTTTTTCAGATTTTTGTCTCCAGTATTGATAGCTATGGTTGAAATAAATACAAGCAGGCCTGTGGAAAACAGCGTCTGTAGGTTACATGGTTTTACCTAACCTACTTCAGAGTGGAAGGTGAGGATCTGGAATTGTTGTTAATAGTTTTATTTTTTCATACATGGGTCTTTCTGTTTTGCACCAGTAAATGGGATCTGGAAGAAAGTGAGGTCTGGCTTTGGCTTGTTTGACAGTTTTTTGTAAACCCCCAAGTGCGGTGGGAGTTGAGGATGCTGCTGCCTCATCTCAGCCCCTTTGTCTGCGTGTGTTTTGCGAGTTGCGTGATCGCTTGGCCTGCGCGCTGCGGCCGTGCATGGGTGTTTTACATGGAGACCGTGGTAAATTCCTCCTCCCTGTGGTCGTGGGGACCTCGGCTGTCAGTCAGACGAAGCAGATTCGGGAAAAATTGTCGTGTGACGGCACCTCGGCGGGCTTCTGCTGTTGGAACCAACAATGCGGGAATGGGGGGGCTTTGGTCGCTTGCTTGGAGGACGCGCCTTTGTGCACCGGGAAGCGTCGAGAAAACACCGAACCGTGCGCCGTTTTCCACCACTTGGCCCTCACACACACACACACACACACACACACACACACACACACACACACACACACACACACACACAGAGACAGGTTTACCTCTTGGTTTACCGGCTGCTCTGCTTCCGTTAAAGTCGCACAAAAGCCCTCCGTGTATATAAATAAAATACCAGATAATATCAAATACTAAAATGTAGTGCAGATTAATTTGTTGCTGCAAGTTGAAAGGTCTGTATATATAATTTTTTAGATGTATTGTTGTGTGAAAAGTACTTTGTCCCGTTCCAGAAAAGCAAAAAACACCCAGTTTTTTTTTCAGGGAAAAATCAGTGTTTTTCTGTAACAGAAGTTTAGGAAGAGAAAACAGTACGTTTGGGTTTTTTTGGTCTGAAATACTCGGGTTGTAACGCTTGCTGCTGCGGGGCCGGGTGGGGTCCGAGGAGCGGGGGGCTGCTGCTTTTCCCCCCGTGGCTGCAGCCGCGGGTCCCGCACTGGGTCTCCCGCATGGAGCGTCTTCTGCGCAGCCGCTGCTTTTCCTCTCCGTTACCCAACGCCAGTTCGCCGTTTCGCCCTCCAGCAAACGCGTGAAACGGCGTTTAGACGAAAATATCGGGCAAACTGTGCGCATTTGAAACCCGGCTGTCATCGTTCGGCGCCACCAAAAAATGTACTAACGGGAATTTAAAAAGCGCGTTTCATTGCGTCGTGCTTTGGTTTTATTTAGGGACCAAGGGACTGCTGGAGTCTTCGTGCGCGGAATAAACGGCATAACTCACTGCTGGCAAAAAAATATGAATGAAAGCAGAAGAAATTTTGTGAGAAAAGCGCCGGCAGTGAGAGCGCGACGGGCGGGATGTGGTTTTCCACCACGCAGGATGCCGTATTTTAGGGTAAAACCCGCGTGGGGGACCACCAGGTTGCCCACGCAGCCCCTCTACTTAAGTCACTTAAAATAAGTGAATAATTACACGATAATAGCAGTTATTAATCCTCTTTGGATCAGTGCTCGTATTAATTTGTAAAAAAAAAAATCAATAAAATAAACTGGGTTTTTTTTTGCTTCCCTTTTTCTGGTCTTTTCTCTGCGGGTCATTCCTTGAGCCCAGCACGTCTTGCGGGTTTTATACCGCCCTGCAAATAATCCTTCTGCGTCCACGCAAAGGCTGTACGCGCTGCGCCGCTTCCACGCACCAGGCCGCTGCCGCAAACGCGCGTGTTCCGCACGCACACGTGTGTGTGTGTGTGTGTGTGTGTGTGTGTGTGTGTGTGTGTGTGTGTGTGTGTGTGTGTGTGTGTGTGTGTTTGCTGCTCCCGGTTCTACTCGGAGATCCAGGACTTTGCGGACGTCAATAGCCGCCGTCGGTCGCGCGTCTCAAGAATGTTACCCTCGGGCGCGGCAGGGTGGGGGCGTAAATTGTGGCTGAAGAGGGGGGGGGGGGGGTGGCTGCCATGTTTCTTTAGCTTCCTTTTCCTGTTTTCATTTATGCCAGAAAGCTGCTGTTTCGCTGCCGCGCGTAAAACTTTCGCGTTTTCCTGGCGGCCGAGGAGCTGTGTTTTCACTGCGCCTTCACGGTCGCTCTTCAGGAGGGCTCCCGCACGCCGCTTTCTGCTGTCCGTCTTCGAGCTTCTGTGCTTGGGTTAAAAAGGAAGGGTGTGAATAATAACCCCTTTACTGCGAACATCCTCATCCTTTTAACCCCCCCCACACCCGTTTTTTATCCAACTTTTGGTGCAGCCTGCGGTGTGAGCAAAATATCACTGAATAGCTTTTATTTATTTCGGGTTTGTTGAGTTCAACAGATTTTATCTCGCTGCGTTTTACATTATGGTGATGCATAAGAGTGGGATTATTTTTCTGCTTTTCTTGTTTAGATTAACCTTTGCAATGTTAGATAATTTTATGATTTACCCATTTATCCAGCTGAAAATATTGCCGTGTGTGTGTGTGTGTGTGTGTGTGCGTGCAATAGAGACGTGAATGGACACAAGTTCTTATCACAAGTTGTTTTTTTATGTTGGGCTAAAGTGGCCCAAAGTAAAGCGCATTAAAAAGTAATGACACTTTCTGTGCTGGGTGGGGTGGCCCAGTGGCTCGTTACCCCCTCGCACCGTTCATCGGGATGGCGACAAAACAGCGTTTGCCCATCTGCAGGATCGGATCCAGGTTCTACGGCATCAAGTCACACGTTTTACACACAATATTACGCGAATCTTTTGGCATGTTTTTACTGTGATTTTACTACTTGTCAGCTTTAATCGCAGGGCTGCTGTACGACTGTAAAGCAAAAAATACAGGAGGCGTGCAAGCGTGCGGATATTAGATATCGGGATTTTAGCATTTTGTGTGTGGTTTTATTTTGCTGAAGGGAGGCAAAATATTTCTGGTGGGGAATGTTCAACATCGTGAAGTAAAGCAGGTCGTCGAAGGTGAAACCATTTCAGACGACACATTAAACCTTTTATTTCTCTCTAACCGTGTGAAACGGTGTTTATTTGTTTCCCCCTACTGAACCCACCGTTTCCCATCGCTGCGTCGTGAACTATAACCTCACGGTTCACCATAAACCCCGATTTGTGCGGCAAACACAAAGGTGTTTTGGTGGTAAAGCCGTGCGCTGCAGCCGCAGAAAGGCGCAGGATTTGAGCCCTGACAGAAATAAGCACAACAACTGCGGAAAATGAACCAAAAACCGTCAAACGGTCCGCAGGAAGGCCTACAGGTTGCGGAGAGGGAGCCTCTTTTATTTTCGAAAAGCGCAACGTCATGGATGCCTGTGTGTGCGTGTGTTGATCGTGACGACAACGGCTTTAGTTTTACTACAAAATATTATAATACCCTTACCAAATGCCTCGTCAGATTAATATTTTAGCAATCGTGTAGCATTTTCACACTATATCTCACAAGCAGTTTTATTTTTTGTGTGTTTTTCCTAATGCTTTTCTATATTTTTTCAGTGTTAGGTGGCTTAACCTTAATTGTACGCCAATCTGAAATTATTTTTAACCGTGAATTGACTCAAATCGTAAGATTTACGCAACCTTGTTTTGTGTTCAATTTACTTGTACTGCAAGTTACCGTTTAATTTGTCTCCAAATTATTACCCCCCCCCCCCCGTGTTATTTCCCCCCATTTTTAAACACGTAACGCTTTATTTCCTCCACGGATTCCACAGGAATTTAACCCCGAAGGTTTACATTTTCATCGTTCCAAAATCGCACTTAAACTGCGTAAAAACGCGCGCAGAAAACCGGGGGAAATGCGCCGGAGGAGTTCGGAACGCTCGGCCCCTGTGCTCTGGGTTGTCTCCCTGCTGGCCTCTCCGTTGGCCATGGGAATACAGGGTAGGCCCGAAAAGAATCAGTGTGACCCCCACCCCCAGCCCAGCCCCCCGAATCGCAGCTTTACAATACCATAAAATGTCATCAATCAGCACTCTACGTGCGGAGGTACACACAAAGGGGGGAATTTTTCCTTAACTTAAACAAACAACTACCATGTTTATAGAACAAACAATATCATAATGGTTTTTTGACACGTACACGCAACCAAAGAGGTGGTTGTTTTATTATTAACCAATAGGGGACAGAGCCAGGAATAAAAATAAATCTTTTCGCCTCCCTAAAAACTGACCGATGTTTTACGCACTTGGTTATTTTTCACCTATGTGGGTGGAAATTAAACTTTAATGTGGCGATTAAATGGGCTGAAATGCATTCTTTACCAAACTGTTTTGCTTTGATGCAACTCGCTATTTTTAATGAGTCCATGCACCCTGTAAATCACTTAATGGAGCCCACAATATATACAGTTTACCTTGGTGTTCATATCACAAAATAAAGCGTTTGGTGAATTACATTTCCAAATAAAGCAGCCAGGGCCTGATATATATATGTGTGTGTGTGTGTGTGTGTGTGTGTGTATGTATATATATATGTATGTATATATATGTATATCAGGCCCTGGCTGCTTTATTTGGATATACATATATATATACACACACACAACAGTGTATGCTTGATTCCACTTCACATTTGTAAATTTCGTGTTTTGTATTTATTTCACGTGTCTTTCGATGTGGTTCTTCCCTTTGACCACACGCTGCCTCCATTCCTCCATTCTCCCCCCCGGTTTGGTTTACGGTCGCAACACAATAAAGCAGATAAAGACAAAGTGGAACTGTTTACTTCGCATTAGTTCATCTTTTAAAAAAGCAAATGTGCGTATAAATTCATCACATCTCGCAACCATTTGCACGGACAACTAAATGACCTCACCAACCATCCCCCTTTACAAGAAAAGACGGCATTCTACTTCATATCGCCCATTTGCAGATTTATATATGAGAAGAAATTCCGTAAAAGTTATCTCAATTATGGCCCAGGTTATTTTATCAGGAATACCGACAACTGGTCGAAATCACATTATTCCATGGGAGGGGGCAGATAAAACAGGTAAAGGTCTGCTTTCCACAATACAATGCAGTATGGACGTGGCTTTAGGCCCTCATCTTAAACCGTTTACCGTAAACGTTTTGTTCGCCTGTGCGCTGCACTTTTGTTTGTTTGTTTGTTTTGCGTGACGTAATGCTTTTAACTTGGAAGCAGTGGTTAGGACGCCACTATTCGACGTTATACTTTTGTATACTGTTTGTGCAGTTGCTCTTCGCTGCTCTGTTTCGCACTGGTGCGTAACTTGTATGATAGTTACGGTTAATAGTGATATATTTTACTTATTATTATTATTTTAATACAGGCGTTCACGCGGGACTGCTGTTAATGGGAACTTGTAAAATATTGCTTGTTTAGACATTCAGGAGGAGAATAACACGCTGGAGAACTAATGTATGAACTGAAACTCCGCCTCCAGCACGTTTAGACCTACTTTCTTCAACTTTGTGCGAGTTTTGTGTTTACTTTTGTTTTTAAAAAAAAAATGATAAGGCTTGGTCGCCCCTTTGTGCAAAAAAAAAGGGTCTGTATATTTTCTCAATTTTATTCATGTGGATTTTTTGACGACGTGTACTTGTTTAGTCTGCGCGAAGGGACGCGTGGGTACGACTTTGTGTGCGTGTGTGCGTGCGTGCGTGTGCGTGGCATGCAGAAGTGAAGCCTGTGAGCACTCTTTACCTCCCCCATGATTCACTCTTTTCCCCTCTCTCTCCCTCCCTCTCTCTCTCTCTCTCTCTTTCTCTCCCAGACACACACGTCATTGTTAATACTACTTATTGTTCCTGGTAGATATGGGATAATTAAATTTCTGATTTATAACTCTTACTTTGCTTATTTTTTTGCTGTCTCATACTTGCCTCGACCTCATACACTGGCATAAGGCGCATACACACACACGTGCGCGCACACACATAAATATCTCTTGCGCATAATTAACCATGGCTTAGGTAAATTAATATTAATTACCAAAAAAAACGTATTTAATATATCCATCTTAAAAGAGCTGTATCCCCTCGACATTTCACTGGGTACCCAAGCATGTTTCGCCATCCATAATAACAGAAACGCACTCTGTCATTTACACTCAAATGAATTTAATGAACAATTAATTGCTCAGAAAATAAGGAAAGTGCTTCAGAATTCACCCTTCAAGTTTCCATTTCGAGTGCATTTCTCCTACACAAAACGACGTACAAAAAACGTGTAAATCACAAAAATAAATATTCCATTTTCTATGCACAACCAGTGACTTAAATGTCTCGTCAAAATAAAAGGAAAAACAAAATCTGACCTCAAGTATTGTAGCAAAATGCAATGGAGAGGAGTTTGGAGCCCGGAGGCAGCGACTCCCCCACTATTGTACATTGACATCAGCGCCAGAATTTCACCCCCGCTGTTCACAGAACCTCCCCAAAATGGAACCACATTTCATTGCCTCATGCAGAAACTCTACCATTCAGCTTCGTGGAGATCAATATCTTGCTTTCTCGACGTCTACCTCTGCAGTTCACCAACAGGCCTTTGCCTTGCAGACCATTGCTGGGTCTGAATGAGCCAAAGAGAACAAGGGCTTGGAGATGAAGTTTGCAGCATGACCAGCTTCTCCTCCCTGGGCCACAGCAGCATCTCAAACCATCCCTGCACTTTGGGCCATTATGCAGGAAAAAAAGAGGTGATTTGTTTTACTGCTCTCGGGATATTCAAAGCAGGACTTTACACACCCATGATAAGCCCAGAAGACCATAACTCAACATAACGCACTGTGTACACATGTTTTGTGGAAGTTATGGGGCTTCGCGTGTATTTTCTTATTTTAAATGCATCGTGGAGCAATCACAACTACACAGCGATGTTATTCGCATTCGTCGAGCTTTTGTGGCCACGACACGATCTCTTGTGTTCAGTGTTGATGTTATTTGGACTTCTTGTGGTTTCCTGGTTTGTATCTTCCCTCCTATTCATATTTAGGGTGGATCATTGCTAAACGATCGTCTTTAATAACGAAACATTTTTTTTTGCTTTTACTGACAGCTGAAAAGAATATTCAAACGCAATGCTCATTTTAATTTCTGGTTTTCTTTGGAGTTCCTGGGACATATTTTATACTGTGAATTTTCCCTGCAATAAACTAGCACCTACTGAATATATAGGTTTAATTACATACTATACATAATTATATATAATATATCATTATCCTAATATGTTCTGTAGGTCCTAATGCGACTGAGAGACTTTTATTTTCAAATTTTGGACATCTCCCGTGTACTACACTAAATATAAATATTAATCACAAAACATCTTTGAAAACCAGCGTAACATCTGAATATGCTCATTTTAACTGCATATTTCAATGGCCCAGTGTACTGCAAACGCCACACGTTGTCTGGTGTCCTGTTTGCACGTCCACTCGCATTCTGAGGAGTGTGTGCCGCAAAAACGATGTTTATTTCACAGTTGTGCCTTGTGACGATGCTAAAGTACATTTGGGGATTTATTTTCTGTCGATTTCGCGTCGATGCCCGGTCGCTGCTTTAATGTGGAACAGTGACTCAGGATGGACAGCATTCGTCGCTCACTTTTCTTGCTTTCGGATAAACTGGCCGTATGAAGAATGTGCACGTTTCTTGCAGGCCAGTTTGGAAGTCATGAATGATGGCTTGCTGTTTTATACAAGTGAGGGAGAAATCCACTTTGAACATCCCCGTGACTACTAGAGGCACAAGAAAAATAAACACAGCCTAACCATCCATTATTATCCGTACCTGCGTTAACATTTGTACAATTACGCGCATTTCAGAAAGTCCTGCTTTTTGTGTGTGTGTGTGTGTGTGTGTGTGTTTTTTTCTTTTTCTTTTTTGCATTTTCTGGGGTTGTGTATAAATGTATATTTTAGTACACGCAAAGTGTGGAGTGTTTTAACCTGGAACGTCCCCTCTGATTCCTGCTTCTGCACCATTTACGCGTGCAGCCCATTCTGGCTTTTGTGCTATAGGTTTTGTCAAAGACTGTGCTACAATTGATCGATTTTGGTGTCTCTTTTTATGTCTTTTACCACATCGTGCAAAACATGAACAGCTCCGTCTGATTGTCAGTTATTAAGGCCGACCGAGGAGGGCCTACTCTCAGGGTCCTGCGTTCTGTCCGACTGGGGAGGGGGGTGTATGTGGGAGCATTTACAAAATAAAAAATAATTATTCATTTCAACAAACCGCATCTAATAGCCTCAAAAAATGTTAAAAGCCAATGAAGATGTCAGCTGTTGTCAGTGTAAGCGGGAGGATAACAGTACAGCAAGACTGGAACTGCTCTGAGAACATTTCCTCAGCAAAAAATCCAATTAAATCACTTTTGCACATATGGTGCTAAAATTTAATTAACAATGAGTAGACATTTCGTGGCAGGACGGTAGAGTTTTAGTGAAAGAGCGCGTTCTTGTCTCTGCTAAGGAATTCTATCACACTTTCAATAATAAAAGCACGATTCATGTTCAGAAGATGTTCCAGAACACAACCAAAAATGCAAAACTAAACCGTTTATCTTGAATTACTCCTTTTATGTTCTGTTTTTAATAAAAAAAAAAAATCTCTCATCTGTAGAAATCCTTGAGGTAAACGCCTGAAAGTGTTCCAAACTTCCAAACGAAGGACATTGCAGTGACTGCAGGGAGGGAAAAAAAGGGTTTCTTAACGTGTAATGTTGCTCCACAAAATTAAAAAAAAAAAAAAAAATCAGAAAACAAAAATAAATCTACAACCGCTGAAGGATTGTAGCTCCTCAGTGCTTCTTATTCCGTTTTAAGACGTTTCCAGAGGTTTTTTTGGCATATTGTTATAATCCCCCCCTCCTCCTCCCTCCCCCCAGAGGATATCAACAAAGATCCTTTTTCCTTACATTAGAATTTCCTGAATCTGTGGCTGGGGGGGAGAGGTACAGCAGAACCACCGAGCTGCCACTTCCACACCGGGTGGGACCTGTGAGGTGACTTGTTATCCTTCACACACTTCAAGGAGTACGCGGGGCACAAATCCCCGTCGCTGCCAATAATTAGCGACGGCGGACACGGAAAATTCGCCATGAAGCTGAAAGGCTTCTTCACAGCTGCCGCCACGCAGCCGGCGGCGCGCTTGCGCTTGCCCGATCCCGCGCCCGTGCCCGCGCACTCCTCCGCCGACGCCTCGCGAGGTTCGGGTTTACCTGTGGAGCGCGGGGCCCGGTCCGCTCGGGCGGGCACTTTGAGCGGCGTCCTCGGGATCCCGCACTGCTTGCCCAGCACCAAAGTCCTGTAGTTCTTGCGCACCCGCGCGCCATTCTTGTACTCCCCTTCCTCCGCAAACGGGCTGCCTAAAGTGCTTTTAAATTCCGGGTTCGTGGAAGGGGACGTTCGGGCGGTGATGGAGTCCTCGGCGCACGCCGGCGAGCCTTCGTGGTCCAACTTGTCCAGCGGCTTGTCCTCGCCGCCCGGATGCTGCGCGTCGGTGATGCGCGGCCCCTGACCGTTGCACTGGTACTCCGAGCCGGACCCGGGGATGCGACACGAGTACTCGTACTCATCCGAGTTGTCCTCCACTTTGATTTTCACATTCTGCGGTAAAGTTGGAGATGTTCTCGCCGTGGTGTTCTCGCCGGGGAAACTTGGGGGCGCACTGAGGTCCTCAGGCTCTGTTTTGATGGCGTTGAGATGCTGCAGAGGTTTGAGGCAATGGCTAATTTTCACTTCTTTCTTTAAATTTACAGCTAATGAAGGATTGTTGTCGGAGGACTGAGGGACTATTGTGTCTTTGTCTTCGGCACAGTGTGAGATCAAGGCTTGGGGGCATTTGTTTGCCTGTCCTGATACCCTTTGTTGAGGGAACTCTTTGTTTTCCTTTGAGCAAGGTGAATGGCCTCCTTCTTTAACGCCGTTAATTGCGGGTTCAGCCGTCTTGGGGTCGTCGCAGATCTCAAAGTGTGACAATGCGCTCCCAGGAACCGTCTCCCTCCTGGAAGCGGGACAGCAACTTCCAAGCGGCCGGTTTCTGCGCTGCTTTGAAGCGCTGCCGGCCTCCTCCTGCTTCTTCACGCAGAGTTTCAAGTCCGACTTGGGAACTTTCCTGTTCGGGACCCCATAATCCAGCAAGGCTGTGCCGTTCTGGTTTTTTGCTTTGTGTTGATCGTAGAGGAAAATGGGCTGCGTCACCAGCGGCGCTTTGTTGTTGAAGGCCGAGAAGCTGGTGCGCCTGAAGCGGATGCTCTGCACGGAGACCTGGCTCGACACGGAGCTGGAGTCGGACTCGGAGGAGCTGTCGTCCTCCGAGGTGACGTCCGACGACTCCGACGGGGACTCATCGTCGTCCTCGTCCTCCTCCTCGTCCGAGGTGCCGGAGTTGCTGCTGGTGGACAAACTTGAGCCGAAGTCCGAGTCGTCGTTGTCGGCGCGCTCCGAGTACGAGCTGGACTCGCTGTCGCTGCTGCAGCTCTCCTGGAAGCTCCCGGCGTGGTGGTGGTGGTGGTGGTGCTGCTGCTGCTGCTGCTGCTGCTGGTGGTGCTGCTGCTGCTGGTTGTGGTGGTTGTGGTGGTGGTGGTGGTGAAGGTACAGCTCGCGATCGAGGTGAAACCTCTCCAGTGAGCCGGCGGAGGCTTTCGACTTGCAGCACTTGGGGACGAGCAAAACCCTGCGGCTGTGCCTGCTTTTGTTGCACAAGTGCCAGCCGGTGCCGTCGTGCTGCCTTTTCCTTTTGTACGTGAGGTCAGCGGCGCTCGGCAGCTTGGACTGCAGCGCAATGGCGGACTGGTAGAGCACGGGCTGCCGGCTGCACACCACGCTCCGGAAAAACGAGCGAGCCGGGTTAAAAGGGACGCGGTCCCCGGCCATCTGCGCAGTTTCAAAGTTTTTAGGGGTTCTGCATGCGGGCTTGGCGCCTGCCTGAAAGCCATGGCTTGCGAATTTGCTGTAAATTTGAGGTAGATTTGAGGCGGCGGGCGAAGCAGTCTCCTGCAGCCGCCCGGCTCTGTTTTTGAGCGAAAAAGGCTGAGGCACCCCGTGCAAACTGAGCCAAACTTTTTCCTTCCAGAAGCGGTCGTGGGGCTCGGAGCGAACGGCTGCGTCGTAGAGACCCGCGGGCGAGTTTGCTTTTAGTTTGCTCCTCTTGGACTTGAGCACACGCTCCGTCTTGCAGGACACGTACAGGGCTTCCACGTCCTCGCGTGAAATCAGAGTACATTTGGCTGCGTGGAACGCGATTGAATTTATTGCTTTGAGCTTTCGCAGCTCCTCCAGATCACAGTGATGCTTCTTCACGTTCAAGTGATCCATCCGCTTGTGCACAGTAGTCCTCGGGATATTTTTCAAGAGGTCGGTAAAGACTTGAGAGAGGGCAAACATTTGCTTGCCTTTAATAACCAGGTATCCCAGCTTCACCCCTTCCATCTCCTCATATCCAGACTCCAAGTCTCCCATTTTTTGTCTGTGCGTGTGTGTCTATTGTATTAATCCACACATCTGGATCGATGGGTATTCCACAACAAAAGTGTTCTTCCCTCTCAAGGCATTCTGCTGGTCCAGCTGCAGATGTCAATTGCAATGTGTGTATAAATATATGGAGTTAAGAAATGAGAAACTTCAATATATGGAGGAAAAAGAAAAAGAAAAACGGCAACGCGACGAAAAGAGTTAATCCATTTCCCTGGGAAGGACATAAGTGGTGAAATGTGAGTGATGTCGCAGGCAGACAGGCCGGTGTCTGTCTGGGCTCCTGTACCTGCGGTCCTTTGCTTCTCTCTCCATTTACCCAGAGAAGAGGAGGAAGGTGAACTGCTCAGAGTGAATGAGAGGGATACAGAAAGAGAGAGAGAGAGAGAGAGGGGAGCGAGCAAGAAAAGGAGAGAGAGGGAGAGAGAGAGGCAGAGGGAAATGAGAGCCGAGATGCAGCTGCCCTTCCCGCCGCTGCTTTAGCTACAAATAAATGACAGAGGGAAGTGAGCAAGTCTGGAGACACCTTCATCAATTAATGCCTCCGAAGGCCGGAGCTGATTGGACGCCACTGACAGGTGATGCAATAAAAAATGATATTCCACCCCCTCACCAACACCCCCCCCCCGAGCTAATTACCATACTCGTAGACTCCCACCTCTATTCTCAAAAGTAAATAACGCAGTTATTCCTGTATTCATTCTTTTTTGTTGTTCTGCAGCTAACAAATACGAATTTAAATCAACGCGTGCGCGTACCTGTTGTGCAGGTAGATTTGCTTACGCTTGCGACTGAAATTAGTTGCGTTACGCGTGGCATATTGATTGTTTTTCTGTCACCTGTGAATTGGACCCCCATTATTTGTCAGTCCCATTATGCAAACTGAATTACTAAGCTGAAATTTTTTAAGGATGTGTCGGCGTCTTTCGGGTCGCGGTGGGTTCGTATTTTAACAAGTTAAAAAAAAAAAACCACGAAACACGTTCGAACGGCGGCGGTAATTTTTTTTTTAAAGAAATTATGTTTTAATATTTTATTAATTGTAAATGCAACAATGTAACGCTGTGCATCGAAGTGTAATAAAGGAGGAATTACTATTAAAAGTGCATGCGGGGAAAAAATGAGTGAAAGGAATATCACATTCAGACTACTTAAATAAACTGTAATCCTGTAAGAGCAGGGCCATGGTTTACTGAGATTTAAAAGTTGGTCGAAAAAGTAAAACAGTTGAAAAACGTGCACATCTACACGACGTTCGCCTGCGACCTCCGCCTACATTATTTTCAAATGTGAGTCTTTTTTATTTGAGCGGATCGTCCGCGTCTGCATGTGTGCACGTTAAAATGTTTTAAATTGGATATCTAGATTTAATTTAAAAAAAGAAATGTGAACCCCCCCCCCCTCCGTAGTGGGGGGGGGGGTGTAATGGTGCTCCGCCGACGTCCACGTTGTTTTTTGCAGAATTACAATGTGGATAAACTGTATGGAGGTGAAAAGCTGCAAGATTGGTGGGGGTTTTTTTCTTGGCGGGGGGGTTAATGTGCTGTGACACTGGAACTGTGACTCTGGGGTGACCAGGGGGTCCCTGCTCTGCCATCTTCCAGCATCCCCCCATTCGTCCGGCGCGCGTTCCCTGGGCTCCTCGGGGGAAAAACCCATAATCTATCACTGTGTTCATTTTCTGCACGGATTTAACAGTATGCATTTAAAAGTCCATAAATGTTACAGCTGCTAACAAAACCCGCATTGTCTGATAAATCCCACCGTTCTTCAACGTCCTTTGTCGTGCATAACAAGTGAACGCGGCGGCTCCGCGTTTTCAGTACTTTCTGCGTTTTTATTATCTGCGCCCTCGTGGCGTCCGGATCACGCGTGTGGATCGCCTGTGCATTTCTCATAATTGATTTCAAAATTTTGGGACGCGTCCGCAGCTGACGCCTGCCTCTCTAAGCGGCCGTTTTGTCGGTGGACAAACGTGGGAAAAGCAGGCAAGGCAAACGGAGCGGTGCGTGTGTGTTTGTGCGTGCGTGTGTGTGTGTGGAGGGGGGGGGGCAAACTTCACGCTGCGCCCTTATCAGCCCGACCCGGACAGGGGCTTTAACTAAAGCTAAATTACAGGGTCCTCAGATTAAAATTCCTGTACTTGTATGCTATTGCTCTTTCTTTTTTTTTTTTTTTTAATAAAAATAAAAAATAAAAAAAGCAAAACACTTATAATAGCAGCCCCAGTGTTGGGAGTGAAAAGGTGCGGTGGGCTCTGCAGCTCGGAGACCCCGCATTCTGCGAGCACGCGCTCGGTCCTGTGCACCGGGTTGCGGGGCCGGGTGCGGGCGCTCCTTTCGCTCGGATTTATAGACCCGAGGGGAGTCTGATCGATAGTTTCCAACGTTTATTGCAGATCACGACGAGGCGCGCTTTTAAGCAATATTTAATACATCGAGAAGGAAAAGGAAACAGGTCAGATTTGCTTGTGAAAACGCAACGGTACAGTGCGGCTGTCTTTTGCCTTCCACGGTCCACACAGACCCTGATTATTTGGGTAGAAAAGAGCGGATAAAGAGGAGGGGGGGGGACGTGGTCAAGAGAACGTGCAGTGATTTAGCTACACCTTCTCCACCAGCCAGTTTGATTCTCACATTAGTGTTGCAGTTATATAATCTATAGCTGCTAAGTTAACGCAGTTTTCTCCTCCACGCCAAATAAAAATGATCAAATCTGTAGGACAAAAAACACTTAACACAACCGAATATAAACAATGCCAGCAAATAAAAGATCGTAAACGACACCCCAGCATGGCACGTCGACGCACTCCCGGATAGGCTCACTGGGTTTTGTCCCATATGCATGACACGCACCAAAAATACAAAATCCAGGTACAAACGCCGCTCCGCGTTGAATTGCACGTATGCAGATTAGCGAAACGCACATGCTTGCGAAGGCAGCGCAGCGCAGGCGTTCCATGTTGCGAACTAGGCAACAGCTGCTCACTACGCATTGCTCATCAGTAAGCACCCACACACACTGTAAGTACCACACTGTTTACACGTCTTCACCTGTGGACTAGTAATGAATCCCGAAATGGGAAGTGCACACCTGAGGAAGGTTCCAGCATTCGCAGGCACTGGGCGGTTGGCTTTGTTAGTCTTAATTAACTGGCGCCAAGGTTACCATCATTATCAACGAGGATGGAGAACTCGCAGCTCCTGCGTAATGTTTGCATACAAACATATATAACAAGTTAAGATATATGCGTATTTTGACAACCTACACATCGTTTCCTAATAGCGCACATTGTGGCTGCAGGTATACGGACACTTCGTCTCTGTCGTATGCGTGTGTACAGTGTACAAATGTATCCGTTTTTTTTTTTAATTCATGTTTTTGCTGGTCTCTTTGGATTAATTTGCCACTGATTTCACCGTCAAAAAACGGTTGAATGTGCAGTGATGCAGGCACCCAGCCTTTTATTCACTCGTCTACAGTAGTGGGCAGGCGCATGTGAACGCGCATGACTCTATTCCATTTATAATCTAGTTGGTGCGTTTTGTGAATGCGGCCTCTCGGTTTTGTGAGTGAGTTCGAAGCCGCATGAAAGCTCCGTGCTGACTGACTGTTGCATGCAAATCAGCAATTTTACATTTTTTGCGCGACGCACAAGAGTAGCCCGGTGAATTGTTGTACATTTGCAGCTACCTGTACTTAACTGCGTCGTTTGCGTTAAACGCAAAACTACTGACGCGGCTAATACTGTATATGATGCATAAATCACGTTTAGGCTCATTATTAGCAAGGGACAATACATGCTTATCCTTTTCTAGGATGGCCTCCAAAACAATGTGGTGACCCGCACAACCCTTGACCCGCACAGAACCCTTAGCAGATGTAAGAGCTGAGAGCATTGTTTATGAGGCATGTATATCGAAGATTTGTTAAAGCTACGAGAGTTTGCATTAAGAATCGTTTTAAAACAACCACTTGTCAGTGCTAAATCACTGCGATGTAGGGAGCCGACCAACGTCGTGCAAATAATGTGATTTTATGGATCTTTCAAGGCAATCGCGTACAATATTTTCCTTACATTTTTGCGCTCAGAAAGTCGTGATTGATGCAGTTAGAAATAAAATATAGCATCTCGTTATTCACCTCCTATTTATATATCCTCCATTTTTTACTAAGGTAATAATAGCATTCTATACGTAGGGGCCTGTCGTGCTAATAAATAAAGAGTCTAACTAGCATTTTTGTTTTATTTTATATTATAATAAGTTTTTTTTCCTGAACAACATTTCCAGTAGCAAAAGGCTGGTTTTAACAAGCTACTCTATTAACGTGTCCAAACAAAGCAGTTTGCTTATATTTGAATATAAATAGGAGTCGTAGCTGAAAGCAACATTTAACAAGCAAAACTAAACAAGTATTTTATAAGAGTCACAATTTTGTAACACCGTGGACAACTTTGTGGCCAATTTGGAGTGGAAAGAATATTACTTGTGAACTTCATCGCATCTCATGTTTGATCTTCTGAAGCCATTTTGTTTGGGAATGCTCACCTGTGTCTGGGGGGGAAAAGATCATTACCTAAATGTAAGGTGTTTTATGAATACTTAAAATGACCCCCCATGGGTCGAACACGTTTATTTCACTTGCGTATTTACTGTAGCTGCACTGTCCATTTGGGATGCAAGATTTCATCTGCGCAATTTTCCTACAGTCCTAAATTGTGAAAGATGATTTTAGAACCTTACTGCGATTTTTTTTTCTTGCTCGGATTTATAGATCAGTACAATTGTGTGTGTGTTTGTGTGTGTGTGTGTATGTGTGTGTGTGTGTGTGTGTGTGTGTGTGTGTGTGTAGAGTAGAGTCCCGCAC
Organism: Heterotis niloticus; assembly: GCA_018136845.1. Classification (NCBI taxonomy): domain Eukaryota; kingdom Metazoa; phylum Chordata; class Actinopteri; order Osteoglossiformes; family Osteoglossidae; genus Heterotis; species Heterotis niloticus. Next base: position 22,033,262 of record CM030903.1, read on the forward strand.
GGGCCCCTTTGAAAGTGCAGAACCTGGAGCGCTCATTTAGCCACCGGGACGGGCTCGGGGGGTGCGAAGGAGAGCTCCACAAAGCGGGCTGCACACACTCCCCGCAACGTGCTCGGATTCTCAAACACACTCCGCGTGTATGTGTGTGCGTGTGTGTGTGGGGGGGGGGGGACGACCACTCGGTCGGCATGGCAAAATAAAAATCTCTCCCGAGGAACACCGTTATCGTTTTTAGACACTTGACATTTTGTTGCGTTTTCGCGAGGATCGCGAGTGCAAAGTTTGATGGAGAAGACTTTGAGATTAGAGCCACTGTAAGGTAAGAACACGCACCGCTCCAAACAATGGTGGGACAAAGGGAAGACGCTTTATTAATATTTTAAAATATTTACTACTTTATTTACTAGTTCCCCCCCTTTCAGTGTAGGCACGCCGGTAAAATGACTCGGTCTTCCTTCCCCGCGCGTCACCACGTATTTCTGTCTCCGAGGCTAGAATGGAGAGGAAAAGAAGCGCAGCTTCGTGGTTCCGTTTTAAAACGCAAACTTACGCGTCAGAGGCGCGGAATTGCGGACGATTTTCTTGCGCTAAACTTTCGGCTGAGGAGTTCTGCCATAAACGCGCACGGCTGGATTCTAATGTGACGCCCGCTTCCTGGAAAGAAATTGGAAAAAAAAAAAAAAAAACGGAATACGCGCAAGCTGTTTATTCTCTTCAATAATGACAAATCGCAGGGAAAGAAAAAAGAATTGGGTGTAAAGTACAATTCCAGCTGATGGGACGCCGACCGCCTAAACCCAGCTGCATTATTTTAAAGTGCGAGGCTGTGTGTATGAAACCGTGTTTCTTTTACCGCATAAATCCACTGCGGATGTAGCGCTTAAAGACTAATTTAGTCCACGAGGGCGACCGGTTGGTCCGGGGGGGGTGGAGTGGAGTGGGGTGGGGAGGGGGACAAGCGCCGCTCGCGCCACCATGTTGTGTCGAAGTCACTTTGGACGCGGTGGCTCCTTCTGGAACTGGTCCAACCCAAACCACACACTCGGTACTTTAAAACGTAACACGGCGCCCGAAACTTCATTTTGATGCGTGTTTGGAGTTGCGGTTGGGGGGGGGGGCACCACGAGGTGGAGGAGGACGGGGAGCACGAGTGAATCGCTGACCTTTCACCTTCGTGTTGTTCCTCCGTGTTTTCGCGAAACCTTCTCGTTACCCACAAGCCTTTGCGTGCATCGCGCTTCGTGCCACGCTCCGAATCTCTGCCCCCCGCACACACCGCCACCCCCGATCCCCCTCTTTAACCCCCTCCTCGTGCGGGTCGCTTTGTGACCGCGCACCGCGTGGTGAGGTTTACTGGGAACGTGACATAAAAACACTGATTTAAATATATACTTTTTTTTTTTTTTTAATTTTTAAGAAAATCATATTTATGCAGGATTCGGCACCACGGCGCTTAACGTTATGAATTTCCGGGAAAAGACAGCGAAAAAGCGCAGCGAATAAATACAGCAAATCGTCCAAATGAGTAAATACACAGATTTGTTGCTTTGTTTGGTCATTTCACGCGCTGAAGGCGAAGTTTATTATTTTCTTCTATTAGGATTGTGCGGTGTCGGCAGTCCGCCTCTCTTTATCTTCGCATCACCGAATAAGTCAAGGGGGGAAAAATGAACTTTTCCTGGCAATAATTTTCGAATTTTAATGTATCGTTTGGAAAATACACACTTATGTATGAAACGCTATTTTGTATCAATTTCACCTATACTGCTGAGTTTTCCAAGGAAAATGACAAGCCGTATAAATGCATAAAAATACGAAAAATACACCACCGGTCAGGAACAGGGAAAAGTTGGCTAAAGTTTCCGTTTAAATACGGCAGCTTTTCTTATGGCCTGTTGTGTTTGTTCAGTTGTTTCCTTTCAGTTCTGAAGCACTTTTTAACAGAGGTCACCGTGGTTTGTGCAACAAAATGCTGCAGTTTTATTTCACTGGTTTTATTTATAACCTGTAACACGCCAACATTCAGGAAAAAAAAAACAAACTAAATGTACACTTAAAAACAGGTGAATAGAAATACTTTAATGCAGCACATGTAAACCCTTATTATTTTATATAGCCCAATTATTTGCAGCCCCGCAGTTGACCAGGACAGAGTTTCGCTTTAGTTATAACTGATGTGATACATTTTCAGGCTCAGACATGCTTCTCTTGCCAGTGACTCCCTGCACAATTATTAATTTTTAATGTATATATTTTTTTATATTAAGCCCCAACCCAGCACTCTACCACCGTTTGCTTCTGCTCAGATCTACTTAAATCTGAGCCAAAAATGATTTCCGAATTCTTGACAAGCTGTTGCTCCGGCTTTGGAATGCAACATGATGTCAGAGAACATCTGAGCAAGATACCGAGGCTTTCTAAATATAGCAATTATATTAAACCCGCAGCCACAGCACGTGCCGCATTAAAGGTAAAAAACTGTTTGATACCCTCCAGTCCCCACAAACCACCCAGTATACAGCTTAAAACAAAGCAGATGCAATTAATTCCACACACTGCTAAACTTTTGACATATTGCGTAAACCAGTTCTTGCTTTGGCCCCTTCAAACCCTTTATTTCTTGTTTTACCTCAAGTTTTACCATTGTGTACAGAGTTTAAAAAAGTGACACTGTTTACGCCAGAAAGACAAATTATAATCTTTTCTTAACATTTCTTATGCCAGGGTTTGGTGAGACTGACATAGCATAAAAAGTGTGTCCACACAACATTAGGGAAGACGTATTAGAATGCCATGGGGTCATTTTGACAAAGCCAGATTATCTAATCGAGCAAAAGTCAACACTTGGCATAAATATTGAGGCACAACCAGAAAGCTGGTGCGTTCACAGCTTTTTTTTTGCCGGTTTAGAGTGCCTGAATTTAGCTCATTCAAAATTCTTAAGAATGGAGTATGTCACCAATAATGTTCAAAATCTATTTAATGGTATCTTTTATCAAGCAATGGACAAACGCCAGATGCTTGGGGTCTAGTTTAATATAATAGAATATGTAAATGGGAAAAGCTAATTTAACAGTCGGAGTGTGTGGTGGTGTGTATGTCCACTGGCCCTAAACACAGTTGAAATAACAGAAAAGTCCAGAAGACTTCACCCAAAACACACAGCGGATCTGGTTTAACAGTTTTAAAAACCATAACCATCAGTGCGTGCGTGCAGTGCTGTTTAGATGTAAGGCCTGATGCTGTAAAAATTCAAAAGTGCTTTTGTTATTTATAGTCGCTGCTGGGCTGATGTTGTTATTAATTATTCTGTGTCTCACAGTTAAAATAGTTTTTCAGTTTTCCTCCTGAGTCCTCCCCGAGGAGGTCGTGTGTCAAATAAATAAACTGAAATTACAAAATATACGTGAATGTGAATATTTTAGCGCTTTACACTCAAGCAGCGGTGTAAATGAAATTTAATAAATCCATAAATTAATAATGCTTTGTTATATTTTACAATGTTTTCTCCGTTCTGTGTGTTTATTAATTGACTGCATCTGCGGTTATTATTTAAATACATGTAAATCAGCAGAAGTTTTTATTTATCTGTCATGGCCTAATAAGTGAGGGTAAACCTTAATTTGCTTCTGTCTTGGGGGAAATTTTTTTTAAGGTTGAGGTTTGGTGGAAAAAATAAACGCCCCTAAATTTTCTGAGAATTCACCAATGCAGTTTACAAAAAAAAAAAAAAAAAAATCAGCAGCCAACACACACATTCATGGCACGGTTAACCCACTGCTGGACAAGATAAGTTTTAATATAGAGTTAAGACAAAAATGAAATGTACAGTACAAATCATACTGCTTTAACACTGATAACAAAAGAGGTCTGCAAAGCATAACAGGCCATCAAGTAAATATGTTTAATACACAAAGTTAATGACAGTACAGCAAATCTGCATGGCCCACAGGGCATTTTTAAATATGTTTTTGACAGGCCTACATTCCACAGCATATCTCCAGATGAGGGAGGATAATAAATTAAGTTTACAAAATGAAAAATACTAAAATATGCACAACACTACTGTGGAATGCAGTCAGATGGGCAAAACGTGGCCAGTTAAATGCTAGATAAAGCCACGTCAGTACAGTGAAGGACCAGAAAGAGTTTTACCTGGCTTGATAATGTGAATGGTGCCTTTGGGTGGGTTTAGGGCCTTTACAAAATTTGTGCAAGACAGATATTTGTCCTCTGTCATAAAACTAATACCTTTTGTAATCCAATTGTCCTTGGTCAAATGAAGAAATCCCCACAGATAATTTCAGGGTGGCATAAAAATATATTTTGTCCCAAGATGAATTTCCTAACAATGCTTTAAAAGTTATTTTTGCAATGAAGTCTCAGTAAGTTTTTAAGTTTAGATTTTCAGTGAACTCATGGTTATTTTCTACAGGTACACTGCACTATTTCAGCAAATTTTTTATTATTTATTTTTTGTATTTAGATTTTAAGTAACGGCTTTGCAGATTTTTTTTCTCCTTACTGGCAAGAATTGCCCCTTGTGCATGCTGTCTTTTTTATTATTATGATAAATATTTCCTCGAAAACACTGAATATTTGATATTCTGTGCAAGTTCATTTGTGAGTGAATATTAGGAAACGGCAAGGCGTTTTAACGAAACAAAAAATTGCTGCACTGTTTTGGTCAAAATATTTTATTCTTCAGGAGAAAAGGCTGGAGAAAATGAATGGATGGATGGATGGATGGATGAATGGAATATTTTATTCCAGCTTTTGTAAATGTATCGAAGGTGGGAGCAGTGCACTTAAACATTATGGGAAACTTGTGCTGGAGATTAAATCGTTGCATCAGAACACACGCAACTCTTGAATATTTGCTTGGTGGAAAATCAACCCATCCTCCACGCGCATGGGCGGGATGCTGGAATACAGCAATATATATCAGGAGAGTGCATGTGGGTTGTGCTAACAGAACGAAATATATGTTGCCCCTTTTTGGAAGCATATATAATAGGCAAGCAGGCCAGCAAAAACAAAAAAAGACAAAAAAACACAACCTCTTCATGTAAGCCTTTAAAAATTGATGATGGTCAAGAGGCATAGCTCCAGCTGGGACACTGGGGGAAGGGGAACCTCTGCGACTGAAACTTCCCCTGTGCGCCACATACCTTTATTTCATGTCGTTAGAAAATGCACATGAATGTGGAATTATTTCCCTTCCCATCAAGTTAGATTTTATAATCCACCTGTGTTTTTTGGGCTCACACAGTAAAAAAGGGTTGTATTAAATCCAGAATCGCACTGTAAAAAAACGGTGACAAACGGAAACTAAATATTTTACTGACAGTCGGTTTTGCTAAAGTCACAGATTTTTTTATGAATGAGACATTTTGGAACTCTGGGGAGGTCCTTTGCTTTTTTTGAGATACAGGGCTCACTCACTGTTATGGTCAAGTGGATGATGGTTCTTTTGATAGCCAGAAGAAGTACACATGTTTGTTTAAATAACCAGTCAACAATTGTAAGCCTGCTCCAAGGAAACAGTTAACAGGTTTAGATTTATAAATTTAATTCACTGAATTATTAGCTATGAACAGGTTAAATCTGTGTAACTTCAGCTTTTGGTTCATAAACTTTTGGTTCATTTTTTTCCTCGTTTCACCCCTAATGTTGGGAAAAGCTTTACAGCTGTTGTTTTGACTGACAACTAAAATTTAATTCTACCTGTCTCAAGGTAGATGACTCAACTTATGAGTTTTAACTGTCTTGACGCTGTTATTATTACATCTTCTACATCGACTGTAGTTTGGGTTTAAACTTAGAAATATTTTTGAATCTCTCTTTCCCAAACTTACTTGAAATAGGTTTCAATAAGTTATGCAAATTTTTTTGCATGCTAAAAAGAAAAAAAATTAAAGCATTTCATTAAATCCAAACCTGCTGTTAAATTTATGTAGAATGTTTTCGCAACTAAATAAACCCCCATAAATATTCCCCCCTGCAGAAGAGTAGCTTTTGTCAGGAGCGTTTGCCCGTATTTTAACATCATTATACTCTGATCATCTGGACGGCTTTTGTTTTGAGAGAAAATAAATTAATACTGTGGCGAAGTCTTAAGAGAGAAATCTTAAAGTACAGTGAACAGATAAATTACATTATTTAGTTTTCAATTGGCAGCCATTATTCATCAATGTGTCAGAAGGAAATTGGTCATATTTTAAGATAGCCACCATTGCATTTAAGCAGGAAATTGATGCATACACCTCTGTAAAAGCCACATAATCACTGATTCATAAATGTTGTTAAAGTGCAAGTGTGGCGGAAATGGAAAGGACAGAAAACAGAAAAGATACGCAACCTGGGCCGGTGAATGGGCTGCATTAGCGGTCCTCTTTTAACTCAGTGGGCAACACGAATGAAATTGGGCATGCAGTGTAACCCTACACCTATGGGTAAGATGTGATGCTATTCATACCAGTCAAATATTTCATAATGTCTTTTAATGACACTCCAAACTGCGTTGAAGATGTTATTTTACCTTCCCGTATAATAGTCTAGGAGCATCTGGCAAACCTGTGGGTGGGCAGTTATTTACAAAACGTCTAGGGGGTTGTGCTCAGAACCCCGATGGGTCGCACTCATACCCACGATAGCGGCAGGTAGAATCCAGAAGTGCCACAGTTTGGGTAGCTCAACATGAGGCACGACTTTATTCCCTAGCCCAAGGTCTGCCAAAAAAATCACTGTATCAGTACCTGCTTGTCATAGTACGGATATATAATTTAATGATCGTAAAAAATTTATCTCATACGTTCTATTGTGGTCTTATAACTGCGGCCTCTAATCAGCCATTACACACTACACTACTGTGAATAACTACCATATTAAGTGCCATCAAAAAAGTTTAATTTTGCGTCTATAGAAAATGTGGCTGTATTGTTGCTGTCAAGTCTGTATGTGCTCGCACAATCCGCTAATGCTACCCATCACACTGATTATAGTCTTACGCTCAAAAAAGTTAACCCTCCGTGAAGTCCCCCAACTTCTACTGTGTCCTGACAGTTGTGTGCAGCTCATGAATAGGCCTTTTCAAGGATTTGTATGCATATTCAGCCTGCTGACGTATTTAGAAATCACATTTTTCTGGTGGAAGGTACAATAAAGATTATGAGGCTTTCAAGATTAAATGTCTGAGGCACATCGTAAGCTATGCGGGGGGAAAAAAAGAACCCTGACACCAATCACCACATTACATCACAAGCAAGTTGCTGCCCCTCCCCCAAAGGCCCCGTAGCATAAGGGATATAAACTCAGCCAGTTTCCACCACGTAGTGTTTTTGAGCTATTCTAAGGAGGAAAGGGGGTTCTTTGTCTATTGCAATAGGAATAGGTGTAACATCTGCTTTCCGTTGTACCACAAAAAGGTGTTTCCTGCCGAACAAACACAAGCATACAGCAAATGTCGCAATACATTATGCATTTTGGTCCATGCTGGTATTTCCTCAGTAATTGCACTTGACAGGGGAAAAAGAGCACGGAATTTGCTCCACGGTACTGCGGAGAATTAAGAAAAAACTTGTGAAGTTGCATATGTATGAGAATGAAGAGGACACCACTATGCAACACATTTAAAAATCTAGTTTCATTTTTTTGGGCATAAATGCTATTTACGGCATTCTACCTGTATCTCCGAATAAACTCAAGAATTGTATTAGTTTTTAACAGCGGCTAAGGACAAATCTTATATGATTGCTGTGATGTGGACAATTAGGTGGCGATTTTCGAAATCACAGTAAATCCTGCCTTTCACCCTATGCCCACGTCTGTATGAAGTGACAATATATCCTGCCAGCGTGTCCTCGAGCTGTCTAACTAGTACAGTTACTAATGATTTCTATTAACAAGTCAAATTTCCAAATTTCCTTGAGTAGTTTAATTTTATTCAAATTAAATCATTCTGTTCCCATTAAAATTTCCATCATTTCAGTCCATTTCACCACAGCAATTTAAATTAATAAAAAAAAAGTGTGAGAACCTCTGATATAAAAACGCAAAACACAAAGGTTGAAATGTATTTAAATATAATACATATTTATATTTAATATTTCTTTGGGTCTTAGGAAAAACCATTTATACTGGGACATTCACAGGGGAGCTTAAAATGGAAGAGATTTTTCAATATTTTGGGAAATATTTTTTGTCACACTTTTTTCTGAAATAGATATTTTAATAGTATAGTAATACAAATATTTGCTTTGAACGTTATAGCACACGTTCGCACAGTTATGAAACAGGTTGTCGTTTAAGGATTAAAAAAAGGCTGAATACTTAATCACAACATATGCTCATATGCATTTTGAAGATCCAGAATATCGTTCAAAACATTTACATTGACATTTATTCATTTTGCCAGCCCTTTTCTCCAAACCAGCTTTCAATGCAAGATATATTACACAAGACTACGTATTTATACAGCAGAGCAATTTTAAGCACACTTGCGCATACACACACACACTCAGGGAAATTTATATCCCGCAATTTAAATGAAACTCATGTCTTTGGAAAAAAAAGTAAAAATAAATTATGCCGTGCAAGTAAATTCATGCTTAAAGGGCACGGAGAGAAATATTTTTCTCTAAAACACTAAAATTAAAACAGATTTTTCTGTGGCCACCATGAAATCCTTTAATGGAGTTTAAGAAAGACTGAGATGACTTCTGCTGTTATCTTGGAATGACTGAGCCACCAAGTGACAAAAACTTAAATTGATAGAGGTCCATCGCATTAAAAAATGCATTTTTTCAGTGACTGCGCAGGTGCGGGGAACACTGTCTATAGCACGTGGTGCAAGCCATCTCAGCAGCCTCCTCGGCCTGCTGTCAGAGGCAGGCTTTAAACTAGACCAGACTTAACTGCAAAAATGAATTATAAATTGCATGAAAGACTGAACTTAGGTCTGAGATGATGTGGCTCATGTTGCTGTGTAAATTACTTGCCATAAAAAAGTTACAGCTTTTTAGCCACAAGCCCCGATTAGAGGAGCTGCTGACTACAATTGTGTGTTTACCTCGGTAAAAAATGCTTTTTTGAAAGGCTATCTTAGTCTGTTGCAGTTTGGTTTAAATACTGGAACCCGATGTTTACACGTTGCTGTAGTATTTTCACTTGTGCAACAATATTGGTGGCACAGTGGTGCTTGAGAGTCCAGTGCAAATATTAGTGGATGCTTTGAAATTAATAAACAAACGTTGTCATTCCAGACCGCATGCATTTCGCAGTATAGGTAGAATCAAGCTTTAACAGTTGTCAAGAAATTTGAAAATTATATGGTATTTTTTATGTGAAATCAGTGGTGAATTGTCAGCCTCTAGTTTTGTTAGCTCACTTGAGCCTGATTCAGGAAAGTAAAGATAACACCACAGGATTATATACAAAATGGAGTGGGTTCCTTCAAAACAATGAAAGTAGTGGATTACAGCCCTCTTATAAGAGTACATTTTTTTGCTTTGAAATGCATAATTTTTATTAAATATTTTATTGCTACTTTTACCTGTAAAACTATGCAGAAAGACAGGGTAACACGGTCCGACTGACATTAAGCAATGAGCGGAAAACTATAAATATGTGTAAATGAGACCGCTGCGAAAATTAAAATGAAAGATAGTCAATTAGGAATAATAAAAATTTAATAGTGATAACAATAAAGTAGAATGCTGCTGTTTCATCTACATGATGGAGCAAATTGCTTTGAGATTGCGCCGCTTTATTATTAGCGTTATTATTTTTTATAAGAACAACAACAAAGAATTCTGCCAGTCTTCTATATGAGAGCTGTCACTTGCAAATCCTGCAAGGCCCCAAATCGTGGCATAAGGAGGAGTCATAGAAGCAATTTAGGCTTTTTCAAACATGGCTCGCTCGCAACCAAGAGCTCAGTTAGGTCCAGACTTAATCAAGTGCAAGTAGTGAAAATCATTCTGCTATTTCAGTGGGTCGGGTTGCTTCAACAGCTGGTCTCCCAGGCCTCTTTGTTCTCCTGAACTATAATAGGTTTTCCTGGCACCCCCCTCCCCCCAGCACCATTCCCAATGTAGACTCTGCATTTAAACATTCCAAAATTAAAGCAAATAATTGACAATCGTTCCCAGAGACCTTCCTTTTTCCATATTACATTGACAGGGCTCGTGTGCCCTCTTAAATTATTGGCAAACATATTATGTTTCTCTGGAAACCAAGATAATTCAGTAGTTTTGGAGGTGATGCAAAAAACCTGCCGTGAAAGAGGGGTTGGAAGAACCCATTTACACATCTGCACAAAGCTAGACATATATGAAGGACAAAATTGCGGCCTTTGGACATAAATAATTCAGAAGTGCTAATTGATAATCCTTTAAAGAATGTATTTATTAAAAATTGCCTTCAGCATTTATTTGTTAATCAAACTCAAGGATCACTTAAACAAAGCACATTTCTTAATTACCACTTTCAAAAAAGCACGTTTCTTGTGTTGACTAAATTTACATTTTTGGTTTGCATGTATTCTACCAGCCATTGATCCCGCTTTCGCTGCTTAGCAATCTGATATTATTATAAAATGTCATATATTTTAAATCACATATTGAGGTCATGGAGTCATGCAAAGATGCTGACAGATATTAGGTTACAGTGATACTGAATTACTCATGTAAATGGTGAACAGAACTGATCTGGAGGCACAGAGCAAGTTTTATTCACAGGACATGTACATGCATTACGAACATCTGGCCATACAGCTGCAAAATGCCCTTTCTTCATGTCCCTAAGCCCCTCTGAGGTTCAGAAATAATCATGTAAAGTTTCAAAAAGAACCACACTCTGTGTTATTTTGGCACATTGCACACACAGAGAAGGGAAGGGAAAATCAGGCAATAAAAACACATTACCTAATGGCTTTCTGGGTCACAAAGTAATGAACGTCTTCTAAGCAAATGTGTTTTGTTTTTAACATTAATGCAGAGATTAAAAAATAATATGCATGGGTGTTTTTAAGATTTATTTTAAAAGACTTATCTCATATAATCTTATTTCCTCCAGGAACACACAGGAAAACATACACATGTATCTTCTTTCACACAAGTAAATGAAAAAATGTATTTAGCCTATTAATTTCAAATTCCACTAAAATAATAATAATAATGAGCACTGCAACTCAGGTATTTCAGTTTTTATGGCTCGAAGGTTTAAAGCTAAATCTAGAACAGCAGAAACAGAAATTCAAGGCAGAAACGAAAGACAAGGCAAAGGCACTGACATTTTCTTAAAAAAATAACGTCGTGTATTCAATTTAACAATTAATTTAACTATCCTTTGACCTTAAGTAGAAACATTTTATATATATATATATATTTAGGCTACTTCTGCAACTAATGCAAAATTAGAACGTAAAAAAATTCAAGACTGTACAACTCAGCGAAGTTCCTTGAAATAAAATAGGAAATTCAAGAAGGCAACCACAATTAAATAACTTTGCCCTAACCGCGATTAAATAACTTTTAATACCTTAAAGAAATCTTGAAAGATACAAATCCGTCACAAAAAAATGCTTACTGACCCATTTCAAGATAACCATTCTTTCAAAATGTACTGGTTGATTTAACTCGGTCCTTACCCATTACAGTGAAAATTAAAATTAAAAAAACAAAAAACAAAACAAAACAAAAAAAAAAAAACAGACGAGCAACATGGAAAAATAGCAGGACAAAAACATCAGGCCGTCGTCTTCGGCGATTATGCAACACCGCTTGTAAACACCGGGGCTTCCACTACAGGAAGTGCGAAAAGCGACTGTTTTCCCTTCCATTCACCTCGTTCATGTCCATTAAAGTGAATTTAAAAAAACTAAAAAAATTCGGTATTCCGTCCTCCAATGCTTGCACGTCTCAAGCCCGGGAAAAGCAGCGGGCTTTTTTTTTTTCCCTCCCTCTGATATTTTTTTTCCATTCGGAACCGAACCGGTCCTTTCCCTCCCGAAGGCTCGCCGCCCTCCCCGCTTCTGAACTCGGTCTGCCATAGGTTAAGGGCCGCGCAGAGCCAAAATGGCGTTCGCCTTCTTCCTGACCTCGGCCAGAAACCCGAACGCGACCAATCGGCGTTAGCCGCCTTCACCTCGTGCCACCGCCGGCGCATGCGCGCACGGGGCTTCGCCGCCTGCGCTTCCCCGCAGTGTGCTCGCGAGTGCGGCGCTACGGTGGAAGCTAAGCTTTGCTAGTCAGAGGGGTCACCAAACAAGAAAGCAGCATGGCTTTTTCACAAAGTGGAACATAACCGAATTGTACTGAGAACGCGAGCGGAGGCATCCTATAGTTGAACGGTTGGCTCCTCATTTTCTTTTTCTGCCTGCTTTCCCCTCAAATAGATGGTATCCAGCGAACCGTCTCTGGCAGTGGAAGACGACTACATCGCGAATAATATGAAGGAGATGATTGGAGGCTGCTGCGTTTGCTCAGATGAGAGAGGCTGGGCCGAAAATCCACTCGTTTACTGTGACGGCCACGGCTGCAACGTCGCTGTCCATCAAGGTAAAAAACAGAAATACTGTCGTGTCGACCGAGGCCTTGACACCTTTTACTTTCTGTCTAACATGTGCGTGTCCTGTTCGCCGCTAACGCCAAGATGGGGGGAGGTGCTGTTTACACTCGGCAGGAATTCTCCGTCAGGGCCTTTTGGCAACCGGGCCACAGAGGAAAAAGAAACAGGAAAAGAAAATATGCAGTGAAAAAATGAAGTTTATTTCCGTCGAGATGATTAGTCAGAGGGGAAAAAAGTACGTTGGGAATAAACGGACATCATGTGACCGTTTGTAGTAGAGTAAGATGGCCTGCAGCACGGTGTGTGAGTGAGAGAGAGAGGAGTGTAACCCAGCTTGTATTTTTTTTTCTGCGGCTGCGCGGCCCCGTTCGCGGCAGACAGCGCGGGACTGCCGGCCGCGCGACTGCCAGCGAGTGTGCGCCTGACAGTTAGCTGTTGTGTAGCGTCGAGTATTTTTCCCTCGGAAACAGTTGAGTTTCTTTACGTACCAGGAGGTAACACACGTTCTGAAATAATTCAAGAATGCCCTTTTTTTATTTTGTAAAAGTGGACGCTCCTTTCAGTTCGTCAGGGTGAGTGACTTGTCCTTTAGCGTTCCCTAGCGTGGCTAGCATAGCTAGCTGCAAGAGCTTCACGGTGTCTCTTTCCGGTACTGACATTATTGGTTAATATTAGTTAATGTAAACAAATAGCCGAATCTATTTTTTTATAACCCGGAAAAGATGACGAAAATAAAAACCCAGTGTTATTTCGTACAGTAATACTTAGGGTCTCCATGGAAACAGCAGTGAAACTGGCCCATCCTACCTCAGACTGACTGAGGCGCTTGTCACCGTCTCTATATGCAGTACATAATCCGATTTTTTTAAATGTGTTAAATATCCCGCATAATGCAGCTTTATCCAGAGCCTATTTTACACATCAACGTGTCACATACAAACAGCATCTGAGTTCATTCAAAATTCATTTTATAAATGGTTTAGAGTACATGTTATATGAATTAAAGTCACTAGGAGAGGATGAAAGTTAAAAAATTGCATTTAAATGTTTATATGTTGGTATGATTGTTGCAATTTTTTTTAGCATCTACTAATTCTCCAGATGTGCAGCTTAATACAGTGGATTATACATTTATTTTACTTTTCCTCAAAAATATTTTAACATGTACAAAGGTGTGTAGGAAAGGTTGTATGTGGTAATTTGTATGGGGACTCTTCATAAGGACTATAAAATAATATGAGAAGGTGATGACTATTTTGATGGTAGGCAATTCTGTTTTCTTAACTCATAATCCTGTCATGTGGATATGTTTAGGATGTCCAAAATCTGTAAACATTCAGGCTTGGAATGTTGCAGCAGTCATTTTGAATTATAACCTGTTTACCTGGTTCATTTGTCCAAGACAACTTTTACTGTAATTGTGCACAGCATTATGATGATTCATCTGTCTGTTCAGGGTGTTCTTGCTGTAAGTACTGTACTTTCACAAGTACAAGTGCAGACGCTTCAATAGATACAGCAACCTTGACATTACTGGGCAAAAGCCAGGAATCTGGAACCTGCGGCCCCATCATCTTTTCGTCATAAGCATTTTATTGTCGCTGACTTTTGCAAGTCAGAACAGGTGCTGTACTGTAAATGAACACGCATCTTTGTGTCATATATGCTTTAATCTCCATGCATGAGGTGTACAGAAGTTTTTCTGAGTGTTAAATGAAAGGTTAAACTTTTTTTTTAAGAGAAGCTCTACTGTGATTATTACATGGTGTCAAAGAAAATGGGGTTTTATACTTTTAGATTAGGCTGCGTTGCTTCTACTATGCAGCACTGTGGTTTGAAAACTATCATGGTTGTAAATTCCTGCCACAACCACAGCTCAGCAGGGGCACAGGCTACAACTTCGGTGCCTGGTTGTCATCAGATGCCCTTTTTGGCTTGATCGTGAAGGGAAGTATTTAAACGGAACTTGCTGAACTTCAGACACAGTTGAATTTAATCATAAATCCTTGGGTAGTTGATTTTTAAACTTTAATGTTTGCTTTAAGAAGTTTTGATGTCTGAGTACAGGAATGCAGTATGTAGTGATGTAATTTTAATGAACCATAGCTATGATATGAAGAAAAAATATTAAGCTTGCTCTATACAGAAGTGTTTATGCTGTTATTCTATAACAGTTTAAGCCCTGTTCATTGTTGTTTAATGTCATGCAAAAGCATGTTCCCCTTTCCATGTTTTCCATTTTTACAGCTTTTTGTAATTGAATTTGATCAAATTTTTTTGACAGTTCAAGTGCTGTATGAAAGAAACCTGGGTGAAAACTCATTCATATTTAAAAAAAATTTCTTTTATATATATAAGAGAATGTGATAAATCAGGTTTTTTTCAGGTGTGACAATTGCTCCCAACTTTAAAAAAAAAAGAAACGATTATGTAGTAATTAGGATCAATTGTTTTATAGTTTGGTAAACATAGCTGATTTTGTGGTCAGTGTATACAAAGTCAGAATATCATTTTCATCAATTAAATTAATTTAGCAAAGCCCAGGTTCCTAGAGGTACCTCATGGTATGTTTAAAAGACATTTATGTCCACCTAAAGCAAGAAGTTGGGTGTTTTTTTTTTTTTTTTTTCTCCCTGACTCATAATCAAATTCTTTGGTGATATGGGCTGTACTAGACCTGGTGAAAACCAAGCCACATTTTACAATAAGAACATTGTACCAGCAACCAAAGCAATGGTGGCAGTGTGGTGGTCTACCCCAGGTTTTGTTGATTTGCCATCATTCAGGGAAACATTTGTGTTTGGGTGAATATCTTATGTGTATTATATGTAAGTCAAGTTGGGGGCTAAATACTATTTAATGGTATCTATCAATTTCTTGCATAATGAAAATGTGTTAAGTCACAGCCTGCAAATGATGAGAAAGTTTTCTGTTTTTAATGCAAAACAGAATCATTGAACCATCTGAATGAATGTGTGGAGAGAAACCATGTACAGTATAACTGACATGCATCACTGAGTTTGCTTTTACTGTAGTCTTGTGTTAGCTTGTGGTCACATGGATGTTGTAAGCCATCTGATATGAATTTTTGTCCTATTTTCAGCATGCTATGGCATCGTGCAAGTCCCTACTGGTCCGTGGTTTTGTAGAAAATGCGAATCCCAAGAGAGAGCAGCCAGGGTGGTAAGTCTAAATAACTCTTAACCTGCATTTCTAGAGTAAGAAATGCATGGTGAATACCAAGAATGTACATATATAGTAAGTCTAGTACTGGTGGTTTATTTACCAGTATATATAATGTGGGGGGTGTGTGTGTGTGTGTGTGTGTGTGTGTGTGTGTGTGTGTGTGTGTGGGGTGACCGCAGTAAATATATTTAAATGCTGGCCAGACTGACCTGTTGCAAATAAAGGACTGATTCTGACTGTCATGTTTTTGCTGTACTTCCATGTCAAGTTTGATTCTTCTGCTGTCTGCACTGACACTTTATCATGGGTCTCTGATACCCATGGTTATACACCTTCCTTCACAAAAGTCATCCATCATGACTCTTTTTCTTGGTTTGCTTGCTAATTTCTTTGCTTATCAAGGCAATATCCTTATTTGTTCTTTAAAGATTTATTCTTGGAATTGTTCATTTTGGCCACTCCACTACATCTTTTTCTTCTCTTCTTTGATTGAAGTTTCAGGGTACTTTGCTCTTTTAGTAATTCATGTTCATTAAGTCTGTTACAAAAGCAATATGTTTCCTTAAACCACAGGTAAACTGTGTGATCATAAAATTCTCGAGTCAGCTCACTTCACCAATACAACTTTGTTTCACACATGCTGTTTTCAGATTCAAGATAATAGCATTTTAAACAATTCTCATTTTTAACATTTTTTTTAAATTAGCTTTATTGTTCCAGTGTATTCATTATTTGGCAGGAATGATAAAAATATACAATACAGTTGAAGTTATGGTCAGTGTTCATACAACTTGATATTTATTTTACTAAATTTTTTCATACTTTTAGCAGTTAGTAATATTGGAAATGAATTTTTTAAGTTTAGTGTTACTGTGCACTTGTTCTGGAGGTGCCAGGTCCAGTTATACCAGTCATTTACTTGTCTGTGTTATAGTAATAGACTATATCAGATATGATAATCACCTGAACTACCATATTTCCAGATCCAGATATTTCAAGTGCACTTGGGGATAGATGGGATTTGTAGTTGACCAAGAATGTCAGATTTTTATGTGAGGATATATTTTCAGTGTATTTTTTATTTTATTTTCTTGTCTCTGCTGATTTTTTTTTTTTTTTTTTGGATGCACACTTAATGGAATTTGTTTCAACATACAGCCCAAATGTAAAATTTACCCGCAGTAGGAATATGGAAGTAGGTTAATTCAACTCTTGCACAGCATTTACCGATTATGTTTGGTAACCAATAACAAGATGACAGATGTAGCATATGTTTATGTAATAAATTAGACAACAGTCTATTTGGGAGTTTGTGGAGGCATTATACATTATTTTGATTTTTAGTTAGTTTAAATTTTAATGTAGCCCAAAGTTTAAAAAAGTTAATATGTCTTATATATATAGTCTTATCCTGTTGTATCACCAAACTCAAATCTCGCCACATGCTGTGGCAGAATGGATTTCTCACCTTGTTATTTCACCCAGAAAGCCTCATTCTTACCATGCATGTAATATGTCACCTCCTGTGCAGTTCTACCCCGTTATGTTGCCACTTGCAGCTACCAATGGCTTGTGATTCCACACTAGCCATCTGATAGAGGTGAATGTCTTCCAGCTCCACATACTGCTGCTGAAGTCTTATTCAGTCCTGCTATCGATTGTCCTCTGTGTTAAGTGCAGTTCTATCTCATTTCTTAGTTTTACAGTAAAATGTTAGGCAAATAAGTGTTTTGTCTGAGCGCTAAATAAGAGTGAGATCTCTGTGTAGCTGTGTACAGAAAAGACCCTTCAGTATCTATTAAGCAAATAAGTTGATGTATTAAGAACAATTGTCATTATCAATAAAAACAAACGTAAAGTGGCCAGATGCTGATGAACCTTGCACATGGTTTTATAATGAATCAAATATGAGATTGTGGAGGTAATTCTTTACTTTTAGTAATTTGAAACTGGACTTTTTTATTTTTTTTCCTCAGTTAAATTCCTGAAATAGACTGATTTCCCATCCAAGATGTTCACTTTTTCACATCCATTGTTACCAGGACAGGCTCAGGAACCCCGTGTAGGATGAGTGGTTGAGCGATAAAAATGAAATAAGTCTTAGAGTATGTTTTTAGTTCATTTATTCAGTCTTAAGAGATCTGGACTACAGTGTCCAAGTGCAGTGATCTGGTATTTCTGTCTTCAATCGAATTCCTTCAAGTTTGTGACAACCAACTGATAAACATGTCACTTAGCAACCTAGTGGAGTGATATCCTATCTTGTTCCATGTGCTTTACTATCTGTGAGTTAGTGTGTAGTTTACCCACTTCCTTAATCAAAGGTGGGTTATTTTTTAAAATGTTGTCTTTATCCTGGTACTATGCTTTTACTAGCAAACATGCAGCACTAGATTTGTCTCTCACCTGATGTTTAAATTCAGGAGTATGCATGCTAAAGCATATGAAGGTTTAAAAAAAATAAAAAAATAATAATAATAAAAAAATAAAAAATAAGGGCTTATATAAAAAATTTAAACACTTTGTGGATTTATGTTTAATATTCTCTGCAGCTTTTGCCTTTAAATAGGTCATCTGTGACATTGTTGTTATAGTAGCTACTGATTTCTTGTAAGCTTCTATTATGAAGGTGTTTTGTGTTCTAGCTGAAGCCCCATCAGAAAGCAATCTGTTCTTGTTGCGTCTTCCCCAGTTTGGACATTAGTGTGATCTCTGATCATGATGAGAATGTGTATGGTGTGGTAAAGCGGATCTTATTCTCATGGTCTACTGTTCCTAGACCCCCCCCCCTCCCCTTTGTAATTGAATTGCTGATCTGGGGCTTGTGGGAAAAACAAGTAGTACTCTTAGCTGTAATTATTATCTATTATCAGTCATATTAATGAGTCCGTGTCTTTTACTTGATATATGGGGCATATGTGATGCCAATTTCTTGAAAATCAGTGTGAAATATATGAAGTGAGCTAGAAATTTCAGTGCTCCTTGGTTTTATCAAGTGTATGACGCTTGCAGTCTGTATTTGCTGAACCCAATGCAAATGGTACCAGCATTGTCTTAAGATACTGTGTGCCATCCAGAGCCATCCCTGTTTTAAATCAGCACCATTCCACAGTCATTCACTTGATGAACTGCTTTTTTCAGTAAACAAGAATATCAGGCTTCAGACCAGTTGCTGTCATTCTTTTTATGAAGCCAATGAGATGTACAGTTACTGGAGAATCCAAGGGTCATGGGCTATATCTGATTACACAGAAAAGTTTCTGTCTCTGTTGTTCATTTCACAGTGAAGCTGCTCTGAATGAGCAGGCCAGGTGGAGTGTTAAGCCATGCAGTACAGAGGTGCTGGTATCAATTTGAAGGCTGTTGTGCACCCATGTAGAGTAGAATGTGATTCAAACAGGAAATTTGCATCTGAGACCAACTCATGTTTAGATCCAAAATCCAGCATAAAGCCCACAAAGGTCTAAAAAATGTACAGTCTCAGAATTCCTACCATGGGGTATTGCTGAACCCTTTTTGCCTGTTCATCAAAGTAACAAGGAAGTCCTACCAACAGAATTGCTGCTACCAGCACCACCTAAGCCATATCAGAAGCCAGAGAACATCCTTTATGCATATCCATGAGTTAAGAACACTGTGAAGGACATCTGGTCCTACATTTCAGAAGTCCTCTCAATTTGCTACTGGCAGCACTGAATCCACAAACAGGTGTTGCCAGGTGTTGCAAGCAGTTTGTGCAGCAGGGATACAGCATCCAGCCATGTGCAACTCCCTCCTGACCTCATTAAACACAAGACACATTGTTCAGCTGCTGCTACTCTACAGTTTCACTTCGGAATTCATAGTTTTGAAGTATTAAGTTTTCCACCAACTGTTCTTTTTCACTGACAATGGCTTACCTGCTTTTCCATGCACAGATTTTAGTCACCATAGCAGTAATTTTCACTGCTCAGAATGGTTCCCTACACTGAGAGTATCAGCCTTTTTTCAGTGTTTAGTACAAATGCCAGCCTTTGTGTGTTTAACTTGCTTGGGAACTGCTGATGTGCTCATTTAAGGTGCACATAGTCATCATTTTTTGCAGACATTAGTTATATTTTGTTTCCATCGTATTAACTATTACTAAAAATGAATTCTAAATGCATATATGTTAAAAGTATAATTTTAGTGAGTGGAATGGAAGCTGTTTTGCCAGCAAAGACTAGAAGATATTTGGTATAGCAGTCTAGCCTTACATGCCTATGTTGGGCTGGACGTCATTAACTAGGTCTCTGGAAACCCCAGGTGGCTACAGAAAATCTGGAGTGAATCCAGTGGGGTGTTGCAGCAGCCTCTCAGACCAGTTGGAGCTCCGCCCCCTCTTTTCCATCGTTTGGGCACAAGGAGAGAATTTGTTCCATCCCACTGGTCCAGGGGAACCATTCTGGCATCCAGCCTTAGAGCTATTCCTCACTTAATTCCGATGGTGCTTGGTCCTCCCGCAAAACGGAAGACAAAGCTCATGCAGGAGCAGATGTGGCCTCACCTATTAACACACGAGCCAGAAGAGTGAGGTTCCTCAAAGGGGAGATACAGAAGTGGATTTTTAAAATAATTTATATATAAAAAAGTAAATTAATAGGTTAATTTGTTTTGATCTAATGTTGTAGAGAGCTTTTTATGTGAAAATAACATCAGATCTAATGGCTCCATTGGACGTACAGTTAATTGGTTGTCTATCCATCTGTCTATCCATTTGTTGCTAATGATACTTGTTGCATGTTGCCTGTCCCCTTGATGTTATGTTAAACACTGAGTCAACCTTATTATGAAGGGCACTTTATTAAAAGGAACTGAATTTCATTTGGCTTTGATTACAGATGCAGTTGTTTACTGTCTCAGTTCATATTGTCCTGTGCAGTTTGGTGAAAGGTAGAATATTCTAGATTTATTTGCAATCAATATCCTGATTAGCATTAAATAGTTTTGCATTTTCCTGCATACTATTGATTCTCAACACCTTGAGTGGATACTTTGTCCATGTTTTTATTATTGACAGGTTTGCCTCCAGAGAAGCTATATTGGCAATGAAGTTAAAGTTGACTACTTTATGGAAACAACGTTACCTAAGCAGTCTTATTTGTCACTGTTTGGTGACTTGAGGTACAATTAGGGCTTTTGTCTTTGAACTCTTTGTGGTATGCAGTGCTGGGAGGCTGAAGTCCTGGCTTGAATATTCACAGAGGTCTGAGGAAACAGAAGTGGTTCAACACAATGGAGGACATTTCTTTCTTTCTAGGTGTGCTTAAAATGGAAGCAAGCATGTGACTGGAGCTTGTGTTGTGTGTCTGGATGTGCAAGAGCTTGAGAAAAGAGATGGCATCTTTGTTCCAAAGGGTGTTGGGGAGTATTGGAGTTGTGAAAATGAGACTGTTACCTGAGAAAGAATGCGCTGATTTAACTACAGTAGAAGCTCAGAAGATGCCAGTGCCACATACCCGCCCATAGTCACCACTCAGTTAGATTCATGTATAGGCCATTGTGTGTTTGGATGCTTATATGGGCACAAGGAGGATGGAGGAACATCAGGATGACAAAACTGTCATTCTTTCTACTTATTTAGGGCTGATCATTTTTGTAGCAATAGTCATTAAATAAATTACATGCTTTTATTTAAATAGGCTTACCGTGTGGAACTAGTTATTGTTTCAGAATGTCTTGCTCAGGCACTGAGGAAGTATTTTAGTATTTGCTCAAGTACTTAAGAATTCTATAATAATGCAAACTAATCTATTTTAATTGATAGGCCCTTAAAAGTTTTCTTGTACCATAGTATAGTTTTTTTAATAGGCGATTGGAATGAAATTTGCTTTGTGTAACAGAAGCAAAAGTAGACATTCTGTGAGATCTCATCCCCCCCTTAGGGCCCATCTTGTTTATCCATTGTACCTGGTCATCTTGTCCTTCACGTCAGTCCTGTTCAGAATGTTGGTGTGCTCACATACATCATAGATGCACGTGAGCTGTGCTGCAGTCCTGTGCAGACAATAAGGAGGCCTTCCAGGCTAGGGCCCCCAGGGCTAGGGCCTCTCGGGCTAGGGCCACTCGGGCTAGGCTCAGGGTCCTCTGCCGAGGTGGGTCAGGAGGGCCCGTACTAAACACAAGCCTCCTGTGTGTTCTATGTGTGCCCCTCCCTCCCCCTGTGCACTAAAGATTAAGGGGTGGAAGGGAAGAAAGCCCAGTCAGCAGGCACCCGATGGAGGAGGACGGCCCGCCACCCACCACAAAGATGCGGAGGACGAGGGACATGCCAAAAGTATAAAATCTTTGAATACATGGGTATGTGGCCTGTCCATTTCCACACACGTTCTTATTTGTTCCATCAGCAGGAGTCAAGATAAATTTTAATTCTTTCTCTGTAAGTCATTTTTCAGTGTTTAAGTTGAAGCATGTGTAATTCAGTTTTTTATTTTTTTATTTTTAAATTTTATTTTTTTCTGTATTCTGTCTGACTGACTCAGGCACAGTTGTACTGAGTTATGTAAAATTTGCCAGAGATATTTTGCGGTCTTTCACCATGTCTTTTATATAGGGAGATATGCTCTATGGACATCCACTAGTTTGGAATAGAATTAGTTACACCAGTAATTATTTTGATCCATCTAACATTAAAGCATGACTCTTTGTACAGAAGTTCATGCCGTTTAGAAGGTGGAATGAATGATTTGCATGTGGTGTACAAATGGCAATACTGACTAAGCATAGGTTAGTGTCTTTTCCTCAACCCCCCTTTGTGGCACATTTTGTACATTGGATTTATTTATTTTTCTTTTCTGGATTATATTTTTGGTCAAATTGTACAGTGTTGTGCTACTGCAGCCTTTATGAAACTCCTATGCTATTAACTTTTGGGCCAAAGTCAGATTTGAAAAACTGTTCCATCATTTACCAGTGAATCACTGCCTTGGTGCTCTTTGTCTTTGTCTGCACATAATAGCTTTATGCTTGTTTCAGCAGGCTCAACAAATCCATACAATTCTATTCTAAATAAGCTTAAGTTCCTGGTTTACTTGCTGGTTCTGTTTTTTCCAAGTGAGTTGCATAAGATGAACTTATCCAAGTGCACTTATCCACTGCAGTTGTCAATATAACAAAAAGAAGGTTAAGCTGAGAAGAAAATTACAAGATTTGACCTCAATCTTGAATCTGACAAGCTTTTCAAACTTCTTCTGCCACCTCATTCTTTAAACACAAGCCAGGAAGGGCCATTTTGTCTTCTACTCTTTAGTCTTTTTCTGTTCTCTCTCTCTGTGTTTCTGCTTTCTATGTTCTGAGTCATTTGCTGTGACAGGTTCACCTT
Organism: Heterotis niloticus; assembly: GCA_018136845.1. Taxonomy (NCBI): domain Eukaryota; kingdom Metazoa; phylum Chordata; class Actinopteri; order Osteoglossiformes; family Osteoglossidae; genus Heterotis; species Heterotis niloticus. Next base: position 22,056,357 of record CM030903.1, read on the forward strand.
TCCAGGGTTGTTCACAATACAGTGTCTACGTCCTTCCTTTTACCAGTCTTCCAGTGACACTGTTCCTAAGAGGGAGACGGGTGCCATGGAAGCAGCTCTTGGACATCAGCACCTGCATGTATGCAAGTCAGATTTGTCTCTCTCATTCCTGTCTCTTTTCCCTTGCAGAGGTGTGAGCTGTGCCCCCACAAGGATGGAGCCCTCAAGAGGACAGACAATGGAGGTAGTAATGCCTTTATCTCCCTTTGTTTTACTTGCTTGATCAAGAAGTTTAGTTTCCTTCAGAATTTCTATCCCAGCAAATGAAAATAATATGTTATAAAGACATAAATGGTAATGTTTCATATATTTGTTGTTTTCCTTCAATGCACTGATACAGTGAGTAGCTCAGTGTGTTTAATTGATAACTGCAAATAATATAAAGGACTGTGTCAGGTCTAGTTAGATGTGAGATTTGTTCTTGTCGGGTGTTTAGAGAGCTTGGCATTTCTTAACATTGTACAGTATAAAGACAGTTATAATGTTAAGATGATTGTGCATTGTACACAATCATTTCATCAGCTGGGAACTGTCAGGCTCACACTATTATAGCCTGATGGCTGACGTGTAGAATAGTCCTCTAGTGATTTGTCTCTGGGTTGTGTGAATTTGGAGAGGATTCACACCTGTGATCTGTCAGCGATCTGTTTAACTGCCTGACGACATCCATCTGGCAAAGGAAGGACTAGCGCTTCATTCTAAGTTTTAGGTTTTGTATTTATGAAGGCCACTGAACTGTTAAAATTAGGTAGAGAATTTGTGGTGAAATGTACATGCCCTTTTTTCATCCCCAGTATCTAGTCTAGTGGGTTATGGCTTTGCTAGTAACTTAGCACTGGAAAGATGTGTGACAAGTAGCTTGGCAGTGGTTACATGGGAACCACTGGGGAATGTTTCAGTCTGTCTGGGGGTTGGGCTTCAGCTGGCTGTTGAATGAACACCTGAATGCACACCTGTCTTGTGCCTCTGGATCAGCAGTACACAACAGATTTGAGTAATGTGGGTATGAATGTACAGTAAAGTGTGATATAGAATTGAAAACAGAAAAACTAGGGTAAAAGTTAGAAAGTATAAAGGATGTAATTTTTTCACACACGGACTGCTCAAACAGTATGCACTATTCATTTGAACTTCATCACATAATAACCTCATGCTAATTAATGTATTTGCACATCTAAATAACTAAATGTTATATGATGTTATGGTCTGCTTCTAAAAATGTTCATCCTTTTGGATCTCTAAGATAAACAAAATTAATAACAATTATATATAACTTGGTTTCAGAAAAAACATGCATGGCTAGTGATTAAAAAAAGTTTTTGACAGTTCTTTTTCTTGACAGTAATAGATGTTTGTACAATTTGTCAGTGCTAATATCAGCCCCAGTATGTGGCCCTGTGATTGCAGGTCCACTCTTGTCCCCAGACAGGGAGCAGGCCCATTCTGAAGCCCTCCCCATTTCCCTTCCCCCACCCCAATGGTGAAAAACTCTGCCTTTGTTTTGTTGTGTCTTTTATACCCCTTTTAACTTGACCTGGACTATGTCACATTTGAACCCCTCCCCAGATCTCTCATCTTCTCTGGGAATGGGCTTTGCTTGTTTTGTTAATGAATTTCGTCAGGGGCTCAGCGGGGGAGGTGTGCACGACACTGGCACGCTTGGTTTAGGCTGGTCTCATCCTGCCATGTTTTTACGATTGGGAAGGCCTGATGAGCAGGTCGCCAAGTGGCCGCACTCCCTAACCACAGAGGGTTCACAGAGAGGTCAGGGAAGACTGTAAACAGGGCCTGGGGAATAAGGTCCCTTTGTGCCCCTGGAAGTGGAGCACAACATACAGTAGCCTAAGTAAACAGCAGGACAAGTGTGGAGACTATGTTCCTTCTAAATGGACTTTTGGCATCTCTTGGGGGCAGAATAGTCTACTGTGGGTAGATTTTACAATCTTTTCTAATTCATAGTTGATAGAATTAGAAGTGTCCTGTTGATCTTTGCTCTGTTTTGGTGGAAACGACACACAAACTTTGCCGCTAAACTTTTTTGATGGAACACACTTTGTGACTGTCTCGTGTAGGTGTGGCTAGCACAGTGTATTAGGCACACGGGAGTGAATTTGTATCTGGACACATCCAGAGTGGGAACTTATTCAGGTTGCGGGTATGGAGCTTCAGTGAGAGAGCAGGACTTGCTGTCCATTAGCTCTGCCTCTATATGTCTCCAACTCGCTTTGCTTTAGGAAGTCCTTTCCTCCATTGTTTTTACAGGTGTACAGACAGCTAAGCAGAGCAAACAACGGATTAATCTGCAATCAAAACAAGGGAGTTGCACAGGAAATGTTCCATAAGATGTGCTTGGATCAGTGGCTCTGGACATATGGAACGAATGCTTAGAAAAATTGAACTGAACAGAGAAACAGCTAAAAATAAGCTTTTTCCTTTTTACCGATTGGTAGCCACATGGCCTCACCTTTGGGATTAACACTCACGATCTTAAGTTATTTTGATGATGCTCAGTTTTTGAGTAAATGCAATATTCTAGTTAGTACACTGAAACTGCCCTTAGCTCTTTTCTAGGGGTGTGTCCATCACATTTCTTGCAGTGTTTGTCCCCTCAATGATACACTTCTCTCTCCTACATATCTCGGACCTTAGTTCTAACCTTGAGAAGATTTATGAATGGTGACAGTACACTTGGTGACCTCCGCACTACATCAAAGTGCACAGTGTACCGTTATATAGCCTTCAGTTAGGAATGGTTAGCAGTACAATGGGATTCATGCGAGACTGCTTCAGCATTGGCACAGCTTTGCTGGAAGTGTCCACGCTGTACGCATTGGGTGAGAAGTTCAACGTTGGACCCCTTTTGCAGTTCGTTGGTTTTTATGGCCCTCCCTTTATTGCCAGCTGTGGTCTCCATCTCCTCAGACACAAGTCAAAGACAGTTCATCCCAGGGTTCATCTGGAGGTTTAGTTATTGTTCTACCAAATTGTATTAACACTCGCAAATGACTTTAGGTTAGCAATTTCCTATTGAGTTTGATTTTGTTGAACTTTTTTGCCCCCCGTCCCCAATCCTCCTTGCCACAACCTTGTTTTACAACTTGAGGGCTGCCCAGGCATTAACATGTGATTGTGGGAGCCCTTGTCCTTTCTAATTTGTTGTGGTTTAATGGTTGAGCTCTAGATGAAGTGGTTTCTTCTCTGGTCTAGATCGTGTGTCTTGAGGCCATGGCTGTTCCATGTTCTCCATGGCACGTAAGCTGGTTCTGCTTGGGAACAAAACAGCCAACGTTTTCATTTGAGGACATGTTATGTGGTTTTTGTCTTTTGTCATTTGGTTCTGTTTGTATGTTGTGATATTTCCTGTGCTGAGTGAGGCTGCTTTATGTGTGCCATCCTCAGGTTGGGCCCATGTTGTCTGCGCACTCTACATCCCGGAGGTGGAGTTTGCAAACGTGTCCACCATGGAGCCCATTGTGCTGCAATCTGTCCCACATGAACGCTACAATAAGGTACATTTTTAATTGAGAAGTGGGCAGGATCTTTTGCGTGTTAGGAACGTTTATAGTTTGTGGGGGGGGTTCATGTTCATCATATCAGTTTAGTAATCAAAATTGGCAACAGTTTACTGGTAATTTTTGGTTTAATTAAATGTATAAAGATGAATCAACATCTTCCAATTATTGCCAAATAAGTGTACAATATTTTGTAAGAGACTGTAAATTGAGCAATATGCTTCTTTGAAACGCTGTAATGTAAACCATGTCGCCTCTTTCCAATGACCCATGGCTGTGATGGGTGGCAGAGAAAATGTGATTAAAGTCTGTTTTATGTTATTTGGCTGCTTACAAAGAAATTCTCTGCACACAAAACTGTGTCTAAAATGAGAAAATTGTTATAGACACATTTGATTAAACATAAATACAAAGAAAGGTAGCTATATTTTATTGACAGCGATTCAGTTGGATGTCTGAAGTTAAACAGGATGATGTTGCCGAATGTTAATCTCATGCTTGAATTGTTTCTGAAAGCCTTCCAATGTTTGGAGCGAAACGGATTGGATGCTGTTTATATTAGTGTCCTGGCTATGAGTAAATTAAAAACAGCGTGGATGTTGCTGATCAGATAATCAAGGGCCTCGTGGTGAGGCACTGCACACAGTTGTTGTAATTGTTGGAGCCACTGTAGCAGACAACCGTGGCCAGACAAGAAGCAAGACGAATGGCAGTCCTTGTGTGGTTTCTGCTGCCATTAAACATGTTGGGATTTTCACATTTCTTTCTGGCTGCAGAGATGTATATGTGTGTTTGTTTGTTTGTGTGCACACTCACTTGTCCAGATGTTTGAATGTGTGTACCAGTACACACTGACTATAATTGTACTCACATGAACAAATGTACGCAATGAGTATTTGTATGAAATTTGTGTGTGTGAGCATGTAAGTGTGCTTGAAACAAACATGGAAGCATGCTCACTGTAACTGTGCGGCTGCATTGCAGACGTGTTACATCTGTGAAGACCAGGGCCGTGAGAGTAAAGCTGCTACCGGCGCCTGTATGACCTGCAACAAGCACGGCTGCAGGCAGGCCTTCCATGTCACATGGTGAGTACGATGAGTCCATGAAGGTTACTTTTCCTGGAACCCACACTGGAAAGATCTGTGGGTAGCAGCCTTTGTAGTACTGTCTGGCTTCACTCTGAAAAAACCTCCATTCACTCGATAAAACTATATATTATGCTGAAGACCAGGTAGTTGGAAGATTGTATGTTCCACAGATTCAGTGATTGATGTTTTTTTTGAAAATCCTGGAAATGTTTTTCTTGTTGGGGACATAACTCTCCACTTGCATATTGAGTGGGGTGAAAGACATTTAAGCCTTACTTAAGCTGCCACGGAAAATGAACGATGTCTCGGCTCAATAAACAAAATGCTCTGTAGTTACTTATGCCATGATCAAATTTTTTATTTGGATAATTATCAGGGAAATAAAAGGGGAAGAGGCTGCAGGCTGACTGAATAAATCCTACTTTTCTCCTTTTTGGTCGACTCCAGTGCCCAGTTTGCTGGGCTGCTGTGTGAGGAGCAGGGTTCAGATGCAGACAACGTGAAGTACTGCGGCTACTGCAAATACCATTACAGCAAACTGGTAAGCTTTGCTCACAGGCCCAACATGCGTTTTCATGTAGTCCTCAAATGATTCTACCTTGTTCTTACATCTGGATATTAAAATTGACCAGCACTGCTGTGCACCAATGCAGTCAATACTCGGGCTTGCCGTATCTACAGCACAAAAATGTCACTGTCACCACTGTGGACCAGGCTGTACTTTGTTTACACACAGAGAATATATAAGAATGTAGATATTTATGTTCTACCAAAAAGTCTATTGAAATTTGCCTTTATAACTATTATTTTCTATTATGTTTATTGATGCTGTATCCTTTTAAGGGTCTTTGTACAGTTAAAATGTAATTGGTGAAAAAAAAAAAAAGTTTGTCAAACAGTGGGTTAGATAATCCATTAAGTGAAATTGGTCATAAATTGAGAAGAATTTTAAACAAACAACCTGCTCAACAATTTCTTTGAGCCTGCTCATCCAATTCCTTCCTTCTTTTTATTCATGCAAAACTTATTCAGTGTGTTAGTGTACTGCCTTCCTGATTTAGTTCATTTTCAGAAACCAAGCACAAAGACAACACATCATTTGATGTTTTCTATAGTTTATGGTGTAAAGACCCTCAAAACTAAGTCCCTTCCCAGAGGTCCATAGGACCTGATCTCCCTCCCAATGCAAAAGCTCTCCCTTGGCTTTGTCTTCCTCAACTAGGCCCTGCCTCTCAGCAGCCTTTTGCTCATCCAGTTTCACGGGCGCAGATGGTCCCCCTTCACCCCTCCCGTCTCCGTCCACAGGAGTCACGTTTCCGCGCTTTGTGCTAAAGCAGGGCAGTAGCCCCCTCTTTGGGAATGGGCTGTCACTGAAAGCAGGCCCCTCAGTGCACTCTGTGACTGAAGGCCAGGGGCCATGGCAGACCCAGACACTGCATAGGGCAGTGGTCTCTGTGAGGGTGGAGTAGGGTGGGGGTTTGGGAGTCATTTCACCGAGCATGCTGAGGAATGCCAGGCTGTGGAAAATCTTTTCACAAGTACAAGTCCATTTTTGTTTGCCAAGTCAGCAGTATATTAAGATAAATAGGTCTTGACAAAAACAGGACATTTGCTATAAGTGGTGGAGATGCAGTAAATATGTACAGCATTACTTGGATTTAGGCTTTACACACCATGCTGTACAGGTGTACAATATACAATAAACCCTCAATTTAGAAAAAAAGATGATGAATTGAACTGCTAGTAAGCCAAAATTTGTCAGTAATGTTTTTAAAAGTAAAATAAGGTATTGCTACAGTAATTATTCTGGTTCATTGTCTTGTCTGTTTGGCCACTTCAGTTTATTATTTTTATACTTAGTTTTATTTAGCTTACAGTGTTAATTTATGTTATGCATTTATATCTCTGTGTGTGTGTGTGTGTGTGTGTGTGTGTGTGTGTGTGTGTGTGTGTGTGTTTAACTAGAGTAATTCAGGGCAAGTGCTTTGCTTAAGGATAATATAACAGGAGATGGGATTTCAACTTGGGTCCACCAAATGAAAGGCAGACCAACCTCTAACCATTGCAAACTTGCTGCATACTTTTGTAATTTTTTCAATTGTCAACTTTTACAATGAAAATTTATTTGAAATGACAGAACATAAAAAAAATATGTCACCTCCACAAACTCCTGGTCCATTTTGACAGTACTTCCCATTAGCATGTCTGATGTTTGTCAGGGAACTGACCAGGAAACTGGATCCTGTTACAGGAAACTGGCTGTCTTTGTTCATATAGAAACATACAGTCCAGTTTGCTCTCATTTCTGAAAATGTTTAAATTGAGGACTTAATTTGTTTGTTTATGTAAAGCATTTTTAGCATAAGTGCAGCATTTCGCTGTATAATCAATATCTTTGTCACCTAATACATTATCAGAGGTATCTACTGTCTCTGATTTTTAAGTTGTCTCACTTGTGCTTCAGGGTTGTTTGAAAGGAGTTTTCAAAGTGGAATTCTATATTGTTAGTTGATACTAATGTTTCACTCAGAGTGAAGTGGAGAAGTAGAAGTTATTGTGACAATCTGTAATCCTGTCCTGCCAAAGACCTATTAGTTTCAAGTGGTGTTCAGGCTGTTGTTAGTTATTCTACTTGTTTTTATTTTGGTCATTATTGTTCCTGCTGGTGATTGTATAGGTTTGTATGCTATTGTAGTCCGAACCATATAAGTGTTTAAATGGAATAATAATCAAAATTCTCAAACCTCTTAAAATGCATGCCCATGCAAAGTAAGGATTGGTTAAAAACCTTTTGCTCATATCGCATAGTAGGTTGCCCCTTTAATAAGCTACATGTTCAGGTTTAAATTATTTTAAAAAAGAGAAAAACAGGCTTTTCTTAACATTTCAAAAACATTTCCTTTAAATTAAGAAAACAAGTATGTTGTTAGACTGGTTTTATTTATCCATCTTTGTATTCTTTTTAAGTAAACTTTAAAATGTATCATCTGTTTGTACCGTAACATAAAGCAGAAAAAAAAATCTTCATCATGACTTTATGATGTTAGTTTTAAACAGGACCTGCAGCACTATATGTATATTGACAGCTGGTTCCCAGAGCTTCCATAGTAATCATTGTAAATAAATTAAGACATCAGTAAGATTGCACTAATATGTGGATGTGTGTTTACATACACGTTTCATAAAGGTTAGGCCAAGGAGCCTGAATGAGCGATATGAAAAAAGATTATATGTTGAAATATATATTTTGTTGTATTTCAGGAGATTTCTGTTGGCAGTTGTGCTCTAGCAGTGAATGTCCCATGGGGAAAAGATGTCCTCTTGTTTCCTCCTTGTATTTCTGTACCGTCCTTCTGCATCTGAGCAAATCACGCCACTCACAGTTGCTGTTTATGCTTTGAAACTAAATTTGGCCAAGTTGTACCTTTTCCTCCCCCGTTCACCTACATAGTCAGGGTTATCTTTGTTGACAGGAAGAGCTGGACAGATTTTTTAATAGTAACTCGAAGTTCCTCTTTCACCTTTTAGAGAAGGAGCAAAGGCCGCGGTAGTAGGGCTCAAAGCTTAAGTGATTCTTCCTCTCACTCTTTGGATAAACATCATGACAAGGACAAGAAGGTAAGGCAGCCTTCAGATTTACCCTGAATCTACATCGTGACTTGCCTCAATGATATGCCCTTTTAGTCATGCACTCAGATTCAATTAAAATACAAAAATAGACTGCATTGCAATTAAGCGTGATGTGTGGTTGTACTAGAAATTCCAAGTTATGAGTATGATTTAACCATTCCTGCTGTTGTAGCTGTACTTGATCAAAATGGACAGGTTGCATCCAGCCAAATTGTGTGTCAGACTGCAGACAGGAATGGCCACCACACCCAATTGTTCATATTGGCTTTTAAATTTTTTCTATTGTACTTCACACAGCATTTGAGTAGGTTGTCATGGGTTCTTTGTTCAATTTGCTCCTTCTGTTATAAATCCATTTAGTGGGCACAAAAATTAATATGGCCTCTTACCAGTAACGTTGAATATGTTTAAAAAAAAAAAAAAAAGATTTTGCCTAACTAAGCTGCCATAGAAAGATTAAAAGAAAATATTACACTTCTTAATGTTATGTGTCATAAGCCAGTCTTGTTATGATACAGCATTTCTGTCAGTACTTTTGGTCACAATGCAGCCAATATGACTGCATGCGTGTTTCTTTTGGATTGCTGCTTTGCAGTATTTCTCAATTTACACACTCTGAGATGTGTAAAAGGGCATGTCATCACTCCACCACCATTGAAACACTTGACTATTGTAGACATCTCCCACTGATGGAGAACAGGCAGCATCTAAGTTTTGTGTAACAGTTTTTTCCTCCGTTTTTTTATCTGTCTAGTGGCCTAGTTGCAGTGATACAGTTCTACTCCACTCATCCGATTTGGTTTTCTTACATTTATCTGAACCAAGTGTCATGTAGGCATTTTTGTCTGTCTTTGTCTTGTTGAAAAATGACTGCAAATACTGCAGAAAGCATGTTCTGTCCTTGTATTTTTGAAATGTAGTTTCTGTTTTGTGTTTTTGACAAGAGCAGATGTAGTTGCCATGCTCAGTTCGGCGATAAAACATAATTTTGCAAATTTTGTGGAGCTTGATGTGCAGAACTCACAGTGTGCCTTACACATTTGCACTGGACCCGCAAAATTACACCACGGCTTGTCCTGAAGTAGAGCTGAAAAGCTGGTAGCACCAGCAGTCTCAAATGTATTCTGTTCTGTAGCTGTCCTTCAGCCTGACAGGTGAATGCTCCATACCAGATGCACTCCACAAATAATACATAGCAAATAGCGAATTTTTGAACCAGGACAACATTTGCTTCTAGCTATTTATTGACATAATTGAGGTGAAGTACCTTGCTCAAGAGTATAGCAGCAGTGACTCATCTCAACCTGATTCTTAAACCCTGTGGTTACTGGTACATTGCCTCTGTAGCAAAACCCTGTTCTTGGTTCTGTTTGACCCACTAGTGCAGTTGTTCATTTAAAGTCAAAGGAATAATTTGAAGTAAAACACTAGGTTCATTTAAACCTGTCGCATGCCTACATGCAAGTGGCCATTTTTAGTTTTCCAATATTTGATATGAAATCCAGGTGCAGTAAATGCTGGGAATAATAAATGGTCTACATTTGCTGGTGCTGCAACTACTGCAAATAGGTAGCACATATTTCACATGCATGGCTTCAAGTGAAAGTTTTACCTTGGGGATTTTCAGCCACAGTAGTTAAAACAAAGAAAAAATTCCATAACTGAATTTATATATATTTTTAATCTATCACTATGTAACATGCACAATGTTCTTTTCTTGTATCTATACTTTCTTCATGTACTTACTGTTCACCTCCTGTATGCGGCTTGTATTTTTCTGTTATGTTTAATGTTGCACAGAACATTAATAATGTATCTTAATTTTCAAAAGATTTAGGTGTTTATGAAAACATTGATGAAGGTCTGAAAGTAAACAGTACTACTGTTATATTTCTAAAAATAATTGAAAAAAGAATGGTTGTTCATTTGGTTTTAGTAGATTTCTGCCAACAGCTTGGTGGTTACAGGTATACCTGTAGCTTAAAGACTACTAGTTTGGTATCCTCTACTTGTTCTGTACTACCCTTAAAGCAAAGTAATTGCTATACTCAGAATTGTTTCAGTAAACATAAATTGTATAAATGTGTCAAAAATGTAAGCTGCTTTCTATAAAACCAGCAAATGATCTATTTTAATGTAATTGGAGACACCAGTGGCTCTTGTGCACATGCATTTAGTGTCTAGTGCAAAATAAAAATTAAATCTGAATTTTGGCAAGTGACGAGATTTCCCAGGTTGTAATTAAAGCTGTTTTTCTTGCGCTCTCTTTCCAGCTCACATCCTTACTTTCACCTGTATTTTTGTCACTCGACATGTCCTCTTTTGTGCATATCATGTCAGATTGATCAGCAGTAACATCTGCTGGATTGCAAACTGCCTCTGGAGTTGAAACAGTTAATACTGTCTTGTTGCAGTTTACAATATGGTGATGCATGCTGATTTGCTAGATGTTTACGAATTTTTCTTGTACCAGTTAATGAGAGCTGCTGCAGCTGATGTTGAGCCTGTGTTCTGTTGAATAGGGCTGTATCCTGGAACCCTTTTCGTGCTCTTTTTTCTGCTCCGTGGCCATCATCAATAGGCTGATTTGCATTAGCAAAGGCGCCCTTCCCCCATTTCACATTCCCAGGTCAAAGGTTGAAGGCTCAGATGTATACCTAACCTCCACAGAAAACCCCGGGGCCAAACAACAATCTAAGCTAAAAGCTTCTCAGTTTGCAGGGAGCTCAGAGGTAGACAGCCAGCAAAATGATATTTTTGTGGCTTGAAAACTTGCACAGATTGTTACTCTTAGGTTTTCCATTTCTTGTTTCCCACAAACAACCTCTTCCTGAATCTCGCACTCCCTCTTGCAGTTTTCATTGTTATGTGTTTGTGGTGGGGCAATTTATGGTCAGGTTAAAAGACTTCTGGGAGATTCTGCTCCTGCAGGAATTAGTATGTTAGCAGGAGTTCTCTGTTAAGCTTGAAAAAAAATCTTCCATTTGTCAGGGTGCCACAGGCATTTATGAATAATGGTAATTGCACACTGCTGGAAGATACCTGGTAGACAAAACAAACTATTTATTATTCTGAACGTGATATTGATTTAAAAGCTTGAATGTCATGCCGAGGCCCTTAAAGACACAAAAAAGTGATCATTTATCATGATTATTTATTGAAATTTTGTAAACCTGGTTTATTTTTCTGAATTCATGGTCAGGTGTGAGTGCTGAAATAATACAAAATGTTTCAATTTATTAATGTGAGATATAATTCATACAAGACAGTAACTGTTATTTAATCTCAGTGTTGCTCTGAAATCCTGTTGTGTTCGGAAATCTCCCTGTTTGAGGATCAGTCGTCTTCTCCTTAATGAGAACCATGCTTAGTGAAAGCACACAAAGTCTGGAATGTGCCGCTGACCAGGTGTGGAGCAGGCCAGTGGAGACATCTACACCAGCACACAAGGGCTATGGATCAGTTTAAATAAAGGGGGCATCCCCACTGTCTTTCTGGCCTGCAGCCACAGACCCCGGCCCTGTCCGTAGGCCCCTCATTTACTGAAGCTTGCTGTACTCCACACCGATGGCTCCCGAGAGACAGGTGGGGGAGGGGAGCAAGAAGCACATTCGTCCAGAGGAACCGGCTACGCACTGCCTGACCTAATCGTAATGGTGGCAGCTGGTGAGATGGCCCTCCACGTGTCGGCATGGAGGCCTTCTACGAATGTTTCTGAATGGACAGGAAGCATTCTGACTGTCCCTTGTCTGTGTCTTCGGATGGCTTCCTTGGTGGAATTCTGCCCATCAGTCCCTGCTTTTCACTATTCACCAGCAGTTTTTCCTCCCCTTTTTAGTTGTATTTAATGAGTGTACCCTGTGTCAATGTGATCTACAGCTGTTCTTAATCAACATTATTACATTGTTTCATCAGTTTTTTGCAACAAATGTAGTCAAGTCTTTATTCCAGGTCAAGGCATTTTTTTATTTTTAATTTTGAAATGAATTTAAACTGTTATATATTTTTTGCTGCATATAAACAAAGATCAGGGAGCTCTACTTGTAATAAGGTATGTATTTCACACAAATTTTCAATCCTGTAAAAAAAAAAAAAAAACTGAACTATAACCATGTGTAAGCATTTGGGGAAATTTTATACTGAAGACCCTGAAAGGGAAATGGAGAAAGCAGGAAACAAATGACGTTTTGTGGGAGGAGAACTGAAAGGGTGCCGTTGGTGATGTGCAAATATATTCCTCCTGGTGTTTTTCAGGATCACTGCATATTTTCACAGCTCTGCTTCTGAAAATGAGAAGCAGCTTTGAAGAAGGTGTGCAAACTGAGTGTAAATTCATTCACACCAGCCAATCTGCTGGAAATGGGTTTTTTCTGTGGCAGCAGTCGAACTGTATCACTCTGGTGCAGATTGGAAACAGAGCTGCTGGCTTGTTGCGGGCTCTCTAGCATAGTCTGGTCACTTGGTTACTTGGCCCTTTCTGTTTTTGTTGTCATGTAGCAAATGCTACAGAGAGCGTTCACTGGTGCACATGAAATCAAAACCTTGGCACATAGACAATGTGCATCATTTGCTGCTCTTCTTTTTTCCTCCTTTGTGCTTTGCAGTGCATAGCAGGAATGGAGGCGCTCCAGTTCTCCTACTCTCAGGAGAACTTACTGTCTGTACTTCTACTGGGGTTTGGCTCAGGGTCCTGTCTTTTGTGTAGTTTGTTGTCCTAACCAAGGTGTCCCTTTGTCTTTTTTCATTCTTAATCTTAGAAACACAAAGAACGAGACAAACACAAACCACGACATAAAAAGTCTATGGAATCATCCCCTGCTCTCACACCGGCTTTGACAGTCACCACAGAGAAGGTGAGTTCTCCCCCGCTCCCTGTTGTGACACTTCTCATTCAGAAGACTGCCATTTGTTTATTTATGTAGAAAAAAGTGTTTTCAGATAACTGATTAGTTTGTCTTCTCTTTCTGCAAATAGCACAATTAAATATATATTAAAATTTCAGTTGAAAAGTATAACATACAGCATCCAATGCGTGAGATCAAAAGTAGCAGGTAACACAAGTTTAGGCCTTCAGCTTGCAACATACACATTTCTTGTTCAAATGTCCGTTGTCACAATATCCTTGACCAAACTACTAAACTAAATTATTCCCATAAGAATTCCCTGCTGTATAAACGGGTAAATAATTGTAAGTATTCAAAACTTAAGGTTACAAATCACATTGGCCAAGGACACCGGCTAAATAAAGACCAGTAACAAACCCCAAGCTGACTTTAATGACTATAGAAGGTACAACTTGTAGAACATGGAAGTGTTCAGGTGTCACATTTAGATGGTAATCCTTGCATGTGATTTGTGGTCCTTCAGACTTACAGCAGTAGCAGCAGCAGTGGTACAGTGACCTCGGTACCCAGTTCCCAGAAGCGTCTGGATGACAGCTCGGGGCGCTTTACCAATGCGAACTTCCAGGAGGTGCCCACCCAATCTGTGGGTGGAACCAAGGATGGGGTGCCAGCAGAGGGCAAAGGGGCTTCAGACAGCAAGAGTAAAAAGGTGGGAAGCCATAGCTCTGGCCAGAGAGGCCGCAAATCCACCCCAGGAAAGCCTTCCCTCCCTGTGGTGATGACGTCAGCACCAGCCTCCTCTGCCACTTCCACCACCAGCCCCTTTCAGCAAGGTAGGATGTTTTGTGTGTGTGTGTGTGTGTGTGTGTGTCTGTGTGTGTGTGTGTGTTTGAGACAACAGCATGCCTGTGCTTAAGTATGTCTTTTATATCTGTACAAACCCTGTTCCACTGGCCTCATTTACATGAAAAGATATGTGTCAGGGTAGCATGTTCACCGTTTATGACAGAAGGAGTGGGGGATTGGTTATGACAAGTTTGGATCCAGACCAGAGTAGCGTCTGACATGCAGCTGAAGATAGAGCGGTTGTGTCGAGTAGACGAAGTGCAGCTCCAGAGCTGGACAAGAGGGGGTCAGTGTGAGAGACTGAGAAACGTGCTCATGCTTTTTGCTGCGTTGTCTGAATGCACAGCTCGTTGCTGAGGCATTTCCTCACATTTTTATTTTTGGCAGGAATAATTAATGTGCTGCAGCTGCTAAGCGCTTGACTATAGGTTTAGAATTGGGAAAGCTTGCAGAATGTGGTTGCTTTTCTCAGTGATTCGCTGTAGGGCAATCTTGTGAGAGAGAGAGAACAAGGCCCAGCAGAGGTGAGGTCTTGGTGGGTCTATGGGAGCTGCTGCAGGTGCCCTGTTTTTCATCTCCAGTGCCAACTGGATTTCCGTGTTTTTTTTTTTTTTTTTTGCCTGTTTTGGGTGGGGGTTACTGCCAAACCTGTCTTGGCAGCTTCCCAGCACATGCGCACATCATCACAAGTACATGCAACTGCTCCTCCATTCCCAGGAGGAAACGCAGTCATCCTTGAAGGTAAGAAGACATTTCTTTGCTGGAGCCACAAGCCACGTGCTCTAGGAGATTTTATCTCAGATTACAGCTAGGGAAACACAAAACAAAACTTTAAAGTTGAGAAGATTGAAGTAATGGGTGGGGGAGAACAAAAATCCATGTGTGTACAGGCTCTTCTGTGGTTCTGCAGCCTTGTTTGGCTTTATCTCTATTTTCTGTTCCAACTTGCTTAAAACAGTGTGCTCTCTGGGGAGGGGCCAGTGAGAGGATGTGCTGTAAAATGCGGAGCTGCAGCTTCATCCGTTCCTGGCCACAGCTGTGAAAACATGCAGGGTTGGGGGAGAGGTGCTTCAAGTGGTTACAGGGCAGGCTGTTAAAGGGAAGGAATGCATATGTGAACTGCAGGCTGCAGAGTTGGTGGCAAGTACTGTCTTGGGGGTGGGGCCATTTCTCTGACCCCCTCTGTGAAGTGATCATCGTTCGCGTCAAAGTGTTGCAGATTTTGTCTGTCTATCTATCTAGCTAGCTTACTGTCCTCTGCTATACCTCTTCTTTCTTCATAAGAGGGGGTGGGGTAAGATTGCATTACCGTTTTCAAAACAAAGGACGTTTCGGCAGACTCATCCCGCCCTAGGTGAAGCAGCAGGGAGCCAGTTGAACACATACTTGTTTGGGCTACCTGCAAGGCTACCAGTTTTCATAAACTTTTACTTTCTGTGTACTAGAGGTCTCTGTTTATAATAGTTACTGGAGTTAGTTTCATTCCCTTTTCAATAGCTGTTTATTTTTGGCTTCAGCACTAGTTTTTCTTATTTTGGTTTGACTGATGTGTTGAAATAAGGAGCCTCACATGGTCCTTGCTCAGGATGTTTTGGATATTTAGTGCCATTAATGCCGTTAATAGTCTAAGGTTTTTATCTCTTTTCCTCTTTCTGCAGGCCTCGTTCTGTGCAGCAGCAAGTCCTTGTCCAGCACATCTGGAGTCCAGCCCGCATCAGAGTTCCTCAGCTTCTCTGAGACTTGTTCCATTGACTTGTTCCAGCACTCATCATTTGGGTGCGGCCTTACCAAAGGTGGGGGTGATGGCAGCGTTGCAGAGAATGTGCCCCCTTCGAGCACCGTTGGGCCCATGATTACGCTGCCCTCCAATTCGGTGTCCTCTGGGGGCAAGTCATATGAGAACTCGCACTCGACAGGTGACATGCGTGGCCTCACTTCTGCAGGCCACAAACGGCCTCAGCCTTCCTCATCTTCAGGCAGGGGCACTACAGTACAAAGTGAAGAGGGGGTCGCCAAGGGCAAGAAGCGTCGTGGTAAATGGAGAAACCGATATGGGCCCTGCTGGGGCCATGACACCGTCAAGGGGACAGAACTGGCACCCTCTTCTGCTCCAGCCCCTTCCACTTCACCAACCACTCTAGTGTCTGGTGGTACCAACCCCAGTGCCCTGGGTGGCAGCGGGAGCAGCAGCATCATCATGGGCAACAGCAGCAGTGGGATCCAGAGGTCACCTTCTCTCCTCAGGAACGGGACTTTACAGAGCCACAACGTCAGCTCTTCGCCTGCTAGACCAGGTAGGCTTGGCTCACGTACGAAAATTGTACTGCTTTGCTATTTGCCAGTAATGCAGAGCCAGATAGAGCAGTCTTGTAACAGTTTTTTTTTTCTCCCTCATTGTCCTCAGCAGAAAATAGACTGTAAAGTCTGTACCTCATTTCCCATTCACTGGTGAACAGCATTTGATTTTATGTTCTTTTAGGATCATGTGATTTTTCCTTTTGTAGTTTTGACTTTGTATTGTGCTAATTTCTGAGAACCCTAGTGCTCAATGACAAGGACAAATTCCTAGTTTTACACTTAGTATGTGTTCCTGAATAAGCAGAAATATTAATATATCTAAAGGAAATAATGGGGAATGCAGATATTTGCTGAACTGAAAATGCTTTACTCTTGGTGCATAGAGCACATTGTGGGAGAGGTGTTGTCAGCTATGTGGAATTTAAAAGTTTTGGCATCCTTGAAGGAAGATACCACAGAGTAAATGTGTGGTTTCTTGTTGGAATTAATGTCAATTAACATTGATAAGTGGCTGATATTTGTCTATATTTTAGATGATGATTTCTCATAAGTTTTGGTGCTCTAAACACATTCCTGAAAAACCAAATTTTCTGTTTGGATATTGCATTTGTAATTGCTCAAGAATTGATCAGTTTTGTAACTTATTTTAAAATATCTAATTGCATATTCCACGTATCGTTTGTTGTAACCTTTCCCTCACTTGATAGCTTTCTGAGAAGCTACACAAGAGTAAAGCTCAGTAAGCATACCATTGAATGAGTTTCAGTAACATGATATGCCTGCTTTCACTCTGCCAGGCCCATTCACTGTATTGCTAGCTTTCAGTATTGATGCAGGTAAAAGCTTCCGGAAGCGACTTCATTTTAAATTTGCACCACAGAAAAACAGTACATTTGCAAAGTGAGAATGTAATCCGTTTTCAGTACTTTTACCCTGAAGTAGTACTGCAGAGTCAAATGGCAATTGAAAAGTTTGTGAGAATAAAGAATTTCCATCAAGTGACACAGTAAAACCTGGCCATGAGGTGTTGTGGAATCCTTAAAATTCAGATGTGTAAAATGTGGGGTTGCCTTACTGCAAGGTTAATATTTTTCAGCTGGTCTTTGTTACCATTTTGAAAAGAAAAAAGTTTTTGTGTAGTACATGTGTAGGAAATAGACTGTTACAAACAAAAGCTATATGTGACAAATATACTAAGAAAAAATGCTGTTATAGCCCGCATCATCTGCGCTGCTGGTGTTACTAAAGGAAAGCACAGTATGCGTGTCTGTGAGAATACAAGCATAGTTTCTCCACTGAGTGCTTAAACACTGGCACTCATAGAGCACAATAGAATGCCCACCCTAAAGCTCTTGGACAGAATGGATCAGCAGTCCCAATACAACTCCGTACAGCTGTTAGACACACCTATTTTTCAGCATGCAGCAGTAGCAGTGCTTTATGGGAGAGCTATGGTTTCCCCTACCATTGTTACAATAAAATAGCAATAGAAACTTTTACTCAAATGTGTGTTAACTTCAGGAAGTCCTGTACGTTTGTCACAATCAGAAGAAAATTTTGGTGACATCACAGGGTGCTTTATTGCAGCGTTTTACTGTACCTGCAGGTAGATATGCATTCTGTTTTGTAGAACTATTTACCATAGACTTTAAGCTATAAGAACCAGAAGCATTAAGTTGTGCTGAACAGTGTTTTACCTCTGCCATGACATGTCAGTTAACAGAGCTAGTCCTGGAAGGGGCAGAGGGGCCTCCATGCTGGGACTTGGAACAACAGTCTGCAGATTTGCACTTTCTGTAGCTGGGAACTTTGCTGTCCTATTTATCGGAGGCCTTCAAAACGAGTTTGCCAGTGTTCGCTTTGGACAGTCCGTCATTGTTTGACTTATTCTGCGGATTACTTTACTCTCCCTCAATTGTAGCCATACATCAACACGTAACTCGGTCAGCGTCCAGACACTGCACACCCAAATTTGATTGAAATGCAATGCAGGTAAACCTGACATCGTGTGATTTAATAGGTTTGCTAAATTACGACTATGTGTGGGTGGGTAATTTTTTACAACAGTGTCACAGAAGTGCAGTAGTAGTGTATAAATGGATAGTGGATATATAGTGGGTTCTCAGCATATTACCATATGTGATCCCTTAATGTAGCACAGCTCCAACACTGCCCCATAGTTAGACACTCGGTAGTAGGCTTAGACACTGGGGATGGTTGGGCCTGGAAATATTGTATGTTACATTTATTGTTTATATTTATAATGGGAATCATATTACAAACATAGTTTAAAAATTATTATTATTTTTTTTTAAAAGATGATGATGCCCCCCACCACCACTACTATTGACAGTGCTGCCAAATTTGGGAGGAGGATATTCTGTTTTCTATAGCAACACACACACACACACACACACACACACACACACACACACACACACACACACACATATATACACTCGCTCACTTACTCATTGTGTGTCTTTTGGGCAAGGTAACAAGCCTTCGCATCCCGCACCTGTCGTTTGCTACTGTGGGGACTCATTAAATGCAAAGTGGACCAAAGGGTCCTGCCATTTCTTTTGTTGTGTCCCACTGATTAGGAGTCTTGCCTTGTTTCCTTGTTTAACCTTCATTGCGATGCACATTAACCTGCGGAGTCAAAACAGGGGAAAAGAGTCCATAACAGGCAATTAGTTCAAATTCATTTGTTCCTCGCTGTTGGCCGTTTGGCACAGAGACCCACAGGAGCCAGCCAACTTCATTTAGCCTCTCAAGTGGGTGATCAGAAATACCCTGACCCCTACTGGCCTTCTTCCTGTACTGCGTCTCACTGAAGAAGGTGTAAAGTATCTGGATGAAGAAATGATCTCTTATTTGGAAAACACACTCGCACCAAGGTATGCACACTGCAACACCCTTAAATTCTGCTAAGGTTCTTAGGATTATGTGAGCATTAACCTCATTTTGTGCTTAATTATTTAGCATACACATGGCATGGCGAACTTAATTTTAATCCCCCTGTACATACATTTACTGCCTGCATTAAGAATGAGATAGAGAAGCTTGTGAAAGATGGTTTACACATAGGTCTCAGTGCAGTGGTACAGTGCTTATTTAGCTTTCATCTTTACTGCAGTATTGTGGGGTAAACGTTATTTATGTTCCTTTGAAGTGTTGGCTCCCACGCACACCTGTTGCTGTCCTTGGGTAGGACTGTAAATATTTAGCCAGGGTTAACTTGCTGCATTAATGAAACCTACAGACTATTTATCTCTCCTTCCAAGAATGCAGTTTGTCACTTTTTTTCGACTGATGATGATTTTATCAGGTCTCTTGGCAGAGGCCATTATTAAAAGCAAACACTGATCTGTCAAGAAGTGGAATGCTGCTTCTCTGGGGTACAGGTCCTACAACCTGAAAGGTTTAGGGTGCTGAAAGAACATTATTGTCAGCGAAGCCTTACCTGAAAGACTGAAACCTTCTGATATCTGTTCGCTGTTCTGACTTCATACACCATACGTTGAGCATGATTTTTTTCGGGTGCACTATAACTGCTGATCCCCACCTATACAGCTCAGAGACAGGAGTGACAGGATCAGAGTGACGTCCCCAGTCAACTGACACTACAGATGATAAAGCCTGCACAGAGAGCAAGATAAGGCTACTGTTTAATGTGTATTATTTCTGTATATCAGCACATTTCAAATGCAAATCTTCTGAATAGATTTTTGCTGGCAATTGTTGTTGATCGATATTTGATACCCATTGCTCTGTCCTTCAGCAACCATAAAAACCACACTTATCGTGTGACACAAAAGGCAGTCACATCTAAACCATTCTGAAATTAGCCCGATAAATTGAACTCAAGTTCTGAAGGATCGTTATCAGACCGTGAGCTGTGTTATTAACCTTTCTCTGAACCCAGATAGATTTTCTGTTGCAGGGGAACAGGCAGATTTAAACGACGTGCTTGTTAATCTAATTCGAAATTTGCTCCTTGCACCTGACTTGGAACTGGGCTGGGGTGGACAGAAGGCCCTTATTGATTGGTGCAGCTTGTTCTTTCTGAAGGATCTACCAACAGCCTTGGTATCACCTGTCCTGGGCCCATCAAACAACAACAAAAGGTCTTTTACCTGTTGAACATAGTTCAAGCTACTGCGAATCCAGTGATGAATCTGAATTGCTTAAAAGTATTTTGACTAAAATGGTTGCAGGAAAACTGTCAGCACCTTGTAAAATAACATTCTAAATAGTAGCACACTGAAGCTGAGCTGCACAGACTTTAGCCGTTTCATTTATGGACCATTTTTATGAGGTGCAGAAGGTTGCAGTGCAGGTTTTGGGGAACACCAAACAACGAACCCTGCGGAACTGCGACTCCAGAGTGTGCGTCTCAAACAGCCGACTCATGCCTGAGAAAGGCAGCAGTGGCCCGTCTGCCTGTTGTGCTGCCTCGTCAGCCAGACAATGCAACCTTGTTTGTATAGTAAGCCCCCTTGCTCCCTAACTGGCTCCTCCACGGGTGAGAGGGCCCTCCAGGAATCAGCGAGGGGCCTCTGCAGGTTTTGTGCGGGGATTATAGAAGGAAAAAACTATGAAACAACACTCACAACAAACAAGCTGGCATATGAACAGACATCACATGAATATGAATGGGTTCCTGTTTTCCATGCATGAAAAGCTTAAACTAATTATATGTAAGAACATGTGAATCATCACATTTTCTCCTGTTCGGGGTCAGCAGTAGGCTAGTCTTGTACTAAGGGTGTATAGGACTCAAGCATGGTTTTGTTTTTGTTCCTCACTTTAACGAGAAGCCCAAGACAGACTGGCCACAAGCAATCCTTGTGTATTAAAGAAGCCTTAAACCACAAGTATTTCACACTTTCCCTTCCTCCCATCGTGTAACTCATTTACGGCTCTTCCTCAGAGTCTGGCACTCCTGAACTTCAACCTCAACAACAGTACAGCAGAGCTGTTGCCTTGGGTTGGAAGAGCAGGTAGACAGCTTGCTGCGGTGGGAGGATCGCATGTGCTATATTGTTAAACATATGTCTTTACTAGTCTTGTCTCTGGGGCTGAGGCCTAGAGGGGGCAGGAGCAGGAATATAGGAGTTGACCCTGAGTCTGCACACCATGTGCTGTATGTGAGCCATAAAAGTTCAAGCCCGAATTTAGTGTCCAGCTTGGTTTTTCCTGATTTTTTTCGGTGTTTTCCCTTCTTGTGTTTGAGCTCACCAGGAAAGGTCTTTGCTCTCATTTTTTTATATTGTATGTACGAGTCAGCCCAGTGTTTATGTATGCAGTGTGGTTGTGTGAACAGGTGTTTTCAATGAGTCTGCATGTGAACATGTGACGTGAACCTGGACATTTGTGTCTGCAGGTGCTTTCCCCAGCGGTGATGTCCTGATCCCTTTGCCCAGCGTAGTGAGCAGCCCCAGTGCAGAACTTCCACAGCAGCCCATGCCCAGCACTCCTTCACTACTGCCACCAGCACCACTGCCCCCTTCAGTGCCCAGTACAGCCTGCAGTCACGTAAGTTTCCCTGTCTGCTGGCAGCATCCTGTGTGTATAGCGAGCTGCAATCCATACCACGTCTGTCCAGCAGGCTCCAGAAGCTCCTCAGCTCACCTGCCTTAATGAACGATACTTTCGTCATCTCACACTTCCCATGGTTAGAGCAGCAGTGCAGTGGTAAGAGCAGGTCGCTCATTCTCAGGGTGTATTTTTGATATATTTTTTCCCCCCTCCGTTTGGTTTCAAGAATGAGTCTTGTAATGGCTAAAGACGGAACTGTAGAATGACTGAGCTTCACTGCGTTCCCCCCTGCACAGAAATAGATCGTCTGTTCTTATTGTGCCACATATAGGAAATTACATCTCAGCGCTGAAAGCCATTGAGGTCATACATCAATAAAATGAAATGCATCTATTAATGTAAAATGTTATAAATTGATGAACATTTTAATAGACTTGAAGTGTGTCATGAAGTGAATTCAAGATGACACGGAGAGATGTGTAGAAATGGTGGAAATGAACAGCCATTACATGATGGCTGATCCGTCCCCTTAACTCATGACACAAAGTT
Source organism: Heterotis niloticus (assembly GCA_018136845.1). NCBI lineage: Eukaryota > Metazoa > Chordata > Actinopteri > Osteoglossiformes > Osteoglossidae > Heterotis > Heterotis niloticus. The sequence goes on from CM030903.1 coordinate 22,078,710, forward strand.
CTGCTGTGGTATGCATTAGTTTTTGTCAGTTTCTTGAATTAAATTGATTTTTAATTAAATTGATTTTTGTGCTTCAATGGATAATTTTTCTATGTGATACTATGGGGCTTGTACAGTAGCAGAGCGATCATGTAGGTATCGAGGTTGTGTGAGATGCCTCTTCAGCTCTATCGCAGAACGCCTTAGTGTGTTTCTCATTATGTGCACATTTGAGGGGAAACACCCCCCCCCCCCCTCCTTTCCCTGGTCTGGTCTTCAGTTAATTACACTTTCAGAGTACAACATTGGAATTATCGGGGGTGTTGGTGTTTAGACTGCGTGTTTGAAGACTGGCTATTTCCTATGCCGGATGTTTGTCAGATTGTGGTGTGTGTAAATGGGCTGTCAGCTGAGCCCTCCCACACTGTACTCTGTCATTATTACAGACTGCAGTAGTGCTCTGTGTGGTCCTTCATACCCTGATATTCTGGGACTTCTACACCCATTTATCTCCTGTAACATTTGATCAAATAAACAGTCGTGCTGTTTAATAAATTACAGTAGCAGGACAGAATGAACACAATATTTTTCCCCCTGTCTGCCTTTGCACCTTTTCCCCACCGGTCATATAAAAAGTGTTGTGAAAAGGAGGTAACAGGGAAGTGTTAAAGTTAGGGCTCGTTTCTTCATGCCAAGATGCTGATCTTCATCGCCAAGTCTCCAGCAGGTACCCCCCTCATATACTGTGAAGTGGATCCTCTGTCTCTCTCAGGCTTGTGTCAGCCTGCTCTTGTCTCGCGCTGCTGTAGCAACCAGCGGTCTCCTGGCAACTGACCTCTTTATTGAGTCCGCCACAGAGCCTACTACTGCGCAAGGCAGCTGTGCAAAGGAGGGGTTGGCAGCAGTGGGGGAGAGCACTGAGGTGTTGCTGAAGTTGTCCTGAGGTTGCACATCTCGTACAGTGGAGGGGGGGCCTCCACGTGGAATCTGAGCCCTGTCACGTTGGATGTTCACAGCCAAAGATATGAGAATGTTCTCATTGCCTGCTTAGGGCTTTGCATGTGACACAGAGCTGGTTAACAGTAATGGCCTCCTCCGTGATCCTTGGATATTGGACACTATATCTCACGGCTATGTAACAATATACAAACTCTGTCTGGGATTGGAGTTTTCTTTGTATTATGACCTAGCTTTTTTTTTTTTTTTTTGCATGCCAGATAGGCATTTATCATGGGCTTGTTGATTCCAATGCGAGCAGCTGAGTGTAAAGCACAGTGTCTGGGGAGGAAGTGTGTGACGGCTGGGACCTCTGTCCTGTCACTGTCACTGACTGCGTAGAGATGAATCAGTTAGGACATGTGGTGGGACAGAGGACTTCTTGTTTATGGTAGGTCTCGGTGTAGATTCTCTTTGTCTGTTCTGCCGATGCTTATAGACACCGTTCTAGTAAGGAGTATACTAAAGAATAGGATTCCATTGGCCCATGGTGTCTTAAGCTTCTATGTTTATTTTTTTAAGTTCAGGTTCCCACCTCGGTATGCTTTATTTTCTTGACATGGTGGAATGTTCTAAGGTGCTGTAACCCAAAATCCCTTCCCCCAATATGCTTACCCTCTTCAACCGATTCATAGCCAACACTTTCAGCATTAACCTAAACAATGGGCCTGAAAATCTTAAGCCCTGAACAATTAGGGAGCCGTTTGCACCCCCTCCCTCGCCTAACATTGAGCCAGTGCTCTGTGATGCAATTGAACCCGACAGCTTCAACAGCGGGGGCTACCCCAGGGACCAGCACACGGTTCACACTTGGTTTAGTCTCCTGCCACCGTGCTGCATCTTAAAATCCCCAGTGCTGAGGCAGATATAGGGGGCTACGAGGACTACGGGGGAGGGTGGAATAGGGATAACCATGCTTTCAAGGAAGAAAGAAAAAAAAGGGAGAAACAGAAGAGATGGGCCCTGAGGTGGGGTGTGCTGTGCACCTTGTTAAAACCGATATGGAGGCAAAGGGAGACAGTGGCTGGAGGAGAGGCAGGTCTGTCAGCCTGTTGCATGGGAGGAAGTGGGCTTTCTCTCTGGACACAGAACATCCCCTGTAGTCCAGATGCATGGCTCCGGTTCTTAACAACTCAGATCTGCTTCTAATCAGAACCCCTGTGTTGTCCAGCTGTGGGCCCTTTTACTGTTGTCTGTTGGTCAAGTATCAGCAGTGTTGTTTTATTTTGTTTTTTGTGTAGTTGTCTTTACATTTAACTTCAGTGCAAGAATCCTCACATGCTTTGTGAAACAGTGAGTCCGCATCCACAAGGAAGTGCTTTGAATGAACATGAACGCCACGCTGAATGTGGATATTTTTGAATATGAGAGTGGATCATGCAGGTACTGCAGAGATATTTATAGGACAATTGATTTTTTTTTTTTTGGTTAAAAGGATGTTTTTGCAGTGTGTTTCTAAAATGCTTTTCTCTTTATACTTAGGCAAAAGGGGACATAGCAGCCTTTTTTTTAGGATGTAATTGTTGATCTTCATCAATTTTCTGTCATGTTTTTCACATTCAGATTATTAGTCACACCCAGCACTGGAAGCTGGAATAGATTGATGAAAAATGGCAGTGATTTTTTTTTTTGTATATCCTTTCAATGATTTTTGTGCCATATATACATTAATTTTGTGTGCATCTGCAAATTTCAGCTGCACAGTGCAGTTAAGATGGCTCTTGACAGAACTGGTCTCTATATTAGTAGTCATATCTGATTATCTGCTGCTTACAGTAGTTGGAGCCACTACCTTGAACTCCTTGAAGGATCTAGCTTCAGTCTGCTGTAGTGCCCTTTAGCAAGGTACTTGGACTCAATTGATACAATAAAAAAAATAAATACATAAATCATTATAAATAGCTTAACATTGTGAGTTACTTTGGGGTGAAAAAAACATCAGTTGTATGAATGAATGAATATTTAATAATATCCCATGCTACTTAGTCTAGCAGTGGCTTCACTTGAGCAGAACACTGCTGCTGCTAGTCTTGTTTCAGCACCCCAGCCTGACACTACAGTATGAGGGCTTCATGGTACCATTCCCCAGGGAGGGTGAGGTCAACACATGGGTTGGAGGAATCCGGCTTCAGAGGCACCCACTGGGGGAGGTGTAGGTCGGCTGTGTCATTGTACGATGCATCGACACACTATATGTTACAGCGGGCCCTTATTTGTACTCTCAAGTGATGCTTTTGCACAAGGCTTTGTCTCTGTGTTTGTGGGTGTGTGAGGGAAAAGCTTAACATTCCTCATTTGATATACATGCTGTTAAGCATAAAGGATTGTTATCGCTGAAGGGTGCTAATTGCTGTAAGAGGGCTGTTGAGAGCTGTTCACCTCACTTTTGGTGAGATGTTCCAAGCTGCAGGTGCTCAGCAAGACACTGCCAGGGTTTTGGTGCCGCCTTTGGATTTTGCAGCGTCTCCTCCCTCCCTCCCAAAGCGGTTCGTACATCACGGGGGCTGGTCCGTAGAGAGGGAGGGGCTGGAGGGCCTGCATGGGCTGCTGCCAGAAGCGTGGATGAAAGGACCAGGGGTGGGGGGGATTATTCTTCCTGCTCTTTCTCTACTTGCTTTTACATTGTTACCAGATGTGTGGCTGCTAGGAAGCCCTTGCTGGGGGCCAGGAGACACAAGGGAGGGTGCAATGGGTGTGGGGGGGGAAGTGATTCGGTGCTCTTCGAAAGTAAAAATCCCCAAAGTAAACACACACAGGCAGAGCAAAGACATTTATATTGCAGTTGATTATGCAGCAGATCTGTACAGCCACAGGGTTGCTTTTGGGGCTTCTTAACGTATGCTTAGCCACTGTGGGATTAGGATGGGTCTCTCTAGAGGTCGGGGACTCTGGCAGCCTGTGGCTGGATGGGGTGGGGGAAGGGTGCCAAGACGCCAGAATGGCTCCTTCCTCCTGTGGATATAGGGTCACTTGGGAAGTGGCGAGATAGCCCCGTTGCCACTAGATGTTTAGGAGAAAAAATTACCACCAAGAACAGAGCTTTTCCCTTTATGGCTTTCAGTCTTTACTAGGAAAGCTGACCAGACCTTGTCCAGCTTTTCTGCATACAGTTTAATCTTGTTGACTGCCATGCTGCGTTTGAGAGATCTTCGCTTTGCTTGACATATGCTTCCCTTTAATTTTTGGACGATGATTTCATTAGATTAAATAATTAGCAGCAGAAGTGTACTGTCAGCAGAGTGCCATGAACGTGGTAGCGGCTGCATAAGCTAGCGGCTCATCCGTGGACGACCCACATCTTTCTGAAGGACCAGCTGGATCAGCTTGTGCACAAATCCTCATGACTGTCTACACTAATTAGACATTGTAGGTTTGGTTCTTTCTACAAGGTGGCATTATATGATGGTAGCACAGTTGCACAAGAGTCGTGATCTCTGTGTCCTTCTTTGGGAAAGCGTTCTCAATGTGTTTGTTTTCCTTACAGTCAAATGCGCTGCCTGGATCCTCTTTCAACCCCTCCCACATGTTTGGGAACCGCCTGAATCCCAACTCTGCCATGGCAGCTCTCTTTGCACAGTCTGAGACCGCCTCAACAGGTGAGACCCATCGTCCTCCAACCGTTCACAAAATGTCCCAAACCAATCATTGCAATTATTTCTTCTGCGAGCCTCATTTATAGAAGCTACGCAGTTCATGTAAACATGGTCTTTTTGGAATGGCAGAAGCAAATCTAGCATATTTGCTTTGTGTCTCAGATTTTCTTTCTCTACTATACGAAAGAAAATAATACTTTTCTCTAGGACTTGGTACGACAAATAAGTGCAGAAGACAACAATCTTGTACTTGAGGACGTAATTACATGTGTATGAGAAACGTGTTTATGTGGGTGCAATATTAAAATTTGATGTATGTGGAGTGGATGGTAAGCTGTAATGTTAATATTAATGTGTGTGTTATTCGTGAGATATTACTGGAACACATTTTTTCCACACATAAATCAAATCTTTAATATGCTTGGTGCAGGGAGTGCACACCACACGGCAGGGTCTCCGGCAAGCTGTGGCTCTCTCTGGGAGACAAATGGGCTCAAAGGATTGCCCCCGTCCCACCACTTTCACCTCTGCATTCCTCGCAGCGAGCCATGCTCACCGTGCACACGCAGGCACACACGCACACAACGGAAAACAGACACCCGTGACCGAAAATGTACACAGTGGTGTAATGAACCGTGGTATTAGCCACACAGTCATAACTGCGTGCCTTTATTGAAGATTCTCATGAGTTGTTTGAAAAGTGAGCGAGTTTGTAACCGTAGCTGTCCAGTGGAATTTGACTCCTCCTCCTTCTCCTCCACCTCCTTGCCCCTCTCTGGTGAATGGGAGAGGTTTTTGTTTTCGGGGTGTTTTTCGCGGGCCCCTGTAGCAGACTGAGTAGGGGGAAGGGAAGTTGGGGGAAGGGCTGTGGCCTTTTAGAAATAATGGATCAGTCATGCCTTCAGCCTCAAAGGGAGGCCAGAGTATCTCTTGACTTACAATACAGGAAGGAGTGCCCAGTTTAAAGTGTCCACATGTGAACTGTTGTGTGGCCTCTGCACCCACAAGCCTGCACTTTCAGTGCCCCCACATGTACCACTGATATTGTTGCTCTGCATGCACATGTGGCACAAACAATGTTTTCTTTTCACTAGCAAATGGACATCTTCTTCCAGGACATGGTCAACATGCTCATTAATAATCTTGCTGTTCACCTACTTTATCTGGTCTCTTTGGAGCCAGAGCGTTTCCTGGTATTTCTTGGTTGAATCCAGTGCTTCCTGGTTTGGTCCCTCATGCCAGTGACCCCTGGGGGTCAGTGACACGAGGCACATGATGATGTACTAAACATAGTGATTGGATCCAGGGGGCCTTGGTGGCTGGGCAAGAAAGTGTTAAAATGAAAGTGGGGGGGTAAGGAGGGAGTGAAATGTGATTGGCTCACTGAGTTGTCACAGGGGGAGGCTGTGGTAGGTTGTCTGTCCACATATGCAATTCATTACTTTCACTTCACAAAATGAAAAGAACTGTCTGCCTTGGGGCCTGTGGGCAGGACTCTGTGTGTGTGCGCGCGCGCGCGTGTGTGTGCGCGCGCGCGTGTGTGTGCGCGCGTGCACGTGCAAGCGCACACATGAGTTTGTTTTGTGTTTTATGCCTCTGGGTGTAGATATGAGTGTCCATGCTTTCTGTTGTCAGTATGTGTATTGGAAGTGTCTCTGTGTCGTGTACATGTGTGCCGGGAGGGGGTGTGCATATGCACTCATATGTCTTTGTGTCGTGTGTGTCTGTGTGTGGGGGCGGGGTCAGGGGCAGCAGCTCTGCGGTGGAGCAGGAAGGAAAGGGGCTCTGTGAAACACAGAGGGGTTCCTTCACTGCGTGGCTCTGTCTGTAGGAGACAGCAGTGGTCCTCCTCATGCAAGATGGAATTGCGCGAAGGTGCAGAGGGAGCAGACATCAGCTGTCCAACTTGGCCCATTGCTATGTTCATGGCGCTCTGTTTGCATTACAGAACCGGAGCTGGGAGAGCCCACACACGGCTTCCTTGGACGAGGCTGTTCACCCAAGTCCAGCCTCTCCCCCCGGTGAGTCCTGTTTAAGTCCCAATGCTGTTAGATGCACTATGTTTTCTTTCTTAACACTGCTTTTAAGTCTCCTGTGTGCTCTTCACATGTTGTCAAACTGTTTAGCATTAATTTTGTGTTAATTTATTTCTGCTTCCTTAACTCATAATTTTAATATACTTAATACTGACCTAATAGGTGTAAGATTGATTTCAATTTTTTAGTTGTCAGATTTTTCAAATTCATACTTTGTTTTTGCCATGATCTCATTTAGTGAGTAGCAGAGGACCTGTAGTATGTCTTAAAAATATACTCAATTTAGAATGGCTTGCGTTGTCAACTTTTTGGCTTTTTAAACATCTTAAAATGATCTTCTTTTTAAACTTTAATTCTGTACTGTCAATATCAAGATCAATGGTCTGTATGTAGCCGAGATATTACTACTGAAGAGGCCAAGTGAATGTGTGCTTTTGATGCAAGGGCTACTAAGGGTTTCTCTGAGGCTGCTTGCTTGTGTGCGTGTGCACCCAGTGTCCACCTTGTTATGTCACGGAAAAGAGGGACGAAGGCGGATTCATACAACGCAGGTCTGTTCTTTATTACGTCAAAGCGGTGAATGCAAAAAAAGTGGAAAAACCCAGGAAGGCACCCAAGTGCCGTAAAGCAGTAATCCCCAGAGTCGCAAAACCAGACTAGCATAGTTTGCGACATAACACACCTGGCACACCATGTCTATGAAGCAGCTGTGTTTCTTGCATCATGTGCTGTAACTGATGGGGTACAGAGTAGACCAGGCCACAGTGAGGGACTGTTAATAATGCAGCACAGGCGATTGGGGAGATTAATGACTGACTGGTGCCATTCTTCCTGCAAGCGTTATTACCCCAAATGGATTCACATGTGTGTTTAGTATTGACAAAGTGTCTGGCACTGGACACGTTTGTAATAATAACACAGATTCGATGTCTGCCTAAAGTTGTCGGGGGGTTAGCGAATGCCGGGAGATTTAATGCACAGAGTCACCAAGGCCGGGACACGGACTGTCACTGCACCCTCGTTAGTTTACAGACATACATGTGTTACTGCCCTAAACATGAATCCTCTGAAGGAAACAGATCACTTTTAGGGACTTTATGCCGTAAGAAATGCAGTCTGGTCATAGCAGATGAGCTCTGCTCCCTCTTCTCATTGCTTTGCCTTCTGACAGCCCTGCTGTCTCTTTTGCACCTCAGTTCATGGTACTTGGCTTTACTCACAGTACAGTTTGCCAAAGTCTTGGCACAGCATGGACAGCACATGGTTCTTGATGTGTTGAAATGTATACAGGAGGTGCCGGTTACTGTAAGCAGTGCATATGAACCAGTGCACTGTAAATGGAAATGGGTTATCAGTTTATAAACAATAAGAGCATTTTCTGTTTAAATACGGAAATGTAACAAGGCTATCTATTAAGTATGCATGGAAGAAGATGATAGCCTTAGACTTTAATCAGTATTTTTGTGCTTCTTTCGGCAATGTTGCCTCCTTCAGCTCGCCCGTGAGTGGCCTGCAAATTCGCTATGACCCACCCGGTCCAGTGGTCCCGAGTCCAGGAGTTAATGGTTCGACCTCTACACTTCCTGTGGCCACCAGCATCGAGCAGCTTCTGGAGAGGCAATGGAATGAGGGCCAGCAGTTCCTTCTCCAACATGGAGCATCAGGAGACCGTAAGCAGCTCTTCTGCCCCTCCCAGTAACTTTGCCGTCGGTGCTGGTAACCTCTTGTTTTGTGTGTGCATTTGGAGGTTGTAATGGTACTCAGAGTTGTGATTTTCACTATGGTTCTCTCTGCGTCCCCCCCCCCCCACGCACTTTTTTAAAAAATTTTTTATTGCCTTGGCTTTCATAAAGGAAGTCCATCAACTTAGATATTGAATGCTGTCACCTGAATGGGTGTTATTTTAAGCAGCTCAAATGAAAAATGCCTCAGTGTCTAATGAAACTACATAATTAAACTAGCACTGTTCACTCTTCAGTGGATAAGTTTGTGACAGTTTTAATGAATTGTCGGTGAAATTGTAATTCTTATGTTTATATTGGGATTTCATTTCTTTTCTAATATACGTGTAGTTACTTGCATCGTTTCACAATGACAGTAATTAACGCTGACCAAAAGCTCTGTTCTGTGTAATAATGATTTAGTGCTGGATCTGATTTAAATATCATTTAATCTATTTGGTAATTTATTACATTGCGATCACTATTGTTTCATGACAAGCCAGCATGTTTGTCTGTGATTTCTAAGCATTTCTGAAGCCCCCAGTCTGCTTGAATACTGTTCCTCCTCCATCTCTAAGGGGAGAGCCCACTATATTGTTTGCCTGCTGGTACTCTGTCAAAGGCACTTCTGATGGAAATGCAAATGGCAGGGAAGCGCATGCAGGAGTCCTGCTCCTGAAAGCCAGGGGGCGGCACGGCGGAAGAACAAGCATTGGAATGGGCAGATGGCATTGTACTGCCCCGCCCCCATCAGAGGGGCACCCCTACAAATTTTTGTGCCGAGATATGTGCAGATGCACGAGGTTACATTTGGTGGGCAGATTATTTTTTTGAGTACATTTGTGTAATCACCCCATTAGCTGAATTCCAGTTATTAGGGAATCACAAATATAATTCCTGTATAAAACTTATGCCAGAGAAAATTAAAAATGAACTAAAGCGAAGGGTATTTTTATGCATGACATATAATTCCAACATATTTCATAATGTTTCTCACAGAGTTGAATTCTGTTATGCACTATCCATGTTATGATAACTGTTAACATGAATTGTGCAGAGGATTGACCATTAGTGTAACCTTTGGACACTTGGGTCATAAACAAAAAAAAAAAAAAAATTAAATAGTATCAGGGTTTTCATCTTGTAAATATTGTTTGTGTTTTAAATAATTGAGTTAAATGTTTATACAGTTTAGTACAATTTAGTTTTACATAACAGTTAATCAGTAATCGATTTATTGTGATTAATTGAGATTGTCAATGTGATGGGAAGTAGGAAGTTTCTACAGTAAATTGTTTTGTTACTGAAGAAGCATAGTGGCTGTGTGCTGTGCAGAGCAAGACATAGTAAGCAATGTGTAAAATATCTGTTCTGGGTGTAAAATTACTGCATTATCTGGGGAACAAATGCTGTTGCACTGAATAATGAGCTCATGTAAAATATACATTTTCATAAGCCATTGTGTTCTTTCATTGTGCAGGTCCACATGATGTGGGAAAAGGTTGTACTAATGTTGATAAGGAATGGCTGGTAGTGTGGTTTTTCATCATGAAATTGCACTTGTTTCTGTTTTAATTTGATTTCTTTGAATTCATCATGGGAGTAAGTGTGTGTGTGTGTGTTCAGAATAAATAATTTGGAATGTATTGTAACACAGACATTTTCAGTACAGAGGTGCAGTGCGAGACCTAGTCATCTGTGCTCTGTCTGCTCTCCTGGTAGTGCTGGGAATGCTGAAGTCGCTGCACCAGCTGCAGATGGAGAACCAGCGGCTTGAGGAGCAGATCAGAGCCCTGACGGTGAAGAAGGAGCGGCTGCAGCTGCTCAGCGCCCAGCTGTCCGTGCCCTTCCCTCCTGCTGGGAGCACCAGCAGCGCCAGCACGCCGGCCGCCTCCTCCCCTCAGCTAGGCCCTGCCAGCATGCACACAGGTCAGACCTCACTGTACACGCACACACACACAGATCCAAGCTCACTGTCCACAACATCACCGCCACACACGCGTGCACAGTTCAGACTGCAGCAGTAGTACTGCTCACTTCTTGCACTCATACCACTTCGCCAGAGCTGCTTTTCATCATACCTCTGTCAATCTCAGATGTTCTGCACAGCAGCAAGAGCCCCCAGCTGGGGGGAACATTCCTGCCAGACTCCACCCTTCCTCTGCCTTCTCAGGTAGGACTGCTCAAGACTCTGCCCCCACATTCTTTAACTTCTAAAACCTTTTATCTTTCTGTATTTGGTAAATAATTTCAAACAGAGCTATACCATCTTCTTCTGTTTCCCAGGACAACACCTCCAGTGTCCACAGCAGCAGCAGCTCGGCTCTGTCCACACCCCCGTCCGTGGGCCACGGCTCCCCCCAGCCAGGGCAACAGCAGCTGCAGGTCAATGGGGCACCAGGGGGGCCCATGCAGGCTGTGAGCGCCGCCACAGCCGTCGCCACCAGCACCCTGCCGACTTTGTCGGGGGTCCCAGGGCTCATGGGTGCCATCCAAGGAGGCCAGTTGGCTATGAACGGCATCGTAGGAGCTCTGAATGGTGTGATCCAGACCTCCCCCAGCCTGGCCCAGAGTGCAAATCCACTGCCCCACCCGGTGGGGGTGCCTAGTGTGCCGCTGACCATCCCCAGCACGCTCAACAACAGGTAAGGCCTACAGTAGGGTAGTGCTGTGAAGCACTGTTTGTGTACGATCTCCACAGAGACTTCAGCTGCTCACGTGTGCAGTGGTAATGTTCAGTGAAACAGTGCCATTACTCTGAAGATCTTGGCAAGTACCTGTGAACTCTCAGAAGGCCAATTGATCTAAATAAATCCACAAGCTTACTCCTTGCGTGTTCTCTCTTCCTGGCTTTGTCCTCATGGATTGCAGCAGCACAACACCTGCAAAGAACAGGTGAGCTACTCCCCATTGGCACGTTTTCGTGGTGTGGAGAGTCATCTGCTCCTGGAAGTCTTAGTTCACCTATTGTGTCCTCGTGATCCGTTGCCGTTTGTGGTTGTCGTGTTTCTCGTCGTGCTGTGGAGTCTAAATGCCTGCACCGTCTGAAAGTGCAGACATTGATCCCCCTCCCCCCCGTGACGTCCATATTCATTTTTAATTTAAAAATGCTTTCTCTTGTATACGTTGTTACTGCAGGCAAGCGAGGCGATGTTTGTAGTGTGAAACCGACAACTTGGACATGGCAAAACACCCTTTAGCAGGGTTCCTCTTGAAGTCCTTTGCTCCATCTAGTTGCCAGTGTATTTTCTGTATGTTTTGGGGTCCTGGACAGCAGCACCCTGAGCTGCTTCTGCGGCTCTGCGTAGACACTATGCAAAGATGCTGTGTGTTGACTGCATGTGGCGCTGTGCTCCTGTGCTTGCAGCGCCGCCAGTCTGGGCCTCCTGTCTGAGCAGCAGAGGCAGTTCTTCCTGCACCAGCAGCAGCTGCAGCAGCTCCTCTCCTCGCAGCAGCCCACCCCGGTGAGTGGATGAGCTGCCCTCCTGTGCCCACACATGGGACCCCTGTATCCTGAGGCACTAAAGTCCTTCCCTTCCCATCCTGTTCCTCCGCAGGAGCAGCACCAGGCCCTGCTCTACCAGCTGATGCAACAGCAGCAGCAGCAGCAACAACAGCAGCAGCAGCAGCAGCAGCATCAGCAACAGCAGCACGACCTGCAGCAGCTCCAGCAGCTTTCCTCCTCGCAGCTGCCCGTCAACAGCCTGCTGCCCTCGGCACAGGGCGCCATCGCGGCCAACCCCTTCCTAGCCCTGCATGCCGATGCTGGCCAGAAGACGGCTGTGAGCGCTCTCCAGCGTGAGTAGCTACAGTCAGCCTCTGCTGGTGGGGAGAACCCGAACACAAGTGGTCTGCGCTCATTCCTTGCTCACAGCCGTTAGAGCTTCTCGCTGAGCCAGCGCGACCATGATTTAAGTGCACAGGTGAGCGTTGGGCTGAGGTGGCCAGAAAGAGAGCTGACAGGGCAAAGGACATGTCTCCGAGGAGCTGCCGTGTCATCAGCCCACCGTCCAAAGGGGCCAGTGGTCCCAGAACAGAGGTGAGCAGCTTGCGAAGCCGCCACAGCGGGCAAAGGCTCGCCAACAAAGATTGGGCCACGTTGTTGCACTATGATCTTCAGGGAGTCCAGAGACGTGTGGAGAGGACAGCCGAGGGTTTGTAGCTGAACTAGGCTGCGGTTGGGGAGGGTTGTGCGGCCGCCTGCTTTCGGAGTGAACCTGGGGACACCCGCAGCATTCTTGGAGGAATGTCTTACAACCGTGAGGAATGTTCTAGAGCTATAGTCAGAATAAGCCGTGGCTGTCCCAAGTGCCTGCCGCCTGCGCCCTGCCCCGACCTCTCCCTCGTGTTGACACACACACACACAAACATGCGAAGCTCAAGACTGTACAATCAGCTGGACATCCCAATAGAGGCTGAATGCTTGGCTACCTTAGTGATGCTGAAGAACCTGCAGATAAAATACTTAATTTATTTGAACTTCTGGTCAGTTGGGCACACGATGTTACTGTGACTCGAGTTCACGCTGACATCTTTACTACTGCTGTAGAAGCGGCGTTCGTCACGTCTTCACTCGCCCCCTACACGCACACTCCAGACTCCGAAACGTGAACTCGGCAGTGGAGGGTGGTGGCTCCTTGTGGCTGCTGCTGTAAATAGCTTTGTCTTTACGTTGTACAGTGCTGAGAATAACGCAGTTTGGACCATAATGAGCCTTAAGATAGAATTGCACAGTTTTACCTCGTTTGTGTAAATAAGTGTTTGTGAGTCTCCTTGGTGTTGTGAAGAATTCTTGATACAGACTCAAGGTTTTTTTTTTTGTTTTTGTTCCTATTATCTGTGCGAGCAATGACTGGACACAAAGTATTTATTTTTAAATATGCAGGGAAATTTTTAGAAGTCTTGCACCATTTTGTACTTTTTTTTGGCCCCCTTTTCAAGTTTTTTTTGTACAACATTTAATGACTCAAAATTATATATTTCAGAATAACACAAACTGTTATTTATGTTTGATGAAAAAAACCAACATCAGAAAGACCTGTTGATTTATACTGTTTGTAGCAAAAAGTTAAATATTGAAATTGTTTATGTAGTGTAAATCATTTGTTTCAAGTGATAAATTAAACAGAATTAACAGTACTTGTGTGCATACAATTGACATTTTTGTTCATTTCTTGCTTTTCTTTGGCCTCAAGCTGGTGTCCCAGGTTTCACGTCAGTCTGAATATTTTTGTGTGGGATCAAAAGGACTGGTCTCGGAGGCTTGTGACAGTAAAAAATGATGCATTTGTACTTATTGGGGGGGGCGAAACGCTTGTATTGCTTCAGATGTAAAAGTTGTTTATTTTAGCAGCAGTAACCAGCGAGTCCTTACAGTACCGGGAAGCTGAGCATCCATGGGACGTTGAGCAGCTGCTTTGGTAAGTTTCTCTGCTGCCCCTCAGTATTGCTGACGGTGTAAAAGTGAGGTGATTTTCAGTGTAAATATACCGACCCTCTGGTTTGAGACCTCTTGTTTAATGCAGACCATCAAGACGTACTTCCTCCTGTTAGACAAGGCCCGTGTTGCATAGACATTTTATTTGCGTTCCCAAACTAGAAGCAGTCAAACAGGGAGGCAGGTTGGTCTGTGAAATAAATAAAGCTGGCACACCTGGCTCAGCACAGCTGGAGGGACGCGGATGGGAACTAAAGGGCAAAGCAGAAGTGTCTGTTGGCCCGACTCGGCGGCTGCGCGCCCCAGCACGTGTGTGAGAGAGAGAGAGACTAAGGCACGCGAGGGCCAGGTGGAGGCGGGTAGGCCGGTCCTGCAGTCAGCTCTTGGCCTGCTTCCTCTTCTGCACCAGCTCAGCCAGGAGCTTGAAGCGCACCATACACTCCTCCTGCGGGCGACAGGCAAACGTGTTGAGCTGCGTTTCCTTGTTAACCTCCTCGCACCACCCTGGCAGCAGGGTCGAGGAGAGAAATGCATTCCTAACTGTCCTGTAAGCGCGACACTGAAGCAAAGTGCACTGCCCGGCGGGTTAGCGGTACCTTCGTCTTGCCTGGCACCATCCTGGCGATCTTGTCCCAGCGCTCGGTGGTGCCGCGGGGGTACTGCTGCAGCGCCGTCTCCAGGAGCTTCTGCTGGTTCTGAGTCCAAACCTCGTCCCCGCTCGGCTTCCGCTCGTCGCCGCTGTCCTCATCCGCCGCATCGGGATCGAAGTCCCGCTGTCTGCGGCTCTTTGGCTTGTCCTCCGCAGGGCGGATAGTCCTCCTGCGCCGCGTCCTTCCCTCCACGTCATCTCCGCCCGTCTCCTCCAGCCACTCCTCCTCCCGCTGCGTGATGATGCTGTCGGGCACGGCGCTGGACCTTGAACCCTTGCCACACTGAGCGCTGGACTTGAGCTCGGAGAGCTTGATCAGTCCTGCTGAGTGGCGGTAAGGGAACGTAGCGAGCAGTTGAAGCCTTGCAAATTCCACATTAATATCTACATTTTGCCAGTGAAAACTCCTATTTTTTGCAGCAGGTTATTTTCTCGACTGTCTAAAGTGCCAAATATAAGCATTTTGATGCTAGACAGCTGAAACACTGCGTTTATTTCGTGCCACCCGCTCTATAGCCAAGAACTTTTTCTGGCTCTTATCTGTACTTTTTTTTTTCTTTTTCGTTCTAGCACAGTTATATTTAATGATTAAAAAGTTGAGATTTTTGTATTTGTTTCACTTGTACACAATGTGTGTGGCGGACAAATCACTTTGGTTAGAGGAACTTGACTGCACTTGGGTTGGAAGAAGCTGCTCATCAAGTCCTCTACCAGGTACTGTTCTAGAGGCATTGCTGTGTGGCTCTGTGCTCATGCTGCTGCTTGCTGGTGTGGGAGGTTTTGAGTTCAAATCCCAGCTTCTCCCATGAGACTTAAGACTCTAAGGTAGGTGTTTCTTGCTCTTAGTAAAACTGTACTCTTCTCCATATAAAGGTCTTTCCTGCATCACTCACTCAGCTGGGGCTGTGATGGTGCCCCCCTGGGGGAGAGAACCGCTGATCTCCCAATGAAGCGGCGAGCTCCTTAGCTGTTGTGCTACACCACTCCTTAATAAGCAATCACTTGCACTTGATGTTACACTAAAGGGTCAAAACCCTGAGCACATCAGCAAGGCTTTGGGCCGCACTCTTGCTCCTCCAGCGGACCCTACCGCTTCAAGCAGAGTACAAATGGCCAAGTCCCATCTGCATGACCGCTTTGTCGATCGTGATCAGGTACTGCTGTCTCACCCCAACATCATTAATACCACACTTACAAAGTAAAAACACAGGTGAATAAGGTGATTCCTCGAACAGCTGCCTACCTGATGTGCTGGAGACGCAGTCTTTAACCTGCTTGACCTTGGCGGTGACCTGGTAGGAGAAAGGCCACATTCAGCATCACGCCTACTCGTTCATCCATGCTGACAAAAATCAAACACTGAGCATTTCTTGAGCTTGTCTGACCAGCACCAGCGACAGGAAGTGACCTTGCAGGACTGGGGTTGGACAGCAGCACGAGGCCACAAATTCGAATTCTACCACCGCGTTTGCTACAGCCAGACTCGACCTCCTGCCGATTCCCCACGGCTGAAGGTCACGTGCACCTGATCTGCTAGGCCGTGCCACAACCAGCTAGTGGCCATCCCATTTGAGACCATATTCATTAAAAACTACAGATAGTGGCTGAACTATTTAACACCCCAATGAGTAGTTACATTTGTAGCTTAAATACATGTTATCATTTAAATATCAATTATTAGTAATGGGGAAAACAGCCAGGACTGAATGCAGCATCTTGTGCTTCCTTCTGGCCTTAGTAGCCAAACATCATTCAGGTTCTAAATTCTTACCTCTGCTTTCATGGAAGGAAAAACTATTTAAAGGAATGGAATGCATATTTAGCAGTTAGAAATGTTGCCACCCAAAGCATCGGCTCAAATGCCTGGTGATGCGGAATCAACTGTGGCTTCTCGTTGTCGCTCACCGCCTCCCTACCGTGCTGCTCTCCTCCTGCTGAATTGTTGTCAGTGTTTAAACTGGAACCAAGGAGGACCCAAAAAAAAAAAACCCACCACTTTAATCAAATTTAATGGAGGAAGCCTTCATGGCCTTCTAATGTTATTGGCCGCCATCTCTGTTCCCTGTTAGCGAGGCTCCGGAAGGAACCGCGGGGGAACTTCAGTTTCCTCTTTTGATTGCGGGGATAAAGTCCTCCAACAGGAACAGGACATTTATGCCTAATAATGATTATTTCGTGTGTGTGTGTGCGCGCTGTGCTCTCAAGGCTTGGGGTGGTGGCTGTAGGCACCCCTGTCCTTGCTTTCAGCAGCGGGGCAATGGGGTCAGGGGGCAGTCCTGGGGGGTGACCGTTACGGGAGACGTGGAGCAGCAGGTCACTGCGGACGGGCCGTGCCTCGCTCTGTCACAAGCGTCCTTTCCGCATGCTGCCCATCGCCTCAGGCCTCGCCGGATCGAAAACGACGTTACTGTAACTGCACCTTCTTTCGTGTTGGACCTCACGGACGAAGTCCACCAAGCAGTCGTGCGTGCTGCGGGATTTTGCAGGGAACGAAAACGCAACACTGAAGCCCCCTGCACTCTCGCTGCAGACGTCATGTGGAGAAATGGAACTTAATGAAGCTGAGCTGCAATGGGTCATTAATGGGGCCCAAACTGCAACTTAACCGCAACACGTAAGTTATTCCTTCATCGACAGCCAGTACTCTGGGTAACAAATGCAACTTCCGAAAAATTACTAACTGCTCAAAGGGCTGAAACTGTGCTAAAGGGGGATGGGAGGGTGACGTGAAGCAGCCGTCTACGTGGACGGACGCGTTGCCCTTATTCACGCCACCTTCCCGTCTCGCTGAGCTGGACTCTCAGTCAAGTCGGGGTGGATTATCTGCAACCCCCACCCCCCACCGCTCCGAGTTACCCCCCCGGGTCACACCGTCCCACTTCCCCAGTCCTCCCTACTGATTACTTCCAGCTGCCCGGCGACCAGAGAGACCATCCCGCTCACATCTGCGTCTGCTTCGGCTAATTAATTGTTCCCTTTTCCTCTGTCCCTCCTCCAGTGAGGACCTCAAGTCCCCCCCCCCCTTTTAATCAGCTCTGTCACTCATAACCCACCCCCGCCCGTCCATCCGTCTCATTTCTCTTTCACTCTATTCAGGGTCCACCCCCCACCACCCAAACTCACGTCAGTCACCGATCTGCCCAGCTCGTGAGCGATCTTCTCCCATCGACCTGGCGTGCCCCCCGGGAACTTGGCCATGCTGCGCGTCAGCTGACTGAGGTCCTCTTCTGTCCATTCAGGTGCCTGAGGAGAATTAAAAAGGGGGGGGGGGGTAACACAATGCCTTCAGTGAGGCGGCCAGTGCAGGAGAACAAGCTGCTCCGGCCAAAACGTGGAAAAATTCATCAGCACTGTCCGCTAGCGTCAAAAACAAAGAAAAGTAGCTGACCGGTCATAATCGGCCCTGCTTAATTAGATGTTCGACAAGGCCAAAATGTAAGAGGAACAAAAGCGGGGGGTTGAGGTGGTGAAAGAACCCAGGAGACGAAAGTGAGGAACCCAGTCTGCCCCCCCACACGCTGATCAATTTAAAACTGTTTATACTTCCCATACACAAATATGCACAAAACACTGTTAAATTTGCGTATGAAAAATAAACACCAATTAGCAGATACACCAAAAAAGTTTAAATAACTCAAGTTTTGTTGTTACAAATACAAAAATGATAACGTTCGACAGGAAAGACGTCAACAGTAAAATATGAATTAATTCTGTATCAATCAAATGCCATTTACAGCTCCTACGCCTTACGGTGCTTTTATTTACAAATATTTGTATTTCATTGGTAAATTCTGGGGTCCTGCTTGTGATGCGAAGCCGCATCTCAACGTGCAACTAAATATGAAAAACGCATGGAAATGAGCCTCTCGGCAGCCTGTGGCATCTCACTGCCTGCTTGCAGGAGGCGCCCTCCTGTTTCTGGCAGATGAGCAGCTGCCGACATTCCCATGGTGGACACCCGGTCCTGCGAACAATGGTCCGTAGGCCAGGCCACCTCCCAGAACCGGCCCACCTGATCTGATCCACTTAGCAGCTCAACTTAGAAAACCATCTCTTGTGGTTCAGTTGAGCAAAGCGTGGATGGAATCTGCCACATGTAAAATTATCCTTAATTTTCTTGTGCAACTTACAGGGGGGGGGGGGGCAGCAATGTAATATGGGGTAAGGAGCCTAATTACAGCGGTGATGCATTGCAAGCCCCCCCGATCACAATACGCTGCGCTTTCACAGGCATAGCTGCACGTTGCAGTAAAATAATACGGATCCAACAATTTTAACAGGAATGTAGTAAGAAGATTTATTAAAGGAGATCTGCAAGCTCAACATTCACCGGCCTTAGCACGGAGGCTCTGGTGGGAAACTTTGCCGGGGTCAGTCTCTGAGGCATGGAGACCCCGATCTTCAAAAGGGAATGAAAAAGAGCTTCATTTATCAGAGAGGGCTGATCTCCCCCACCCCACCTTCTCCACACACACCCTTCTATTGTTTCTAACCCTCGGCCACCTCTCCCTCGCCCTTCGCTCTGTAACGTGAGACGCTAACCGCTGCTGACCAAGCCAGAGAGCACAGAGAGCACGAGGCTGGGATGTGGCGCAGACCCCGGTCATGGGCCTGCAAACAAAGACTGGTACCCAGGCACACCGGCATTCCTATCTCGCCCTCACTTATCTGCCCCCCCCTCCCTTGATTGCACTAGATTAGAGGAGATGGGGGGGGGGGGGGTTTCTGCCCGGTTTCTACCCCACATCCTAAGCTGGACCCCCACAGGTTCCTCTTCTGCCGGATAATGGACCCACTGTGACCCAGTGAGGTACAAACACATCCTTCTTCATTAGCAGGCCATCTTATCTTTAGCTAACCCCCAACCTACCCCTCACTCGCTGGCGCGCTCTCTCTCTCTCTCCCCCTCTCGCTCACATACACAAAAAACAATGTTTAACTGAATATCAAATCTGCATTTAGGCTTAAAACGCAGCTCAAAAGATGACTATGGAGAACACAGCCAAAGGGCACAGTGAGGTCTTGGCAACAAGTGAGGGCTACAAATATTTTAAGTATTTTAAATTGACATTGCAGAACTGTTAACATATCCGTACATTTAATGACATAATTTGCTGCAATTATTTAAAAGAAACATGCCTTGGAGTTCAAGAAGTAAATCCCCACCTGAAACAAGTTGAGGAGAAATTCATGCAAAGCGCTGACTTTTTAAAGCAATTAAATATCGATGTTACGGACAAGACACTTTATTTCACCCAATAATCCGCGACCGCTGGAGGGATTCTGGGCGCATTTCACAATTCCGCAATCCCACCCTTTCCCCTGTCCTTCCCCTACGGACGCCCCTAATCTCTTCCACAACTTGAGGCGTGTTTGTTTCATTAACGCTGCCATCTCCGAGAACGTTGTCATCTTGTAAATCAATAGTCCGGTGCCACCAATTTGTGCAAGACTGAATGTTAAATAACTGGATCAATAAATTAAATAAAGAAAGCGTAATGATTTCCAATTAGGAACACTACGATTCTAAAAGGCGAAGGGAGGAAAATACATTCCCTTGGAACAAAAGGCTCGGGAGAGAGAGGTGGAGGGGTGCTGGAGAACAAGCGGCGGGGGCTAGCAGAGTGTCGAGAGGGGGTGGTTTTGTTCTTGTTTTTTTGTAGGTGGTGTGTGTGTGTGTGGGGGGGGGGGTATTCCTGTCAACTGAAAGCAGCATGTAAGTCATTTGAAAAGATCACTGTGTTGGGTAATTCTGCAGGCCCGTCCATCCCAGTTTGGATTAGCCCAGAGCTGCGCGGACAGAGGGAGCCCTATGAGGTGAGCGACCTCCACACAAGGAAGGGGAAGGGGGCAGGGGAAGGAGAGGCCGGGGGCGCAGGCAGTCTCCACAGTTACGCAAAGCCCCCGTGTGACACTAATCCGCCCTGTCATTCTCTATCTGTGCATTAACCACACTGACATCCGCCTGCCGCTCTGGTGGCTTACAGCAGAGGGGCCCTTCCCCTCGCTCCGCGGCTCCTTCCTGCACTGATCAATAGCGCTCTTCTTTTGCACGCTCCCCTTTCTTTTCTCCCCTCTTGGACAGCCAGGCCTGAAAAAGCACCCCCACCCCAAACACACACACACACACACACACACACACACACACACACACACACACAGAATGGCCTGCCACCACCACTCTAAGGCCCATCATTCCAAAATGGAGGGGCTAGTAGGGAGTGCAGCCCTACCTGCCATTTGTGAGCGAGCGTAGATGTGTAAAGCGAACCCTGATGCGGTTCCGTTTTCTCTGCCGGACACACACTCAGCTACACGTGGGGTGGGGGAGAGACGAAACAAAAAAGCCCAGAATACACACACAGCGTCTGCTCTGGCCCCGCACCCCTGTTTACACCAACTGTTCGGTTTCACTTCAACTTAACAGGGGTAACATTTAAGCAGTCCTTTCAACCATATTTGTTTTAAACAAAAAATACAATTTATAAAGGCATGCACAGACAAATTGAATAGGTTGTCAGCACTGTGTGCGAGTGTGTGATAAAAAGAAAAAATGTATTAAAAAAAAAAAAAAAAAAAAAAAAAAAAACGACGTGACAAAATGAACATCGGCAAGTCAACCCTGACTATGAATGTTTGTAAAGCAATGCTCTACACACCTTTAAAAACGTTGTATGCGCTTCCAAAAATCATAAAATCTTTCTAAACATTAGTAGGAAAAATACAAAACAGGTCACTTGGTGATGGGGTTCAGTTTACAGCCGAATTGGTGTCGTAAGGCGGCGGATTTTTAGCCATTTTGTTTAGAACACACGCAACAAGTTACAAAAAAAAACAATACTTGGCAAGCGATTTGAATGCAGGGAAGCTTTTAACTTATGCGAAGAGTAAAAGGAAATAAAATCATTTGTGAGGCGATGCAGTGAATGAAGAGCAGCCCTATTGCCGAGGTGTAGCGGCCTGTGGGAAACGGTGGCTTCACCTCCACAAGATGGAGGAGCGAGGCAAACACAGAAATAGAGCCATGGTGCTGTTTACTCACCGCTTTTTCAAACAAATGACGACCTAATATGAGAAGAGGAGAGAAGGGCGGGCGAACACAACAACAAACTCCTCACCACAAGCCGAAGCGAACGCCATAGACAGGGTTCCTTCCACTCATCGGCCTAAACCGGTTCACACTTTCGACACACGTTTCAGTTCATATATATTATGAAAAAATATCAATATATAATGTAAGACTTATTGCTATAAAAATGCTCTTTAAATTATTAACTGAGTTAATACTTGGTGTGTGCTATTTACGTCGAAATCCGAGGCTGGAATCTGCTAAGTTGAGTTGTCCTCAGAGCTACGGACATTGCTGTGATTGGTTGAAATGGACACGCGGACAGCGGAAGTAGTAAGTTGAAGGGGACAAAATGGTGTGACAGTTAAAACTGCCCGTGTGTTCATCATCGAAATCCGTCCGTGCGCGCTCGTTTGGCCCTAGAATTAACGTCTGCATTTAAGAAAAAAGAAAAAAAAAAAAAACATTATTCAATTAATATGCATCATTAAATAAACGTCACATTTACGTCTGGTGTAAAATTAGTTTTTAAAAACAACATTTCATGCTGGAAGCGCAAAATTTACCAACTATGCTTTGGAAAAATGGTTTATATTTTCAAACTTGCCTTTAAAATTATCCTTAAGTATAATCGCTTTTAAAACAGGCTTTTTTTTTTTTTTTTTAAGTCCTTGTGTTTTTTTAAATCTCATCTCAGCAGTATTTGTTATTACTTAAAAAGCAGGTGTTAATGACACACAATTTATGCACACGAACATCGATGTATTTAAGAGACGTCTTTATTTCATTGCATCCAAAAAGGCATCTTGGCGCAATTAAATCTTTCACCTTGAAATTCCCGCAGTTTTATACAAACACAAATTCACTGCGTTAACTAAATACACGTACGTACCTATTCAAGTAAAAATACACAATTTACACGCAATGTCCGTTTTCACATAAGCAAACTATTTTAATCGAATTGGCCATACTTCCTGTATGTTTTTTTCCCCCATATGAAAAGGATGAAGTATGAATGTTTCATGAATTCAGAGATTACCTTTTATGCCCAAGATTTATTACGGTGTCTGAAGACATAGATGTGATACAATGTCAAAGAAAGGGAAAATTTATCACACAGGAACATGTTAAAAAAATAGGGAAAATGTTGGTTCATTATTGGGGAAGTCACTGATAATTAATAAAACACTAATCTAATATTCCAAATTAATCCATTTCTACCATGTCAAAGGAGAGGATGGGAATTATCCATTATTCCTGAATGACCCAAAGCCATTAATTTTGCTGAGGTAATATATGCAAGAAGCATGCAGTCACCGGCTCTTTGTGTTTATTACGAAAATAGGCTGGGAGACACTTCCTGACGCGGCCGTGAGACAAAACGGCAAAAACTTGCCATTCCAACTCGGTAATAAGCATTTCATCAACAGGTCTGCAAGCCCATCTCAGGGGCAAAGGGCCAATCGGGAACCATTATGAATTATTCACCCTGGGCTTCAAATAAGACACAGCTGTCCTTCTGTGGTCAAAGCCATGTGGTCAGACTGCTCCTCAACTGAAACCCCCTACGGGTCACCCTGAGCGTGGGCCGCGTGGCTTTGGAAGATGAGCTGCCTTGAAATTAAAGTCACAAAGACAGCGGCGCAGATAAAATCATCTTGCCAGGATGTGGTTGGTGTGTACATGCATTATGTGAGTGAAGCTTAACTTGAAAAAGACACTTAGGAAAACATTCAAGAATATTATTCAGCGAGGCCACTTCTTGGACAAGGCATCATGGGAAAGGAATTAAGTAGGGAGTTAATTGCTTTAGTGGGTGAAAGATGAAGCTGGAAAGGCAGAAAGGTGAGCCTGGACTACTGGGAGTGGAGGGGGGGGTTAACCCAGCGGATAAAGAAGGCGGAGAGATGGTCAAGAAGGAAAGCCAAAGGCCCTTTGTGTCGACAAATATGCATTTTCCCCGTAAAGAAATAAGTTGCCTTCACACTGTTGGTCTGCTGTTATCACATAACAACTGCAGGAAGAGAAAAAATACAACACTATCCCTGAAGAGCAGATGGGGAAGAGTGACACCAGTAAAGATAAAACCAGTTTTTACACTCACTCACACACACACACGCACAATTGTTGAAAACACCAGTGACTCTAAACTGTCGGGTGAACTTCGCTCGCAGCTCATCAGACACAAAAGACGGACGCAACCTTTTTCTTTTCCCATGATCCTGTGCAAAGATGCCAGGTGTGTCTTTTTTGTCAACATAATCTGTGCCCCCTCGAGACCACACTCGCACTCCCGTGCCCGACTGAATCAACGGCGAAGCTCATCTGACAGCCAAGGGGAGGGAAAGTATAAAACGCGGCCTGAACTTCACAACCCACAACTACAGAATGAAAGAAAAATAAAATAAAAATCGGGGGGGAAAAAATAAAAATACTGGCTAGACAACACGCGCCTCTGAGCCAAACCGTCTGGGACGTGTTCATCTCCCCCTTTTCCCGTTCACATCACAGGTGGCGAAAAAGATGAATTACGGACAAAAATCAATAGATCGGCTTTCTCAGTGGTTTGTGGCGCTGGGCATCGCGAGAACAATGCAAGCGTTTTCCTTCGAGCCACTTCCATACATTTTTGTATAGAGCGGCAGACAAGCTGTTCCTCCCTCTGCCTCATTTTTTTTTCTCTCTTCTCTCACACACACTCACGCACAAGTGGTACGGGCTATTAAGGAAAAGTAGATGAAAAACAGGAGGATGAGGGTAATGCAAAGAAAGGAAAAAGTATTCGATGAGGCACGTGAAGTAGTGGGCCGAATCCCACCATCCAGCAGCGGGTGTTGGGGGTGGGGGTGAACGGGAGGGAGAAGGAGGGAGGGAGGGCCAAGCTCGTGTTTCGCAGATATGCAGCGGCAAGGAGAAGGTGCAGATGAACAGGTGCTGGAGAAAAAGAGGCACCCCTGGGGTTGGGTGACGCCATATTAAAGTAGGGTTCACAGGTGCACCCCTCCAACAAACCTAGCTCTCCCTCTCTCACACACACACACACACACACACACACACACACACACGGATGCTTCCTTCCCTGGGGACCCTTGACGTCTGACCCGCCCAGGGCTGAGGCGAGTGCTGGCCGAGCAGCACGGCACCCACAATTAGAGGCAGCCGCTCTACATTGTTAGCGCCTCGCTGACAGACAGCACACATAATGAGGCCCGTTCACGCAGGCAGAGGGGGAAATCCGCCTTTCAGGGGACAGACAATGAGAGAAAGGAAAATATGGGGTTTTCAGCTTGGGGGGGGTGGGGGTGGTAAAGGGGGACACAGGCCATGGTTGCATAACTTATGATGGAAAATGTCCTCCCTGCATTACACACTTCCTGAATGACAGCCTCCATCAGGCTCTGCTGCTCACCAGCGACTGGGTCAGGGTTACACTGGGATGGAACCCAGCGCTCATTTGATGGCTTTGACTGGATGCAAAATCCCACCCAGCCTCAACAAGCACTGAAGCATGACTTGATTTGACTAGAGCTGAAAAACTGCCAGAGAGCAAACAAATTATTTTTACAAGGCAAATACACTTGGTGCAGCACGCCATCATGGTACACCCCGCCATCCACGTACAGCAACCGTTGGGTGTCACAACCCTGCAGTGAAGTCGAGCCTCTCGGTTGATGAAGCAACTTTGCCGTCTGTCACCCCAACAGCAGCAAAGTCTGGATGCATTCAGGAAGCTTGAAGAGCACCAGCTGAAGCGAAGCCACATGGACAAACACCCAGTAGTGAACTCGCCACAAATATGTTGCGGTTTCGGAGCACGCGCTCATGACAGCTACGGCAAAGTTTGAAATTCTAAGATTCTCAGACACCCACATCAGTGGGATCTCCATAGCAAAGACTCAGCCAGAGAAGAGCAGGAGCACAAGCCGCCAGGAACACCCCAGGAGGTCAACTGTGGGCAGCATCAAAGGACCAGGTCCATGCCTGCGTATATTACATGTATTCATCTGCCAAATTTGGCAGACAGATTGCCAACACCACAGTAAAGGACCAGGCCTGATGCTGCAGCTTTGTAGCAGATGCGTGTAAGTGACTGCGTCGGGTTGGGAAAAGCTCACGATGGGAAAAGGCTTGCTGTGTATAAGAGCGTCGCACGGGGAGAAGGGTCTCTCCACACCACCAAGTGACAGCTGGCCTACAACAATGTGGGCCTATTGACCTGCTCCGTCAGTGGTACAGATGCAAAGAAGAACCCATCGGGATTCCTGCTCCCATTTCCTTGCTGCGGAAGCTGAACGCCAGCTTCCACACAGGGTCAGCGCCGCCATTCATGCGGCAGAGTCGCTAAAACACGCCTGCTTTCTGCAAAGTGTCAAATGCCAACGTGTCCATAAAAGGTACTCAAGTCACATAAAACGGAAGACGATAACATGCATGCGCGATCTCGTATTCGTTCACCTTCAAGCAATTCATAATATTCTCACAATCTTTACAGGCTTGTAAATGCAAACCGTCATGTTTTACCGCCAGACTGCTGACCACAATGCCGTGTCTGTCGACTGAAATTTTAAACCTTTAGCAGGCTTTTACATTCAGATACTTTATTTATGAATTACATTAAAGGCCTTACCGTCATCATTTTGCCCATTAACAGTTTTACGATGAACACGACAGCCTCAGTCATGCTGTCTAATTACTATACAGTGGGCTAAGTGTTATAACCTGTAAGGAGGAGACTTGAACCAATTTCTCTCCCTCCTCATCATATTTCACGCTTCATTTATTCCCTTCTTACTAGACTCCTGTGTGTTTCTAACAACCCATATGATTTCCCTCATTTTTTCAACGCAAATTGTTTTAAAACAGATACTTGAGCCGTTCGAACGCAATTCAAACGCATCGCATTATTGTGCATTGGGGGGGGGGGGGTATATATTAGAATGCCATGGTTTGCAAATTAAACCTCCATACACATCTTCAGTGTCTATTATATTTTGTCTGATTGAATTGTGATGTTTGGAAAATCTGGCCCAGTGCAACATTCTTTCATTTGAGTTGGAAGTAAACAACACGTTTAAGCGCCTTTATCTCCTACACTGTAAAACTTCCAATGTTCTGGTTTTTGAGTGCAGTCCAGTCTGTTTAACCAACTTCAGTTTTTATGGATTTCACATTTTATCCACCAATGCAAAAACATACCAGAATAGAAAAATACCTTGACGTATAATATAAAGGGAAATATAGCTTTTTTTGAGAAAATACCATAAATTCATGAAACTTTAAACAATTTCGATACGTTTTCTCAAAAAAAAAGAAAAAAAAAGCAGTTCACCCATCTCCACTGTTTGTGTGAGCAAGACAGCATAGTCCCTCTGTAGCAATGTTCTGATCCAGTGGTATCAGTGCGTTATTACTGTGATACACAGTGCAGCACTACATACCACCGTATTAAAAAAAAATACGCTTAAAATACACTTTTGATTTTCCGGATTTTGCCATATCGAGACACTTCAACCCTGAATGTAGTCTGGAGGGGGGGGTGGGGACTAGGTTGGATTTTTTCCTGTCAATCCTTGTTTTTGTGCATTTATCTTATCTGATAAAATCTTAAGGGCACTTTTCTTGCAGAATGAATATTAAAACTGTCCTTGGCTCTTATCTAGGGAAGCCTCCATTTACTATCAATTAATCCTCTTATTCTGCTGGCCTAAGACATCTCAAGAGAAGAGGGGGAGGGTGGAGGTCACACCTCTTAATTGCATATAATGCTGGAGGTGCCAGTTTCCCTGGGGGTACGGAGGGAGCGGAGGGGAAAAAGGGGAGGGGGGGGGAAAAAAAGGGAGGAAAAAAAAAAAAAAAAAAACACACCACACACACGTACGTACAGAAAGCCTTACTGCAAGCACAGCGTATTAAACATCTGCCACTTTAGGTGCATAAGGTGTTTATTTAAAAATAAATAAATTTAAAAAAGAACTATCATCACTGCACACTTTTTCTCAGTCACTGCACAGGCCATGGCTGAAAGCTTACACACACACACACACCTCCTGGGAATCCCCCCACTTGGCAACACCCCAAGTGGAGCCAGGGTTGCAAAGGGGCAACAGGCAGGCGCAGGCAACATGCCGCACAGCAAGAACAACACACAAAACCGCACACCGGCTTCTCCATTCAAATAGCCGCTGCACAGACTCGCAGTCTTAGTTAAAGCCCCTTATCGAGATTTGGACAGGGGTGGTGGGGTCAAAACTCTTCAATACCTCCACTTACCCTTCAATCAGGCAATTAAACAATGAATCAAGTCGCAAGACAGGCGGAAATGCCAGGGGTTCAACGCAGTGGGCCGAGAGGCCAGGATGGGGGTGGCTTGGTCCTGGGACTCAAGAGTAATTATTAACTTTTAAAAAAAGAAAAGGAAAAAAAAAAGAAAAAAAATGGGGTGAGACAAAGGTAAGGGGCCATTTTATTAATCTGCCCATCTAATAAACCATTTTCAAATGCCCTTCACTCATTTTAAACACAGAGAATTGCACATAATGGCAGCTGCTTTTGTCTATATAAAGAAAGCTGCATCTCTGAAGGAAAACAGAACTCTTCTGCTGGATCGTGACGTTGCTCTGTGAACCTACTGTGCACTGAGGATTATTTTAACCAAAATTCTGGAGCATTCAAAAATGGACAGGGGGAGAGGAAAAAAAAAAAAAAAAAAAAACCCCATATACATTGAGTTACGCGTACGTGCACTTTAGCTACTTACATAAACACTTTTCCGTGCATTTACAGTGTTTACTTTCGGTCCTCTGCCTACGTCCGCGCTGAGCTAATGCACTTTATGCTTTCAGCTGGGATCTGGTTCAACAGATTACGAAAAGCTGACAGTCCCCAGCGACCGCTTCCAGCTCAATGATTACCTCATTAATGCCCCCGCAGCTAACACAGCGCACGGCGGCCGGCCAGCGACAGCTAATAGCATCCTCTGCCAGCTTTTGACCCCTCCCACTCAAGCCACGCCCAAGCGGTGCCACGAGGAGCGCCCACGTTCCACGGACCAGCATTACGGGCTCCCGGGTGGCTGCTGTCCCGGGAGGCAAACCCTGACAATTTGGCCTGCGATGTGGCCCTTGGAGAAAGCTCTCCCGCCACTTAATGCGACCAACCACAGGTCTTTACGGGCTTCATCAAGTGCTGGTTATTGGTAAAAACATAAAAAGCTTCCTTAAACGACGCACCGCGGATGACTCACTGGGCTATCGGACTCCCGTCGATACCGGGGAATAAAGCAAAACAAATCTAAAGAATGCCACAAAAACAAAAGCAGAAACAAAACAGAGGCACACAAGTAAACACCGTGACTCAGGCAGAGAGGATGACACACGTGTAACATACCTTCTTCTTCTGACCCTTCCTCTCCTCCAACCAGTCATCCATCTGGTCCTCTATCTCCTCAATTGAGGCACCCTGGTCATAAGATGGCATGAAGGCACCATCTGTTGTCGAGGGCTCGTACACAGGAAACGTTGGTTTGGGTTTCCTCACCTTGGGTCGCTTCTCCTCTGCAGCAGTGACATGGAATTACGGTCAGTGTGACGGTCCAAACAGCGAGTTAACCTCTGAGACAGCGTGAAGCCAAAAGAGTACCCCCTTCCATTAGTGCGACAGACATTAATGAGAATGACACCATTTCCCTCAGTAACGCCAAGGGTGGGACTTCACCTACGATGCACTAAAAATAGTTAAGGCTCTAACTTTACTCCCTTTAGAATATCTGTAAATTACCTGCTCACACTGTGGGCCCAGACTGGTGGTGGGTGCTGGGGGGGGGGGGGGCTGGCACACAAACAGGGCAGAATTAGCAATCAGGTTGGCACCACTGATCTACATAGACTGTCCTCTCTATACAGCAGCCCCTGCCAAGCTATCATTAGCTATTAGAGATTCAGGCTGCATCGACTTGAAATGATAAATTGCTGCCGACGAGACAAATCGACATCCTTCCACATTGCAGCAAGGCCCAGCGCAGCGGTGGGCCACCGTTACGTGGCTTTCTTCGGGAGGAATCTATTTGCCGAACCTGCTCTTCGGCAGGTGGTCCTGCGCGAGAGCCCACCCTACCCCCTGAGTGCGGCCATGCACAAGTTTGGTGAAAATGCCAAGCGTGGATGTGAGTCTCCAACGCTTGTGGGTTCAGTTAGATGGACTGCGATTAATATCAGACTCCATTATTGCAATATGTAGCAAAGGGAATGTTCTGGTACGTAATGCCGGTATGATCTGCCCAGGGAGGAAGGCGACCACTCACTCTGAAGGGCCTCTTGTTCCGCCAAGGCCTCGGCCTCCTGCTTCTCTTTAATCTTCATCTCTTTGTAGTCCTCATAGTACTGCTTCACATCCTGCACAAGTCACATTTTTACATTTCACACGTCCTGCTGCAGGTGAGAACAAAGACAACTACTGATGACCTTTTAAGTCTCTTACAAGATCCGAGGTAATTAATTTAAAGGGGAGGAAATAATGACAGGTAGCTTAAAGCATAAGGTTTACAAAAAGGTTATGAAGACTCATATTGGAGGATTACCTGGATGACATGTGGGAGGGACTTAACAGACAGGTACAGCCAGATGCTCATCTTGAGTGGCAGTATGTCCTGCCAGTGTGGTTTGTCAGATGATCTACAATGTGGCAAAAAAATAAGAGCCATAATTTTATGTCAGTTTCAGTAATAGCCTGAAGTATACATGGTCACAGGTAGCTGCTCAGATGGACCCTGCTGTGAACATTTATGCAGCAGACTAGCAGAAATTTTTGGGCAAAATTCAGCAAAACAATAAGCAGACCTCCGTGATTTAAAACGGATTAACACTACAATCACAGGAAATTTATACACAATAATATTTCAATTGGTGCTCCCTCCTATAATGCTGTTTTGTAATTGTGTTCTTTTGTTTTAGTGCTTTGAGTAATTTGCCATAATGATTTACCACATTTAAAAATTTGTTTTTGTTAAAATACAGTTTTTTGTATTTATTCACTTTTATAATAGGTATAATTAATCTATTTTGCATTGTGTTATGCATGTGCAGTTTTCAACCCCCGTTTACACAATATACCGTATTAATGACCTCACAGCGGAGTTTCTTTAAGCTCCATTTCTCAACACCACATCTAGAGTGATAATCCAGGTGTTGCTGTACACTTAATTTCATAAAACCCATGGAGGGGCAATAAAAAGAGGAAAAAAAAAAAAAAAAAGTACGGTTTGTGCAAGCGTCAGCTCCCCGGTCACCTCTGCATGTTCTCCTGACCCAAAGGCTTCAGGTCCTCAGCAGTCTTCCCGCTGCTCTTTTTTCTCTTCTCCCTCCTCTTCCGGCTCAGCAGTTCATCCTTTCCAAAACAGGACGAGGGCCTGTGGGTTCTCTCTAGCTGAAGGGCTATCGCATTGCAACGTTCCCCACCGGAGGAGACGTACGAGAAGAGCAGCCCCCGAACACCATATCCAAATGCAGGCAGTCAGAAGCTCCCAATGGAGTGAAACCGATTGTCATGGGCAGCGCAGACGGTTACGGTGGCGTGGAGCCACGAAAGCTGAGACGGGGACGGAACCTGAGGTCATGCGGCTCCATGCTGCGCTAACCACCCACTTCCCTTGCTAAAGTCCTCCTTGGGGGGGGGGGGGGGGGTGTTATCCTCTGCAACTGCCCCAGCATCCTTACTATTGATACCTCTTCCTTTAAATTAGTTGGTTAAGGACCAATTTTAATTAATGATTCAGCAAAATCGTACAGCATTTTTTCATTAATACACAAATTATTTGGTGCCAATTATACGAAAAAAAGCATTTCAAACAGCAACAGCTGCCTTACGAACCGCAGATAAATGATAAATGCCTAAATATGAATGCTTCTGACATTTTGCAATTGAACAAAAATGGAAGCAGCAGTAAGGCATTAACACAAACATTTCCTTCATGGCAGGGGTTAAAAATCTGAATTCTTATGAGTGGCTCATCGGAACCTTAAAGAACAGGGGGAAGGGTGGCTGAGGCTGGACCGCCATGCCAGCTTTCAACCCCTCCACTTACCAGTTGCTTTTCCAGATAGATGGACCAGATGACTGCATAGTGGCCCACTGTCAAGATGAGGAAGAGCAGGAAGCCAAGTTCTGCATTGCTCATCTTCCTCACTCGTCGGTAGTAGTAAACCGGCTGCCTCCAGTCAGGCAGCCCATTCACCAGGATGTCATCGTATCTGTTTTAAAAAAAAAAAAAGTCAATGTCAACATTTCCGGAACATCTTCATTGGATCTGCCCTGCTTCAGGGTTCAGTGCCTTAAATTTGATCTACACGGAATCCATTCGTGCTTCCTTGATGGGCTGGAAAAACAGTGGCTTGAAAATAACAACCGAGCCGTTAAACAGCAGGGCTAGAACATCCTGGTCCTACTCGGGTTTAAAGGTTCCTGTAGTTTGTGCTGACTGGAGCCCAAAGGAAGCAGCTGCACTCTGGGTGGCATCTTGGAAAGACACGACCTTAAACAAGACTGATCCGAGAGCAGGGTGGCGTCATCTCGAGCGCAGGTCGCATTTCTCAGAAAAGCGCATGTTGAACGCAAGCATTTAGTTCTGGAGGCCAAATCACTTACCATTCTTTTGAAGCGGGTTCAAATTGCTTTTAAAGAAATAAATAAATAAATAAATAAATAAATAAACTGTGCATCAACAGGACCTGGCCGCTCAATAACTTCAAACAGAGTCCTAATCACCCCGGTTAACCCCCAGCCAGGAGTGCTGCCTTCCCCTGGACACGTTTCACAGGGTGGCAATTAAGAGAAAAATGCAAACTTTTTTCCAGGTTGCTATTAGAACATGCAGCTTGGGTCAAACATTGATTTCTTCCCCCTCCCCTCCCTTCTCCTCCTCTAAAACCCTATTTAGAGCTCTATGCCATTCCAGCCTGTAGCATCTTGTGCATTAGGGCCTCCGAACCACGCAATGTATTTAGAGGTTCACAGTATGGCGGCCCGACCGAACAAATCCCTCCTTCCAAGGAGCAAATCAATGACTCATCGATTTTCCTATCAATGAAAATTATCATGGATCACGCGGACCCCCCTCCCCGTGCCACCAACCCTCTCCCGCTTCCGCACTACGTGCGCCGTTGGTCGCTGGGAAACGGAGCAATTTTGCTGGCCCTCAACCTCGGACCGAGATGCAGGGAAGCAGATGGAGCGACAGACAAAAAGATAAATAGAGTGTGGCGCCGATGGACCCACGGAGAAAGAGAGGGGCCAGAATTAGCACCCAGACAGAGGCGAGAGAGGATCGATGAATCCACGTGAAAAGATGAATAGATAGTCATTAATGCTGAGTTTTAGATGAGGCCCAAGTTTCCATACAAACGGGATCCTTTCAGCATGGTGGTCCTATTGAGCCCCGTGCCTGCTCTGTGAAAGCAGTTGCACGGTGGCGACGCTCCTGAACCACGGCCCGGAGAGCTCTGCAGGATGGCCTGAGCGCCAGGCGGACCGAGCAAACCGTGGCATCAGACGCCAAGCTGTACGTTTACTCAGTTGCTAAGCAGATTGCTTAACACATGCTTTTAGCAAAAAGGGACTTTATTTGCAGAGAAACTCACAGCAGAATATCAGGTCTAAATAATTTGACTTTTATCAAGCTGCTTCCTGGGCGGACACCCCCTTTGTACCATAGGCTATAGACTTGAAATACAACGTAACAACGGAAGGAAATATATTATTGTTATGCACAAGAACATTATGATGCAAGTTTTAGCAACCAGTTTTTTAATTGCCATTTCTGCAGCCAGTCAACCACATAAATGGACATAAGAAAATATTTTGCTCAAATTTAAAACAGCCTAACGTACACAACACCTGAACCTATTGATTTATGAACTTATTACATCAGCCTTTGTAATACTGAATGTGAAGGTATTTCCCTTTATTAAAAACCGATTTTGTTTGTGCTTTATTATTTTGCATTACACATCTTCGTGCAATAGTGCAACATAGGTGAGACACTTAAAAAGCAAAAAATAAAAACGGCAAAAGACACTTATGGATAAATGCTCCGATAATGTGTAATATACAGCGACTCAAATTTTTGGAAACACTGTACTTATAATACAGCAATACCTGTATTAGCACCTTAGATGTGTTGTTGAGAAACAGACAATGAAATAGAACTATAAAAGGTTATTAATGCATGTATAAATGGAGCTTGGAGACTGCAACATAATACAAAATTGGTTAATTATACATTTAATAGCAAAATAACACAGAAAACAGGACTTTATGGATAAAATACAAAAGTTTCTACTTTTTTAAAATATGGTAAATGATAAATTACTCAAGAGACTAAATTAAATGAGCTATTGCAAAACAACACAATAGGAGGCAGCAACAATGAAGGTTTTACTGTATAATAATTTTGAGTCTCCTGAGGTGGCCATACATTTCTACAAAATGGCCACTTGTGGCTCTTGAGGCCTTTGTTCAGTGGGTTGCCCACTGCTGTTATACTGGTTCATATTATGGTGATTTAGCACGTTTTTGGACAGGTCTCGTGTGAGGACGGTAACAGTAGCGGCCACACCTGCACTGCACACTGCGGATATGGGTGGACAGGGCGTCATTCTCTCCCAGCTCGCACTTGTGTGCTATGAAGTCATTTGTGCTGTCAACACCTCGCAAAGGATGGCTCCACACAGGCAGAGGAGAATCTGACACGTGGGGCAAGCGGGGGCTCGCTGGGGGAGCCCAGCAATGAACATAAATTATACAGGCTGAGTATGCGGGGTGGGCGGGAGGGGGCACTGTAACCAGCTAAACCCCTACTGTCTGCTCATTCCCCAAACATCGCCCCTTAAGCACAGCTTCACTTCTTGCTTGATAACAGACTGGGGGGGGGGGGGGGGTCCCCTTGACACGGTTCGAATGCATTGCCACCAACATCTCACTGCGCTTTATGTGCTTGGTTACTTTAACCATGCCGTCCAACACATTCCTCTCCTGCACTAGCGCTGGGTCATTTTGGAAACATGGACCACAGTCACGTTAATGCTAAAAACTAACCAGGGAAAAGCCTGGTGACCAGAAGCCAACAACGTAACAGAACAATCATTCAATCACAGCAGTGGTTGTGTGAAAAACCACATGTGCTCGCGCACTGATGTACTGATGTACAGTGTGCAAGACATTAACTTCAGACAATTAGTCACCCAGCCAAACCCACCTCTGGCGTCGCTCCTCATCTTTCAGCACTTCGTAAATTGCCACAAGCTGGGAGAAAAGAAATGTAGAGAAAAAGAATTTCATACACAAATCGGCCATTCATTTTGTATTTTACCTCTGATCACTAAAATCCAGCAGCATCTTCTCACACATACACACCCCTACCTAACAGGGCAACCCCAGACTACAAAAGGCTTTCTACCATTACTTTACCATTTACTTCTACCGTTTCAATGACAAATGTAGCACAAAAATTAACACTGTCAATTATTCACCATTAATTCCATTTCAAGCAGTTCACTGTGATTTCTAATCTATATGCATATTTTTCCTTTTACTTCAAGACAAATATTATTAATATTTTTTAACATTTTGATAAGTATCTCCCAAGATGATCAGCTAACACCTTAGTAGCTTAATATCTTCTAGTTAACATTTTATTTTCATTTTTTAATTCATTTATGACACACGTGTCGTTTTCATTTATCAACCGTCGGGCTGTTCTTGACCTTCATGAGCAGAAATCAAAATGCGATCTGCTCAAAAAATGCTCTAAATTTCTGCTTTTAAATTACAGTGTCAGTAGTATTTAATTACAGCGTCTTAATCCGTAGTTCTTGCGGCCTCGCGTTTAGCATTTCCTGTTTTAATTAAAATTGCATAATTAACTCATGTAGCCAGAACCACATCATTTATACATCATCTTGCTTGTTTTGGTAATTCCCACACTTCTCTTTGTCACCTTTGGGAGCAAAAACTGACCTGAGAGGTAATTATATCCATATCTGAATTAAAACGGGACATAACAGGATACACTCAACTGTTAGAAAAAGATTTTTTTTTTTTTTTTAATTTATTTATTTTTTTTTTTTTTTTTTGGTGAATTAAATTCATAGAAGAGGTGGTGGTGGCGGTGGGGGGGAGGGGGTCTTGGTGATTTTGCTAACTGAGAAGCAGAACAGGGGACACTTACTTGTCTGAACTGGGTTTCGGCGTTTTCGTCTTTGTTCTTGTCGGGGTGCAGGGTCAGGGACAGCCGGCGATAGGCCTTTCGGATGTCCGCCGCCGAGGCGTCCTACAAAGGCATGGGAGGGTGAGACAAAGCGAGGCCTGTCAGTCTGTCCCTGGCCTCCAGCCCCTGACCCCCCCGCCTGGGGAACAGGTGAGGCTTGTTAAGCTCAACTGTCATACGCTGATATGGCAAAGTAAACACCACCACCACACACACACAAAAAAAAGGGAAAAAAAAAAAAAGAAGGGGGGGGGGGCAACCAATTTGGTTCCCTAGAAAACAAATGATTCAGCACAAAAATAAGTACAACAGCTACACCTAGACACACATTAGATATATACTAAATATTAAAATACATTTATTATGCCTGGTAAATACCTGCTAAAGCCTATATGTAATTCATGCATTCTGGCAACTTCCATAAAAAAGGGGGTTTACCGACAATAAGTCCATTAATATTTGTCCAAGTACAAGCTGAGTGTTGAAAAAATCCCGACACCATTCTTTTTTTTAATTTAAAAAAAAAAAGAAAAAGAAAACAAAAACACACACACAATGCCTTTATGTGATGAACCACCTGAGATGATGTCAGCGTTCACCTGCCGAAGGTCCCCTTCTTTGCCGAGTCACGGTGGAAAAGCTTACATTTGCATTTGCTTTGTCATGGGGACATTTTGACTGGAGATCGACAGGAATATGCCCCCCCCCTCCCCCCACCCAGCCCAAAAAAAGGGATTACTGCTCACAGAAAGGCATGTTTCAGCCTCCTCTTGGGAGGGAGGTATGGGGGTCAGGCCTCCCCATTCTCTCCCAAACAACTGTTTATTTGGGCAACACACTAGCAGTGTCCCTGTCGACATATCACTGACGTTTCAAATACTCTAAACGCTATGGAGGAAAGACAGACATGACGCAGGCAGTCTAATAATATTCACATGCTCTGCCTTGTCCTAAACATGGGGTAAATGATGGAAAACACGCATTAAAAATAATCATACACTGCTCAGCTCAAGTGCACAATGAATGTCAAACTGCCATGTACACATACCCATTTCATTTTGGTATCCGTATTTGTTCCTTTAGAAATTCGACACAATGAAAGAGTGTTAACAGTACTACACGTTCATAAAGAACAAAGAAAAGCCTAATAATTATAATCCCCCCCCCAATTCTCCACATTCTTGCATCCCAGAAATTATAAATTCACAGTTTTGGGATTAACTGATAAAATCATTCACTGTGTAGAATCTGAATTATTCAGTCAGGAATTTCTGAATTATTGAAACAGCTGCAAAAAAATGTGTATTTATTTTATCGCTTTGTAAAAAAAAACAGTTCAGCACTGCTTCATATTTTGTCCTGCACAAAAAGAAATGCATCCTGGCAGTTTTCTTACCAAAAAAAAAAAAAAAAGACAAACTTGTCTGCAAACTTTTGAAACCAGACACAAAAGATGATTTAGTTCACACAACCGCAACAATAATGTCATAAAAAGATCATCTTCTTGCTATCAGGGATGTCTGCAAAACTTTACTTTATACGAATTTGTTTAGCTTACGCGTGCAGCCAAGTGATGGAAGCAGGGGAACAGAGCCTGTGGCCTAGCGGTGCCGCAGCGGCCTTGAGGATCCTGCGCCGTATCTCTGCAATAAAATGCTGCAATCTTTACAAATTCCTCCCGGTTGTTATTTCTGTTGCTGAGAGCCAAAGAGCCTTGAAGTTTCAGTTTTGTTTCTCCGC
This sequence comes from Heterotis niloticus, assembly GCA_018136845.1. Taxonomy (NCBI): domain Eukaryota; kingdom Metazoa; phylum Chordata; class Actinopteri; order Osteoglossiformes; family Osteoglossidae; genus Heterotis; species Heterotis niloticus. The sequence continues at coordinate 22,116,187 of CM030903.1, forward strand.
ACAAAGCCAGGTTGTGAGACATGAAAAGCTTCGCCACGCCGAGCGAAACATTCCTGAACTTTGCGGTGCATAATAGCAACAATTTATGATTATGAAAAGAGAAGCGCTTCTCTTTGAGAGACAATCCTCTTTGAGGGGGGGCATTTTTAAAATCCTATTTCACCTAATTAATGACCTTCTGTGAAGCCGCAGGAGGAGCAAATCGTTTCTAGGAATTTCTCTATGCATTCAGAAGCTTTTAAAATACACCCAAGGAGAAAAGATAAGGCAAACATCATCCTGTTTAAATTTCCTACAAGGATGTCCTTCAATTTTGCTCCCAGTGTTGGACCGATAGTCTAAACACACACACACAGAACTGGGAGGACGCAAAAGGCAAAATTTGTATTTTTCAAACATGTACATTATGAACCTGCGCAGAGGACGTGACCTCAGTTCTGGATGCTGCTTTTCCATCATAGCAAACTTGGTAACCAAATAAGCAACTTCAGCATTTGTTACCACCATATGCTCCTGTGCTGCGTGGCTGCACTGCAGTATTTCTGTCACTATTTACTGTGACCACGATGACAGAACATTCTAAACAAACTGCATTATTGTCTGGGGAGGAATTGCTATCCTTTATGCTTCTTGGAATTTGCAACAGCCGTGGAATTTTTACTGGTTTTCCAATTTTCTGACGGCAGGAAAACACAACACTATGGATGCATAATATCCATATGTACGGATAATAAATTAGTAAAAACAAAAACAACTGAAAAGCAGGGGCTGTAAATGCTGTGTTGCTAAGGGCCGCAGTAATATAACTGCACTCAGCACGAGTCACAACTAAAGGACCATAAAAATACATTAAAAACCATTAGGGGGAACAGGATGAATAAAGATAATAAATTATAACTTATGGAATACAAACATGACCACAGGGCTATTTTAAAAATAGTGAAGTATATACATTAAGACGTATTATGCACATTAAAATTGTTGTTCCAAAGCTAACAAAACTATCCACACCCAATAATCTACACATTTACTTTTACTGTGTGCAAGAATGACAGCAGCAGCACAACTTGTAAACAGTATAAAACAAGCAAGACACTAATACTTATTAATTACTAATCCTAATAGAACAAAATAAAACGTTAACTCTCTTAATAAAACCTAAATACAAGAATGCTGCTCAGCTATTTTAACTTTACCAAACACAAAATCATACTGTGGTAAAATGGGAAAAATATTACTGGAGTAAAACAGTTCCCTGTTAGGAATTCTTTATGAACAATTTGTAACACTGAACTGTAGAAATAAATATTAAATTCAATCAAATAATTTAAAATGGTCTCCCGCAGATGAACAGGGTTAAGGCTTCTTACTGTAGCATGAGGAAGGCCGACTAACGTCAATAAACATGACAGTTTAAAGTATAAACTGGTTTCGAAATCTTCCACATAACACACACAGAAGAGGTGCGTTATCTACAAACACACAACTAAAATAATAATAAAAATAAAATAAACAGCCAAAGTAGCACTGAAATAAATTACAGAAACCGGAGGCGTAACATCGACATTACAGCGCCATTTATGAGGCCCATTGTCGGGAGCCCCCGGTTCGGCGCCTTTACACACACACACACACACACACACACACACACACCGTGGCCCCCGGTGATCTACTACAAAAGCACACCAGTTGGTCGGGTAAAAAAAAAAAAAAAAATTAAAAAAAAAAATCACGGTATTCGGTGAAAATCACGGCGGCGCTGCTTTTCCCGCAAAGCCCCCGCAACTGCGCCTCCTCCATAAAAGCGACAATAACGGCAAAGAATGGAGCTAAGGACAGAAGTTAAGAATAGGTTGAATAACAAAGCAATTAAATTGTTTAACAAATATTTAATACTTAGGGGGGAAAAAAACTAAAATTGCCACGTTATTTAAACAACATAAGTTTTTGAACGTAAGGCTTCAGGCCATTTTAAAATAGATTAATGTATAAAACAAAAGGCGATGTATTTCAAACAGCAGGAAACCTGCTTAAAATGGTGCACAAACATAATGTGTCTTATCATTCAACGGAAATACTGTAAACATTTTCTAAAAACTAAAAAATGACTTTTTTGCGGGGTGGGACGTTAGTGGGGGGGGGCGTCGCTGGGGGTTAAAATGAGAAGAACCGACCGAAAAGTGCCGAGGTCGCTGAATGCCGCGGTGTTTACTGTAATCTCTCTCTCTCTCTCTCTCTCTCTCATACACACACACACACACACACACAAAATTTCGCCTCTTACTTAACAGTTTTACTTCTATTCATCGCGGTCATAAATCCCCATTTCCCAACAAGTTTTAACTTAAATCAGCAAAACAAGCAAGATCAACGGTCTGTAACTGGATTTTATTTCCCCCCAAGAACTCCATTCACTGCATCCTGTACGGTAATTTACCAAAAAAAGGGGGCTTTTCTGCCGACGACGATAAACAACCAATATCCTAAATTCACCAAAAAAAAAAAAAAATACAAATTATATTTATTTCTGTTGCATTCGTTCCTTTTCTCATCGCAATGGACACATTCGAAAGCACAATGGGTTAATATGTTCTACAAAAGCAATGTATATAAATAAACCACCGCTAACAGAATAATCTAATGAATAATAATAGTAGTAATAAAAATAACAAATAGCATTATTGTGGGATTATTCGTTTCCTCTACATCCCATGGCTGCAGCTCCACCTAGAGCAGCTCTGGCACCGACCGCCACTTTCTGAAGATAAATCATTAAGAATTTTTGAATCATATCAAATGCCTGTCGATCCAGTAGCGCGGTCCACCCCCATTCTTTGTTCCTCTTCATTCACTTTGCTCAATAGGGCCTGAAAGCTGGCGCTCTGCCCCTCCACTCCACTGCACTGCACTCCACTCTACAGCCGCCGAGGTCCCTCCCGCCACTCCCTCCACAACAGTGCCATCTAGCGGTCACCTGTGTGGCCCCGCGTCTCGGCCCTCCAGCCGAACCTGTGCGGGGAATGTGCGTGTCAGAGGGAGGCCTCCTCGGCGCAAACAAGGGGGGATAAAATGGCTTAATACAGTAGCATAAAAGTCACGCCATTATCAGAATGGAGAAAGAAAAAACGAATAATAATAATAATAATAAAAATAAAAAAAAACTTCAGTGCTCAAAACAATAAAAATTCCCAAGCAAAAGCTCCGGGAACAAAGGTGTGAGTCTGGAGAACAATGGGAATCTTCTGCAGAGTTGCCATTAAGATAGCACAAGGGTTCCAGTGCTTTCTGAATAGTCCAATTAGCTATGCTAATAAGACAGCTTAAAGTAGGAGTAATTATGTTAAGATAATGAGTGGAAGGAGGAAAAATACACGTCTAACAGCCCCCCCGCCTTTCTTTTTATATTTGCTGATTACAGAGAGCAGCCAGACGGCAATTCTGAGATTCAGGGAAATAATAATAATTCTCTCTCTCTCTTTTTTTTTTTTTTTTTAAATGGGCCCTTATGCAAGGGTGCCGACATCTAAATTTTGGAGGCGAACGCAACATCAGCAGGTTGTTTCTCCCGCTGCGGGACACTGTGACGCTGGCAGTGTCACCTGGTTGTCGCCATCAGCGGGCCTCCAGGGCCCTTAACCACTCAACTAGCTGAGCACCTCTTACTGATGAGAGAGTGGGCCTGAACTGGAATTTGAGAAGGGGGGAGTGCAGGGAGGCTGGGTTTGTGTGAGGTTTAGGGTGAAGATGTGGGAGAAGCTGCATGTTAGCTTTTGGCCTGTTGTCGTTGGCAAAATAAAAACCATCTCGGCTCTAAGGCTCAGGGTCCGCTGCTGATTTTGAAGAGGCGGACAATCGGAAGGCAGACACACAACGGCAAACGCATGAAGTCACGAGCAAACGACGGTGGAGTCAACCTGGTATTTCGCGCAGAAAAACTTTCGGCATTTGGATGATTTGGTGAAGAACAAAAGTCCGGTGAAATGGCCAGCACTCAGGCAGAGAAGCATCAATTTAAATTAGTAGTTTAGCCAAGAAGATGAAACTTACAGGACAAAGCTCCTTCTTTCAGTGAACACTGCTGGTTTGAGCAAAATGTTTCATTGACACCCACTGAAACCACTGAAGAGAACAAGGAAACGGTTCTTCTAACATGATGCAGCCCAAATGCATCTCATAACCCCACTGCAGCCACTTTGCTAGAAAGTCAGATATATTCACAGAATAACCAAACCAGTGTAATAAAGTTCTGAATTCAACCTCCTATTGCGGAAATAAACTGCTTACCAGAGGAGCAGCTTCAAGACGACGTAGCAAACAGCTCATCTTAAAATCTGGGACAGTATTAATGAGGTATTAATATCTGTTATATCTCATATCTACTAATTAACCATCTATTGTAGTGGATTTAAATTATGAGTTATATGCTGGTTGGTCGTGGTAATAATCTGAATCGTGGCCTTTGATCATTAAGAGGAATTCATTTGTGAAGTTGATGGTACCAAAATGAACACTGGCAAAATGGTAAAGCTAACTGAGGACACTGAGAAAATATCACACACACCTTTTAACGCACACACATCAAATTAATATTAATAAAAACCAAACTGTAGTTAGTTTGGGAGATCTGAACAAGTTTACAAGAATCCCACCTCAGATTCGGGTACCCAGGGAGGTAGAGGGCCTGTAGAGGGCAAACTAACACTGCCAGCCAGCTGACACTTGGGCACAGTGTCCTGGTTTCAATTTCGTTTTCGCTCTCTCTTACACACACAGACACACACAAGTTAAAGGCCATGCTGTACTATTTCTGCAAATGCTGGAATACATGTCAGTACCTGCAGAAAACTGACTGAACACACACACTTTTTTTTTTTTTGCAAAAAGTAAAGATACCTTAACCCAAAAGCCCCCATCCAATCTTGCAAGTGAGTTAAGAACCAACATACATTCCCATTTATACAGATATTAGGTTTGTCTTTTGTGTGTATGTGGGGGGGGGGTTGTTTATTTTACACTCTTATGATTTGTTTGCTTGTTAACAAATAAACAGCTTGGCCACAGAAGGAGGCTGTGAAAGGGAGGCCTGTGGACCGCAGCTCTCCCAGGGCAACCCCGGCAGGCCAAGGGCACAAAAATAGCACAGTTCTCCAAACCCCACTCAAAGTCTTTAGTGATCACTGGATGGAACAACAAAGAGCCTCATAAAAACTGAGAAGGTCAAACAATTACCAGCATCGTGAAGGAGAGAAGGATGGAGATGGGGGGGGGGGGGGGGGGGAAATAAAACAAAACAAGGTCTAAACTCCTGTAGTCACCATCCAGTCATGTTCTGCTGCTGCGCAATTGGGCGCAGGATACGGGTCTGAGGAGCAGCCGCGACAGAGATGCAGATTGTGCGATTTCCCCTCTTTGTCAGCAGAGGAGATCTGAGCCATTAAAGGCTGTGCAGGTTTTCACTGCCCTCCAAACTAGGTGGTTTCAGAGGGGCTGACAGCTGGCTTTGTGCAGCCGAGGTGCGGGTGACGCAGGGACAAGGACTCGTGCTCAATTCACAAAGTCCCAGCTTCTCGAAATTAGAATGCAGCCGCGTGTCGCACAGGCAGAACCCCGGATTTGCTTCGAGCACCACACGTTTCTGCTGTTTCACGCTGACTGAAAGACGCAGTTTCTCAGCAAACGCAAAGGCCGTGCCAGTTAAACGCTATGCGGAGGAAATAAACCTGCCCACGTGTTACTTTCAACAAACGCGCATTTAGAGTAAAACTACTTCAAATAAGGGCCTTCATTCACCCTGAAACAACCAGCTAACACAGACCATACACATATACGCTGTGCAAAACTTACCCAAAGACAAGGAACATTACGACACTCTTAATTTGTCCAAATATCTGCAGGCTGCCACCTATATCATAACCATAAGACCTCTATCAAGCACCATCGTGCATTCTGTATAAATATTCATCTAAAGAGACATCAGGATATGCCATAACGCACTTCTGGCCAAGTTTAAGACAACCAGCATTATTTTTTAATGTTTGACACGGATACGGCTACCTTATTTAAAGCAACGTTGCCATTTCAGAGCTGGCTGTCACAAATTGTGCGGCAGGTTGCAGCTCAAAAATGCAACTGAAAACTTTCCTTGCCATAACAGTTTAAACTGCAGTTGTTAAAAGAAACAAAAATGAGAAAAAGTAAGTTGCCATTAGTGACAGGATTGCGCAAACACAAATACATTTCCTCCATGACATCCCCGGCATTTTAAGACAACTGCAGTGCCTAAGAACACGTGCTAAAGCACAAACCAGGGTCTACAATATCCTTTGACCTCTCCCTGCACTGTCACTGTTGGTTTCTTGCCTTTTGGTGTTTGGTTGTTTGTTTTACTCGTACATTTTTCTGCACAGTCTCCTGAATCAGAGCACATTTCACTACACGGTATACTCAGTAACCATGTATGTGACAAATAAACTCTTTTGACTTTGACTTAAAGAGGAAGAAATGACCACTGAGCAATATGAAACCTAACAATTCAATACTGAAATGGATTTCTTAACCTGCGGGATATTTAGAAGTCACTTTCATGAATCATCTCCTTTAACATCTTCGCCGAGGAAATAATATATACCGTGAAAAGGTAAATTTATGTGAGCAAGCACGGTTGCAGCATCCCTCAGTCGGGCAGACGCGGCGCATGGACGTGCATTATTATATTGCAATTATGAGCTCTGCCTCTCCAGCTGGGCGTAGACTCTCTGAATTCGTTGTCTTTGTCAACTTCCAACAAATGAGACACTACACACAGAATGAATATGAAAGAATACAGCATAATGAGGACGTAATGACAATCCAGGAGTGCAGTTTGGCCAGCGATCGCCCCGGGGTAATGAAGTCTGCATTTCAATGAGTCAAACACTAAAGGGAATTAACTCGACTGCGGGTAAACACTGGCCATCCCATCACTTATGAAAGACTTGCCAATAATCGGAAGGGGCCAAAGTGAAAAGGCCACTTGGGAACGGAGGAAAAAGTTAACTTGCGCTGCATGTACAGAATTTATTAGAGCCATCAAAGCACGACGCACTGCATATTTCCACATTTTGAGGACGCTACGGCTAAAGCGGAGTCTCGGCGCTCGGGCCTTCTGTGCGCAGAGACAAATTCAACAGGTTGCTGCAATAGTTTTGGGGGGGGGGGGGCTCTATGTGAAATAAGGAAAAGGTTGTGTGACCTGGGATGATCCAAGGATGCTCCTTGTGAACCCACCAAGCTGAGGTCTCCACAAACACAGAGATGGAGACAGGAGGAGGAGGAGGAGAGCTCTTGCTCTGTGGGATCCTGAGCTCCTCCGGGGGAAAAGGACACGTCAGTGGCGCTGCACCGAATTTCCGCCCGGCGCTGTTAGCTGCAGCCTCGCAAAGGTCCAGAAGCCTCGACCTTTCCTGGCCGACCAGGCCGCAACCTGAGCTCCTCAGCCGGGCCACTTAAAGGAGCCGCCTCTCGGGCTGCCAATTCTTGGGTCACCAAGGAAGAGCCACACCGGAATAATTCCGACATGTTGACTTAAACTACCGCCTCAGCACGAGTGTGTGTGTGTGTGTGTGGAGGGGGGTGACTTTTGGGCTCACGTGCTCTCGCGACAACGCCGCTGTTAGCTTAGGCATACATTTCTACGGTTTTCCGCCAACTTTGTCATTTGTTTCTCAAACAGTTTTAGGCGTAAAAAAACAAAAAAACTACGTGTCGTTGTCGACGCCACAGACGCGAAAAGCGGCCGCGTTTCCGCGAGACGCACGCAAACAATGCGCGCTGGTGCGGCGCTCGCCCGCGCCACTGCGAGTCGTGGGGTGGGGACCGGGGACCGCTGGGGCGACGGAGTCTCCTACCTGCTCCACCGACAGGAACTGGTAAAACGTCTGCGGGATCTCCTCCACCAGGTCGAAGAGCTCCAGGTCCATGTCCCACGCAGACGCGGGCGCTGGGCGCCCGACCATCACGCAAAGCAGCGCGACCAGCAGCGGGCCCCAGGAGGACGCCATTTCTCCGGTGCTCGAAACGCTCCAGCCGGCGCGCTGGGTCCCATCCACCGCCGGAGGGGGGGAAGTTAGACAGAAAAAGCGAGACAAAAATGTGCTCCCTCTTTACGAACAGAACGTGAGCAACCGTGAGAGCCCAACGTGGCGGCCGCTTCCCGTGCTCATCTTAAAGGGGCCGCGCAGCATTTCTGTCCGCGGCCCCGAGGGCTGAAAAAACGTGGGCAGCAACGTGCGCGAGCATCCACACGACCACCGCTTTCACGTTCAACCGAATGTGTTTGTTCGGGTTCGGAGGATCCTGACGTGCGTCTCCATGGCGACATGATCTAAATAAACGGGACTGAATCTAGGATTTAGTTTCGGTTCGGTGTCGAAAACGGCCGTTTCGCATTTTGCTCCTTTTCCACCATTCAGATGGTTAAACAAGCCAACAAGTGCGGGGGCCTAGATCGCATGTGGCATTGCGTTTCCAAAAATAACCCGCTCCCCACGCCCCCCACCATAAGGTCCCTGGCAATTTGAAGGTATCCTAAATTAAACCCGGATTAGCAGGGCGTTTGTGGCGGCTGGTGAAGCTGCCAGCTTTAAGCAGCAGAAGGACGAACCTGCGCTGCTTCCCCAGGTCATCTGGAGCATGAAAATTATGTCCCAGTTCCAGGATTAAAAAGATACAGAGAAGATGGAAACCTACTTCATCAGCTCTGTATTGCTTTTCTATTTTTTATTGGCTTTTTTGGCCTTTTATAGTCATCCCCCCAAGCTCTTTGTCATGGATTCCTTTTTCTTTGTGAATGAGGTTAAACTAACATACCCATGTCTTTGAGACAACGATTTTATTGTCATTAAATAGATGATTATTCCAGAACTGTGACCGCAGTTCTGCGCTCAGACGTGCGTTCTGGGGTTGCTGTGGCACACAACTTCCATTCAGGGGGTTTACCGGCAGAAAGGCTTTTGACAAAGCGCTTAATTTCTGTCCTAGCCCATGTTGAACGTCATGGTTATTGGCTGGTGTCCCAGGATTATGATTGAAAACATTTTGGTTGGACTGCACATATGGAAAGAAGAGGTGGGAATTAAATTTGGTCTTATTTGTCATCTTTGTTCAGGTTTTATACTGCCTGTGAGTAATAAAGGTTTTATTATTTAATTTTGCAGGGTCAGTGGACTCTCAGATCTCCAAAAAGCCACCTACTGCTCACTCTTGATAGTCTTCATGAATCAGTCACTCAGCTCTTTTTCAAAACTCTGACTACTGTTTGTGCTTTTAGTTCATTTATAGTATTGTACATTACTGTGTTTATATACTGGGTGATTCAAAAAAGAAATATTGTATTACTCAGTAATTATACGAGCACACAATATATTGAGCATTTGTAAGATGGAAGAAAAAAACTGAATTACATTGGTTTCAGGGGTTTTAAACTAGATGTTTGTAGGACACTTAAACGCCAAGTAATACATTAATGAAAGTTCAGTTTTTTTATTGCCCTATACTATTAGACATCATTAGACTTAAGATTTTCTTCTGCTTACTGTGAATGACATGCTTTTGATTCAGCCAACATTCAAACAGGTAACATCTTTTGAAATCTGATCATATAAAAAGTTATATGTGCTCAAAATGATTTGCCCGTTTAAAAAGTTTCAACAATATGTGAATATTTGTATCATTAAACATTACATTTAATCATTTGTGAAAGTGGAGAACTTGCCTTTGGTTGTTTTCAAGTGAGCTGTGAACTTACAGTAGTTTCACCTTCGTGTGTGCTATCTGAAAATATAAAAATGTTAACTGACGGTAGTCGTCGTTCTCCTAAAAATAAGGTGAATGTCACCAGAATAGAAAAGCAGCGACAGAAAACTGAGTGAGAAGCTGCAAGTTTCTACTCTTATTCACAGAACAAAAGAAGAAAACACTTTTATGGGAAAATGATTTGTAGAAGTAATTTCTAATTCATGGGTTATAAAATGATGTCCAAGAAATTGTGTGATTTAATATTTGCAAAATCCCAACTCCAGGTTAAGCTGGAATAAACAGTGAAAGTTCCAGGGAAGCATCTTGTCAGTACTGCAAGTTGCAGACGTCCATTATTTTTACTTCATTTTCTGACACTTTTATTACTAGTACATACATTTTATGTAGTACATACATTTTATTACTAGTACATACAACAGCTAGAAAATAAACATGTTTGTATTTTCTACCCTTTGGACCATTGCAACACTATTTGTTTAATTATTTAATAAACAAATATGTATTATGTTATCTGGACCTGCTGCAGCTGTTAGCCTCAGTTTGATTCTGTGTTATAAGAAAAACAGAAAAATTTCTGCTCCCACAAGAATCCCCTTAACAAATCTCACAAAACTTTAGCATATATAACTGTGTTCAGATATGTTAACATTGTTTTATTCTCATACAATGTAGAAAATATTTGCAGATAAGTTTGGCAGCTTTAGTAATTATTGCTTTAACACATCATGCTGATCAATTGACTCATTATTATTTCCTTTTTGAATATTTCTTAAAATAGTATCATGTTAACCAAGGGCAAAATTTTTATAGTCCATAGTGTACCAAAAGGAGGCCACTTAACTGAATTAATACATTTAAGAAGTGTACTGATACCAATCATTTTTTAGATATGATTTACACAAAGTCATGGCTCACATTCATCTCCTTCCTTTTCTCTTTCTTTTGCACATAAGCTGCAGTTGTGGATGATGCTCAAGAATGCCAAACTGTTTGGATTTAGTCTGTTTTGTCTCTAAAATAAGATTTTTACTTGTTCTTTTCTACTGCCCTGGTGCCTGGCTGGCCCGTTCCTTCCAGAAATACGACAATTTCGTTCTGTCAGCATTTGCCAGGTAACACCTTAGTCCCCACTGGCTGAAGACACCTTAAGCACAATAAGAAAAAAACTTGTAGTATCCAGTGCTGATTTACTTTGAGTTACCGTGGTCTTCGGAATTTTTTTTCCCATTCTCTCAGGCCTGTGCTGCCCCACAAAAAAATCTCATCATGCAATACTGACCCGTTTAGAACATCCTTGTTTGTGGTTCCCTCTGTGTGAAGTGAGATGTTTCTCCCTCTGAAAGCAAACAACGTACAAATGCTGGGCATCAATGTAAACACTTATACATGCTAAATTTGCGCTTTGCTTAAGAAATCATTCTGAATATGAGGTTTTCACCTTCATACATGACTGAGACATTCTCCATTTGAGCAGAAAAAGGAGCAACTTGTAACAGAATTACATGAACATAACCTTCATGAACACCACATGTACATGCAAAATTTTCATGTCTGTCACCAGTTCCCAGTACCACCAACAATGCAAGAGAGGCTAAATTTTGTAACATCCTCATTTTTTACCTCTGGGGTCCTTTCTGATTTGTTTTCCACTCCTGTCAGATGTTTTCTTTGGAATAAAACCTTATGCTAATACATTTAACTTATAAACCAACAGCATTCAGCAAATTTATTTAAATAAAAATAAACAGCTGACAACAATGTCCCTGAAACAAAAAATATGAACAATTTTGTGAGAATATTTTGACAAATAAGCGGGTGTCTCTACTCCTGTCCATTGCATACTCAAGGTAGTATATTTAGCAGTTAAATATTTTTGAGCTGAAAGCCGCATTCGATAATAGAACCCAAAAAAACACTGTAAAGTGGGACTCAATAAAAACAAATTTATATTAGCACATTAGGACCACTGCATTTTCTTCTTTATAAAAACAAAGTGGGAAAAATTGTTGAAAGTTACAAAAATTAATATCGTTACTTTTTTATTGTTTTTTCTTAAAACTGGTTTTATAATAAGTTGTATGTGCTTCTATTGTGCAAGAAGTAGTATCCCTTTGGGGTCATTATGGAAAAGCAAGAAATTAATATACACAGAGATGCAATTGACAGTGAAATCATCAGTAAACAATACTGAAACTATATATAAAATCATGTGTTATATTCATGTTACAGTTTATGTTGTAAGTGGAAAGAAAATCAGATGACTGAATTATCCCACTGTTTTTCTTTGTGTTAAAATAGATTTTATACAATTTTACAAAGCATCTTTCCACAAAACTAAAGACAAGATATTACGATGGTTTGTTTTACTGAATTTATTATGTGTCTTCTAACTACTTTTGACCAGTTTGGAAGCTTCTGGAATAAATTGAAGGATTTATGATGCTGATTTTCTGCCTTCAGTTTGGTCATGTTTCAGCCTTTACTTCAGAAGTTAGTTAGTCATTTTATTAAACCAAAGACCTTTGAAATAAATTTCTTATGACCATATAATGAACCTCTCCGTATAATTAATAAATAAAGCAATAAAATGGCTAATGTGAAATAGAAACAGATCAACAAGACATAATTTTAAGAGTCAGAGAGTATCAGCATAAAGTTGTACATTTGACCATATTTTTCAGTTTGTTGATCTGACTGAGTTCTACACTAAACCCTTTTATCACCATGTTATTATCACTTCCTAAGTGACTCATGTATTAACTAGTTGTAGCATGAACCCGACATCAGTTTTCATGAAGCAATTTCTTTATTTTCATAACTACAGCTTTATTTTAAATATCTTTTTCAAAAAAAGGCCAAACTCCCATATTTTATTCTTAGACTTTTGTCAGCTTAAATGTGCTAAATATAATATCAGCTATCGGTGATGTTCATTACCTACAATTTTGACCTTTTAAAGTTAGGATGTATCACAACATTTAAACTGAGAAAAGTTCTTTAAAAAGTCTAAGTGAGTAAAATGAGAACATATCCACCAGCTCCAGAGTAAACAATTCATAATGAATTCTGTTCACTTTGATGCTATTTTAAAAACTGATTCCAATATTTTATAAAATGAGAAAATAAACCATTATAATATACACTATGTGCTATAACTTGTTGCTGTTACCACATTTCTCTTTACTTACAGCCTACTTATAGACATATGGACTATAAAGTTTATAAAGGAAAAATATGAATAAAAGGAAAGATCTTTTGTTTTTTACAATTAGAAGTAGCTAAAGTAACCCTTTCAGTATTTCTTTGTGCTTTCTCAAAGTGTCGCATTTAAATGTAAGCGGTCAATAAATTGGGTTTATTCCTGTCTGTAGGATAAGGATGTGTTTTTGAAGAGAACCTAAGCTTTTTGTGACATTTTAGCGCATTCTTTCCGGCAGTAACATGTTATTAAAAGCGAATGGATTTAACTGAAAATGTAAACGATACCCAAAGGCCAGATCGAGGGCAGTTTGATTTTTATGTTGTTTCTGCTGCTGAATGGCTGGTTTTCCGGCATCTGCAGTCCATTTTAGCAAACTTAAAGACCTAAAGCTGACGAAAAGACGCACTTTTGCCGCTGCGAATAAATAAACCGCCCTGCAGTTTGCCCGTTTAACGCCTTCCATGCTTGGCGGGGTCAGCTGCTTATTTTTTTAAATTATTTTTTCCTATCAGTGCATTTAACACAAACTTCACGCATGCGTATGTGTTCTCGAACACATCCGTGAATGTGAAATATAAACCCACGAAAATTTTCCCCAACGGAGCACAGTTCATGTGACGACTGCGGGTCCATTTGCGGGCTGACAAAACCAGACGAGGAAATGGAAAACAGTTTATTAATATTACGGATTTAAAGGCTTCCGCTGGCGCAGCTTCTGTTTTCTTGTTGCGCCACGGAGCGGACGTACAGTAACGCACAAAACGATATCGTTTCTGTGTAGCAGCGAGATGGAAAAGTCGGATCTTTCGGCCCGGAATGGCCGAGGTGAGGAGGGACGATGGCTGATGCGACACAATCGGGTCTGTGTCACCTGCGCGCTGCCGGGCGGCCGCCACTGGGGACATCTACGGCACATGTATGGGGTGAGGTGGGGTCGGGGGTGGGGGGGTTCACCTTGTCCAAGGTGGTGGGAGTCCCGGCCCTCCCTTCTCCCCAACGGCGACGCAGCCGCGAGTGTCACATCCATTTTGTGGAATACACTTTTTCACTCCGCATTTACATACCCAAGATGGCCGCTGCCGCCCTTTTGTTCGCGGCCCGATCGCAAACCGCGCGCTCTCGGGTAGTTTGCGCTTCTATTTTTACTTCCTCACAGGACGACGTGATCAGTGCAAACCGGGGCGTTTATTGGGAGGGGGTCTTGGTTGGGGGTGCTGGGGGGTGGGGGGGTGTGCGTGGCTACCCCGAGATGACCGATCGCGCAGGACGGCGCATGAATCTGAATCCAGCTGTTGTGGATGCGGCCGGGCGAGCAGCCATATGGTTCCCATCACGCAGACCCCCCGACACACACACGCACGCACGCACGCACCACCCACGCAGCAACTTGCGTTTCACAGCCACGCACGTTATTTTGGTTTCTTCTGTGATGCAAATACAACACAAAATCCGCACAAACACGAAATAATAAAAAGAAATCAAACCGCCATGAAATAAGCGTACAAGAACAAATGACTTCTTTTATGCACCGGCAATGGTGAAACTGGCGATCTGGCTGTGATGCGAAAAGACAAACGCGCTCCTTAAATCTGGCAATGAAACGGAAGACAAACCTGACATGCGTGTTCGTAAGGTGTAAACTGCTGAAGAAGACGATCCACGTTTTTCAGAAAAACACCCAAATTATAACGGATTCCGTATTTGTACCATTTCCTTACACGCATTTCTGCAGTTGGACACGATCTGCTTCCCATCTTCTCTTTGTCTCTAAATTGTTGGTAAATGTTCTGCAACATCCAAATAAGCGCCATAAAGTTGTACATCGCGGTTTCTGTCTAAACTTTTAGGGAGAAAAAAGTTTGAGGAATAAAGGTTTGAGCAAGACTATTTTTTCTGCAGGTTCTTTAACCCTTGGAATGCATACATCTGTTTTATTTTCTAATTATTATGTTTTAAAAAAAACTGTACATGGGCCTGTGTAAAAAAAAAAACCTTTACCATGAAAAAATACAGTACATATTTTGTCTCATTTGTCCATTTTATCCGCAAATTAAAGCTACATAAAGAAAAGTTCATAAACGACCTGGAGTCATACCACAAGTCACAGCAAAAGCGTCTCTCCACCAAATGATGTGCTGCGTTGTTATTGGTGACATCAGATTTTTTTTCTCAAAATAAGTGAGAAACGCGATCAGACCTTTTGTGGGCTGCACATCTTTTGAGAAAAGACATGTGCTACCCGGCTGTGCGAGAAGAAGAAGGGAAACGCTCCTCGAAATGTCCCTCTGAACAGTTCAGTGACATCGCACACAGTTTTGCTGAATAGCCCGAGCATGAAGTGCACAGCGGCTTTTGTGCTAAATTAAAGCTTTGTTTACGGAGTTCTTACCACGATTGGCTCTGCTCGGCATCACAGGTTGGCTTCATGCCTAGTGGACCCAAAAAAACCCGCAGTGCGAAACAAACAGCAGCAAGACACTCAGATCAAAGTATCACAGGTTTCCCGGTACTGCCATTCGAGGGGAACGATACATACGGATTTATCATCGATTATTTATCATCGATTATTTATCACTCATTTTGAAATCCGTGCACCCATAGCACAGAGTTCTTAGAGGATCCACCCTTTGGGTTCGGTAACAAAAACGGTCATTTTAAGGAGGCATCAAACAGGAAGGGTTGAGAAAGGAGCTGCTGCTTGGCTTTTGTTTGAATGCTGAGATGCTGTTCCACATTTTGTCCCAAATTCGGTCGATATTAAACAGGCTGCAGACTGGTGGCGCAGTTCTTAGCTGCTTAATTATTAAATGGAGTTTTGATCCTGCCTCCTCTCCAAAGACACTGGTAAAATACTGGTACACCGGAAGATCTAAATTATAGAAGTTGCCATGATTCAGTTTTATCCCCTGTTCCCACAGAAAGCATCTCTTTTGATCTCAGAAAGCTCAACTTACACTTTTTCACACATCGTTGCCGTTTTTTTTTTTGTTATGTCAAACGAACAGGCAGTTGGCAAGTTGGAAGCATGAGCAAAAACGGGGGCTGATAAAGATGCAGGACGCGTTGAAGGGGTGCGAGGGGTATGGGGGTCGGGGTCGTTTTGGATGGAGTGCGATAGATACTGGTCCAGGATGGTTGGAATTCTGTGGACGCACCGCAGGGATTTGGTAAACATAAAATCACCAGCTATGGAGCATTTTTCTGATTTAAAATGGACAACGAATTTATATAAAATAAAGTAAATCATAATTTCTCAACAGAAAATACGTTTGCCATTTGTATTTTAACAGAAAGAAGGTTTGAATCCTGCTTCCAGTGTCTGGAGACTTTCTGCGTGGGTTTCCGCTGGATCCTCCTGTTCCCACCCACAGTCCGAACTCATGCGTTTCCAGAACGTGCAAACTCCACACAGACTGAACAGGATTCGAACCCACGCCCGAACAGCGCAGGCGCAACACGTATATATTTACGCTGTGCTCACGTTATAAACTATTTGGATTACACATGCATACAAAACAGACTTTAAAGCTCACGTGTACGTCTACTTAACAAGAAGACACTTTTACTGCTGAGCTAAAAATACAACTTTAAAACCTGAAAGCTGCTCTGCACCACGCTGTTATTTTGTAAGTTAAGTCAACAAAATCTGATTCATTTATGGACACACATGGTTACGTAAGGTGGTTTACTGTCAGTTATCAATAATTTACATTTGTTCACTTTACTTACCTATAACTGTTCTAACATCATTTCTAACCGGATTATTAAATGAGTTTTTCTTCGTGCAAAAGTTTATTTGGTTCATTGTTCCGTTACAAAAATCACACAAAGAACTTTAAACTGCAGACAAACTACAGTCTGGACGAGACACCAGTCCATGGCAGGGTCCCCCCCCCCCCTACACACACACACTACGGGCAATTTAGAGTGATCATTTAACCCGAAACACATGTCTTTGGACTGTGAGAGGAAACCCGAGCACCAGGAGAAACCCGTGTGGACACGAGGAGAACAAGGAGATGACACCGAGACTGTGCGGGATTCGCACCCACAACCAAACAGCCCAGGTGCTTCACCTGTGTTCCTGCATGTTTATCGCCTTCTGACTTACTTTTCCTTTCTGTAAAAGCTCACATTATGAACTTTTATACAGGATGAAAAACTTGAAAACTTCAGATGTCCGTTTCCTAATGTGCGTTTCAACTTTAGTGTGATTATTTCACTAATACTCAAGGGTTACATTTTTAGAGAAACAAGATTTTAAATGAACTGAAGTACATTTTTACAAATATTTAAAGACAAAATAAGAAATAAGTCGCCGGTGTAAGGTTTTGACCACAAAGTAACCCGGTAGTTTCCGCTTTTGCCGACTTTTTTCTAGGAATTTCTTCGACCTCCTTGTAGGCACATTTCTTTGCGTTGCCGACAAAATGGCAAGGAAGTGACTGGGTGGAGCATTCATAATCTAGAAAAATGACGTTTTAAAATAAGTAGTTTCGGGTTATGAAGTGTATCTATAGTTTAATGACCATGGTTAAACATTATCCAGCACTTGTGCACAGTGAGGACCCTCGATGGCAACTGCCACCTTCCATTTTGATATCAAAATACTTAATCCGTATTCAGTGCACGGATTCGCGCTTGGTGCTCCGGTTTCCTCCCACACTCCATTGGTCATTCTGCATTGCGCACAGCCTGTGTTTCTCCACCTTGCGATGGACTGGGATTCAAAACTGGGTGCACCTAGACCGCCCGGTGTTGCCGTGGACCGCCGCCACCCTGACCGGGGTACAGTGGTTAACGACCATGGATGAGTAATATCATCTTGTATTGTTTTGTGTGTAGGCCTCAGTTTGCGGTTATAACCGCGTTTTATAGATTGATAACGGCAGCAAATGGCACATGAAGTGGATGGTCAAGTACTGTATGGTTAAGGGTGGTTAAGGTCGTGTCCAGATCTCAACGAGAGACTCGCAACAAGATAGACTGCAGCTCCGGTAAATTAATCCAAATGTACCGGCCAAAAAATACAGCTCCCTTTGGAATAAAAAAACGAACATCAGAAACGTAATTTTACAACAATAACGAAGTAACTTTATTTTAGAGTTGTTTCGTTAATCCCTGTGATTTTGTCTGGTCCAGCGCTGAGTTGACCTCAAGTCAAACTTGAGCAAAATATTTCTTCCTTGACTTAAACCCCCTTTGCACTACCTTCACAGTCCTAACGGAATACTCAGCCGACCCACTGTTTGGGATTAAAGCATAAAAAGTTTTATTTAAATAACGCACTGTAAAACCCCCTGTCATCCAATCGAGATATAAGGCACGGGTTTTAAAAAAGCATAGCCACCGAACTGCACATGCCATTTAGTCTTGGCATGTTTGTTTCATTTTTAAATCGCAGGTTTTATTACCTATGGTGTACATTTATTTATTCATAGCTTCTTACACCCTCTAAAACTTTATACATTTTACTAACATCCAGTCAAGGCTCAACATATTTAAAAAAAAAAAACAAATAACTACTCCTAGTTGTTAAGTGTCACACCACCATCTGATTCCTCCTCCATTAAAAAGGGAGCTCAACCATAACCTAGTTAAAACGCTGACTGAACCACCCACCATAACTTAAAACCTTCACTCACCCCCCCCTTCCAGTAGCTTCACTAACTTGTTTCTTAGGAGGAAAAAAAAGAATTCCTCAAGTGCCTCACACCTGTTAAATTAGAAAAAGTCGTCAAAATTTAAAAAAAAGTCTGAGCTCGTTTACTCTTAACCTACCATGGTATTTAGGAATGCAATTTACTGTCTTATTCATGTTAAGCCTAAATTAGGAGGAAGTTTTTAAATTATTTATAATGAATAACATAGTGGAGCATTTGTTTTAATGCAGAATTATCCAAAAAGAATTGAACACTTTCATGAATTTATTGCTCATTAAACAAGCCTCAGATGAACTGGCAGCATACTGAGCATTTTTGAGATTAAGAAAAAACATGCCTACTTTAAAAATTAGTTTTGGGTTCATATGTTAAATGCAGTGTACAGGCGTGAAGGATGAATATAACCCAATAATCGATAGGATACCACAAAACAGAGATCATTCAGCCATAAAATGGACTGGTTTTCACATTCTGAAAAACTGAATTTATTAATTTACACTCGTTACCGTTGGGGGTCGTGGAGGTCTGGATCCTATGCTGGAATTAATGTGGGGGGCGCGAACCCATCACACACAACCAAAAATTCATAATCATAAATAAACCCGAAATACAAATCTTCGGACTGTGGGAGGAGACCCAAGCAGACACGGAGAGACCATAAACTCCCTCATAGATTGGATTCGAACCCACACCCGTACAGTCCAGGCGTTGAGAGAAAGCAGCGCCACCCTAAAAGGTGCGCACCTTAACTTCATTTTTCTAACGCTTCTGTGACAGAAATGCTGTAGCACGTCCGCAAGTGTGTTTTTAACCACCATTTTACCACAGTCCTGCACTGGACATGTAGAGGTGCGTGTATGTTTTTGGTTACTCGTTGGAGACATTTTTTGAAGGGGGGGGGGGGTGTAAAACAACAAAAACAGTCTTAAGTGGATTCTGTGCAGAACATCCCCAAAAACAAATATTTAAAAGGTGTAGCCAGGTGTGTGCTGGTTACACACATTAATGGTGTAATCTTTGGCTTCTTCGGGGTGAACGTAGAAATCATTTACTGCCTTAAGGTGGGAAACTGTAAAATCCCGCAAAAGATTTAAAGATAAGATGAATTATTTAGATTTCAGCATTAAAAAATAATTTTCCATGACCCTCAACACTTGTGAAAAGTTCTGTATTGACGCGAAAAGCTTCTCATTATTTCTCTTTGAGATACAGCCACAAGATCTTTATTTTTTAAAATATATTTTATGATCTCTAAATATCATTCGGACGTCCCGTCAGAACCCCGAGAGGAAAATGGTATTTTGGTCGTCGCCCAAAGAAAATGGTTTTAGTTTCTTGGTGGTGACGGCACATACTCGCCTGGTCTTTAACAGAAAGTAAGAACGATATGTTGAGACTGAAATTAAGATTTAAAGTATAATCATAATCTGATTCATATTAGAGCCTTGAATGAGGGGTCTTAACCAAATTTTTAATGTGGCAAACCGTCAGTGTACAGGTCCTTCTCTAAGTGGAAGAGAATTAAGCCTTTTTTGAAGCGCAAAACTGCTAAGACAGAGGTTTAAATCTACAATTTATCGAAAGCTTAATAACTTCCTTAAAATCTATCAAAGACACTATTGTGCTAGTAGAAAGAACAGACTTAATTCACTTTAAAGGTTTCATTTTTATATGGGACACATTCTAGTGTTTAGCTTTAACCATTAGAAGTGGCCAGGCGAATTTAAAAAAAATCTAATTTAAGAATTATACAAGTTAAAAAATGCGAACATTTGAAAGTGGTGGACAGCACACATGAAGGGCTCTCCTATCAAACTTTAGATTTTACACACACCCAAAAAAACTTTCCATTTTGTTTGGAAAACAAAGCTATTCCAGTAACATCTATACATTCCGCCCTGTAAAGGTGTTTATATTTACATATTTATACATTACAAAGTTTCACAGTATTTATGGCCCTGCAGCGGGGCTCTGCTTCCGTAATAATCTCTTTTATACACTGAACTCACATTTGTACAAAAGTCAAATTTAAATTTGTTCTCATCATAATGTGTTAGGTTGTTATGTGTTAGGGGGAAACGACAAATTCCAGCCAAAATAAGCCCATTGCTATATTATCGTGGGAAATCCAAGCTCACTCGCTTTGCAGTTTATAAACTGTAGAAAATTACTGCTAAATCTGTTCTGCTGCAGTGACTTCTAAAATAAAATTCGTTGTGCACTACAGTATTATCCTTTGTTGAGAATATAAATGAATCAACTTTGGGGTGAGGTTGCTGGCTCAAAAATAACTTTTTAAACGATCGTTTAGTCAATGTAGCCTTTGTTGCGCATCATCCAGTCCGCTGGGAGGTTTAAAAATGTCAATGCAACGCTTCAAGTGACTATAAACCCAACACACAGTGCGGGTTTTATTAATATTATTTTCATAAACCTCCAGTTATGTCCCACATCACTCAGGTGCTCACGACACCATGTATTTACCGGTCAATAATTTGGGGTGCGAAAGAGAGTGACTGAAACACACTGGAGGGCATAAGTGCGGGGGGGGGCGGGGGTCGCGTCACCTCAGCCGGGAGCGGTGCGCGCGTCCGCCTGCGCAAGCACTGCCGGCCGGGGAGCGCGCGTCACGTGGCGCTGTGTCGGAGGTCACCCCACGGCAGCGCTCGGGTTGCGCCAGTTTGACGGGCACAAACAAACACGCCGGGTGTCCGCCGTGGGGCCCGTTTGGCCGCGCCGTCGCCCTGCTCCGACCGCGCACCTGATCGGTAAGAAGACTCTTTGTTTGTGTACGTCGGGGGCGCGCACGTGGAGCGCGCGTTCACACACGACGCGCGCAGGCCGACAGCGCTCGGCGCTTTCTGCAGCCGGATGCCCACAAATAGCCGCCTGTTCGCATGAACGACACGACTGCGCGACAGGCGCCGCGGCTTAGCTCCCGCGCCGTCTTTGTCCGACCTTCTCTCCAAATCCACGTCTTTTTTTAAAAAAAAATCCCCCTTCCCACCCGAAATGGCGCTGGAACGGGTTCGCTTCTCACGCTCGGCGAGCCACGGCCGAACCTGACGACCGCTTCTGCTCGGCAGACCGTTCGCATTTCTTTGTTTTCGCGGCGGGCGCGCTCTGGGGGGTTTCGGTGACGTCACGGCGGCCGGGGTGCGCGCGCGCGGCGCGGTCTCAATGAAAGGCTCCTGCGATTGGACACAATTGGACACAACTGGACACAATTTGACACAGTTGGACACAATTGGACGCCTTTCGCAAGCACACGGTAGCTTCGGCGCAACTTGTAACCGCAGGTGGACTCCGCTTTAACGTCGCAGAAAAAAAAAACACTGACGCGAGAGCAGTTAAGGGCTGACGTTGGCACTTAATAAAACCATCAACGTGTGTCTGTCACTGCCTTAATAAATCGCATATAAAAATATAATAGCGTTGTTTTTTAAGGGTGACTGCATTCTGCAGTCAATAAGCTGGAAATAATGTCCACAAATACGAGCGAGCGAGTTAACATTATTCTTAGGATGCGCGGTAAGATGCAGCACGGAAAAAATATCTCTTGTTCCAATATCTTGACATTTACTTGCTCAGTACTGATCGCAGATGTAGAATTTGCACCGTAGCAGAAGCAGATGTTTGATTCAGGTGGTTGGTTTCATGCGAACATATATTTACAATTATGGATTTGGCAGACACTTTTGTCCAATGCGAGGCAGAACTCAAGGGTTTGAAGAAGGGTTTCACGGAGGACACACAAACACACAGGACAAAATTCCCCTATAAAACGTCCTAAAGCTAATTTCTCAGCACTGATGAAAAGTTTCATGAAAAATATTGGCCATCCGTTGGCTACGAGATGTTTTGACACTGCTCATTTATAAAAATGATCCACTTCTCCAAGATAACTGTTAGAGCAGCAATAATATATTATTAAATAAAAGTAAATAATTTTAAAAGAAAACAGACTAAGATGTCACAGACAGCGGTTCAATTTCTATTGCCCCCACACACTAAAAGCAAGCTGTATCCATCCCCACACACTTAGGTTTATTTTTAATGAATCTTATCACCATTCCAATTTGATGTTGAAATATTAATCCCTGACCTATGTTATTTATTTTTATTTTTTTGTCTGTTTTACATAAGTGATGTCCACTCACCAGTCTCGATCCACTACAGTTATGACTTATGTAAATACAAATATCTAAGCAGAAGCAGGCAAACTTTAGGCATCTTGTATCCTGTTACTCCTGTTTTTACCCGTTACCTCAACGTGTTAAAACATAGTATTTTTGTTTTAACGCCTTTCTGGAAGATATTGAGTTTCACGTTGGGATAATAAGCATTTCCCAGTCCCTGCCAGGTTTGTCGATTTATTTCTCCAATGTAGGCCGCACTTTGTACAGTTTTATCATTTTGCTGTTTCGATTGCATGTTGTTTTGTTCTGCAGAGATGTATTATAGTGAGATATTTTTTCAAATAACCCTCTTGTCGGGTATCACGGCATCGTCGAAGAAGCAACGCTTCTAAACGCAAATATTTCATTTCCATTCACTTAAGGTCTCTCCAGGTCGAGGGGACTTTTTTTAATATGTATGAAGTGTTTGTTTTATAAAGAGTTTGATAAATAAAGTCTTCCCAAAGTTTTGTGTCTTTTTTACTTCTAGAAAAACAGAACGGGATCATGATTTCCTGGATCACATAAACCTACGATTGTTAATGTGGTAAACACGGTGCTTTTTTACCTTCTGCATTGTTCATAAACCCCACTGCGCGATCATTTCTGTTTCTGCATCGGAATGCGCAGAAAGTTGCTTTATTCCTAAAAGGCTTACTTATACTTTTCACAAAGTTCCATCTTCACAAATTCACTTGCTGAGTTTTTGAGACTGAACTGTAGGTATACTTTCTGTCCTCACGAAGTGGATATTCGCACGATTTATTTGGATAATAAAAATATATTCACAGTCTCGGGTGATTTATTTTCATTGCAGGAGCAGAACAGCCTGTCAGGATTTGAGTTGGCAAAAAATATTAGCAAAAGTATTCAGTGGTCAAACGGAGGTGTGCTTGGCTGCTGGGGGGCACACGAGGGTTATGAACATTTTGCAGAACAGCTAGAGTCGTAGCTTTACACTGGCGTTTGAAAACGTTTCGCCCACAGAGGGATGATCAAAAGTTGGGCGGTGTTTTTCTCAGTTCGGGGCAGCTTCAGGTGTCCTCACAAACATCTAGAAGATCCAAGGTCTCAAAAGACATTAGGAACCCAAATAAAGCAGCATGGCTGGAACAAAACCAGCTTCTGCTTTCCGACTTTACATTTAGAATAATGTCAGCGTTAAAGAATTTCAAGTTAATCCTACCTGGCCATAACTGGTTCTTAAAATAACTAAAATGTTTGTCTTGTGATCATCAATGTTGTGCCTTGCTGTTTTCTTGCAGGTCCGGAGATAAACGGAAGAGAACGGAAGTTTTGGCGAAATTTGTGATTTTTGTTTTATTTATTTATTTTTTATTCACTCTACACTAAACATAAGACTGAATCACATTTCTTCTCCTTTTTCGAGTTGTATCGTCCGATGCAACTGAAACTCAAGTCAAATATATTAATTCATAACATTTTAGACTATTTCAAACTAATTTCAACATTTATTATTTCTTAATCCCAGTCCTGTTCTGTTTGAGAAAAGTTTATAGCAGCTTAATAACAGTTTTCTCTGGCCTCCAAAGCTGAAGCCATGAACCCATTAATACATTTCCACACCTTGTGTAAGGCTCAGTCACAAAAGTGGTTTGTTTTGCAATAAAACCCATTTTTAAGATATCCGCACACTGTAAGTAGTCTATTTAAATATATATGTTGTGCTCAAGCGCTTGTGTCGTGTGACTTTATTTTCAAAGTCTGATGTAGGCCTTTTTGCTTGGGCTCTGTCACTAGCCCTCCTTCCAAGATATATTGTTTATCTTAGACTGAAAACACATCTTGGGGATTTCTACGTTTACTCGGTGGACACACAGAATGGATTTTGGACACAGTCGTAATAAAAGTTAATTATTACAGTGAGGCACAACCTTAAATATTGGCCTTGTAATGCAGGAGAGCCCCAACCAAAGCTAAGACTGGGAAAGGGGACAGGAGTCACTGTCACCCAGAGGCACAGATTCATTCAGAAATGGGGGGGGGGGGGGGGTCCACGCGGTGCCGCCGTACTGTACAGACCTTACAAAAAAATAAGTTCAAGACCCCACGCACAATTTTTACACTTTTTGTGTGTTCCAACACCTGCGGGTTCACATCGGTGGCCCCAAATTTCACGGTTTCTCTAGTTGTGTGTGATCATACGTGCCAAAATTTAAATGGTTGAATGTTTCAATATTTAATACTTTTCCGGAAGTGATGGTGAGACTTTTGAAAAAGGGAGCACCGACGTGATATCTGCTGGGAGATCGACTTTACCAGTGGCCTCCGTGCTGTAGCCGGGCGCCTTTCCCTTCCTTCATCGGTTCATCCATTCCAGCCTTTTTCGGGTCGGCAGCCTGGGGAAGAACGAGATGGAAATGAAAAAAAAAATGGAATGAATTCAAAACTTTCCATTTGCACTGATTCAACTGCGTGGCACAGAGTTATATTTTTCATTAAGAAGTTCTGATATCCTGGACGTGGTTCGGGGGATAGATTTAGGACACGACGACCTGACGAATTAGACTTATGTTTTTGCTCTCAAAAATGAGATGATATGCGCAATAGTTGATACTTCTTAGCATATTTATTGTGTGCTACTGAATGCTATTTTACTGAAGAAAAAAAGCTCCGCATTTCTTCTCTGGACGTCAAATGGCGGCGTCCTTGCTTCTGTCACGGCACGTAAATTCCTTCTAAATTAAACGGGAGAGAAAATGGCAAATGAGAGGAGAGAATGGCGACTGTGTCAGGGGCGCACCGGTCCAAACGGTACATGTCTCCGAGGTGAGACAGAAAATGAATAATAATTCTGCATTTTCGGCAAAGGTCTGTCTTCGCATTTAAGGATTTTGCCGTATTTCTATCCGCCTTTTGCCTTGGCGCTCCATTTAATTCCATTTACTGCGCCGCCGCGGAACTTCTGCGGGAAATGAAACGTTTTGAATGACAGTTGAAAGTAAACTCGGTGCCGTTAAAATGTAGAAAGCGACATCTAAGGAGGTTCGAGAAGCTCACGTTGAAAGCACACTTTGGACAGTCGGACGGAACGCGTCGGCCGGTCAGTCGAGCTTCGGTAAGAAAGTTTGCAGTTTGGGTTCGGCCTTCGCAGTCCGAACATGCAATACACACAAGTTCCGAAAGCCAGAATTAATATTGCGCAAATAAAATAGACGTCTATCAAGAATCGACTCCTTCACTCAGGAAGAATCGATACCTTTATAACTGCGCGTAGCGTCTGTGCGAAACCCACTGGAACCGACGACCACTAATAATGTTTAACTATTTATTATGCAATGCACAGCACATCTTTACTCGTTGAAAAGTAGGGAAATATAGGTGGGTGGGGATTTTTTGCAGGATTTCTAGTATAAATCTTCATTTTGGACTAGCAAGCGGAAGCCGAATCACATTGTCTGCATTCGTAAGTAAAACACGCAATGCACGCTTAGAAAAGGAATAAAACACATAAACGTAGGACGGGCGAAGGAAAAATGAAAAGAAAGAAGGAAGGAAAGGTTGCCCAAATTTTTTGGGAGGCATGGATTTGCACTCTCCGGTTACACCGACACTAATTCCCAGGCCGCCCTTAAGGAGCGGGACCACGTGACGCGCGGGGCGGTCGAACCACAAGCCATTTTGGGGACGGTGTCAGTTTCCACCGAGCCATCGGCGCTGCATTTTTCAAACAACTTGACTTCGGCTGCAACACACACGCACGGAGCACAGACCCAGCAGCTCCGTCGCCCGGATCGGCCCATTTTTTTTGGGGGGTGGAGGGACAGTCGGACTCCCTCGCTCAGCTCGCGCCTTTGGCTCGCGAAGGGGGCTTGTTTTTTTCTCTCTCTCTCCTTCTTCTTCTCCTCTCCTGGCCGCGGAGAGAAAGAGCAGAAACTGCGCTGCTTCGCCGCCCCCCGCCCTCCCCGTTTTGCGCTGTACGGCTACCGCGGTTGACAGCGTCTGCAGGCTCGTTCCAAGATGGCCGCCCG
The DNA here is from genome assembly GCA_018136845.1 of Heterotis niloticus. Lineage (NCBI taxonomy): Eukaryota > Metazoa > Chordata > Actinopteri > Osteoglossiformes > Osteoglossidae > Heterotis > Heterotis niloticus. The sequence continues at coordinate 22,143,017 of CM030903.1, forward strand.
GCTCGCGCTCGCCCGCTGCTGAGCGACTCCGAACTTTCATTGTCTGTCCGCGCGCCGCCCCCCCCCGGGCCCCCCCACCACCGCCACCTCTCCGCTGCCTGCCTGCCCGCCTGCCTCCCTCCCGCAGTTCGCACGGATCCGCAGCGGAGTTCCCGGGTACGTGTCCCGCACGCTTTCCTCTTACTAACGCACGCATTGCGACCGCGTTCGTCGGATGCGCGCGTTGTGCGTGTGCGTGTGTGTTGTGCGTGCGAGCGTGCGTGTGAGAGTGCGTGTGTGTGTTGTGTGTGTTGTGTTTTTTTTTTTTTTTTTTTTTATTTCCTCCCCCGCCGCTTTAAAAGGGAGACGGCGCGTGCACGGCGCAGGGGTTGTGACAGCGGCGCGCCGAGGCGCACGCGCTCCGCTTCTGCACCGCCACAGCACCGCACCGCCACAGCACCGCACCGCACCGCACGCCGCACTTTGAAATTGACGCGAACCGACAGGGTCCCGCGAAGGTGAAGGTGTCTAACGGAAAAAAATGTCGCGCCCTGCGGTCCGCCTCGGCTTCCCCCAGGAGCGGCTTGTTTTGAAGGGGCTCGGGCCGCGTGGACACCCGGGCTGCCCGTGGAAGCTGGACGCGAAATGGGTCAGCGCGCCTCGATCGCAAGCCTTCGAACGGCTCCCTGCACCATCATAAGTAGAGATATCGCCGCTATTTTATAGAAATACGACCCGCATCGAGTGGAGAATCCAACAAATTGCTTAGATGGTCTGTAGACCCGACGTCTGGGATTTTATTAACTTAAATTCCCTGGTAACCGAAGCTTGACGCCTTGGGTGAGTCAATTTTACAAGATTGACTGGTATTCAGAAACAGACAAGTCTTCCCGGAACGAAGCAGTCGTAATCATTTGAACATTTATGTTTGCTTCTCGATCACTGTGCCTTACTTGTGTGTTTATGTATTATTGCCATTTTTAGTTGATCAACATTTTTCGAGCTGGCTAAACAGTGCTGGGGGATGCACTGCTGAAGCAGCTTGAATAAAAAGTAAAAGTATCAGCAGTGACGTAGGAAATGGTCGAATGGTCTGTGGCCATGTGGTGGTGAAATGACAATTTTGTAGCTTTTCGCTTTTCGAGTGGTGGCGTCGGGATGGTCCGGGGACACCCAGGATTCACCGGCGTTGACAGTCGAACCGTTGACTGACAAAGTTGAAAGCTGTTTTTGGGCGGTTTTGTCTTTTTTTCCAAGCGTTATCTTCACTTTCGTGTAGGCCACTGCGCTTCTGTATTTAACTCAGCTTTAAAGAGCAGGATAAGGCTTTTTATAATGATTTCCTTTCAGGAAAGGACAGTTATTAACATGTTGGCGCGCTTTGCGTGTAGACGCGCACTTTCCCAAGACTGTCGCTCAACTCCTGTAGTCCCGTTGACCTCGGGAATTGTCGGATTTATGAAAACGTTTGTTTAGGTCGCGCTGAATCTCGCCTGGTCGTTGAGCTCCACTGCCTTACTGTACATTATCAGATCTAATAAAGACCCAAGCCAAGTTCAACTGTACTGATCTAAACCGTGGGCTGTGTGTGCGTGCTCTTGCGATCTGAAGGTTCTTGCTTTACTACGGTTGAAGAAGGGGCTTAACGCAAAAGAAAACCCTGGTGTGTCAATGGGTAACGCTTTATAAAGTCATTTTTGTACCCCGATGAGTCGCTTTTACAGAAGCGTCCGACAAAAACGGCTTGAGTTATTAACTGGTTTGTTAATGTTTTGATTCATAAGTTTGGGGTGTTTTCAAAGGGATCAGTTTTCCACTGTGCTGTGTACGTACACGTTTGATTCCTGCCTTTGAAAATACTTCATTGCTACAAATACCTGTCAAACTGTCTTGTTTATTTCAGGAATAATTGAATATCAGTGGTAGGAACGACTGCCTTAGAGTGGTTGAATTTTTTTTCGTGTCCGTTAAAGAAGGCCCGGTGTTTTTGCGTATTTTGTTAAATTATCTCAACAGAAACGTTCAAATGCATTTTATTGTAGAAGCTTCCACGAGTAAATGTGATTCCTATCCAAACAAGACACCCGTTTAAATACCACGTGGTTGAGTGTTATGTCTACAGTCAAAAGTATGGAATTTGCCGGTTAAGACTGTCATGTCGTTGCCGGGGGGTTGTTGGGGCTGTGCCGAGCATCCCCCGTGGTTGTCCTCATGTACGCGACTCCAGCTTGAGTTGGCTTTCAAGCAGCGTGCATTGAGAATTGAGGAAAGTAAAGACTGCTGGAGATAAGGTTCGAGGCAAACAGAAACTATTGTTCCAGCTACTGGAATAATTTTTACATTTTACAGTCAAGTAAACTTATAACACGCCGTTTCGCGCAATGTATTTTTTATTTTTGTTGCAAAGACAAGCTGAATAAAAGGGACTTTGTTGGGGTGAACAGCGGCATGTTCCAGTGTAGAAGGTGTGAGAAGGTTGGGGATGGTCAACCATTCACCGGGGTCTTCTTGAGATGGTCGGTAGATGCTCAGGTCAACTTCCCCTCCGTCAGAACGGAAGGGAAGACCGTTAGTCATTGAAGTGCGGGGGAAAACCGAGCTTCTCACATCACCCGGTGGTTTCCTTCGGAAGATCTCGCCTATTGGCTCTCTAAACCACCCCCCTCTCGTCTGGCAACCGTGTTTACGGCGGTTCATCGAGCAGTTCCGTTTTGTCAACGCAACGTTGAGCGGCTGCCGTCACCCAGAGCAGCTCCAGCCCCAGAATGCTCTCCAGCTGTATCGGGACATCGCGGAAAGGTCTCGCTGGGCTACCTGGCGCTTCTGCTCACACTAGCCGAGGGAAAACAACGATAATAATAAATATGTAAGTGCGTTTTAAGGTCGAACGACGGTGTCTTTGGCAAGAAATACCGACGCGAAGGTCCAAAACGCGGCGATCGCAACTGCCATCTGTGGAACCGCCGCTTCATCCAGAATCCGCGCTAGATGTCCGGCTGGGCGAAGGAGACCCTTTAGCCGCTTCTTGGGTCCCCCCCCCCCCCCTAAATCTTTTACCTGCGGTTGCGTCGCTAAACTGCAGCTGAGCATCCCGGTTCGGTAACGGTGCCGAGTGCAGCACGTCCAGCTGCGGGGTCTGTTTGCTGCCACATCTGTGGGAACCCCAGCGGTGGAAGATGCGTGCCTGCATGTATGTATGCATGCGTGCGCGCGTGTGTGTGTGTGTATGGCGGCGGGGGGGCAGGGAGGGAGGGAGGGAAGAGACGACGACGGCAGCGGCGGCTCTATTTTCATTGGCAAGATGCCAAGTGTAACCTAAGTTGTTGCTATAGCAACTATGAGTTACCGCGCTTGGCACGAGACACCATCCGGTTCCCGGTTCTCCGAACGGTGAACGAAAAAGGTTTTTTTTTTTTTTTTTTTTTTTTTTCCCCCGACTAGTAACCCGGTTAACACTCCCGGTCAGGTGTGTGGATCGATGACCTGTGTTTTTTTACGGGGGGCGGCACCGGTTTGAGAATCGGAATAAAACATGGGGGGGTGAAGCCGGAGAAGCCGCCTTTTATCCACCTGAAGAGCAGAACTGTCCTATGGAGCCGATTTTCACTGAAACTGAACGTGAAACCCGCAGGTGTCGTTAGGAATTCCTTCAGGATCGTAAGGCCGCTTATTTACAAAATTTTAAGCGCCTGACAGGTAACTTTCTTTGCAGGTATTAGCCGTCCATGACGATGCACCGAACAACGAGGATTAAGATAACGGAGCTGAATCCGCATTTGATGTGCGTGTTGTGCGGAGGATATTTCATCGATGCCACGACCATCGTGGAGTGTCTGCACTCCTGTGAGTGGGGGGTGCGGCGTTTGCATTTGCTGTTTGTTCTGGAATGCTTCACATTTCTCTAATTTGGACAATTCTGCCCCCCCCCCCCCCCCAGTTTGTAAAATGTGCATCGTGCGGTACCTGGAGACGAGTAAGTACTGTCCAATATGCGACGTTCAGGTACACAAAACCAAACCCCTGCTGAACATCAGGTGAGTGTTACCTTGTGACCTTAGCCAGTGTCTGCCTTGTACGAAAGAGCTGCTTAGATTTTTGTGCCAGTAACTTTACACTTTAACACTGTGGTAACTGCCCCAAAAACAGTCTGAAGACTGTACCCTTTACAATAAAATTTACTGTTGTTGTACGTGCTGTCAATAGTTGGGACACATGCACACAATGATTTTATTAGTTTTTATATATTATTCAATTTCCTCTTCATATGTATTCATGCATTTGAATTTCTCGCAATGCAGAACGTGAACACTGCTCAACATGTACGTTTGCTCTCGTGTTTAATTTTAGGCCAAGAATTGCTGCAGCATTTGAAAACGGGAGAAATGTTTAAAATTGTTGTCTATGTTGTAGGTCTGACAAGACCCTTCAAGATATTGTATACAAGCTGGTTCCTGGTCTGTTCAAAAGTAAGCGTGCCCCCCCCCCCCCCCCCAAGGCTTTACGGTGCCTTTAGTGCTTTTGTCCCATATAGGGATGTGATGTGGCTCTTTCTGTCGTTCTGCAGATGAAATGAAACGGAGACGGGATTTCTACGCTGAGCACCCCTCTGTTGATGGTAAATCTCTGAGCAGATGGCTGATGAGAAACATTTTAGGTGCTTTAGTAACGTGTTAGTACAGGTACTGCGTTTTGCAGGTGGGATGGAGCAGTTGGGCTGTAAAGGAGTAAAGCAGAAACTGTCCATTTGTTTGTGTCTGATAGCTGCAAACGGATCGAATGAAGACCGCGGAGAAGTGGCTGATGAGGACAAGAGAATAATCACAGATGATGAGATAATCAGCTTATCCATCGAGTTCTTTGACCCGAGCAAGTACGGCTGGGCAAAATGTTCTGGAAAATGTTGCTTTTGTGCGCTTGTTCCCTTTGCAGAGAAATGCTGATGTCACAGTAAATATGGGAAAGTACAGCATACAGTCATTGTTTTCAATTGCTAGAATAAAGATTAAAAAATTTCCCCTTGCTCTAAGCCAGGTGCTTATTTTTTGTTTTAAACTGAGAAGCCCAATTGCTTTACAGTGGTGCCTTAATAGAATAAATATGAAATGAATGGAATAAATATGTAGAAATAACTTCACATAAACTATAACATTTCATTTTGAGGGGAGACAAAAGTGGGATTTTAACTTCCTGCACATCCTGTAGACCAAATTACTGTAATTTTTTTTTTGCTTGTTTAATTGCAAAAAATGAAAAAAGTCTTTGCTGTGCTAAACATTTATCAAAATGAATTTGTTTAAGCATTCAGAATATTTTCCTTTTTACTTTTACTGGTGTCTGTGTATTACTGCTCACTGTACATTTCTACTCCTAAATTTGGTACTAAATCAAGTTTTCTGTACTAAATCCAAGTTTTTTTTTTTTCTGTAAATGCAGAACAAGAGCCAAACGCTCAGCAGAAAGCCAACACCTGTTATAATGAACAGTTTTGTGTTCCTTTCTTTTTTAGGATTGACAAACAAGCTGAGGGAGAAAAGGAAAAGGCAAAAGATGAGGTAACATTAATTAAAGTGTAAAACTAGCTGCAGTTACTTTTAACTGGATTTTTTGGCGATCAACTGTGTTTTTGCACTACAGTGATGGTGTACAGAGTTCCTGAATGTTCTAACATTTGATGTTTCATTTGCAGACAAGTGACAAGCGGTACTTGCAGTGTCCTGCTGCTATGACTGTGATGCACCTGAGAAAATTCCTCAGGAGTAAAATGGATATTCCGTGCACATTTCAGGTGACGGAATATTTCAATTTTATAATATTTACTTAGTTGAATGAATGAAAATTATATTTATCTTCTTATTTCATAAGTTCAGTAAATTGCTGTTTTAGTTGTGCATGTGATAGTGTAATAATGTATTAGAATAATCCATTTAATTCTGCTCATTAACAGTCTTGAATATACAGATATCCATAATTTATTGCAACACTTAAAATAGCCAGTTATTCTGTCATTGTTTGAAATATCATTATGTGCTTTTGTGCAGATTGAAGTCATGTATGAAGATGAGCCGCTCAAAGATTACTACACATTAATGGATATTGCCTACATTTACACCTGGAGACGGGTAAGAGATTATTTTAGGTTAAGATGGCCTCAAAAATTTTTTTAAAAATATTTTCTAATTTAGTTCAAAAAGTGAACATGGTAACTTTAGTTAATTCTAAAGCTGTTTAAAATTTTCAATATTGCTGTAGTGAACATTTGACTTTTTTTTTTTTTTTTTTGTCTGAAATCTGTGGACTTGGTAGAAACAAGGCAGAAAAAAGTAAAACCAGTTTTCCACTTTATTTAAATGCTATCATTTCTGAAGATTAAACTGGGTAAAAATAGATCAGAAAACTTTTTAATATTAAAAATGTGTGAATTTTGCCTTTCAAAGAGCAGTCAGTATTTATAAGATATAAAATGTGTATAAACTGCTGTGGTTAACAGCTTGTAAATGTCAGTTTCAATGTTATAGTTCTATGCAGCTTGAATATAAGTGCAGAGCTCTACCTAAGAGGTGTGGGGTTTTTTTTTCGGCCACAGAATGGACCCTTGCCATTAAAGTATAGAGTTCGACCCAGTTGCAAAAAGATGAAGATAATTCACCCACGAGAGGGAGTGAACAGCGTCAACAGGTCGGAGATGGAGAGCGACTCGGGCAGCGACAAAGCCAACAGCCCGGCTGGCGTTCCCTCCACCTCATCATCGTTGCCCAGCCCAGGAACCCCAGTCCAGTCGCCGCACCCTCACTTCCCTCACATCTCGAGCGCCGTCAACGGAACCTCGACGAACCCGAGCCCGAGCCGTCAGACCCCGTTCTGCAACAAGGCACGCAAATCCTCGCTCAACGGCTCATCCGGCTCCTCAGGATGACTGGCATAGCGGCGCGTTGCTATCATCGCCACCACCCAGCTCTCTCCATGCCAACGTAGCGCTGTTGTAGATGCTTTCTTTTTCCTTTCAATTGTCACTGTGCTGCCGTTTACTGTCTTTATCATATGTGAAATTTATAGTGAAAGTCACGTTTCAGTGTAAAAATTGGGGGAAAATGGCTGATGTGTGCGTTCTTTTTGAAAGCTGACATTGGTGGAAGTACAGCAAGCACATGAAGTATGATTTTGAAGGAAGTTTTTACCAAGGAACATTTTGAAGCAGTTTGGAGGCACCACAGCATCTGAGATGAGATTCCCTTTGTACAGTTTTTTTCCACCCTCATCCTTTTTTTTTTTTTTTTTTTTTTAAGTGAATTTTCACTTTAAGCAGAAGTGGATCCATAAAGCGTTTCACAAACATCCCAATGTGTGAAATTGAAGGGTTGCAGCTTAGCAGCAGATGTCCTAAAATTGTTTTATGAGCATCTAAGCATTTACAGATTGACTCAGCGGGAGAATTATGACAAGGAAAGGAGAATATAAGTTTACAGCTCATATTACCATCTGATACTGTACCGTGTACAAGGACTATATAAACCAAATGAAGTGGAGCTGTGTCATTTGTGTGTGTGTGTGTGTGTGTGCGTGTGTGTGTGTGAGCGACTTGAGTACTGGGGTTGTCATGCTGGAGTACACACTGCTATCTATATCCCAAATGGGGGGCAGTATTATGTTTATAAAGTGTGTTGCAAATAAGGATGAGAACAGCTAGAAAAGGCCCGGATGTTGACCAGATTAAAGATATTCATTTTTAAATAAGCTGTTCTGTTTTTTTTTTTTTTAACGCTGTCATTTCAGTCTTGTACAAGTTTGGTTTGAGCAGCACAGGGCAGAATGCTGAGCTCCAGACAGACGTGTATATACGATTACTTTAGCTGAAATATAGAAGTGTAATAAACTAACAGGTCCTTTGTGTCTGCCAGACACTTTTCTCTATAACCTATAAGGAAGTCTTTGTTAGTTTCAAGTGTTTTTGTGGCGTCTCTTCCACAGTGTTCTAAATATCTGTATTTGGTCGATTGTATGTAAAACTATTGTATTGTTACTGTTGCACAGTATAAAACGTCTATCTAAATAAACATTTTACATTTTATTACTTAAAACCAAATCTTGGCTTGTTATTTTCTAGACATTTTTTTGGGTTATAAAAAGGTTTGGGGGTAAGTTTGTGTAAAATATTGCATGAAAATAAAATACTGGCAGGAGCAGTAGCAGTGTATAAAGCAAATCTGAACCCTAAACTGTACAACCAGCTCTAATTTATTTAGCATCTTAACCCAACATGGGCTTAATTTATTATTTCTTACAGAGCATTCTTGGGATATTTTCAGAAATAATATTTGGGAATTCTCATGTATATCCAGTTAAGTCAGCAAAGAAATCTGTGGAAAAGGCAGATAAAATTGTGCATACAATTAATTTGAGCTGCTCCTGTGGATATTTGGAATGAATAAAAGTTAAACCGTCAAGAGGTCTGGAAAAATCTACTGAGATCAAAGAGGAAAATTCTCAAAACTGTTTTGCAAGCATGTTAAATGATTTTAAAATACTACACATTTTTATTTTTGCGGAATGTCAGATTTCAGAGTAAAATTATAAACGACCAAATACGGGGTCGAATTCAGAGACGATTTTTCTGCATCACCCCGAGCGGATTTATATCAAAATGCCGCAGTTTAGGGCGAAATCCCGCACGAGGCGCGTTAACAGCGTGGGGGGTTGCCAACAGGCGCAGGTTAACTAAACTAAACAAACGAGAACATTATTTAAAAATATCCTAAACCGGCTGTTCAGAGTGTCGCTTAGTAGTTCTTTAAATTTTGTGCCGCAGGTTTGCACACAAAATTTTAAATCGGCGCTGAATGCGATTTCAACCAACCCCCCCCCCCGATTTAAACGTTTTAAAATAGATGCAAAACACAAATCCAGCACATTCAACAAGAACAAGAACAACAACAAGAACAACAACAACAACAACAATAATAATAATAATAATAATAATAATAATAATAATAAAAAAATGAGCTACTGAAACTGTGATTTTGTTGCCATTTCAACAGTTCTCATAAAACAACAAATATATTTAAATGAACGGAACAGAGCAAAGGACCGAGCAGCTGAAAGCACATTTTGTGTGTTTTGTAGTCAAGCGCTAAAACATTGAAGGAATCAAAGTTTTTCCTTTTCCCACCGCCTCCGAGGACCGGGGTGTTTGTGGCAGAACCGCGTGTTCAGACGCGATTTTCACACGCAAGTTGGGCTTTTTAAACATCAGCATGGCGTCTAGTCGGGCGTGGGTGAGTTTTATAGCCCAGTGAATCGAGGACGGAGTCCCAGGATCGGCGGGTAAACATGGTGGAAAGATGGATGGATGGATGGATGGATGCATGGATGGATATAAATATGAAGCAATAGGACTGGCGTGGACCAACTGGGTTATTCAGGACGTAATGGCGTCTCCCTGCTCCGCATTTTCTTTGTTTAGACTCGAATTTATAAAACCAGAATCCGGACGCGGACCGGGACTCGGTGCTGTGCCGCAGAAGCTGCTTCACCGACCAAAACCATCTTTTCTTAAATAAACATTTTATACCCTTTTTATACCATTTTTCAACTAACTTGGCAAATATTATCCCCATATTTTTTCCCACTAAATTTGACTTCGAATATGAATACGGAGCGGCAGAAACGCACCCGATTTTTTAAAGAAGTTTTTTTTTTGTTTTGTTTTGTTTTAAAACTTTGCTCCACACAAGCGTTTCCCTGAGAGCTTAAAAACTGCACCCACGCGGACTGGCGGACGCGGGTTCGAATCCACCCTGCGTGTGGGACCTTCCTGGGGTCAGTTAATAAATGGTAGTTTTATTCAATATTTTAGGAAAGTAGTCATTCCCACACATACTGATATGAATTATTAGTGAGGACACCGCTATGTTTATGGTGACGGAACAGCAAGACCGCGCAAAATTAATACAAAAAAATTTAACTTACATTTAAATCTGGTCGCCTTGAACAGGACCAACGCCAGCTTCTATCATAAAAGTTCCAGAAAGTTCCAGCGGTCTTCCAGTCGCGATGACGTGTCAAGGGGAAGCAGGTGACGTCTTCGCGGGCTGCGTGGGTCGCCAAAATCCAGCCGAACCGTCAAACCCACCGAGTCCGACCCTAGAGGCAAAGTTTTAGACAGAATATTCGTATTTGCACAGAAATTTGACTGAACCCAGTAAACAGTACTCGTGTTATAGCTCAATAATTACCACGAAAGTAAACTGGTGGTTACAATAATAAATAAATTACTTTTAAATAATAAAAAGCAGACTTAAGTGTATAACAGTTACAAGCTAAGAAGGGAGACAAGAACAAATAAAGGAACCATGCGGATCTGAAAGTAAACCATCCATCCATCCATCATGTACAACACACATATGCACATACATACATACATACATGTCCTTAAACTTGACGTTTCCCAGTGTTCTTTTTTAAATAATTATATTTCCACTTTTATTATTACTGCTGTTATTTACTCAATAAATACCACAAACCCAGGAAGCTTCATATTACTGGGCGGAAGCTTCAGCCACTACGCCACCTATCGATTTGATATATATATATATATATATATATAATGTGATAATAGATGTGCCTCTGAGAGTCTTAAAGAAACATATAACGGGCTTGTTACTGCGAATTCTATTTTGCTGCATTTCGCGTCCTTTCTGAGTTGCGAACCCATCCCATAGCGATGTTTCGCTTCATAAAAACGTCCCAGACGGGTATGAGTGGCCATAACGAATAAACAAGCATCACAGAACACTGTAAACAGGTAGTGACCGTGTGAAGCAGCACAGGTGAGTCAGTCTCTACCTGGAAAGGCACAGATCAAGGGGGAGGGGGCATCTGTAATTTTTTTTTAACCCCGAATGCGGGGCTGCAGGGTAAACGATCCCCGTGCAGCTGTGTCTGTGTGCCAAGACTTTCCAAATAAACTCCCGCTTCTAGAACTGCGTAACGCAGATTATAATTTCATAAAATCCTAACAAATAAAAATCCTCAGATTAGAAGCAAGGCGACACTACAGTGACATAAAAACAAAAATTAAGCAATGGACCTGGCTGGGTTCAAGTGGACGGACGGTAGCAGCAAAAATTTTTTTGCTAATCTTAAATACAAAACAAATAACCAAAAACGTGGCAACGGCTCTGCTTACTGAGAAATAAACGGAAAATCTCAGCAAAAAACACGAGAGTTAAGGTGCTTAAAAATTAATTTTAGGGCGTTTGTCCGGCTTTACCCCGAACAGAAACGGGATGCTGAAACACCGCAGACGATAAATAACTTTTTCCTGCACCAGTCCACAATTTCTAAAATGTGCGTTTTTAGTTCGCATCACAGGTAAACGCATTTTTCCGCCCTCTTTTTGTAAAAGAAAAGGACACGAACCAGTGTCCCTGCTATAATAACTTGGACCGCAGATCGGCACCGACCCCTCCTCACTTCCGCTTCGTTGCCGGGCAACTACCTCGCGCCTGCAGAATTTGGGGTTGCCATGGGAACGGCGTGGGCGGCCGCAGCTAGAGATTGCGGAAGTTTGATGCAGGTGTTCAGTCGGCGGTTTGGTGCAGAATTGAGAGCGAGAAGAACACAACTTTCACAAAGTAAAGCTCCCCCCCAAAAAAAGATTTTCGTTTATCAGCTTCTCGAAACAAATTGTTTTCACATTAATATTATTTCATCTAAAAGTACCTTTAACATCATAAATCAATTGTCCTTTTTTCATTTCATATATATGCAAATATATGCAGTACATATCTACATCGAAAGTAAAAATACTGTAAGTGGATGTACTAACTGACATCATTATTATTTCACCTTTATCATCCTTTTTTGGACTTGACCTTTATGAGACACCATTGCTCAAAGGAATTTGCCTGAAATTTCAAAATATTGCACAAAAAGATTTGTCAACACCGGAAATACGAACAATTCTGTTTATTAGTTTTGTTTGCACATTTCTGCAGATAAGTGACATGCAGGCCATGTTGGGGCGGAAATACGGGAGAACAGCTGTGGAGAAGCTGAGATGGAGGAGAGCAAGAGGACGATGTTCGTCTGGGTGGGACGTTGGTCTCAGAGCAGAAGATGGGGGGGGCAATATTCACACTATTCACTCTTCGTGTATGGATTTATACTTCCGTTTGGTGCCTGAAGCCCCGAGGTGAAACACACTGCTTAGTGTTCAATGCTCAGTGTCCTGTGAAAGAATTGTTTTTTATTTGGGAAAAACTATTTCCTTCATTTGTGACAGACTGGAGTCCAGCCTGGGGGGCAGTTCCAGAGTAGGATCTGGACCACTGTGACCCTGACTGGGAAACAGCACTTAGGAATAAAGGATGGATTGACTGATAGATGGATGATAATTTCTGCATTCCTTTTTGCCTTCTTTTCTTCTTTCCTTTTTGTCCATCCCCAGCGATGACACCACTAATGAAGATGATGTCCATCTGCTTTGTGTCCTTCATGCTGTGACGTGATCCTGGGGGGGTTTGCATATGAGCTGACAGTGGTGGCTAAATGCTTCCCAGTGCTGACATGAACTGTTGGCCAATGGAGGTAGAGGTGGGGGTGTGTTTGACCTTGGTGTTAAAGTGTGTATAGGACAGGCCTGTGCTACTGTGAAAACAGTAAATACAAGCACACAAAACAAATAAATAACAATAATAATAATAATAATAATAATAATAATAATAATAATAATAATAATAATAATAATAATAATAATCCATTAGAAAGGGACAGCAAGCTGGAAATACATATGAATTTAACTGAAAAAATGTAAGGAATTTGAAACTTTCAATATTATATTACAACTAATCCATGCTAAGTTGATTACATTTATGTCCCTAAATGCTTACCTTTATTTATTGACTTAACTGATGCTTTTCTCCAGAAGCAGCCTCTCCAGCTATTAATCCGATTAATTAATAACGCAGCTAAAGGTTAAGCCACCTGACAAGAGATAACAAAAAGTGAACTGCCGCAATGACAATAAATCCATCACTTTGGCTGCAGCTCTTGGTGTCTCTAATGTACAGGACATTAATGCTGTAGATTTTTAAAAATGTCCCTTTATGTCAATGTTTTGTTTTATTCTGCACATATTTTATTAATATTTCATTAATAAAGCCCTCTTTAATTTAAGTCCTTTTGTTCCGTGGGGTTTAATTTGGATAGGAATGCTCTTCGGATGGGGTGGAGTGGGGGGGTTTTCCCCTCCCAGCTGGTGACATGTGACAGCACTTTGACAGAAAATGGGACCTAGTGGACCCCCTGACCCCCCAGTCCATAGAGTAGGCAACTCATTATACAGCCTAATGAGGGGACATTCAGCCAGAGGGCCTGGAGGTTGTTGTTACTGGAGGAGAGACCCTACCCTCTGAAGACCCTGAAAGACCCTCGGCAGAAGAAAATGTCCTAAATGGGCACAAACACACGGCGATGCTCATGCAAGCACACAGCATGCTAACAGCGCGCAAGTGGCTGGCACAACAGGCACACATGCACACACACACACACACACACACATACACATACACATATACACACACACACACACACACACACACACACACACACCCGCGCACGGGGCTGTAATTACACATGCAGAAACACACAAGGCGTGGATGCATATGTGTAAAAAGCGGATGCTAATGGGACCCAGGCGCTGACCTGTGTCCTCCACAACAGCTGACAGGTCCCATGTGCTGCAGCCCCACCAAAGCTCATTTGTAATGCAGATACAAGGAGGTGGCGGCGGTGGCGACGGTGGAAGGAGGGGGGCACCTCTTGCAGGCACTCGACCCCCCACTTTGTTCTCTTCCGTTCTCTTCACATGCATTTCCCATCTCCTCCCTCTTTCCCTGTGTGTCAGGCTGAGGGACAGTACTGCCTAGAGGGGGTCACAGTGCCCATTGTCCCCCATCGCCTTCGGCCTTCAGCCTTCAGGTCTATCTGAACTCAGCAGCCTGAAGTCAGCATTCAAAGGTAAACTGCTAGTAAATGTAGGCGACATCTTGCGATCCGCATGGGTGCTGACACTATGAACAACATTTCACAGGTGCTCCTCAACCATGAACACCAAGCTGGAATTTGACAGGAAGCACATTTCACAGAATACCATGCATGCCAGCAAAGCGGCGTGCTTTTCCCATCCCCTAACGGGCTTGGAAACAAATGCGGCAGACGCAAACACAGTTTAACGCGTTGTTAGTTTACTGACCGAACTTGGGCAGATGAAAGATGCCCTTGATGCATCTGAATGAGAAGATGAGGTGTTAGTGGTGTCCAGACTGTCAGTGACCTTTGACCACATGTGAGACAGAAAGTCCAGCAGTCCGCTAAGCTTGCCATACCTTGTTGCCCCAAGTTGTAGGCCTCTGTGTTGTCAGTAACTGCTTCGACTGTATCTTTTTCTGCTGGTCTGAAGGCTCCTGAAATCATAGATTTTACCCAAAAAAAATCATGTAAACTACGTAACTGTCACATGCGATATTTTAAAATTTAAAAGCCAAGCAAAGGTCATGATGTCATTTAGAGTACAGAGGCAGTTCCTTGCTACTCTGTAGCGATTCCACTCGGTTTAGTATGCGTCCCCATGATGTTAAGCACAAGTGTCAGAGGCTGGTGGTCCTTGTGCCTTGAGATGCCCACACACTTCGTCCGCCGCTCTTGTGTGACCCCCTCCCTCCGGTGTCGTGCGCTGAGACATGTCCCCCCCTCCTCGGGGACGAACGTCTGGGCACTGCGCCATGCCAGCAGCTGCGTTCTGCCGCCGGGGGACCACTCAACATCTCACGGGCCAAAGTCTGAAGCCCCTGTTAAGAAACATGCCACACTAGTGTGTTTGTTTATTTTAACACCCGTCGGCGGCTGCACTCCCACTCCCCCGTCCGGGTGAATAATTGCAGTGACTGTTATAACAAGATCACTCTCCGTTTGGGGGCCCTTTATCTTACGTTAATAAGCCCCCCACTTCTCTTACAAAAAAATGTCCATGCAAATTAGCAGTTCATGTGCTTTAGGAATAACAAAACCGAGAGACAAGTTAGTTACTAAAACACTGGAATAATAGCTAATCTACATAACTTTAGCTATTTTTAAAATAATGCTACTAATAATGCAGTTATTAATGGTAGTAATGGGAGTTGCTGTCACATCCTTCTATATGGTACACAACCCATTCTAGAATTTGTTTTATAATAAATACGAATCATTTCTTCATACAGACCAAAAACATCTGAGTTTGGTTAAATTGAATTCGGATTAATACGTGTGGGGAATATCGTGATCGTCCTCTGTTAAATTTGTTCTGTTGCTTTTCAGCAGCGACTCTGACTGTGACCGCTGTGTGTGGTTATGAGCACTTACGCACACTGCGAGTATGGACGGAGCGCACTTGTGCGCTCGTCTGAATCTGCATGGCTCGGTTCGGGGAAGTCATATAGAAGCAATTTTGAATGTTTGTCTTTCCATCAAAACATACGGCGCGAGGCAGACCTGAGTGTATCAGCAGAAACCCCGCAGCTCAGCCCCTTTCCATATTGACTGCATTATCTGATAAGCGGCTGCTCTTTTCACAGTCAATAAAATTCTCCTCACCCCTGTGTGCTCCCATTCACAGACCCTCAGAGAGTTTACATTTTAAGCTTCCATTGAAAGGAATTTCGTGCTGTGTTGGTCATGCTGGGATTGTCCTTTTCAGTATCCAAATCAGGTTCTGCACTTTTATACATGTGCAGTGGAAGTGAGGTCTGAAGGGGATCCAGTACATCACCCTAGATGGAGCCCATCGATCATGACTGCTGATAACAGTGATTTCCAGAACCCTCACAATCTGGTTTATCTATTTTCTCTTGTCTTTGTGTCAGTCTGCATTATGTCTGTTTGGTGAGGGTCTCCTGCTTGACCTGCACGGTGGTCTTCTGTGATCCTGACCGCAGGCTGAAGATGGTGCTGCAAATGCTCACCTGCAGAGCTGCACGCTGGAGGCCTCCGTTACAATGATGTCCGCCCCCGAAGGTTAGTCTCCTGTGCAGGTACACGGACAGGTTGCACGCTCTCATTAGTGGGGAAACCGAGAGGTGGAGCTGCTCGGGGCGAGACGCACTCTACAGTCTTCTGATGTGCTTCCTATGAGCATGGCGGTTCAGCAGCTTTGCTGGCCTTCACAGCAGGTTTCTGTGATCTGCTGCCTCAGGTGACAGCAAGCTGCTAACTGCAATGTCTTGCTTGTTTGATAAGTCGTACTTCTGTCTTGTTTTCTCCTCAGTAGCAACATGTAATTAACCATCTTATTATGCAATGGATTAGATTCGCAAACAACTCAACTGAACAGCTAGAGTGAATATACACCTGTACCGTGGTATTTAAGCTCCCAAATGAAGCTGAACTGCACGAGAGAAATATTGGAAATGGGTGAGAGCACGAATGCGTCACTAGGTGGCGTCCCTGCGCCCAGCATCTGTCTCCTCGTTCCTTGCCTCATGTGGCCTGGGCTCAAATACAGTTTTTGCTTTGTCATTTCAGTTACTCAGCCCCTCCCCCCCGCCAACCGTTCATTACAGCAACAGCCATTACCATTGCTACATTGTATTGTTCTATTTTACATTATTTTCATTTCTTTTTTCCATAAACGTGACTATTAAATGTTTGCTGATATTACTATGAAGCAAAACATATAATATTAAATAAAAAAGTAACTGCATATAAAAACAAAAATGCATATTAATGACTTCATTAACTGTTTACTAATTAGGTAATTGGTATTTAAAGTGCACTTTATCACTGAAATGGGCATTTTAGAGAGTTAAGGTTAGGGTTAAGGATATTTTAGGGAAATTAATTGGGGTTTTTGGATGAACCTGGAACATGGAATGAATTAAAATTTTCCTCATGAGGAATAATGGAAACAGCTTCCTCATATCTGAGTATTCAAACTATTCCCAGGATACCAGGGTACAGGTGTAAATGTGAATGTGAGAAAGGTGTTTCTGACTAACGGGAAGTATTTCTGAAAGATCAATGGTCATTCCTTCATGTATCAGTGAGTATGACTGGAATACAAATGTCCGCAGCCCAGCCTTTCTGAGCTCTGTGGGTCAAGAAGATCCCGGCTGGAGATTTAACCCTTTGCCATTCAGCTGGACCTCAGATAGCTGCGCTCCTGAATAACAATAATCTGCGTCTGCTATTTGTATCAAGCAGACATCTTTGTTTAATCGACAGATTTAAGTAATCTGTAGCTGAATTTGTCTCAGTGTTATAAGGCAACACAAAAGGCAGCGTTCAAGGTTTAAAGTTGCCGTTATTGTCATTCTGCACTTGTACAGACATACAGGTTAGAATGAAAGGCAGGTTCTCCGGGATCGTGGTGCACGGCCCACCAAATAGACAGACAAAAAAAGACCGACAGCAAGATGCAGACAAGAGACAGGAGGTAGAGGAATGAATAGACAGAAAATGATAAACAGATAAACAGACGTGGAAATAAATAAACGGGTAAGAAAAATCTGGGTAAGCAGTCAAACAAGCAGTGGTGATGGTGGAGATGATGATCAGGGCTGTGCCTGGTGGTGTTGGCCTGCAAGCTGCACCAACGTCTGTTAGATGGTGGAAGAAGAAAGCAGGGTCCAGTGTTGGGTAAATAAATTAAATTTAAATGAGGGCACAAAACTATAGGATTTCATTTATCTCATTTAGGACTGTTTGGTTGAAAGAAGACAAGAAAAATAAAAACAAACATATCTTATGGGAGTTTAATGAGGTGGGATGGGGGGAATCTTTGCTTGTCCTGAACAGAAGATGTCAAGGAAGATGATCGTCTACAGCATCTGAGGTGCAAAGGTCTCCTCAGTCAAGACGCTCGTGCTGTCAGACGCCACATAACTGGGGCCTCAGCAGCAGCTGCCGATGCATGAGGAAAATCCTGGCCGAAATGTCGTGCGGAGGCCGAGCAGAACGTTGCTGGGTTGCATACGCCCGGAGCCGGAGAGCTGCTGTTTACCATCAGTCACGTGATGTCCTCATCCCCACATTTCTTTTCACCCTGGGTGGACAGTGCATCTGTACACTTCAGTCTGACCTCTTCTGTAGCAGCCTGGTCTGGAGCTCTTCTGAAAACCCTCAGATTCTGGGGAGTATTTAGGCGCTTTAATATTTTAGAAATTAGCATTTTTTTTAACACTTTGAACAGCAGCACCTTCTGGCCAAATACTTATTTACTGTATAGCCGAGTAATTTTCTTCTAAATTAATTCCTGCATCTTTGGTTTTATTTTTATTTTCACATAATGGTCTAGAAGTTATCTGGGACACAGGTCCAGATCTCTGTCAGGATTAATTTTCCCCATATTTCTATCACTGTAATAATATCTGCAAATTAATCATGGCAGTGAATGACAAAGGTTCATAATAATATGTTAGGAGAAGCAGATCTCCTTCAAACTGAACATCCTGGTTTGATTTTTAGTCCTGTTGTAGTTCTGCTCATCACCCAGTTTAGGCTAAAGTCATACAGTAAGAATATACTACTGTACAGATGAGTAAATCATGGTAAAGTTGATCATCTAATAAGCTGCCACAGACAGAAGGTTAATAAAAGCAAATGAAAAGAGAAGAAAGATCCAGCAGCGGAGAAAAATCTCCAGTTCACCTCTGAGATGTTTGGGTCTTTGAGGAAAGATGTGAAGAACCGTTTGGTGGGCGACAGAAATACAGGTTTAAACAGATGAGCCGGCAATAAAAAAGCATCACCGCGTGATCTCACTCCGAATTTTACAGAACTTAAGAGTCAAAAATTATTTTCACGTAACTAAGATGCTCAACATTTGCTGGCCTCTACAATTATTATTATTTATAATTATTATTCTTTATCTAGCTGAGACCTTTGTCCAAGGCGGCTCAAAGTGATAACTTTGCACAGAAATGCCCGTTTTGTCCCCCCCAGCAGATGTGAAGGTGACATCGCCCCCTGGACGATGTTTTTTTTAAAAAAAAAATTGTTTAATAAATAAAATTTATTTTATTTTTATTTGACTCCTCGCGGGTCGTATTTTACGCGCCGTTCCCTCAAAGCCTGGGCCGCAACCGCCCGTTTCCTCTTATAAATAAATTCGTACAAGCATACATACAGCGGGACAGATGAAAGGATGGGTAGATGAATGAATGAATGAACGATCAAAGAAAAATACATTTAAATAAATAATATTTTTAAATGGTAAAAAATGTTACATGGACAGAGCCAATACATAAGTAGATAAATAGATATGAACGAATGAATGGCTATAAATATAAACCTTTAAACTGCATCGATGTAATAGCAATAAACAGTACGCAAATGAATGCATGATTTGACTGAATGAATGGATGAATGGGAATGACTGGCAAGCGCGGTGCAGGTGAGCGCGAACAGGCAGAACGCGCATTTCTGGGCGCCGGCGGGCGGACGGAACCGAATTGTCGGACTGTAGACGTTGAGCTACGGGTTCGCGGAAACCTGGCGCCGCCGCCTTGTCCGGAACCGCAGATAGAGCCGCTTAGGGTGGATTAGGATCCGTGTTTTGCAGTTTAGAACACGGTTCTGGGCTTTAGTCCCTTTACTGTGACTAAACGCATCATACGCGCCTGTTTACATCTGGCTCCATTTTTCATACCCAGCAGATCTGCGGGAAAACGTCTCGCTCTGTTGCTACAAACTGGAAAACACGGGCAAGCACACTTTTCCGCACACAAATACCGAACCTCCTAAACAGTCGTGGCATAATAAACAGGCATAATAAAAAAAAAATATATTTGTATGCTTAGCGAACAGGTAAATGCGAACGCGACATTTATGTCGTTCAATTTCTCTAAGCCAGCAAGAGGGGAGATGGCGCTTATTTAGGATGGCGAACGTGAAAGCAGACACACACACACACACGTGCGACAGCCCGTCTGATGTGGCTCTAGCTTCATATTTTGTGTGCGTTTCCATAGATACATCCTCTCCGGTGTCTGCCGTCTTTTGTTCGAGGGGCGACAGGAAGACTCATTCTGGGCCAGCGGGGGCACCTTTGTCGCCCTCTGGCGGCAGCAAAGATCCGGTTCATCCATTTCAGTGTGTGCTTGCGATACGATTATAAAAGATCACGATAATATCGCCATTTCTCTATTGTCTATCCATCCATCTGTTTTCTTGCCTCAGGTCCTGATGTGACACATTAGCCAGTTCATCGCGGATCATTGCAAATGTAATAAGACTGTAACCCCAAAGTGGAGGCCAGGTTCCATCCCTCTAAGCTACCGCTTAATGGAATATAACGGTGGAGGCTGAAGGTTAATCTCACTCTCGCTTACTTTTATTTAGACTGCATGAGCCTGTGCTCCTCATCAGGAGTTCTCTTGGGTGTGTGTATGTTTGCAAGTTGGTGCGCAGTAACAAATTTTACTTCCCTGTTTGTGTGCGAGTGTGTAGGGGGGGCCATGCCGCACATGTGGCATCGTGCTACTTGCCTGCGATTTAAGTTCGCTTCCTCCACTTTGCGGAGATTCCCTCAGGTGCCGACACGTGTGCAGCAGACCCTCGTTCTCCAACCCTGACGTGACACGTGGAGGTTGGGATGGCAGACGCCCCCCGCACCTTCGCTAGGCCCTTACAGAACCTGCTGACCATCACACTGCCTTGTTCCAGTTCAGTTCAGCACCTCCATTACTGGGGAACTCATTCACAAACATTCACAATTATTCAACAGAGGCTTCATGCCACAAAAGAAGTCACATCAACATCGATGGTGTTCAGCAAATTTAACGTTTTATCCCCATAAATAAGACAAATGTTACACCAACAGGCCTATTTATTACACCGCTTATTACCAACTTCCCTGAAGTCGAGGCCACGGTAGTCTCGGGTTTGTTTTGCATTCAGTGGCCCTTCAAGATGTTCTTAAACACTAAATGTTACCAAATAAGAGCGGAATAGATGCCGGTCTGACTCGTCCATATTTAAACAGCAAGCTTGTTAGCAAAATGCCATAATTACATATTAGTACAAAGGCTGTAGCTTGGGCGACAAACCCACCGAGAGTGACATCCATTCGCTGCAGCTGTCATATTGCAATTATTACACAGAAAATGCTGGAAATGTGGAAATAAAAACAGGACTATTTACATTTTAGCCACAGGAATGAAGTATTTCAGCACTGTTTAAAATTAATGCCTTTATTATTTCTTGCTCTGTTAAAAGGAGAAATATTACAGGGTTTTAAAATGGCTTTTTGCCTTCTGTTTGTAACAAAACTGCGTTAGTTTCCTGATAGTCGCAAAATACAGACCTCAGGGGGGATGAACGGTTTATGTCGTTTCTCTATTTTTGCTGTTCAGAGGGAAACCTGGTTCCTTCAGTTTGAAATGCACACACAATTTAACAAGAGCCACATGTGACTGGTTGGACACCTGAGTTAAACTTGTTTGTTAAACCAACTGAAACCAGAGCAGGAAAAAGGTGGATGGGGGAGACGTTGACCAAATTCTTTAAGATGAAAACAGTCCATCCTACTGGCTCCATCTTGGCAAGTGGCAGCCAAAGGTGAGCAGATTCTCGTTCAGTCAGGAGCCCCATCACCCTGAAACCAACACCAGACCAAACCTAAACAACCATCAGCGCAAATGGTGAAACGCTGTGCTCCTCAGCCAGAAGCGACACCCATTTATGCTGAAATATCAATCAATACAATCGAAATTGACACAACTTCGTCAATAGTTATTAGTTATCACAACATAAGGCCGTTATTAATTACATTAATGATTAATACCCTACGGCTGTTAATCGGTACTCGTCCAGCTCCTTGGTAGCGAAGTACCGGGTCTCCTCCGGTTTACTCCCAGTACAAAGATGTTTCGCATGGATCGGCGACTAAATTGGCTGTAGCGCATGAATGTGCGCGCGCGTTGCTGTTACGCTGCTCTCATGAAAACTCGGTACAGACAAAAACCACGTCTTGAGTGTTAAACACAGGAATATGCAAGGAATACAACTTGTCCTTGCACACAATTAAAACAAAGTCAGCACATTCATAAAAATACATCGTGGGAACATTAAAAAAAAAGCCCAAAAACTGTAATTTACATAAAAACACCCCTGTGAATAAATCCCCTTTTCCATGCTCCCCCCCGTGTTCGCATGGGTCGCCCCCAAAGTCCATAGCCTTGGTCGAGAATACAAATGTGTGACCGTAGGGAGTTAAGTGCGGTGCATTCTGAATAAAGGTGTCAGGTAAATAACAGGGTAATTATTACATGTCACTGTAAAGAAAGGCTTTGCTAAATGATTAAATGTAAAATGTCTTGCATGCAAAATTCAAGCTCGGCCTTGACAAACAAGAACAAACGCCTCGTAAGGTGAAGCAAGCTGTTTCGGGGACGGTGACTCGTGTTAAGTTGGAACTCAACCTCACTGCTTTCCCTGTGTAAAATCTATTCCAATAAATCCCAAATCACGACAAATGACAACCGGGAGGCAAAGTTCTCAGTCCGACGCCACATTTCTGGGCTCGGGTTTACGCAGCCGGTGCACGAAAGGGAACGAAAAGTAGCAGAACGCAAACACAGACGCCTTGCAGAGACCAGGCAGAGCAGACCAAGTGCTTTTGTTTATTGAGCGACTCTTTACGGGTGAAGTGGCTTCAAACAACTGTCATCGATACAGCTCACGATGAGGCAGCCCTCACCCTCAAGAACTTGTTCACAATGACGACTGGCAGACAATGGTTTATGAGCATCATCATCATCATCATCATGAATATTAAATCATTTTCCTTATTACTATTTATTCTCAAAGCATATAACATAGAGCATACCAGCCACATTTGAGGATATTTTTCATATTTTTAATGAAAACATTTAATTATACTCAAAGTCACGTGAACCAACAGATGGCGGCAACCGTTGTAAAGGGTGAGAAGGAGGGGGGGGGGAGGCCAATTTTTTTTTGTCTGCAAACAAAGTTCTCGATATACTAGACGTTACTGAGTTTCTGCAATCATTTCACTTGAACAAGAATGTAACATAGCATAGTTAACGTTATGACCTTGGAACAAGAGTGGTTTTGGCAAAGTGAAACGTGGATGAACATGTATCACACAAACTTAAATCCAGTGGAGCAAGACAGACAGTCACTGTGACCCCTGCAAGTAGTTAAAGCTGCGTGATAGAAGCCTCCGCTGGAACTCTCGGCATTTATTCCTCTTATTTAAACTGGTCACGTAGCATCGAAGGCGCGTGGGTCAGCGCTCCAGTCCATCCAGCTGAAAGCACGGCCGTGCCGACCCATCCTTTCCACGTCCCACCTAACTTCTGATTCATCACCACTCGACTCGTTTTACAATGCAAATTGAAACCTCTTTTCGTCAAAATGGTGGCGGTGGGATGCAGAATATAAAAAGATAAATCGGAGAAAATTATTCCCTCATGCACCGACCTGACTTTTACAAAAAAAAAAGAAAGAAAAAGAAACCAAAAAAAAAAAAAAAACACACAAAAAAACAAAAAACACTGGTGGTTGTGTGTTCTGACTTCATCTCAGGGTTCTCAGTTGGATTTGAGGACGTAGAGGTGGCGGTAACTCCCATCTCCAAACATGGACAGAGGCAATGAGCTGAGGGACGACACGGTCACATCGGACACAGTTCTACACTAGCAAAGTCCCGGCCGACGGAGGCTGCCGATGTACAAAATCGCCTCTCCTGTCGTACATGGCTGTTTTCTTCTCAGTTGAAATATTCTTACATTACCAATATATTTATACAGTAGGACAGAAAAAAAAGTGGAACAATGTCAGAACTCATTTAACCTCGGTTTTTAGAAAATAACCTTTTACCTTTGTTTAAAAAAAGATTTAAAATACAAAATTAAATAATTTGGAGTAAAAAGGCACACCTCTCGCACAGTGTATACATTGAAAACAGCTTAAAGCATGTTTAGGATTATTTTGCAAACTATATTCTGGAAAAAAACATGTAACTGTATTAGAATATGTAATACTATAGGTTACTGGAACCAGACAAACAAAAACAAAAAGTAGTTTGTTTAGGCAACATGCTTTGTTTTTCACCATTTAAGCTTTGTACACATTTTGAACAACGACATCCTTCATACAGAACACTTAAACTCTGAGTGGCATTTAAAACACTTACAAAGATGTGGTGACTAAAATGGAATGTAAAAATAGATTATATAACCCACGACTGCAAACAAGAAAACTATGTTTGTGCTAGTCTTCTGCATGAGTTACAACGCAACAGTAACATTGAGCCCAAAAGTCAAAGAGGACAAATTTGCTGTTTAGTGTGAGATCAGCTGCTGCCTAAAACTACACCACACAAAATCTACTGTTTAGCTTTACTTGGTACCAGCATTGCAGTTCCCTTGTAAAGGTCACGGTAACTACTGTGATCACATACAAGTTAGCTGCATGTGATCATGTGCAAAATATACAAATATTTGTCTGGAAACCTTTTTTTTTTTTTTTTTGAAGATAGTAAGTGACCTAATTCGAATGTGGAATTGAATGAAAAAGTACAGTCACCTTACGGACGACGTGTTATGACACTGGAAAACAGAACGATGTGTAACAGCCAACTGCTTCCGACCTCCTGATGTCATACGAAAACACACACACACACACAAAAAAAAAAAAAAAAACAAAAAAAACAAAAAAATACATACATATATAAATGCAACAATATGGCAGGTAAACTGCACTTTGCCTGGCAGTAACACATGAGCCTGCACTCCACCTGGAGGCAATAGAATATTGAACAGTTGAACACAGGGAGTGGGGGGAGGGAGGGTCATACAAAACCAACAATGACGACAAGAAAGACAACAGCACAAACGCGTTCTGCATTTTTCTAGCGAGTAAGCAGAGGAGCGAATGGAAGAAAGCAGGGGACTTCGTGTTAGGATGGCAGGGGGTGGCCGGGAGTCAGCGGGCGCAGTGCTGCCCAACACTATTGACCGGTCTCCTTGGGAGACAGGAGCGCGAGGGTGAGTACGGTGGCGGTCGCGGAAAAAGGGCGCTACGGGCGGCGGTGGCGGCTGAAGCAGGTGACGCAATACCACTTCATGGAAGACTGCTCCATGGTGCTAAGTCGGAGCTTGTTAATTTCCTCTTATTTATTTTTACATTTTTTAAAATCTCAAAATGGCTGCGCCCACAGCTCCTTTAGCTTCCTCTGTGCCTGCTGGCGCTGCCTACCATGGGCAAGGCCTGGAAAACTCTACAACTACTTCAAAAACAAAATAAGGAGTATTCAAAGTCCAGTCCAGAGGCAAGTCACAGGTGTTTTCAGTCTCCTCTTGAAGTGGAACGTTTGCTTTTATCTGCCCTCCCCACACTCCTAAGTTCCTCATTTTAATTTTCCATGAAAGAGAACAACTGAAACAATAAACAGGAAACTCAAATATAAAATGCTGGGAAGAAGAAACAAACATCACACAAAACAAGGACAGTCTAATTCCCACATATTACCACCTTTTGGGTATTAATATATATTTATATATATTTTAATTTTCCTTTCTCACCCTTCGGTTCCCACAAAAACAAAGTGAAACAAACAAAAGAAAAATAAATGTAAACAAACTGTGGACGTAGCTGCTGAGAGGGTCCCCCCCCCCGAGGTGGAAACGTGTGCGCGTCTGCCTTCCTGCTGCTCGGGTCCCTCTCGACTCCAGCCCCGTCGACTCCACGCTGTCCCTACCGCTGCCGGGCCCACGCTACGACAAAATGGTGGTGATGAACTCGTAGAACCTCTTGGAGTACTGCTCAGGGTTCACCGTGGAGATCTCGGCTCCAGCCTGCAAAGCGGAACGCGCAGTCAGCCAAGCGGTTAAGGGCCACAGATTCCGGCTCTTGTTCTCAGAAAGCCAGTGATATCACTTTTCCACCACACCCACCCCATGCTTCACGGTCTTGGCTGCGTGGGCTGCCTTCTTCTTCGCATCATAGTGGGTAAGGATGTCAATCACCGCCATGAAGTAGACTTCCTTTCGTGGTGAATCTTGAGGTAATAAAAAATTAAGCATTTTGTGAATGAGTGGTGTTTGGCTGTAGGGTCAGTACCAATACAGAACTTGGTTATTTTGGCAATTTAATGGAGTGATTTTTTTTTTTTTTTTTTTTTAAAACACTTATACTTGTCTCATAAGAACATTAAAAAAAAATAAAACACGAAGGTTACTGTCTGAATATCACTAAGGTCCTGCTGCCCCTTTTTCCACCTGTGTTTCAAGGTCCTTACCCATATACCTCAGCTTATGCCCTCTCATATCAAAGTCCACCCTTCCAGCTTACTGTCATGACTCTTAATGGCGTAAACATCTATGGTGGGGTCGAACTCTCCGGGACCCAGGGGCCGGGTGCTATCCAGGGTGTTGCTCGGGCTGTCCGGTGGTGTGCCAACTGCACCACCATCGCTCTCCCCCTCCTCCTCTCCCTCATTGTCCTCGCTTTCCACTTCCTCCTGCTCCGCTCTCTCCACGTCATGGATCCCCACCAAGAGACTATAGTCCATTAGCTTCAGCTGGGCCAAGAACTAGAAGGAGCCAAACAAAGGGTATCAAATAAGTACCAGAACCTGCTCGACTCCAATACATGTGACTTACGCATCATAACCTCCAATAGCGTCAGCGCAACCCAAGACATGAAGAAAGAACACCATAGTACCGCTCAGCACTCACCTCAACGTCTTTCTTTAGCTTATCAAGGAACATCTTCTTATTGTCCTCATCAATATATATCTTCTGGCCATCATTGATGAAGTCGTTGTCTTTGTATGTGGGAAGCTCCTTGGTCTAATCATCGGGAGAGAGGAACCCAGAAAAAAGTGAATGATGTTTGCTTCATGCTCGGCCCTGTTGACCAGACATGCTCTGGTAATCTGCACAAACTGCTGAGTAAAGGGTGAAAAACCTCCCCAAACACAGTTTTCTTGTACAGGGAATGGTCTGCTGTTTATTTCAGACCCAGCTGCCAGACACGTCATCCCATCTGTGATAAGTGACCATAGAGGGTGCTGTTGGGCTTTCTAAGAACAGCTCTGCCTTGTACACACTGGGTGCCATCAATGGGGAGAGGCCAATGTGAGATGACAGAAAACCATGAAAAACACCTCAGGATGGCCAGGGTGACCCAACAGATGCTCCAAGGTCAATCCAAGATAGTCCTTTTATCTGCGGTGACACCCTGCAACCTACCTGCAGCCATATTCCACAGAACAGGAGTGCAGGAGCACTTGCACGTACACACACGCAAACAAATGTGAGCAGAGAAACACAGATCAAGATTACAAATGCAGCTCTGGCTCTAACAACAACCAGAAGATAGACATTAACAGAAAACATAAAGTAAACTTTGGTGTATGGTCCTCAAGTGCCGAGACATCAGGCTATCGATGTCCCTGTTCACATTAACACATTTTAACAAACCGATGTTCACTGTTGTGCTATTGCTACGGTGACGGTGGCTGAAGAAACTGCCCGGAAGCATGAAGCACGTTGAAATTAACCTTCCCATCCTTACATCTGTTCACAATACTGTTCCCTTGCAAAGCAATAACAACCAATGAGTTTGTCCCTCCAGACTGAAATGAAAACAGGACAATGCGAGTAATAAAAACAAAGCTTCTACTTTCACAGAACATCTGACCTCATCTTTAAAAGCAACTCTACACCGGCTCCCCATTAGGAATGCTCCAGTTACAAAATTTTACAAGTTACAAAAATTTTCCAATCCATTTATTTTTGACCACATTCCCTACACAACTATTGTGAAGAAAATTAATTTGCTAATCTGAATGCTAGAGTGCAACAACTGACACTGAATAACAGTTTGCCACAACATATTCTATCAGACTTTTAAAATTAGCATTACTTTTAATGTAGTTCAAAGTCAGCAAAATATTAAAGCCTTGCATTCCTTATTACAGCTATATTGATTTTTTTACAAGTCCGAACGCGTGAATGAAGCCAGTGCAGCTCTGGATTATTAATCCTTTATTGATTGTGACTTTACGGTGAGAATGACCTGAGTTTTGAATAAAACAAAGCATGAACAGACTTCCCAACTGTGTATGCAAGCTTCCAGTGCAACAGATCCTAACAGCAGCTTTGTGAGCCAAACTTCAGTAGGCTGACCTACTCAAAATTACGCACCATACATGAATGCTCTGCTCTGAAAAACCGCTTCCTCCTCACGTTTCTTGAGCACTCTGCATCATCTTTGGCCGAAAGAGGTAGGGTAGGGATTTCACCGGTCAAATTCTTAAACAAACAAACAAACTTCCAAGCTGTAGTTGCTTTAATGAGAGCCGGCAGGATGCCGTCCCGCAGGCCTTGCTAGGGTGGCCTGCAAAGGGAACTTCCTGCCCTCTGCCCTTCTTCATAGTGCAGGGATTCAGCAGAATTTGGGAAAGTGCTGCTACAGAAACTGTCCAGGCACTCCAGTCATGCAGAAGTAATAAATCAGCATGAGAAAAAGCTTCAGGATGCGCTGGAAAAATCTGACATTTTGTTTAGCCAAGGTTCATTAGCAGGTTAATAAAAGTCACTGCAGGCTCACTGTTGCAGCCTTAAAGAAATGAGATCATTCACATTTTGGATTGGAATAATCGGCATCGGTGCCTTGCCAGACTGAGGGAGATAACAGTCTTGCACCAGTGAGTATATAAGATTCCCCTTTCTGAAAAAGTCGCAATGAATCACAGCTGGGTCTGTCGAGTGTCTTTATAAAGAGAGACCTGATATGGTGTTAAGTGTATGATATGCCAAAGCAAAGGAAGGATGTTACATATTAAAATCTAAAGAATTAAACATTTGGCAACTGAGCAATATTTGAGAATTCTGCACTGTATCAAGCGATGGCTTGAACTAAAAGCCCACCATAAACCCCACTAAAATGTTTTGACTGTTTTAAAAAGTGTACCTTGACCCAAATAATGCAAATTAAACTTTAGTCTGATCTTTATATGACCACACAAAAACACAGGTTGGGAGAGGCCAAGTGAATATGGAGACCTCCCAGCGGAGATGGGTATGTTTGGCTAGGCCTCTGTGTGAAGGGGCCTGCAGGGGAACAGGCACAAAGCACTCCCAGATGTGAGCAGCCAATGCTCCGAATGGGCCTCATTTGCTGCCTGCAGATGTGTAGCTTGTCGGTTACGTGGGCAATACTTTGCACCATAATGAAATTTTGATATCAGAAAGGTTGTATTAAAGTAAATAATGGTTCTTGTTCCAACATATCGGCAAAACTACCCCTAATTATTAAAATAATCGTGTTCACTTTAATGGGGTTTGGTGATTTGGGACCTCAGGAACGCAGTTATGAAAATTCACCATATAAAGGGTTTTTTTGCGGAAATATATGAACTTTGTGAAGTGGGGGAACGCGGTTTCACTCTATCCGTGCTTCTCTTTTTACCCATGTACATATAAGGGTGAGTACTGTTATAAAGGGCACTACAACATGAGTGGGATCTAAACAGGTCTACTGTTCCACCTGCTGCCTAATATTACCAGTAAAATTTTATCAGTAATCTTATTAATATCAGTGCCTATGGAGAAAAGTGCAGCATTAGAAGAAATGCTATTTCAAAGCAAGTAGCCAGTCAGCGGTCAGCTAACGGTCCAGCTCAGCTGACCGAAACATGTTCATTACTTAGCCAACGAGAAGCTCCAAGTCCCAGGACCTGGCACGTCTTCTACATGAACGCTGCAGCCATTAAAGCTGGGAATGACAGGCTGCATTCAACATCCCCGCAGCCCTGTGCGGAATGGGCCTCGGGGATTCCAGGTGCTGGGGTCCCCCAGTTTGTCCGAAAAGGAAACAAAGCGGGAAGGGAAATGGAGGCCCAACCCAAGAAGGCCTGGGACTGCAGCGGTTCAGCAACAGAAGCCAACACCGAGCCAAAGTGTGCCGGGTAGCTGCCCAGGATCCCTGCCGCAGCCATGGCACACGCCACTGGCGGCTGGAATGAGCCGTTCACAAAAATTTAGCAAACAATAGAGGGAGACAAACACCCGCTGCCATCTACCACTGCCAACTGAAGCGCCAGCTTGACACCTAGAGGCACAAGGTAGCTACACAGAAGTCTGAAGGAATGGTAACACCCGCTTCTCTTTCTAAAAGCTTCAATAACTTTTTTTTTTCCCTTCTGAACACCTTCTTAAGGTACTTTTTTCTTTTTACTTTTTAGTTGAAAGTGTTGTGAAACAGACAAGCTGTGGAAGATCAATGCAGAATCTGGGTCATACTGGGGGATGAGAGATCGGGGAGTGTCATATAGGAGGAAACCGCACATTCACACATACTGCACAGCTTTAACCAGGGCAGTTCAAACAGCACTTCAAAAACACTCTACAAAAGATGGCGCCGGGGTCAAGATGAAGCTTGTCTGTCTCGACACAGATCAGAAGCGAGAAAAACAAACTCTGCAGTGATCTGAGGCAGCGATTTTTCAGCAGAGCCCCTGCTGCCTCCACAGGAGCTGCAAGAGATTTTCTCCCACAAGATCATTGAAATCCTTGGGCCCTGGTTACTCATGGCTGTCAACTGGAGCCTTGAAATTGGTGCTCAAGACAGAGGTAGACCAGGCAGTACACATCACACATTCAGAACCATTGTTTTGTTTTTTTCACATTGTCTGGCGATGATCTAGAGTGGAAGGAAGGACTGCGTCCCTGTTGAGTCGCTTTCTCTCTGCCTGTGATCACTCATGCAATAGCTCAAGGTCAATTTCATCTGACACCCTCGAGCAAATTCCAGATCACCGTTATTCTAAAATATCATAACTTTTATCCACGTTGCTATTTAAAAGCCCTGACTGCAAATGCAACAAGGAATTTTCTTATAATAAATTCACATTTCAATTGTTATTCAGTTGGTGAAAGCCACTTAACTGGATTACATGTTTTGCCAGCTTTGCATCAAAAAGGGTGCGAACATCTGTATGTGCACATGTATAGCACAAAATTGTGTAAAATAGGGTGATTAAAAAAAATTGTAAAACTTTCAAAAGCTATTATTTTGCAACAAAGTATCCCCTAAACATGTAGTCTAAACTAATATGTAACTTAACTCTTGCAGTGTTTTCGTGATTAACAAAACATCACAAAGCTGTAAATGGTTGTATGACGCTTAGTTATTGAGTAATGGATTTCTGAAAGTGTTTTTTTTTTTTTTTTTTGAATCAACCTGTATAGGTAGTAATATTTGAAAGTCATCTCTTTTGCAGGCACAGCACTTGTGATCATATCACAGGCATAGAATTGCAAAGAAAGTTGCAGTGGGATACTGCAGGGGTGGGGGGGGTCAAAGAAAGCGGCGCGAATGAGAGTGCTCAGTGAGTGAAGCAGCAGGTGGCTGCACTGCCCGGTGCCTTCGTGGTTTCTTACGTGTTTGATGGCGCAGTAAAAACGCGTGGCGATCCTGATCGTTTGCAGCTTTTGGCTCACGCGCGATTTGGGCGGTGCGGCCTCCTCGTGCGGACGCGGCTGCTAGAACATGGAAGGAGAGGCAGAGGGGGAGTAGATTTCTTTTTCAAGCAGCTTCACTGACACAGCATCACCTCACATCAGCCGGGCCAGTGCTCCCTGGAACTCCGACACAACTCCGGCAGGGTGGAATAGGAGTCGCCGCGAAACTCCCACCAGCAGAGCTGCCATTAGTTTGACAAATGGTCTGACATTAAAATAGACACACATATTGACCAGAAGACTCTATTCTGATTGTGAAAGCAGAGTTTTTTTTAAATCTAACTTACCTTAAAATAGACAAAAGATGTATTTGAAACAAAAATAAATATTCATATCCGTCAACATCAGTGACATTTCTGGAAGTTTGTAAACTTCAGGGTTTTATACAGCATTTAATTTGTCATTTCTTAGTTTGTCTATTTTTGTTCGTGGCTATTTTGTTCCTACTTCTATAATTAAACCTTTTCACTTGCAAATGTTAGAAGTTTCACTTATTTTTAAAAACTTGATTTTCATCCCAGAGAACACTGGCCCTTCAGTGCATTCCATAAGTGCTGTGAAGTTGAACAAATGTCCCTAAATTAGCAGTCATCGAATGGATGAACATGTGCAGGTATCACTCTGAGCCACATGAAACCTGCACTAGCGCTGGCCGTGGTGAACCCTTCGGATCTCTTTCCTTGGTCACCCTTCCAAAGTGTCTGATGATCACATGCACTAAGCACTGGAAGGAGGGTGTCCACAGCACGGCATGGCGAAGCTGCACTAATGCCCGAGATGTCCCATGCTCTCACGCTCTCCGTGCCAGTGACCGAGGTGAACAACCAGCAGGCCGCATTCAAGATGAAGATACCGAACAGAAAAAAAAACCTAAAAACAAACATCAAACACCAGCCACAGTAATTGATTCAGGGTCAATTACTTTCTTACGGAGGCTTCAAGATGCTGTACAAGAAACCTGTAAACTTGTATTCACAGCAAAACAAGGCTGGATTTATGTGTACGTATTGCCTCCTGTAAGATATATGGATGATTTGTTTGCAAAACGTGCAAGTACATGACAGCAAATTGGTCAAAAATAAATGAGCAAGCATACCCATGTATGTATGCAAAACGCATACACAATAAATCTGTTCGTCTCTGCGGCGCATTTGGTTGCTGCAGGCAATAATACATTTTTACTGCATAGATGACATTTTTGGTATAAATATGTAAAAATGACAAAGCTGAAGCGAACAGATATGTGCATGCATTCAGACTTCATGCTCATACATACAGATGCCGTGTGACAAAAACGTATCCAGAGGACCGTTCAGAAAACTTTGCTTCATGAGGGAGAGAAAATGGCTGTATTCACCGCAATAAGGCACACTGTCACCTCTGCAAGCTCACATCCACAGATGAGTAGTTTGAGATCTAAATGTCGCTGCGTGACTCATGCAGGTCCGCTTCTTTGCCTGTGTCTGCCTACTGCACGTCAAACATGTCCAGCAAATTGGTATTCATTCAAGTTTCATGATATGGCTTCTCTCCCTTTGAGAAATGCACAATGTTGACCCCCCCACCACCAAAAACACCACTATCCTCACAAATGGCAACACGGTGAGCATTAAATGGTCTAAAGCTAACAGAAGTGAACCCCAACAAAATAAAGGCAGAAATAAGACCAGGCGGACTCCAGTAATTAAGCTCATTTGTGCATGAAGTGGCTGTTATGGTAACACAGGACTTGGTCCCATCGTGGCCTGGTTGTTATGGGAACCAGCACCCCTGACTATGCCACGACGTGACCGCAGTCTAGCGGGTGCCACAAGTGACATGGAGCAACAGCTACTCATGGGAACATTTGGCGCACAGAACGTCATATTTTAAAAGGACACATCCATACAAATTAATTCATGGCTACGTGTTCACTGAAAATATGTATCTTAGTTGGGTGTCATGCTGGAGACTCGGATACATTTTCATAATAAAAGAAAAATGTAAAAATGACACCAAAGTAACTGTTAGAAAAACGGTGTTTCTGGGACTGGCTTGTGTAAGTAAATTAGAAGATGTACACATTTGCAGCGGAAAGAAATTAGCATTCGACAGAATCCTTCTTCTGGAGGTGAACGATGCCTGGCAACTTATGGGCCTGTCGCCGGTCTGGTTGTGCAAGCTGTTTGATGTCTAGGCGGCACGGCAAAAACTGGTTTTAATTCATCAGTTAATCTTTCCTGTGGGTGACGTGCTACACTGTGTCGTGCCGTCGGCCAAACACGGGTGGGTGGGGGCTCCTCAAGTCACATGGTACGGCTGACATCGTGCCTCAGTGTGTCTTCTGATCTGTGACGAGCTTCAGCAGGGGTTGAGTGTCCTGGGCCAGAGCAGGGGAGGGTGGGGGGGGGGGGGGGGATTAAGAAGCTCCCAAATGGAGCCGGAGTGATCTGCTTCTGCTGCACAACAGGATTAGCATGAGGGACCTCTCACCTCCCGCCACCTGCTGCCACCCGTGCCGGCTGCTCCTGCGCTCTGCCCTATGGAGCCACAGGGGACGTAGAGATGCCGGGACCTTGTACGTCATGTCACCCCCCCCACCCCCCCACCCCCCCCCCAAAGCTGCCACCCTGCCTGCCACCGGTCAAGCATGAAAATATCACGGCAGAGCTGAGAAAGCATGGCGACCCAGCCTTACACTTCTTCTCGCCCTCCACCGTGTTGAGGCTTAACACAGAGTGCAGAAAATAGGCTTTTGGCTTTAGGTGTTGTAGTGGCCTTCAAATCCATGTAGAAGAATGAATAAAGCAGGTTTATGATGCTGCTGCATTTTTTTTTTCCTTCTTTACAACAGCCTTCTCCAGTAAAACCCATCAGCGTGAATGGTAGTGACAATGCTGCAGCATGGCCAGACATCCACTCCATTTGTCAAACTTGTTGCTTCCATTCCCAGGATCTCAATCAAATCAGTGACTTTAAAATGTTTCCGTTTACATCTTGCTTTTTTTTTTTTCCTTTGCTCCGTTTGAAAATTGTTGTGGGAAACTCC
The DNA here is from genome assembly GCA_018136845.1 of Heterotis niloticus. Taxonomy (NCBI): domain Eukaryota; kingdom Metazoa; phylum Chordata; class Actinopteri; order Osteoglossiformes; family Osteoglossidae; genus Heterotis; species Heterotis niloticus. The sequence goes on from CM030903.1 coordinate 22,177,559, forward strand.
AACCAAACAGCCTCCTGTTTGTCATTTCGAAAGATAAAGCTATTCAAATCCTGGCTAATGCAGAGCCGTCTGGGATACTACTAGCCGAAGTCATCCTTGGGCCACAAACGAATCTATTTTAATACCAGCTAGAGAGGGATGATGCTATTTTGAATGTTCACATTTAGAACTCCTTGCATAAAACTGAACTGCAAATGTATTTTTTCCCCCTCCACACACGGGATCAAGGTATAAATTATTAATAGCTGGATATTGTGGCATTACTGTGCCTTCACATTCCAACTCTGAAAGCTGCAATTTGGTCTTATTTTGAAGAATATGTAACCAGCAGGGAGGAACCAGTCTACAAGACCCAGGTGCACAACAGCAACACAAAGCATAGGACAACGTTCACAGATGCTGGAAATATTTATAGTATTTGCCATGATCACTGTGCTCTTTCTACGCCAAACCACCTGAAGTGGTGTCACAAAGTTGTGCCAGACTCTTAGTTAACTGGTCTGAACTTCATCTTCAAAAGGCTAATGAGCAAATGTGGAAGAGCGCGCACACAATCTCACACTCATACACGAGGCAAGCGGAGACCAAGACCTACAGCTGGAGACGTAAGCAGCAAGACGAGCTTCTCACACTCAGAAGCAAGGAATTAAGGATTAAAAGAAAAGAATACATGGATGACAGCGAACGATGTAGGACAAAAAATAAAAACTGAAATGAATATGGAGAGAGAAGATGATCATTCTGTTTCATCTTTTCCTCCCCATCTTTGGTGGGTAATGACAGTGGAGCAACACACTTTTCTGCTCTTTGAGATCCTTCTATTCCTGCTGGATTTCAGAATCCATGTTGGAACACAAAAACTGTCCACACAGGATGTAAACCAAAAATCCACATGGATGCTGTTAAATGTTCCCTTAGAAAACTGTGCTTCCTGACTAAATGGACAATCAACCAGTTCATTTCGCCACCGTGCCCATTATATAAACTGGGAAGGAAAATCTGGAAAGGAGCTCATCAGGTTTACCTTCTCCTTGTCACTCGCCTCCCTGGCCACTGTAGAACCCTGAAACACACAACCAGAGAAGACAATGACGATGAATGGTCTCTAAACCACTATAACTTTAAAACAAAAAAAACAACAACAAAAAAAAAAAAAAAAAAAAAAAGAAGACAAGAACTGTGCCAAAACTGATACTGTCCCAAGAAACTGCCAATCGCTTACCTTGAGGTCATACTTCTTGTAGACAGACAGACGGTGGCTGAAAACATTGCGCGTGACGATCATGTAGGTTTCATCCCCGTCTACGGTGAGACGGTACATGCCGAGGAACTGTGGGAGCAGCGTGCTGCCGTGGCACTCCACGATGAACTACAAACACACACACATTGTGAGCCTGCACGCCATGCTTAATCAGCTTCAGTCACCATTATTTTTTACTTACTGATATACCAACATTTAAACTCCTTTTTACAGTAAAGAACTTTACCATGACATAGAAAGGAGCAGTTCTTAGAGAATCAAAGATGTTTACTGCGAAAATAGCAGACATTTTTTGTATTCAAAGTTTTAGTGTTATATGCAAATATGGTGAATCTAAGGAGGTCCCTCTTGTTGTGCCCGATCTGACAGTCATTGGTCTCCATCTGGGATTGACTGACACATATAAAGTTGAGGAGAGGGGCAATATTGGATACTTTTTTTTTTTCCTAAAAGACACCCCCATTTGGATTTCTCTCTGCCTAGCGGTGACCTTTAAAAATCCACGAGGGTGTTTCCGTTGCGGAGCAAAGATCTAGAGAAGACGGTCACCAAACATGCTAACAGACTGTAGCTGGATCTCAGTAAAGAAGCTTGACATTCCAGTGACAAGAGGCTTCTAGAAAGGCATTTTACAAACGTCACTCACACCGAACATCTTCCCACCTGTAATTTGTCCTCTGCGTGTTTGAATGAACTAAAGTACACGTTTGTAGACCGTTTCCATCAATAGATTATTTAAACTGGATTAAATTATATTTGTAGTAATTTTTCAATTAAAATTTTGTCACAGAAGAATAAGTGACACAAGATTTCATTTTTTAATTCAGCATGGAATTAATACATTCAAAGGGTTCAACAGAAACCCCTCTTTAGCCAATATCCTTACCCAACATTAAATATGTTGCCATAAACAAATGCCTATGTTTGATTGTAAGGTGTTAAAAACTTTAATATGTGAGCATGAGTGTTGTCAAACACCACCCAAAATGGAAACCCCAACCCTAAGGACATGAACAAACACCCTGTCCTTTGTTTAGTGAAAACACAACCCTACCTGATGGTACTTTTTCAAGATGTTGTGCATCTCGGCGACGTCCTCGCTGGTGATGATCTTGATGACGTACCTCTTGTCGTAGGAGGTATGGAACCGCGCTCCGCTGCGACCCTGGGCATCGCTGGGGATGGGCGCACTCCGAGTGAGGGAGTTCTGTCAGTGCAAAGGGGAGAGGGTGGGAGATGGATGACAAACCTCTTCAGACATGCTTGTGGCATTAACAAGAAACAGAAGACAAACACTCCCAGATTGAATTCCGTATCTGAGCTTGAATTCCGTATATGAGCCAAACTGCATAATCAACAAAACAAAAGTGATTCAAATGACTAGAAAGACATTTGGCACAATAGGGGACAAACCCCCAAAATACATACACCAAAAGCATGCAAACAAGATTCTAAATTTTGAATGAATTCTGGATGAAAAAGACTACTATGTACCATATTCACAAAATGGTTTTAAGAAGGACGATTATATTCCAGCATAATAAGCAAGGCCCACTGGAGAAACCCTGGCCTTGCATGCTGATACACACCTCCACATTTCTCAGCACAAAGGAACAGGGATAGCTATGACAGACTATATGGTGTGGTAGGATCTGATGCTCGGATCTTCCGGGACCCGGTCTTTCCCAGTCATAAGTCATTCCAAGATACCCTCGACACTGCACAGTCATCGTAGATGTGCCCGCCAAATGTAGCCGGCACCAAAGCATTCTGGGAAAGAAGCCAGCTTCATATGGCTGGGGACTGTGAAACTGGCAGCGAGCATTGATGTGGCTTGAGGAGAGAACCCTGTTTCGCATCAGCTGTCCTCGCAAAATGAAGAGGCTTTTGATGGAAAGCCTGTTAATTCCATATATGGGGTTTAAACTGACATGCATGATGGTATGATACTCAGACATTTCTTCAAGAAAGATATCATTAAAGCTAGATGACATGCAACTTGTTAATCCTGTCCTGTCAAAGAATGAACACAGCACACTGGAAAAACAATAGTGTCAAACACAGCCTGCAAGCAGAGAAACTGTGTAGGAAAAGCATCACGCAGCTGCCAGTAACACCAGTGTGAAAGCTGAAACAACAAAGAGCATGATGTGGAACAATGGACCATATAGTCTCCAGCTGGAGTCTCCAGTATGGGTCCAGTTGGCGATGAGACACAAACAGCCACATTTTTTTCAGCTGTCCATGTGCTCTCCAACCTTCCCTTGGTGTTGAACACGCCACAAGGCCAGGATTGAATGCACAAGGAGTTTAATTTACAGCACAGGAGCAATGAGGAGCTCCAGATAAGAGGTGTTTGGTTACATGCTGAGGTTAGCAGACGTGGGCTTGCCAGCGGTTGTGCAACATTTCATGAGTGTAACGGAGAGAACGACTAAACGATCATTCTCAATGCAAGAAGAAGAAGAAGAAACCCCCCCCCCCCAAAAAAACACCTCTTGCATTCCACGGAGGCTGTTTGCTAATTTCAAAGTCAACAATTTTCAGAAACCATGGCAACGAGCGAAGAAACAGAGGCTATCATCATACAGATGAGCTCGTCCTACTGTGACTTTGCAGATGGGGGTGTGTGTGTGCGTGTGTGTGTGTGTGTGTGTGAGAGAGAGAGAGATGGGGGGCAGATGGGCTGACTTACGAGAATCTGCTGCTGCATTAAGCCAAGCAGGTCAAGGAAATGCTGATCAAGGGGACATAGTTTGTGTATAATTAAATGCAGAAGAAAGCCTCTTAAGAGTTGAACCGGGCAAGTGTTTGTTTTGGTTTTAATAAATAAAAAACATGCCCGCTCAAGATTCATTCTGGGATTTAACTGACTCTTACGTGTGGGCGAAAAAGACGTGTAAATACACAGGAGGGCCTTAGGTGCCTAATACAATGAAAGCTGCGCACCAGCGATGCTGAAGGCGGCAGTGCAAACGTCCAGCTGCCCACGTACTGTAGTGATGAGTCATTGTTGTGCAGAGCAAAAATTACAGATGATGGTGAGGCAGATGAAATAAAGTTAATTTTCATCTTTGCATTCCAAATAAACAACAGCAAGGAAAGGAGGCAGACGCCCACTTGGGAACCTCAGAGAGGTGAGTTCAGTCGCTCAACGGCACTTACATGGACTAATTTCCAAAGTATTGGTAGGTTTTCAACAAGAAGCCACTTTTTGAACCTGCTCGCAAAAAACTTGATGTTAAATTCATGTGAGAAGTTTGACGTGTCATGTTTTAGCCTTGAACATAATTAGACGAGAGAAAAATCTTGAACGACCAGAACGGGGCCGTTTTAGCAGCGTACGAGGACACAGCTGCCCTTTTCAGATAAACGCTGGCGGTTGGACCCTTACTTGCATGGTCAAGGGGTCAACGCTGGAAGTAATGGCTACCTATGCAGGACTGGCTTATATTTCTCCAACTCGGACAGATCACAAGATCCTCGACAACGTTGCAACGTCCCTGAGAGTGGAAAACCTACATGCGTTCAGGGAAGCCTCAGGACTGCGGTAAGCATGGCGTAAACATGGCGCCTTCACATGTGAATAACTTGACACTGGAAGGCTTTCACTGAGCGTATCCATGACCTCTGTATTTAATGTCTTATGTGAGCTGGTAGACCTCAGAACACTTCAAAACCCACAATACTTAAACTCAAAACATACCTTCATTAAAAGCAGGAAAGCAGGGGGCGGTTTAAAGGACTTTCTCGAGAAAGCTTCAGAGTAAGAACTCCATCATAGTCGCTTATCGAGGTGAACTGTGATTCTTACGGACACATTACTTTGCAACCCACAAGGAAAAAACGTGTATTCTGAGACACACCGGTGGAACAGTTTTTTTTGCTGCATCTTCCTTCAAAGCCTCTAATTACACCAGCTTATCCCCAGTCTGAGCTGGCAGGCCTCTCAAACACGGCTGCTGTCGGTTCTAAACCGAGCTCCTCTGCCCCCGCCCATACTAACAAATCAAGCAGCAACGGAAAGAAACAAACAAATACCTCCAGCAGTAAAGTTGTGCCCCCCCCCCCTTCCCCACAAACTAACATCAATGATTCCCTGCTGCTGTGTCCCAGCTGAGATCTGCAGGGTACAAGCTGGGGTTGGGAGTACAGCAGCCGCCGATGTCACAGGGTTCCGGCGATGCCCACCAAGGCCGTGGCTGCATCCCTGCCCTCTACGCTCAGCCAGGAAAGTAAACGTAATCCGTGGGGAACAGCTGGTGAGGTCAGTAGAAGAGGCAGTGGGTCAGAGAGCTGGCTGAGCCCCGTAGAGGAGTGGGGGAATATGGGGAAATGGCCATCTTAAAGGTGCACATAATACAGGGTGACTGGAAAAGACCTGAACATCTTCATAAAAGTATTATTCTGTAATAATGTGAACATGTAGTGTGCACAAAATTGTGGCTATGCTTATCTTAGGCATTATGTAATAAATTTATGAAAGCGTTCATTTTTCTTTGACTCATGTCGTATGTAGCAGAGTTGGGGGCAACAAAACCCAATCTTATTACTCACAAATTCCCAAAGGAGAAATTTAATCCAGGTTATACCAGAGTCTTGCTACAAGTAATGTAACAGGACCAGAAATGAACACAACTTTATATTTTTTACAATTACGCAGTGTATATGTTAGCGGTTATCGTATACTATAGAACATATTTCATACTATTTATCGCATGAGATTCAAAAAAAGAAAAAAACTGCTTTGTTTAATCAGCAAATAGGTTGAATAAGTACTCAAACGCTCTTAGGGTTCTGCAAATTAAATAATTTAGTTTAATAAATTATTTAACACCAATACTAATTTATTCTGCTTTAAGTTTCACAACTAATTAAATAAAGGGAGCATATTTTATTAGGGCAAATGGCAGCATCACTTATGCTGATATTCCTTAACACAATTTGTTTCAAGCAAAGGAAAAATTACATAAAATTTTCAACACTCACGTTTGGTATTCCATGCTATGAATCATCGATTCATTCAACATGCGGCTCAATAAAGAATTATTAATTACAAGACAAGTTTGAATAAAATCCACTGCTTTAGGCAGAGAATGTTCTGATTAAAATTCTTAACTTCCATTTTATCGGTTTATAATATTTTTTAGGGAAATAATATACGAAACTAGTGTGCCTGTTGGTTGCCGAATATGTGCCTAGGAAATCAGAATTCACCAAATAGGCTATTATAGTTTTGTCTGTACGGTATTGCTGTCAACAGACGTAGGACAAAAAAAAAAGAAAAAAAAAAGAAAATCATCTTCCGCTGTCTTTTAACTCCGTGCATGAGGTTTTTCTTCTGGGACAGTGTCATAAGAACACAGCACGCTGGATTGGAGACATACCTGAAAGTCCTGGTCATCAATGGAAAAGCGTTCTCTTAGGTTTCGAAAGACAAGAGGGCAGTACTCCTTGAATTTAAAATGGCTTGGCATATTCTCCCTGTGAAAACACAAAGTCACATTAGAAATGGATGGCTTTCAGCAAAGTAAGCTAAGTCAAAAGGTTTATAGACAAGATGTCAGTTCAGTCATACGTTAGGCACAATTTGCTGGGACACTTTCAGCTTTATATACAGTGGCATAGGAATTAGAAATATAATTTTATTTGAATTAGGAAGTGGAAATATAATTTCTAATCCAGTCGATGTTGGTAACTTTCGTTTGAACACTTAAAAACGGCACACCAACCGAGCTTGCTAGTGAACTACATCAGCCTTCTCTCAGGTTACTCATGTCACCCCCAGCACCTGTTTCTTCTGAGTATAAACTTGATACTAACATGTTCAGAACTTAATAGTACACATACTGTTATTTTTATGTGGAATTGTTTTTAAATAACCTTTTTTTAAATTATTGCATTATTTTTGTCTTTATAGTTTTAAGACTTCAGATGCTACACCGTGAAAGTAGTTCCAGCGCACTCACTTGTTGAAAAGATGGTTGTCCACTTTGATTTTGGAGTAGGCTTTAAAGTCATCTGGCATCAGCATGATGGGAATCTGAATATGGCTGAGTTCATTAATCTGGGAACAGGAAAAAACAAAACAAATATTTAGTCTTCTGCAGGAGAACCACAGCAAGGCATATTTTTTCATACTGATATTTAGTCCACAAGCAGTCATCTTATGCACGTGCAATATCTGCAAAGCCAGTAGCCAGTTGCTGCTATTTTAGTCATAACAGGACCTTAGGACTCATTCGACGTACAGGAGAGACCCTGCGCCGCTTCTAAATCAATGCATCGTGTAAATGTCACAGCTCTGCAAGTTTCCGCCAGATGCTTTTACAGACTGCAGGACGTTTTTGTTAAATGCCATTATGTCAAGTAAAGGACCCCTCCCTTTTCCAGTAAACATACCATTAGTAATTTATGAGGAAACAACATGTATAAAATACATTATATGAAAAATCTCGATTGGCTGAAATGCCACAAAAAAGCCTTTGGGTCCCTTTTAATGAGAATAATTTAGTGAATAAATCTGAAAATCTGAAAAATTTGTGCTTGTATTACAAAAAAGACCTAAAAGTGCGCCTCTCATTACAGTTATGTAATTGAAAATAAACTAAAAAGGGCCAATGCCTTTTTTTTTGACTTCACCTATTTTTAAATCTGCACATTAATTTATTGTAGGGATACAAAAGCAAATCCATCTCCCGGGATTAGAACCTAATACCTTCTCAACACAAGCCCAGCCGTTAAATAAATACACCACACTGTTACTGTCCATATTCGTGTTACATTAAATGTCTAAAGGATTTATTGATCTCATTACACAGTTTGTGGCAACAAATGTTTAGCACTTTGTAAGGTGCAAAGCGAAGCGATGGGGAAACTGCCTGCTTGTGTTTGCGAGCCCCTTATTCCGCAGCTCTGGGTCTTTCACAAGACATGTCTGTCGTCAGAGCAAGACGACCAGCGTTGCCCTGGGACCGCAGCAAAGCGGACACAATGCCTGTGTGAGAGCTTCATTGTGAGGCTACGGGCCGCGACATCTCGGCGGCACAAAGCCGTCTCTAAGGCACTGCAACAGAGGCTGCATTCACAACAGAGGACTACATCTTTTTTTTTGCAGCGTGTACACCCTCTTTATACTATTTTGACAGGCATATACCAGTTAAAAGAAAAGCTATGGCTTTCTTTGAGCTACTTTTGTAAAAAAAAGAAGAATTAAACTGTTTTATCTGTATGACACAGCAATAATAGACATGCAGGACTTGCTGACATTTTCCTTTTGAAACCTGGAAGGTGACACACACAAGCTGTTGGTGGGTCTTTCACATTAACCTGCTCACCAATGTCAAATATGGCCTCTGGGAAAATGATGTTAAAAATGATGAGCCCCCTTTGATCAATAAACTGTACAGACCCCTGCGCCGGGGGTCTCACTGGAGCAAAGGTGTGAAGTCCTGCGGCAAAACTTAATAGGACTACCATCTTGGGAATAAAATCTCACAGGTGACTGATAATGAAATGGGTCTGAGTCTGTATTTTGTGTTTACTGATGTTGTATGACAGTATTTAGTGGACCATATTTAGCAAATATCATGTAAATCAACAACATACAAACAAACAAACAAACAAATAAATAGAAAGGTACAGAAATGACAAATTCATGCATAAAACTGGGGACATCCCTGTCATGCACTCTAAGTATGCAAGAACTTTAAAAAGATACCCATTACTGCAGTGACTGCAGTTATTTATGACATGTGTGATGCTTGACTAACCCAATCCATAAATAATACGTTTATAAACATATATTCAACTAAATTGAGTATTGGATGGAAACTTGTAGAATTCATTACTTCTGCAGCAATTTCTGGCCAAGTTTTGAACTCCAAAACTCAAAGACTACACTTTCCCACCATTCTACAGAACAGGTCTCAGAACTGAAGCTTTTAGCACCCATGTAACACAAGTATTGCAAAGTCCCAATGTGTGCGCTGCCACAACACTGTAACAGACCTGTGGTGCACATCTGTGCAAAAACGCTATTGCTCTTACTCTTCTCATACATGTTACAGCTGGATATCAAACACAGTATGTAGGAATATTACAGTAATATAAAAATGATATTTACTTACATTAAACTTATGTACATATTATAATTACTTGTGCATTAATTGTCAATAATAAAATTGACTTAAACTAATATGAATTGGGGGGTGGAAGCAACACGTTTTGTCCACGATGTTGAAACCCAGCATGTGCACCTTGCTGAAAACTGGATTAAAACACCTAGTTTCTCATTTTCGGTGTGGAGGTCACAAACACTGGAAAGTTTGTGTTAGATTCAAACAGTGAAGATCTTGGTTAGCGAAAACAGTTAACAAGCACGTAAGAAGCTTAATGTTTAAAAAAAAAAAAAAACAAACTTTCACTGTTGTCTTCTTAACTGGGACCTATTGACATTGATTTCACTGGGGGCTGTTTCTGTTCCCCATCTTTTATTTTGAACATATTTGGTGAGATCATAGGCTGTTGGGAAAACTTTAATACTGGACCAAAACAAAGCAGAACCTACTGCTGGAAAAACAAATGACAAGACTAAGGTTATCAAACATATCCACGTGACAATGGAAAGACCCTTTTCACCCCTGAGGACACAGGAGTTGTACAACTTTTCAGAACTGCTCTACTTATGCCGCTGCCAAGAGATGATGAACTTGGTCACCATCACAAATCACTGCCACATATTTCTGATAGTTTGCCTTAGCAAAGCTGTTTTACACTAAATATTTAAAGCTTGGACAAGAAAAATCCCATAACACTAAATTATTTCTCACATGCTGAACTTCAGCAGTATCCAGAACCTCAGAGCTTTTGGAGCTCCCATGCATGACTGGGATCTCGTCAAACAAACATAAAAGTAAACACAAAGAATATTTAATGTCCAGCTTTACGGAAATTCATTTCATCAGGATTTATACAGGGGGTATTAAAGAAACCAGATTTACTAAAAGTTCTCTTTTCACTAAGGTCCATTTCCTGCTTACTTAAACCTGGCCTTGGAAGACTGCCGTTGGGGTAGTAGGGTTGGGGGGGGGCATGGCTGCGCTTGCCCCAGGGCCCTCAAAAGACCCCAGTTTCTCCCACTCCATCAGAGGCCACTATGCACAGCACAGTGGAAAACAAATCTCATGGAAGTCCTATAGGCCTTTATTCTGAGAGCTGTAATGTGCAAATTGCACCTTGGTGCAGCCTATAATATACTGGAGACCAGTAGGCCTCTGCAGAAGGACATACACTGCCCTGACATGTCGGTGAGGGGGGGGGGTTGTGACAGCAGGGACTCCAGCCCAGGAAGGCAGCTGTCACTGTCACCTCCACAGCTGAGCCCCCCCCCCATCAGCCAAGCTGTTCATCACAGGCCAGATCCCTGACCAGGCTGCACCTGTACCCAACATCTCAATGTCACTGGAGTGCTGAGCTTCCTCTCTCCAGACCTGGAAAACAGCTCAGGGAGAAAAACATGAGCCTTTAAACCCACAACAACACATAGGACTTGATGCAGCTTCTCCAAACTCTGACAAAGCCCCATCATGGAATAAACTGCGCAGACAAGAGAATGTAACAGTCAAAATCCATTTTGGCACGGGACTACATTTGTTTCGCGTACATTTAAACCTAGTGCAGCAGGTAGCGTAGTGGTCAGAGTTGTTGCTTTGAAACCAAAAGACCTGGGTTCAAATCCCATCTCCTTCTGTAGTAAAGCTGATGAAGCTATTTCACTCTGAACTGATACAGTAAAAATTACCCTGCGGTAGAAATTGGACAGCATAGTAAGTGCCTGGAGAAAAGTGTCAGCCAAATAAATAAAAATAACTGTCATCAACCTAATGCAATGTCATTGTCAAACATTTCGTTTCCACGGTAACCTAACATAGTGACTGCCATCATCAACAGGAGAAACCGCCCAATTTATTGCAGAACTAAGCCCTAAATTCAAATGAGTAACAAATTGTTTTCTATTTGCAGTTTCTATCCTGCTGCATCATTTCATTTTCAATGAACAGTCACATCGATCAGTCCTCTAAGGCTGAGATTATTATGCCTCATTTCCTTTCTCTTGTCTAACTGTCTGGTAAGGCAAGCGATACGGTATGCTGAGCACCTCGCCCTTGAGGTCAGCCCTCTTGTTCGCACCTCTCCGGAGGTTCCTTTCGATTTCGCCTCCTCAGCCTCACCTGCCGACGTGCAGCTTGTGTGCTGACGCATTTACGCGCCGCTCTATTTTGGTGCACCGTCCTGCAGCTTCCCATCTGCTTCTGCGGTGTCGGGGGGCCGCCAACCCCCCCAAAACCGGGCCACACTATGGAGACTGTCTTTCAGCATCTCGCCAAAAGGAACCTGCTCTCTATCCTGAGAAGTCAAGTGGAGCCACCAGGTGAGAGCTCACCATCTCCCTTGCGTTTAGCCGCTCGCTTTCCTGTGGCTACTGGCTACAAGGCCAACCCTGCAAAAGTGCACACAAACAGAACATACAAAGCCATAAATCCTCCCATAGCGCACTGCAGCATGGCTGCTTACACACTGAAAACTGAGCAGGTAGTTTTAACTACCCAAATAAAGGACTGAATCCACGTTTAAAAACTACTTAACTGCAAATACCATCTAGCATCAGCATGTCCAGAGCAATATAGCAAAAGCGTGGAGCAAATATTTGCTTGTGTTGCACTGAATATTTGCTCAAAGAAAGGAGCGTTAACTAAGAAACACGGGAATCCGATATCATTAGGTTATTCTTCTTCACTGGTCTTTGCAGCATAAATATACAAAGCAGAGTTCCACCGATTGTTAAATCCACAATTGTTAAAATCTAATTCTAATATAAATGTTTGATTTCTGCGTTACATCAGCCAAAGTTGCAGGCGATGTAGGATAAATTGAAAGTGTGATTTAATAACACACTTTCATAAATTTATTACTCAAAGAATCATATAAACATGTTGTCTAAACCAATTTGTAAAGTAACTCATTTTTGTAACACATCAGCCCCGTTTAAGTTCAAATTTGAAGACAGTGCTGAGAAAAAGCAATTGGCTAGAACAACCAGACACCCATTTCCCTACAACAAACATCTTAAGTTTCATAAAAAAAAAAAAAAAAACACGCAAACAAGGAAGTACGCGCACAAGAAACAAAGACAATGGTCCATTTGTATGTGCCCCACACACACACCACTCATTGAGGTTCCCATACGTTGTGACTCAAATTTAAAACTTAACAGGTTTCTATGTACGCAAAAAAAAAAAAAAAAAACCTAAATACTAAAAGAATCACCTAATGATGTCAGCGGGACAGACAAGTTTAAATAAAACCTGTAACAGTCTTCTGGTGTTTGCTGCGCCTGCTGTGTGCAAACAGAGCGGAAATCTTTCAAAGTAAATGCATGACAGTGAAAAATGAAATCAATTTAACATTTCCCTCGAAGAAGTGTGACTAAAAACAGACAATATTCAGGCCTCGATTGCCGGGACGACGGCAGCACGCAAAATGGAAAAATTAGTTGTCCGACACATTAGGAAGTGCTTTATTCACAAAACTGGCTGACAATGAGCGCACACACGAAAATCTATTAAACCGGCAAAAACTGAGCTGCAAATTAAGGCATGAAGCACAGAGCCAACTGTTCTGCAATTAAGACCAACTAAGGCTGTGGGTTCGGATGTGGGTTTGAATCCAGCGTGGCGTGTAGTGTTTGCATGGGTCTCCTCCCACACTCAAAAGATGTTTCAGGTGAACTGGTGATGCTAAATTGCTTGTAGAATGTGTTTATGTCAGTGAGAGAGAATAACTGAGTGCCCTGTTAGTTCATAATTTACCCATTTATATAACTGGGGTCATTTTTTTTTGATCAGGAGCAATTCAGGGTAAGCACCTCCAGACTACTATAGCAGAACGTATGATTTAATCCAACTACTACGTCACCTGTTGCCCTCTTCTCGTCTCCGGTTTCAGTGCTGCATTTCTCATGTTAATCTTACTGTGTGAGAGTCTGTACTACGCAACGAGGCGGCCACATCGGAACCCATGATTCCAGGCCTTGTAGTTCCTGTCCACGCAACCCTGAATAACTGACACGCGCAGTGTTGACAGCTTGGACAAAGGGGTAAAGACAGGTCCTTCAGCCGGATAGAAAGCTAATGGGATGGAGGGCTGGTGTGCGTTCAAAACGAGGGATTCCCTGTGCTGTGGAAACCACACCACCTGCCCGCATCTGTTAACAAGGCCACGTCTCCTGCACCGCCAGATCAGGAGGATGACAAATTACAGAAAGCCTCGCGTCAAAGCCCTGCATGATCGGATGATGGAATTGCAAGTCATGTATTCCACGACAGGCAAAAAGCATGTTGCACAGAAAAATATAACATAAAAGAAATTAAGCACATACGATCAACTACTCATCCATTTATCGTACGCCTGAACAGCAGCTTACGGTGTTTCAAAAACTCTTGAGAATATGAAGATAGGGTGATACTCAGCAGCGGTAAATCACAGTCACTAACAGCCACACAAAGCTGTTATCTGCATGCAGAGCAGTGATACACACACACACACACACACACACACAAAAACTGCAAAGCAGTGGGATTGGCTGGGGTCAGGCCCCAGGGCCAAATGCATGAGCACTGACACAGGGCTAGCTGACCCCTGACATGGTAGGAGGAACACACACACACACACACACACACACACACACACACACACACACACACACACACACACACAGCGGCTGTCTGCTGTACCTTGCAGCATTATAGCAGAATCAGGCTTTCAAGTTGCAGATTGTTTCCAAAAAATCTTGTCCATACAAATCATCTTTTACGACGGAAAAATAGAAGTCTACAATTATTGAGGTAAACAGTGAAGAATTTAATATTATTAAAGCAAATAAAAACCCACTGCTGTTAAATGCTTCTACAGTCAAATTATTTCCCTTTATCCAACTCCAAGCATCCAGAGACGGTTAGCCTAGTTACTGCTACTGAGCCCATGTTAACAAGGCCTCCAAGTTTACCAGAAAAAAGAGAAACGGTCACTAAGGGTCACCCATTCAAGCTCAGAAGCACAACTTGATGGCATGCAACACAGCGCCGACAGCATCATGTCATCCCTCCTCGCTGCTCTTCTCTCAGAGCTGCTTTCAGAGCACACCGGCTTCCCAGCCAAACGCTCCTCGGGGTGCCAATTTGTCTCAGAGCCTTGCAGACGGCTGGGGCGCCACACACCATCGCACTCCTGCAGACCTCGCACTGCTGAGGGCCTCCAAAATATGCCAATTTGTTGTGCTGGAGCGAGCTTTTTGTTTGACACACAGGTTTACGGCAGAAAGAGGCTGAACAGTCTTACGCACAATGTGCGTTCTAAAAAAGGTTGGGGGAGAAACAAGTACACAGTAAGAAAGAAAGAAAGAAAGAAAGAAAAAAAAAATCAGGCAAGCCACTCCATTATAGGACCACTGCTGGTGCGTGTGTGTGGGGCAACAATGTGTGAACTGATGTGCTGGGGCTGATGGGATACTTTCATACAGCTGTGAGGCCAGTATCTCCTCTTTTTCATCTCATCTTCCTCCTTCCCTTTTCCCTGAGGCTCCTCCCCCTCTGACCACCGTGAGGATGTACCCTTCTACCCCTCCAGCCTGCTCCTGCCAACCATTGTCCCGGTACAGACACCCCGAGCTCAGCATAATTCTCCTGGCAGGGAAAAGGGGTCGGTCTTTAGGCCAAAGCGTTGCCACAATTACGCCACTTAACATCTAAAAAACTGTTCTGTTTTCCTTTAATTACGCTTTAACCCTTACAGTTCTCTAGCAAAGGCTGAAACCTTGACACGGTTGCGCCCGGAGGCGTCGGGATGCTGGACGCGAACCAGCTGTTTGGCAACGGCACACCTCTGTCGGCGCTCTTCTCGTCTCGCAAGCTTCACGGCGCCGTTTCCGGTCGTCGCCCACGGCAACGAGGTCAGGTTTTCCGCTTTAAGCGCAACCTCAGGACAGGAAGTGTAGCCGGGCAACTGAACATGTTCTCAACACACACGCGGAAAGCGATGCTTTCAGCCAAAAATGGCTTTAAAAAGCAACTCTGCACACTCTAAAAAAAATTCATAGAATGGAAAAGGAGTAAAGATGTACGCGCACTAATTTTAACTGGCTGACAGCACACAGAGTGGTTCGCTGCTTACTGAAAACTTTGCATCAACAAAAGCCATAAACTACAAGGGATGTTGCTTCACAGAGCTCTTGTGCCATAAAAAGTTTGTATAAGAATACCAGATTTATAAAAAGTAAAAAACAGAAAAGCAGCAGGGAGGAAGATCATTCTCTAATTCTGGATATAACTGTAATGCAAAGAGGCTCTGCACATTTTGCATGTTTATAATGCACAAATCACCAAAAAAAAAAACCCCAGGAAGCAGCTTGCACAGAAATGTTGGGGGGAAAAAATTCAGCTGAAAACAGCTGCTTCAAACACTAGGAGATACAATACATCGTATATGAGGAGAACTTCAAAACTGGGGTCTTGCCTTTGGTTTCAGTTGATTCCACTACAATTTGACCTTATGTTGATCTTAGAATCTCCCTTTATTGACAGATGCCAGTATCTCACCCAAGCCAAGTTACCCCAAAAGCATCGATGCATGATGTGAAAGACATTTAGGGGGTTCATGTGGGCCCAGATCCCTCTGGCCCCTATGTCTCAATCCATTTCAAAGAACCAGAATTGGCAGACTCCGGACATTCTGTTTAGAAGCGCCAACTGCACGGCGCCAAGGACGTCAGCCATTTTAACATGCACGCCGCATCTCCAAGAGTGCCTCTGATAAATTACAGTAGAGGAACGTTGTGGGAAAGCTGTCGTTGCTCCCAGAGGAGATGCCATCCAAGCGACAGCGACACGAGGCCCTGCTGACATCAGCAAGGTCTGCCGCCCAGGGAGAAGAGATTTCCGCTTTCAACCTCCTTTTGCTCTTCTCCAGCCAAGCGGGCGGAGTGCGATCGCTTTCCGTTTTCCTTCAGAACAACGCCCCCTCCCTCCCTGAAGGATCCCCGCACCTGTGCTCCATCTGCCAGGCGCAGACACACCGCTGAGTCACACTCCGTGGGGGGCCGCCAACTCCCCGCTTGAGAGACCTTTCAGGTGGTTCAATCAGTCAGACAATGCCCATACAGTGATTAAAAAACGTCTTCCCTTTCTCATTTGTTGCAATCGCAGCGATCTAGAAAATTAAATAATTTGTCTCCATGGTGATGGCGATGATTTGGGAAATCTTCAGTGGTCTGGCGGTCCTCTCTATACCATACCTACCCTCTGCCTCATTGGTGTGCTTCGGAGTTCAAGTGCTACCCTTGTAGAGGCAGGAGGCCTTGAGAAGGGCACTGCAGGCACCTCTAGCCACATCACGGCCCAAGAACAGGAGAGGCCGCTTCAATAACCTCTTCTTTTCTGAACCTGGATTCCATATTCTAAAATTGGAATCCATAGTCAAAGTGACAATGTAGCCAGACACATCTTCCATCTTTACTACTTGAGCTCACTAGCATTTGGATCAAAAATGACAAAGACTCAGCCTTTTTCCACCAACATCACTTGGACTCACATGCAGTACTGTACCTTTGATGTTTGCTGTCAACAGTTATTTAAGGATGAAAAAGTGAAAAAAAAAAAAGTCCAACTATGAATTTTGACATAGGAACTCCATAGAAATGGTGTGTCGGTTCACCTACTGCCACATCAAGGCTCTGGGATATTTTTAGAAAGTCTTTATGCAACCCTGGCAGTACCAAGGCTACACAGAGCGAGAGAGTGAGAGAAGGAGGGAGCGAGGGTGACAGAAAGAAAGAAGAGGGGGAGGAGGAAAGACAGAAAATTATGAATGCACCCTGTTGGAAGACAAAGTTGTGCTTAGCAGCTCACAGATCCCAGCCACATTTGCAACTAAATGTAAGAACAAAAAACAGTTCCCACACGCAACCTCCAGGCTGAGTATTACAGCATCTTACGCCAGCATGCTGAATCACCTGTCCTTTAACGCCTGGCCCTGCTATGGCTCCGAAACCGCTTGCAACAGTAAAGCCCACTAACCATTTTAGCGCCGTTCTTCTGAGAAGTCATATTGTAACCCATTAAAAACATTTTATTATGGAATAATTCAGCGGCCTCTCTCCACCCTCTCTATCAGCAGCATTTCAATGAGAATAGAAAGGGCTCCAAGATGGCTGCCCAGACAGCCTGCTACTTTGCATAATAAGTGGGTACTTCAAGGGCTACAATTAGAGAAATGAGGGTCTGCCAGCAGAGGGGGTGGTGGAGCGGGGGGGTGTGCACTGTATGCCTTGTGGAAGTTCAGGGATTCTCCACCGCCAACGTTGTGCCGGCGAAGAGAGGAACGCCAGATAACAGCCGGCTGAGGCCGAACGCTATCACAGTGCAGTCGTTTCTATGGCTGCTTGCTGAAGGGGGATTATTCCTCCGAAGACTCAAGTCGAATGGCTCAAAAAAAAAAAAAAAAACCAACGAAAAACCATGCAACAACCTCCAAAGGAATTCCTCCCTAAAATAAGACAAATTAACTTAGCACATTAAGCCAGTAACCATTGTAAAAGTCTTTGAAATTTGCATAAATATATAAACACTAAACACCATTATACAAACACAATGTAAAAAAAAAAAAGCAACAGTGCAACCCCTTGTCAGTAACAGCATAGGGATTTCTGCTGTATAGAAAGTACCTTTCATTATTCTAAGCTTAGTGTAGAATACCTAGCGCTCCAGTCACTTTGTGTAGAGACTTTAGCTAAACACTAGTTAAGAATAGTAATAATAGTAAATTATTAAATTTTACCCTGTAAATACAGGAAAGTTCGAGATGAGTTTGAACTCAGATGCCGTCCTGTGAGGCATCACATCGCTGGTGGGATTCCAAGTTGAGGCCAGACCTGCCTTCACATCAAGTTTCTTTTTTTGCAAGGGAAAACTAGCACTGTGGTTTGCATTCATATCTAAAATATAGCTCTCATATTGATAAAAAAAAAAGAAAAGAAAAGTTACATTTAACATGTTACACATGTTACTTTTATCAAACTGTACTGATGCATTGGTATAGAATCTGTGCAACACTATGAAGGTAAAACTTGGTTTGAACTGCAGTCATGAAAACACACATGCACACACATTCTTCAAGGGCCTGTAAGAGAACATCCTCTATAGCCAAAGTGATTATATCAGATTGGCACACCTCATGAAAACTCTTTCGTAAGAAACTGATTTTTAAACAACGATGCCTGCGGTTATAGTAAAATTACTGGCTGAAATTATCCTTCGGTGTCAACTTCTTCTGCTATATTTGCATTGTGGGATCTAAACTGACGCAGATTTTTTTTCTGCCGAGGTACTCTTGGCTTTACCTTTCTTGCAGAGAAAAGCAACACGAGTGAGTCATTGTCTGCAAGCGGCCTGTGAGCTCAACCACACGCATCTACAACCAATACAGATCAGTGATGTGCTCATCGGGACAAAAACCGCAAACTATATAGAGAAGTAATAGTTTGGACCTTTAGACACAACACAGACAAAGCAGCAAAGCTTTAAATACCATAGGCCAAACACATTGCATGTCATAGTAAAGCATGTTAAGTTTTGTATACTATGCTATTTACAGTGATCCACCCAATCGTACAGCTAGGTTTCTTGTGGGAGTACTTTGCTCAAGGGTATTAACAGGAGAGGTGGGATTCAAACCCAGGTCTTCTGACTGCACAATGACAGTTCTTACCACTATGCTCCGTACTCTAATGGTGTTCCGAGAGCGCTTCAATTCACTTCTGCGATCAGATTCAGATCAACATTCTGGTGCTAAGGCTGAAGCTGCACCCACGTGCGGCAGACCAGGTTTGCCTTTCTAAGCAACTGTGGGGGCCTGACAGCATTGTTTTGGATGATCGTTGCTCTCATCTACTCTCGCATCTCCCTGCTATCTTGCTGGATCACATTCAAGTGGAAATGTAAACACTTTGCTGAACCAAAAAACTTCAGATCTCAATGGAAGGAAAGGCCGAGCAGCGGCAGGGAGCACAATGGCTGTCAAACGGCTCTCAAAGGCCTTAATCGAACACAGCGCAGGACCTCCTAGCACAAGCAGAGAACTGCCTAGCACTCATTGTTGTACAGTCTGACCTCATCTTGAGTCAAGCACCGCTTACATGATTCATGAGAACAGCAGCGGACGCTTTCTTAGGGTGTGTCTCAGCTAGCTAGCAAACTGGAGAAACCCTCGCTCATCTGCCATTCCTCTAACTGCCTCTAACTTCACTGTTACCTTTTCAGAGCACTGCATATGGTCAGGAGGACCACTAACCTCCAGGCTCTTTGGACGTCTGAAGGTACTTAAGAGCGAGTGGCCTGATTTAGAGCCGCGCCGCTGAGTCTCCCATGCACCTCGCAGAGTGAGTAATGCTTCAAAATACTGCATCTGCTACACATCAGGAAGTGCTTCCCAACCATCACACAGCCTGCTGACTAAGCAACTAAAACAAAAAAAAAAACAAAAAACAAAAAAAAAAAAAAAAAGAATACATAAACACAGGAGGAACACTGAATTTAGGCCCATTTCCTTTTTTGACATTTTGGCTCTGTGCATTGTTCTAAAGTGGCTCTTAAGTGCACACCAAGAGATCCTTAAGAAAAGCCAGGCGACGTGCTTTGTGCAGCAAAGCTCTGGTTTTTGTGACTTGCTTATGTGTTTTTATTAATTTTGCATTTAGCCGACAACGGTGACCAAAGCAACTTACACAAGGGATGCCAGGATGTTATGTATTAAGTATCTACCCGTTCACATTACAGAGCAATGCAGCATATGCAGACCTACAGACACACACAAAGCAATTTAGAGTTACCAAATCGAAAAACACATTTTTGGACAGTGGGGGCAAATCGGAGCACTAGGAGCAAACATGTAAACTCGACACGGGCTTTGCTGGCTTCGATTCCTGATCCAAACGCACAACGCAGGAGTAAAGCCACACGATGCTACCGACTGTATTACTATGCCACCCAAAAGGTGGTAATTGTTACACTCATATTCACCATGCAAACCACAGCAGCAAAGAACCGAGTTTGCACAATGACAGAAAGCTCAAACTCAAAAGTACTCGGAGGTTTATTTTTGGCAGACTCTCGGTCTGCGTTGTCAGGCTTGCGGCAAATAGTGCAGTCACCGTGTTGCTTCAAGGAAAACGGAAGCAGATTCTACGCAAATCAGTGAAGCAAAGAAAAAAAAAAGAAATAAAATACATTTAAACAATTGATCACTGAGAGCTATAGGAAGTACAAAGCGGAGGGACATGGTTCTCCAGGAAGCAGCTGGTAATCTGCATCAGCTCACGGGGGTCATCTGAGATAAGGACGGCCCTATGGCGTTCCAGCCT
Organism: Heterotis niloticus; assembly: GCA_018136845.1. Lineage (NCBI taxonomy): Eukaryota > Metazoa > Chordata > Actinopteri > Osteoglossiformes > Osteoglossidae > Heterotis > Heterotis niloticus. The sequence continues at coordinate 22,198,291 of CM030903.1, forward strand.
CCGGCATTTTTCCCTGCATTCTTTGCCGCCTCCTCCTCCATAAATTTCCATCCCGGCTGGACATACATGAACTCCATGTTAAAATGGAAGGCCAAACAAAGACCTGTGGGCGTCGCCGCGTTCAGCCTTTAAACATTCTTAAATAACGTTCATTTAATCACAACTCACTTTGCTTGAGCCTTTCCTTCCCTTTGGTTCATTAATGAAAGAATCACTGTCTGTAAGACTGTACTAGATTGTGTAGCCCTCAATGTAACTCCTGTATTACACACCCGGCCTTGTGAAACATACACATCTGTGAAAATGATACGACATGAATACTAGTTTGGTAACAAAACAGCCCACTTTAATAAAGCCTGCATATAAATACTAATAAAAAGTATGAGTATACTTGCTGGAAACTAGCTCCCTCCCAGGATATTTGGTTAACAAGTCTGATGAGGAGAATAGCCACCATGCATTTCAAGCTCTTCTGCAGCAATTCCCAGTTGCAGGTTGGTTTGCATTTGCTCTTCTCTCCTGTTGTTCCAATAAGCACTGCCAAGTCACAAGTGCATGCTTTTCACTGAAATACTTGATATTAAGTGCTGTTAGGCAGTGAAGACATACATTTTCAGTGCCCTTGCAGTAAACGTGCGTGAACTTTGTAAGGACAGAAAATGACTACGCAACAAAATAGAAGCACGCTGCGTGTCAAACAGATTAACTGCAGATTAAAATCCATCTTCTGTAATGAGATGGCTGTGCCACTTTTGCTTAGGCTTCTGATAGTCTTTCATTCATTTGGTTTAGGGGCACTCGTATAAACTCATTCATATTTTTGGACTTCGTTTACCAGAAATTTGGTCTTTAAAAACTACATCACACCAGGTATAGCATCTGTTGCCAAACTGAAAAAATAAAAGCTGGTTGCCTTCCCATTTATCACCCAAACTGTACTGAACTGCTTATGTTATTCACTTCTGCAAATGTACCTCAAAGTGAGAACCAGCAGAAGCTAGGACAAGACAGTCAGGAAAACGTGAAGAACGATGCTGGATGCCAACTACATGGTACTGACGAACAAATGGAAAAATTGTGAGAAAGCAAGCAAAAACACTTCATGGGTCCTGATCAGTTACCGGTCACATCAGCCAGATGGGCATGTGGTGCCCTTGTGCTACAGGAGAGTGGAGGGGAATCTCCAGAGGAGTCCAAACTCACTGGAGCCCAAAAGGAGGTCACATCTGTCATCAATGAGCATTCAAGGTCTAACTGGTATTCTTCACAGAGATGGGATCAGTTCAGTGAAGCCTCCTCGACAGCAAATGTTTCACTATAAACTTAGAAACCGTAAGCTTAGAGACTGCAAACCCGACAGCCAACTGAACACATATTATCATTCTAAACTAGTGGTCAATGACCTTCATCTGGGTCATGAACGTGATATGTGGGTTCTCTCTCCAGCCTTCATGAAGAAACCAAAAACTCTTACTTTTTTAGAAAATGTCTGTGCGCAGACTGTAAAAAACCCAGTATTGTCACCTTTATAAAACGTGATGTGAAAGCAACAGCAGCCTGTGGTCAACTCATGGTTACAAGAAGATAGGAAAATGCTTTACTGTATCTAAAAAACAGATGCTGGAATTGGTAAACCACAGTCAACATCATGTCACTTGCATATCACGAAAGACCTCTGTATCTCTTGCTTCCGAGCTGCAGCTCTTCACTTAACTGACAAATGTCCCCTTGAACAGATGGGCACAGTGAGCTACTGAGGACTGCAAGGTGTCAGCACCATTTGACAACTGGACCCAAGCCATGGACAGCATGTATGGTTGACTAAACCACCAAGTGGAGGCTATCTGCGTGGTGAAAGTTTTCTCAGGTAAACAAAGCAACACGATCCCTCTGAGAAAAGCTTCATCCATATCATCCATACAATGACCTGCTGCTTCATGCTACTGTGGGAGAGCTCTGGTGTCTGAAATGAAAAAGCTTCATTTAGGAATACAATCAAAATACTTAAGAACCTCACGACTGAACACAGAGCTGCATTCCTAGCTCATCTTTTGAAGAGAACTAATAAAATTTAAACTGTCTAAAATTATAGCATCTTTTCAATGGCTCTTGACAGTGACATGTGGTGACCAACAATTATCTAAATCCTAAGCCGAGTTAAGATTTTCTCTTAAACAATGGAAACATTCTGGTATCAGCATATGCCCTGTCCCCCCTCTCTGTTTATGGGGCTTTTCTTAATGTTCTTCTTATCGCTTCTGACTAATACACTATACTTATTCTCACATTTCTATATTAAGGGGAAACTCTTTGTGAAAGTTATAGACTGGGTGATGGGCCACATTCGCTGTGAAGAGCTTCACTTTTAGCTTAGCTCTATAAAAGAGGTACCCAACAACACAGACCCACCCGAGGACAAGCAACAGCCATGTCCACCAAGCCATTCCAAAGAGTTCTGTCTGCAGCAGCTGCTCCTCCAGGAAGGAACCAAGTGATTCAGCCACCTGTAATCCCTTCCAGATCCCTCTGTCCAAAAACAACATCAAGCTGGCTTAAGAAAACAGAGAAGGGAAAAAGGAGAAGAATGAACTACACTCCTGACAGAAAAGGGGAGTTATTTTAATGTGCTGCAAATGATCCCTATGAAAAAGCAAAAGCTTGGAAGTCTCAAGAGGTCATATTCACATAGATGCTTCCTCGAGGGCTGCTAAGCGCAGTCCATGCTGGACTTTGCTCTTTGCTGCTTCCCATCATTACTTCATTACTCACCAAATGCATTTTATTTTATAAAAGCCAAATATTCCGTTTGATGTTTATTCTGAAGCTATTTGTACGTAGCCTGAAAGTGCAACAGAGCCACTGACGGGACTTTCTGCCTCAAACACTCAGCCAACAACAAATCACTTCAGATGTTATTCATATCATCCTAAGCAGTTACCGATATCATTCAAACCAAAGGCATGCAAATGGAAATCCAAAGCACGGCAGGAAAACTAGCAGGTGAAAGCTGCTATCTGTCAAAAAAAATCGTAGATTTGTTTGAGAAGCAGGAGCTGTTTCAAGTATGGCTTATCAGGGAAGAAAAAAAAATGCAATGAAGTCAACTCACAACGTTACAAATGTCCATGGAGGAAAAATGAATGCACGGTGCAACTTGAAAAGGTACTCAGCACACGAGGGTTTTTTTTTGCGATATTTTTTCCTCCCACTGACTACTGGTGCATCTACAGTAGATATATGAATTGAATTAATGAGTTTATGCAAAACAGTTTTTAAAGGTGGAACAAGCAAAAAAAAAAAAAAAAAAAAAAAAACCCACAAAGAAGCCAAAGCTGCTTCTCGGGTCCTGTGACAGAAATGAGTCACCAGTATCACTTCCGGTCCTCGCAGAGGCAGCGGAATCTCTGACACCGAAGGGGAAGACTAAAAAAGGAGCAATTCAATCTGCTCTAAATGAAAAGTAGGGAGCCCTTAAAGCCATTTTAAAATAGATGAAATTATAATCCTCTTTGTCTCAGCAAACTCACCTCGGCTGCTTTTTATTCAAACAAGGCGCTAGTCTTGTGCACCGCGCAAGGCCATCTCATCTCCAAGAAGGTCACAATACCGTGCACGCCGATACCCAAAATTCCCCAAAGGTCCAATTAAGCGGCCAAAGAAAGGCACAATTAGCGATTACCTGTGCTGACACCTGCATGGTTACGTGGAGATGATCTGGATTATCGCAGCTCTCCATATGAGAAAATGAATGTCCAAAAGCAGGGCTTTACTGCCAGTTACGGCGCAATGTTTCACGGTCTACCAAGGGATACATTCCACAAGTGTCAGAAACCGGACCTTAATATTTTCAGCACGTTTAATTTTCAGCGTTAAATAAAATACAGTTGGGTTAGCTCTTCATATATCCCTGAAACACGAGAGTCGTACCGCTTTTGGAGCTTTGAAAAGGAAGCAGATTGACTTGATCATGTGTCTTAACTAAAACAAATCTCAATGCAGGAGTTCCTAACTAAATACTTTTTTCCACTTCGGTAAACAAAGACACTGATATGCAGAATGTTCATGAACTTCAAGTTACACACAATATTGAACAACCATCTAAGACTAAATAAAGTAATTTGTCAAGTGAAAATACACAAAAAGTGTAGTTTGGTATGTATGGCTAAAAATGTACTGATACTAAAAAGGCAGCTATACATGAAAAGAAGACTTTCAAAAAAATTCGTGTCAGAATTGTTCATCTGAACAAAACAATACAGAGAACAGTTTTGAGATCTTAGAGCACATTAACCAGCTAAGGAATGACTTACTTATAGCCAGAGCCTTGGCTTTAACTTGCAAATAACATTTTGGCCTCTTGTACCTTTGTAAACATTCACATTTATAAATCAACCAGTTCCTGATTCTTTCAGTTCCCAATATCAAGGCCCTAGGGGCAATTTGCACTTCCTACATATCACTAAAACAAACACATTTAGATGAAGAGAGCAGCAGACCTATGCATAAGAAAGCATCAAACATAGTCTGCAGGGGTGAACAAAAAAAAAGAAAAAAAAAAAAAGAAAAAAGTCAGCCATTCAATTTTTACATTGTTCACCTCAACATAAGTACAGCAGTTTGGCAAAAGGGAACAAAACATTGAGGAACAGTACAGGCTTATATTTTAAATGATTCATAACTGAACTAGTAACATCCATGAAACTGTAGACATATTTTGCTAGGCATTCTGGGTGTACTGTGTAGAAAATGTTAAAACATGCTGGCTTTAGAGGGCTTCCTTTGACCAGCTGACTCTTGGTTTCTGACATAGCAGAAATATACCACAGTGAAGCAGGATTTTACAACATGATGAGGCTGTGACAGACAATTTATATACACGAAAGGTGTCTGAGAAAATCCGAGCCTGGTATTTCATTTAAGTGAGTCAGTCAGTTAATTGACAAAACCTGAAAGAGAGATTGCAGAAATGCCATCCCACTGCCACCCAAGTTGAAGTTTACTTTGTCTTTGTCCCTCATGAGAAAGCTACACGTTTCTCCTTGGTGGCAACTTCGCTATCAGCTCCCCCCAGCTCTGGGAGGTTTTGTCAGAGCTCTGAAGGAACCCCATGTCAGGGACACGCTTCTGTAAAGTGGTTGAAAGCATGCATATGATATCTTTTCCCACTTGAAAAGCCGACAATGCAAACACAGAAACCCGTTTTACGGCTGCATCACAAATAATGGGGAGTTGTCCTGCTGTCACAGGAGCGCCACGAGGCCCTTCCGCAGAGGCACTGCGTCACACAGGTGACGTCACAGGCTCGCCTCGGAACAGGACACACATCACCGAACGTGCCGATACCTGCTCAGATAATTCGAAAATAGCAAAAAGACAGCGAGCAAAGGAATACTTTCTGAGCTCGGTATGGGCTCTGTTAACACACGTCAACATCATACATTTTACACATGAAACGCGGGGGCATTTTTGTAACAGGGAAACTGCGACAGAGCGCAGTTGCGAATGTGCCGCTGCCGAAACGCGCTGCTGTGCGCCGTGTGCGCGCGCGACAGCCGACCCGCCGTCCCTCTAGCTTAGCAACCGAGGGGCTGCGGGACGGGACGCGCCGCTCGCTCCCAGCACACGTCCGCACGCAGCCGGGCGGGGGCTGACACGGCGAAAGCGGACGGCTGCGTGTTCGCACTCACCGAGTGGTTGACTCCCCACATGAGCACGCTGAGCAGCGGGTCGCTGGCCCGAAACAGCTTCACTTTCTGGGCCACGAAGTGCTTCTTCTTCGTCTTCGTCTTGCTCGCCATGGACGCGGCGATGCTGCTGGGAGTAGCCATGTTTAAAACACGAATGCAGCCCGGCGAACGGATTAACAGAGACGACTAACTAACCAGGACAAACCCCCCCCCTCCCCTCCACGGCGAAATCGATCAATCAATGCGCTCGCGCCGTCGCCGCGCGCTCCTCGGGCTCTGCAGCGCGTGAAGGGAGGGGGAAAAAAAAACACAACGGATTTTTTTCCCCCCTCAAAAAAGTACAACGGCCCGTGCTTGTTTTCTCGCCAATGCCTACAGCGGCGTTGCCCCCGACATGCTGTCAAAAAACGTGGCCTAACTGCTCCGCGTTTTTATGCTATTTCGGAGGCATGCGAGCCTCTCTTCCGTTGTCCCCGAGCCACACCGCTGCTGCAGCCGGTAGCTCACGGGCGGGCTCCGCCAACAGCGGACAGTCAGTCGGGCGGCAAGTGTCTCCCCTCAGCCCCCCTCCCCCCCGGAGCCCCAGCTTCCAGCCTCCTTGCAGCGCTACACCGCCTCGGCGAGCTCCATCTCGCACTGGGTTAACACGACGTCTGAACGACGAAGAAGGAAAAACAAAATTTAAAAAAAAGCCCGCTCACACAGATTCAAAATATTAAAAAAAAAAAAAAAAAAACGAATAGAAAACACCGCGGAATTAAAGCTCATCCGGTAAGGCGTCCAAAATCCGAAAAAGGGAGCCCGGGCTCCAGCCCAATGCGCAGAGATGGTGCGCGTACGTGCAACGCGCGTCGCTCTGTGAGCCCCACTGTCCCCCGCCCCGCTGCCGCCGTGTCCTCCAGCTCCCCGCACGCTGACAACGTGCGTGGGGGGGGAGGAAAAAAACAAACAAACAAAACCAAAAAAAACCCCACAACGTCAAATTACTTCACGTGGCAAAATGCCCCCTGCAGTCGCGTGATTTTATTTTTATTATTCAGATCGCTTTCAAGTGTGTAACTGTCTTTCTTTCTTGCCCCCCCCACACACACACCGCGCTTCCGTCCGGGTGCAACTGCACTGACTGACAGCCCGAGGGAGGGACGGACGCAGGGGGGCGGAGCGAGAGGAGGAGAAGGCAGCCGGCGATCCGACACGCTGCCCGCTTGTCCCCCAGTTTCTCGGCGCCGCCTTTTTGAACCAGCGAGTCGCTGAGAAAGATCACAGAAAAATGGAAGAAATGTTTAAAAAAGAAGTAGCGAGATTAGCATCCGCATGCACTCGTTCGAATAAATTCGAGCAACCGTTATAAACGCAAGCGGTAAGTCTAACAGACTGCACTGGTGTTCGATTCACAAGTGAAAATAGTAAAATGATAAATAAAACTTTCCAAACTATGGATTAATTTATGCATTTTGCTTTAATTGTATGACTGATTTAAAGGGGAAAAAACAGTTATTTTGAGTCCCGATAGCCGGCAACGTGAAACAAACATACTAGATTGTATTACCGCAGCTCTACGACAGAATGGTGTTTGGTGACGAAACGCCTCGTTCGACCAATCAGGTGGCAGAGTGTCACACGACGTTCAGTGGATATCTGGATATCCCGCGTTTGTTTGCAAGGTAAAATATGCTGGGAACGGTTTCCTGTTATTTTTATTTTTTGCACGTTCGACACATTAAGAAACATAAACATAGCGGTGTCTCTCTTTTTGGGAGAGCATTTTTGCAATAATACTGAGGTAATGAGTAAGTTTATGCTGCGCACCCTGGTATTTATTTACATTTACAGTATTTATTCAGAGGAGGCCTTTCGTCAAGGTGAGGTACAACTCAGATGTGGCAAAAAATGCATTCCTCAACAAAGAGCTTTAGGTGTTAAATGTGTGTGAGTGTGGACTGCTGAAAATATTTGACCTTTTGTTGTTTATACAGTGCCTGGCCAAAAAAGTCACACGCTTTAATATTTTGCTGGACCGCCTTTAGCTTTGACTACGGCACACATTCGCCATGGCATCGTTTCGATAAGCTTATGCAACGTCACAACATTTATTTCCGTCCAGAGTTGCGTTCATTTTTCGCCAAGATCTTGTATAGAACACGGGAGAGTCGGACGGCCGCGTAAAGTCTTCTCCGGGGCATCCCAAAGATTCTCGATGGGGTTAAGGCCTGGACTCTGCGGTGGCCGATCCATGTGTGAAAATGATGTTTCGTGCTTTCACAACTTGAGCCCCATGAATCCTGGCATTGTCACCTCGGAAGAAAAAGTCCATTGATGGATGGAAAAACCTGCTCATTCAGGTATATTCAGGTAGTCAGCTGAGCTCATTTTTTGGGCCCATAACGTTGCTGAACCTAGACCTGACCAACTGAAGCAATCCCACATCGTAAAACCAAGTTAAATCCAGGTGTGGACTTTTTTTTTGGCCGGGCAATGTATTTCCATAACCCAACAACATAATACAATTTTTAGGTGACAAACCTTTATTGTTGCTTTGTTCCTACCTACAACCTCGTAGTTGTATGTGTGTGTGTGTGTGTGTGTGGGATGGGGGTGATCAGCAGCTGAAACTCACACACACTGACTGACTGTTCCTAGACCTGATGGACTGCCTTCCAGGCTCCCTGGAGACCCTGTTAAAGATACAGCATGAGCAGGCAAATTGAAAACAGTCACTGTAAGACCCAGGAAGTAGACGGTGAGGAGATAAAATCCAAACCTGGTTCTGTGATGTGTTGTAATGCAGAGGCGTACTGGGACATAGTACATGTCATCCTTCAGTTACCCTGTTAGAGCACAACCTTGGAACAAAAAATGTTATATCACAGAACCTTAAACTGGACAGTTTATTGCATTTGACACAAATTTCCTTACAAAACCTTTTGTAGAAAAAGAGATACTGCAGGTCTAATGGAAAATATGTCTGTATAAATATATGTTTCTAAAAAATATGCCCTCTTGTATGATCCAGAGCCATTTGCTTTTATGACCTGTATGATGTTTAATGATTTCATGATTTATTTGTCACAATTGTTCCATAACACACAGCAAGCTCCGTTTAATGCAGATGAAAACATGGTTTATTTACCAGTGATCTGAACCCAGTGGCCCTTTGCTAGTGTGACAGGTTAAAAATCCTTAATCTGTCAGTTCCTCCTCATTCGTTTCTTCTCAGTTTGTTTTTACATGCTTTACATAACCCAGCTACTCGAAGGACAGTATTGTTCTGATGGCAGTATTGTGTTTTGCCTGCTGCTTCTGCTATTTGAGGCAAATTTCTGAAGCTGAACTAATTGGGGATGCATTGACTGGCCCAGGCTTAAACCCCTTAGGTGAAAACCACGTCTCTTTATATCCCCTTTGACAGCTGAAAAAGCCTCCTGCGAACAGATTGCTCCACCTCTTCCCCGCTCCACATCCCCTTTGCATCCACACTTCACAGACAGCAAAGCAGCTGAAGGTAAGAAGTGTGTCCTCTGCAAGAGGAAGTTAAAGCTGGATTGCATAACAATTTCTAGCTCTCCTCCCCAGATCTCCTTGTGCCCCAGCCTTTTGAGCCTTGTGTAAGCTGAATGTCTTATACCAGCAAACCTAAATCACTGCCAGGAAGCAGTGGACATCCCTGGTGTGGACTTTTGTTCATCTTCAGCTGGAATGTGCACAAAAACATTGACTGCACTTGTCAAGTAAGGGATTGCACACAATTCAAAATGTGAAGACAGCTTAAAAAAGAATAATTGTTTAGATGTGGTAAAATTGTACTGTGTATAGCCTCAAGGTGAAAATTCCTGCATGCATTACCAAGATGAACTCCTATATTCTAGTAGAAATCTTTATTTTATATTTTACATTTTATATTTAATATGATAATCATGTTTTAATCTGGACCCATCAAAGCAATGAAGCATTCGTTTTGTTAGCTTTAATAGAATTGTAATTTATGAATTTACAGTATTATTTTTGTTCATAAAACACTTCCCAGGTCATTCTGTAACATTCAGAAAGTTTTTAAACAATTGTATCTTTATAATCATTGATATTTTTGCCTCCTATGAGGATAAAATTATTGCGCAAAGAAACTACCCTTCACCAAGACCTGTCAGCTGTGGTGAAAACCCAACTAGCAATTGCACTGATGTTCATAAATGATATTGCAGCTCTATCTGCTTTATGGTTTCTCCTTCGGACCGTAAATCTATCTATATCTTTTGACTTGGACACAAAGAAAAGCAATGCAAACTGTCCGCTGATGTTATCTGTTTGCAAATATGTTCACAGCACAGCTCCGCTTCAGTCAAATGCAAAACAGTTAGGCAAATACTTCTGTTACACGTGTCTCCTGTTATATGCATATTGGGTGCTGATGCCGAGAGATAGAATTATCAGAAGCCTTCATCAGAAGGTGACCAACACCTTGATTCTGAACAGAAGAAAGAGGACAATAATTTAAAAGCCACCTACACATGTGTAAATAGAAATTAAGTGCTGCTGCTGCTTTAACTGTTACTGCTAATAACAATATGAAAACAAAACAAAATGCATTTTAATGTGTATCGTGTCACTGTTTTAACTATCATGTGACTTAATGAGATTAAACCGACTGATGTTTTGGGGCTTAAATGATTTGATTGTGCTTTTATATGATACATATTATCTCACATTATCTTTATCATTATACTTGCAGCCGAAAAATTGCCTTACATATCTTTGGTTTCAGACAAATGCAGGTTTATCGGAGAAGACAGACTTCACATAATTGTGGTTAAGGGAGTTACCCGATGCTGATAGGAAATTTAAAAAATAACATTATATAACACCAAACTGTTGTAATATTAAAGTGGTTGCATTTAGTGCATAAATGTTGTTGAAATGGAGAAAGGGACATGCTGGTGTTATTCTGGTGGAAAGATGGAAAAGGCAACCGTCTCACCTCTCCCTGCCTGTCACAAGTTTGGGTCTTTCCTCCCACACAGTCCTTAACGTGTGTGTATGTGTGTGTGCAGGGGTGCGCACGCACATGTGCATGTGTTTATGTGTGAAATAAGCTTGTTTGTCTTCATCCTGAAAAATTGAGTGGAATCTACCAAGAGGCACACAACACTGCTATACCTAACATTGTGTGTTTGTATGTTTGGCTGCACAGAGGCTACTCTTATGATGAGAAGTACCTGTGTGCTGAGTTTCAAGTCTGTGACTTGAAAAACAAATCCATATATGAAGAACAAACAAACAAACAAACAAACAAACAGAGACTGAGCTTTACAGAGATTAAAGATGAGAGATATGACAGGCTTGTTGAGTATCTAGGACTGATTCTCGAGGATTAAAAAAACTGTGACAATGATAACAAGAAAAGACTTCGGGGAACGAAAGATGATGGAAACAAAACTGACATTGGAGACCATGATCAAACAAGTGACAGGTCAGTAACATCAGCCTTGAGTAAACAGCTAGCTGACTGAGCATGTTACATCACTAGGTCTTTTTCTCAGAAATAAAAGTAAAAAAAAAATAACTTCAAGGCTGTGTCCTAAAAGACATCGCTGGTTGCCTTTTCACATTCATTGCAGGTCTGAGAGTAGTTTGGAACACACAACTCTGCCAAGTGTAAGTCAGACATTTCAGCACCTGGATAGAAGCACATTTTTAACATCATAAAAGCGTTTATTTGAGGATTGTTGAGGGACAATGTACCTAATACACCCTCAAATAAACGCTTTCGTAACACAAAAAATGCTATTCTCTAGCTGTGTAGCTATGGTTTAAAGGCACTGTAATGTTTAAGAGTACATATCTATGTTTGTAGATATGATGAATGTATGGAAAGTGCTGACATAGCTGAAAAGGTAAAACAGTAACATGGTCTGATTTGTGGCTCTATACACAGAAGATTTCGGTCTACTATTAACCATCAGAGAACGCGGATGGCTTTGCGATGCAGTCCTTCGTTTTTATCTCTAGAGGGCCTCCTATCATTGCTTTGTTTCTGCAGAAATATTCCATCTCTATTGTTAAACTCATTTTGCCACTCATGCATGAGCGAGAATGTACGTGTTGCCTGTGGCACAGCTTGGGGTCCTCGCCCAGAACAGGAAGTTCCTGTTTTAGCCACAAGCCAATCTTCTTGGTCAGCTGAACCCTGTAGTGAAGCTTTATATCCTAAATTCCTGCACACAGCCCTGCGGACAAAATACACCTGCATTTTCGTGCATTTCTTGTTTAAGGTGTATGTTTATTGCAGGTCCTGTGTCCAATAACGTACACGTTAGTTACCTTGGCTAACACTGTTTTAGTGCCAGAAATCGTTCGCAGTTAAACTGACTCATTACACTATACTACTGCCAAAATGCATGTCTTTGCACATTTATTTTGGACTACGCTTTTGCCGTACTGTGTTGATGCAAGAATTTCCTTCATGCTTTTAGAAAGACATTTCTCACACGTACCACCAGGAGGCGTTAGCATGTTTCAAGCCCCAGTGCGACCCTCTGCTTGCTGCCAGGTTGAATTTTGCTTTCCTGCTGCTGTATTTGCCTTTATGCAACATCATTTGATTTAACCGTCGGCCAAATTGCATATTAATTTGAGAAATAGCATGTTACGGCCGCTAAGTTATGATACGCGAGTTCTTCTGCATAGAGTGTGCAAACTGAGTTTAGGCATTTTGTCATGCAATAATTTTAGCTGCTGCTGTATTTCTGGTTAACCACAGCTTGAATTTTCACAGCTGGTCAGCCTCCATCCACACATGGCAGTCATGGACCCCTGGCTCTTGAGGTTAATGTGTAACACAATCTTTTAGAACACAGAGCATGATAACTGTGGCTCTGGACTTTAAACCCGTTTTTTTTTTTCCTGTACGCTGTGGTTGGCATTGGAATTATACTGGAACTAAAAGGTCACTCAGTTTTTGCACTTCAATCAGGGTGTCAGGGAGGTGCTTGCTTGCAGGGCAACCCTTCTACCTGGAACTGTATAACCCCAAATCTGTCCATTGCAAGGGCACCTACATTAGCTGCAAATTTTTGACTGGTTTGCATTTTTTTTGCTCAGAGATCTCCACGTGACACACATACTGTTTATTTGTAAGTTTTACTACAGCGGATTCGCTCATGTTAATTCCTCTTAAAAGATGGCCCCGTTTAAGGAATGCGGTAAGGAACAGAAGCAACATCCAATGGAGTGAATGCTTTTAACAGGCAGAATTCATGTTATTCTGAAAAGACCACTGCAGTGTAGCTTGACAGTTCTATCTTGTGCCTTTCTCTTCCAGAGTGTCCCCTGGAGGTCAGCAGACAAAGCTGTCACCATCTGTTTTCTCACACGGGTGACGTGAATGAGCCTGGTGCCTTGGAATCAGTTCATCTCCCCACCATGGAGATGAGTGCCAGCAGTGACGTGACCCATCCACATCACCCATTTTGTCAAAGGGCACTGGGTTACTTTGCAGATGGAGTTAACTAAGGTGAAATACAGTGACACAGTCAGTATTTTCTTTCTTGGCAATGCTAAAATATTCATAGATTTCGTGTATGAAAAGAATTTCCCAGCACCTTACTCTTATAAGATTGCAACTCGCTATATTCCATATGTTTGCAACAAATGCTGTTTTTTACCTTCTTCAGCAAGCGTTTTTCAGTGTTTAATGGGTAACTCAGTTTAGGGTTGCTGAGCTTTGCTAAACTGCAACCCAAAGCTGTACTTGTAGCCCACCCAGTAGCATACACTTACTGGCCATTTTATTAGGTATGCCTGTCACGTACTGGTGGGATCCATTTTTGCCTCCACAACAACCTGAATTCAGAAACAAGGTGCTGGACCACAGGGTTCTTACTTCATGCTGACTTGGCAGCTTCATACAGTTTCTTTAGATGTTTTGACAGCACATTCATTCAACTTACATTGGGTTCCACCCTATAAGAATCCCCAGAACATTACATTGCCACTGACATGTTGTACCTAATAAAATAGCCAGCGAGTGGATACCTCTTTCTTCAGCAATTTTTGGGCATGTACTGTACAGTTAAATCCAGTTTAGTATCAACAAGAAATATGACAGCAGTACAAACCTAACTCCACCACTGCCATCATAATAGATAATTTAAAAGTATGCACATTGGTTAGCAGTAAAAACTACTGCCATAACTGTTACGAGTAAAAGATTTCTTACATCATTACTTTATAAGCTCTTGGTCTGCTGGTGAAATGCACTGTTCACCATCAGTTGTGTTTTGCTTTTGTCAAAAAGCGCCCGCCAAATGATTAAACGTGAATGCGCAGCTTGCAGTGTGAAGTGCGAACTGCAGCCTATACTGTGCGTGTGTAGGAGTCGTGTTTTATTGGCGTTCAGTCAGTTTCGCAACAATGGTTGCCCTTTCCCAAGCAGAGAGGGCGGGAGGATAGGTGCACCTGTGGTCCACTCTGTTTGTACGTGACTGGGACCGCAAGTGTGCGACACGAGGCCAGACGCAGCGCGAGCCACTAAGGTGTCAAAAATGGCCCGTTTGCTTGCACGCTACATTTCCTCGGCAGCTCGACAAGTACCTACCAGATTAGCGCCGTCCACAGGCCGCCCGCGGCGACTTTGCCCATTTTGTACACATTCAGGTACCGTGCGTCTTGTTTTCTTTGAAAATATTTCTTGTTTAGTCTCGGTTTTTTTAAAATTTACTGAAGTTTTGGGTGGGAAACATGAAATTATGAGTGAGGTCAGAGCTACTACGAATTCGCCGCAGTTATTTTCGCAGCAGTTCTTGTAGTCGCCTCCTCGCGTTGTAAATTAAATTAAATTCTACTGCTTGATTCAAATTACAGTGAAGTAAATTATGTTACAAAGACCAATCCGTTCAGTGATTTGAAATAAAGGGCCGAGCGACACAAGAAAATAGGAATGGCCGACCAATGTGGAGAATACGATAAGCAGAACTAAGTTTAGTTTAATTGAGGCGCCAGACATAGCAAGAAGACAAAAGACCTTTTTTGTGAGCAGGCACAAGCTCTCTTACACGATACGATGACACACAAGTAGACACCGACTGGAAGAAGAGGCTGACCCCAGAGCAGTATGTGGTGACCAGGGAGAAGGGTACAGAGATGGTGAGTAGAGGACGCCTGGGTTGCTATTCAGTTAGGTTGTTGTTCAGCCCAGGTAACCAGGTGAGGGAACATCTTACACACGCCAGTTTTTGGCCATTTTTTTGCACCGTGACTTGAGTAGATGAAATAAAGTACATTTCTTTTCATGTGGTATGAAATATATCGGTCAGCCAGCAATGCCACTAAGTATCTCTCCACCGTTTGTGTCCAGCCGTTCAGTGGGATCTACCTGAACCACACAGAGGAGGGAATGTACCACTGTGTTTGCTGTGACACTCCCCTCTTCAGGTAGGGATTCTCAACCAAACAGGGCTGCAGCTCTGGCAAACATCGCCTCAGAGGGGGCTTTTTGTGAAGAGAAGGCAGTTGCTGCTTGTGTTTGAGGAAGGTTTGTTCATTTTTGCTGTTTCTCGTTCAAGAGAAGGAAGATGGACAAGAAAACATATGAAAAGATGACAATAGTTATGGCATTTCACTGTGTGTGAAATTTAAGCTGAACTCCATACATGTCCTCACCAAAATGATCCGTTTTTCCCCAAAATCATTCCTCCTTGATTTCCTTTCCTTCTCATAAAAAATTTGATCCATGGGTGTTAGCAATGCGCTGTTTAGCAACTACTGTTCTTTCGACTGTAGTGACAATCACAGTTTCCCTGAATGCCAAGAACAAATACACTGTTGATGTATTTTATGTAAATGTTGGTATACAACAACAACAACAATATTGGATGACAGAATTTGAGCCTCCATACAACTTCATTAAATATGGTTCCAGAAATGAACCCCCCTGAATATTTGTCAAGATGTTATTTAACATTCATTTACAAAAGTGCATTGATAACAAACCTAATCTCAGTCTAATTGACTCACATAAGGTATGGAGAAGTGCAGAAATAGGGTTAAGTATGGGTGTCTCTGAAAGAGGGCAGAAGCAGAGCGGTGGAGCATGTGATGCTGTAACCTGTACTTTTTCAGTTCACGTCCCTCTGCTGTTGTACTTTCCTGGAGGACACAACTCGCTCTGAGAATTACATGATTATGCATGGTTTAAATAGTTTGTTGCAACATGAAAATGGTTGCTAAGCATCAGTCTAAAAATATCTGCTTCTTGTGGCTAAAATTGTAGGGTTTCTCAAGTTCTTTTTTCTGTGCTACTTTTTCTGCTACCATGGGTACTTCTCTGTAAAAGAAAAGGTGAAGCTAAAACAAAAGTGTTTAAAGTTTATTTCCTGGGCTGTAAACAATACCACCTCCAGGCCTAGTGACCAGTAATTCCAGGACCTGAACAAGCAGATAATGGAAATGAATGACAGTGGGATGAGTGTAGACTGGCAGCCAAAAGTCTTACTGCACTAGGACATTGGGTCATTTTAGCATTTTTCCAGCACCCGCGCAATGCATATACAGAACAAACTGGAAAGATAAGTTGGAACAAAGCAATCGATACATTATCTATACATCTCTAGGAAGTTTGCAAAAGAGCTGAGAAGACATGATGGCTGGTATTCTACTTAAACTGGGTAAAACTTAATAACTAATGGCTGATAACTGAAAATAATTTTCTAACATGATGCATACATTGAACTATTGTGAGTAACAAATCTGTTTCTGTTGTTTAGCAACTACTGTCAAATCTGTCGAAAGAACAGTAGTTGCTAAACAACGGATTGCTAACACCCAGTATAAATTCATGACATTTAGTCACACTCATTTCTCTTCCTTGGGTCCACTTACAGCTCCACAGCCAAGTATGACTCTGGGACTGGGTGGCCATCTTTCCACGAGGCCCATGGCACATGGGAGCATGACGAGAGCCACGCCAACATTCTGCGCCGGCCTGACAACTCACTGGGCGGCGAGGCAACAGAAGTCATCTGCAAACAGGTAGTGCTAAGTGCGTTAGAGAGAAGTAACAGATAAGCATCGCAGATTACCGCAGAAAAGTTTTTTTGTGATGGTAGCACAGTAGTTAAAGTTGTTGCATTGTGTCAAGTTTCATGGTTTGGATGCAGCTTCTGCTGCAGCGCAGACTTTTAAGATCCTTGACCATGAGCAACTTTTCCTTTCTGCTGTTAATGGTGCAAGAAAAACTGAAATCGAGTAATAAACTAAAATAGATCTGTGTCCTTGTGAAACCACGTTTTGTGATCCTGCATGATTCTCAGAAGTCAGTATTTGCCGATCACGTCTTCCACGGCTCTAATGTGGATTTTTCTTTACGCAGTGTGATGCCCACCTGGGTCACGTTTTTGATGACGGACCGGACCCCTCTGGACAGCGGTTCTGTATCAACAGCTTGGCTTTGAATTTCAAACCCAAAGCTAAGTAGCAGCTTCACCGAAGAGATAAACATCTGCTTGTGTACAGTAGTTTGAAGGAACCATCGCACAAACCTCATATACCATACTGTCAGATGTTTCTCTGATTATTGTTCATAATTTTTGTCACAAGCTGCTTTGCTGTAATAAAACTGTTTGGACAACATAACGTGAGCTTGGTAACATAACATGGTTTATGATCAATTCAGTAGTCACTCCTGAGGATTTAAAATGTTTTGAGAAATCATGCTGTAAAATACTGTTATTTTATGCTTCATAGGAAGATTTCATATGAATATAAACAACTTAAGACGCTCTGTTCCGGAATTTAACTGACTCAGTCTGGTGGGAGTACAATCATTGAGAGCATAAGATGAGAAGAGAGTGAAAAGAAAAAGGAACTTAAAAGGGCCGAAGTAAAGCTGTTAAAAATAATAATATAGTTGCAGCCACACTTACTGTTTTTAAATATGGACACTGATTAAAATGATTAAGTTTATGTGTGGAGCTCAGAACGTTGGGTATCAGCATCATTTGTTCTTCTGTAATAAGAAAAATACAAAAACAACACTTTTTTAGTAGAAATATACTTTTATTTAACACAGTACTTTGTGAAGTACAAGGAAAAAACAAAATGTATTTCCATTTCCATTCTTTATATATAGCTTGTTTTTGAACTTCATCTCGAGTTTTACAGCCAGAGAAAGAAAGATTTCTTATTTTAGAACTCATTTTAGTTTAGTTTGCTTTTTGCAGATGTTCTCAACTGCGTTTGTTCCTCGGGATCTTCACCAAGCCTGTTTCTGGGTCTCTTATAAGCCATCCATGTTCCACCAGATTAGCCAAGATTTTATTTATTTTTATTTTCAAATGTGTGATTACAAATATCAGCACAATATCCAAAGTCCACACAGCAAACAAGAAGGTGCGATACCATTCGCCAAAGTAGCCTGTTGATGAGGGAAGGGGGTTCTCAATATACTCACAAACACAAGAAAAAAATGCATGTGTAGTTCATGAAAACAATGTCCTTTGAAATCTGTATTAAAAATCTACTTACCGGGGGCTTGATAGCAGTCAACACCACTGTAAAAAAGAAAATTTAATTTTTTTGAGAAAATATTG
Source organism: Heterotis niloticus (assembly GCA_018136845.1). Lineage (NCBI taxonomy): Eukaryota > Metazoa > Chordata > Actinopteri > Osteoglossiformes > Osteoglossidae > Heterotis > Heterotis niloticus. Next base: position 22,216,559 of record CM030903.1, read on the forward strand.
CCAGCAAACAGCATGGAATTCTTAGAAAGGGAATCAGCATATTAATGTGCTGGATTTTTTCTTACCTTTGGTCTGCACTCATTTCCATAGTGGTTCAGAATAGCGATGATTTCTCTTGCAGCTCAGGTTTTCTGAGGTATTTGTCCAGGGTCATGTGATAAATAGAGAATTTGCAGGAAACGTCAAATGTTCCAGCAGCCTCTACACAGGAAGCTGACCAAAAAAAGTTCTGACAAGAAAATTGTCATGACAGACACAACGATGTACATGTTATAATCTGGCTGGTGATTTCTAAACCCCGTTTCCTGCCGAAACCCGATTGCCGTTCTCACTCCCTCAGCTTGGCTCCAATTGTCTGCATGGTTGAAATCCCTATATTTTTATTGGGGGTCTAGCAGGTTTAACTTTATTTAAGGTTTAGCTTACATGAACAACAGCGGTGTTATAATGGGGAACAAATGCTATTTATATATACAGTTGTCTGTTTTGCACTCAGAGAAGAATAAGGAAAGCGTAAACAGAATGTATAACCTCTTTTCTCTTTCTCCCCTCTCTCTTCATCCTTCTTTAGCTAGTATTCAGTTTGAAAGTGTGAAGTCATCCTACTTGCATAATTTCAATGCATGTTCCTGCCTGCCATCTGCTTCTTGTTATCTGAAGACAAGATGAATTATTATATATAAAGCATTAAATTATCTGCATTATATTATTATTATATCGACAGCCTGTCACCAACCACATATGAATGAGATAAATTGGATAAAAACACTACAACTCCTAGTTCTTTTATTCATATGGTGGAAATTTTGCCCATTTTTTAGCAAACCTAAATTATTGATCGTAAAATAAATGCACACGTAATACAAACGTAACCTTTATGCCTCTGCCTAAATGACCGCACGAAGCAGACGTCTCCGTCCTTCTATCAGCAGATTTTTGCCTTATTTTGAAATACTTCCTCATACGTAACCCTTTCAGACAACGGTTTCGTTAAAAATGGTTTACGGATTTATTTCAAAGCTGGGGCGACGACACAGAAACGTCATTTAATTTGTGGCTTATTAATACAGCGTGTGGTGACCTGTCGAAACATGCCGGTCAGGCGCAGCTTCAGCACCTGGAGCCTTCATTCACCCGAGCGGTTAACAGTCAGAATGGACTGAGATCTCAGAGGGAACCGCGTCGAAGCATAGACAAGACAAGCCGTAGTTGCACGATGGCACTTCAAGGTACAACGTCCCTTTCGAAATAATCACATCCGCGTATGAAAATCCTGACTGAAATCCTAAATGTCGGTTTAACATTTGCTTGAATATTATGTGAAGAAGCGTGTTTGCACGCAGGTCTTTCTAAAAGCCACGAAATACGGGGTTCATCTCATTTTTCATATTTAACATTTGTGCCTTTGCGGATCCTACGATTATGAATTGTTTTCCAACTGCAGCGTCAGTTTATTTTCGCAGCTCATCATCAGACGTTTTTAACTATTATAAAAAACGCCGGTTTGCAAGCAAGTGCGATGACGCAGATTTTGTCATAATTTTTCCTGTGAATTTAAAACCTTTTTATTCCAGAACAAGACGCGTTACTCGAGTGCGCGATGGGCCTTAGGAACATTGGCGACACCTACTGCCACTTGCAGGAACTGCTTAACCTTCTCCGCCGAGCCTCAGCGGACTCTGGCGACCCCTGCAGTCTCCTGCAGGAAGCGCTTGATATTTGCCTCCGACTCACACGCGAATTTGGCGACACCTACAGTCTGTTGGTGGGACTTCGCCATCTTCTCTGCCGAGACCGACAGGGACCAGACGTGGGCCGAGACCAGTAGGTACAAAGCCTTGATGACACAAACCCAGCCAGAACTTTCAGAAGCACCAGAAGAAAATAAGGAAACCAGTGAGCAGGCCGCAAGTGAAAGCCCCAGAAGAAGCCAAAAGCAGGAGAACAAGACTGTGCATGTCTACAATATTTTACAACTGTGTACTGTATGCTGTATTATTTAGCATTTTTTTATTTCTACATGGCAGCTTGCTTAAGAATTAGGCCCGTGCTTAAAAGGGTCAAAAGTTGGAGCATTTTTGTCAGTCCATTGCACACTGGATGGCGTTCATGCCAGTTATTTAATTTGTACTTTTTCAGTTTTTGCGTTTGGTGAATTATATAAGCTGCCCATCTAGATTCTCTGAAGACATTTATATGCATTTAAAGGTATTCATTATGTCAAAGCAGTACAGCAACAATAAAGCAGTTGTACTACAATGAGACATGGATTAGCCACATACTTTGTCTTCCTTGAGAGTTTAGTCTGGTCAGTGTTCTGGAATACTCTATGCACCTTTGGTTGCTGGAAATAAACTCTGCACTCGAATCCACCGAAAATGAAGTTTCCTTGTTTTTATAGTGTGGCTTCAAACAGTTTTATTTTATCATCTTTTTATCCAGTTGCTTTTATCTTTATCAACAACTGTTTCTTGCATAGACAGATACAGAAAACAGAAGCGTTTGTGTTCAGTGAAAATATGGTAGATAAAAAAAAATCACCACAATAATCTGAAACATACAAAAAAGAACACCAACTCCATACAAGCAACGGAAATCCAAGCGACCAAATGACATTTTTCCATTATTACTCCATCGCCTCTGGTTTTATACAAATATTGGACATTCAGTGTTATTACAAATGCATTCTTAGGTGCCCTTCAACAATGGAGCACAGCACCACCTCCACTCTTTTTCAGATTGTTCCCATAGATAGATAGATAGATAGATAGTAAAGCAGAGACAAATTTGATAAGTTTACAGATAGATAGATGTTAGTCAGTGAAAAAATAAAGCTGATCTAAGCTAAAATGTCATGAATAAATATTCAGTTATGGAACAATGCTTATAAAATAAAGCAAAAAATGTTTGGTAAGAGGCAAACTTCAGTGAACAAATGGCTTTGACGCTCTTGTGTAACCTTCCAGTTTAACGGCAGTTGTGCAGTTATAAATGTTAACTCCGAAGCACACGGGCCAGCGTGCGGGATTTAAGCAAGTCCACGCAGGGAAACGGCGTTTACCCCTAAAACGCAGTAAAAAAAAACGTTTTTTTTTGCACAGATCCGACAAATGCGTCCATGTTTAGTGCCCAGTGCTTCGTCACACTTCCATTTCATTTGCAACAGGAAAAGAAAACTTTTAAACGACTTTTACATTGTGAACAGGGTGCAACGTTCGGGTTTCCACTTTTTTTCGAGGGCCACCAGCGAACTCGTCCCGCAAGTCGGCGTGTGCGTGACGTGAATTGCGGACACTCCCAGGTCGGGCTGTTATGAAAGCAAATTCGTCACTTATGCAACGAAAAGGGGTAAAAGAAACGATCCTCGCCTGAGTGGAGGCACCACAAGAGTCGGAACCGGAGGGGGAACGCCATCCATCCATCCATCCATCTATCTGTTCATTCATCCTTCTCTCCATAAACAGAGACCCGCAAGTAACGGTGAGGGAGTCGGATCGTACCGTCAGGCTGAAGGCAGGCGGTCGCTTCGTTTTTCCTCTCCTGTTGCTCAGAGGCTGCACTTTCAGTAGAAACCCTTTAAACCGTTTAAACGCCGTCCACTTTTTATTTTTTGTTCTTTGTAAGGCAGCACAACAGGCGACTGCGGTCCACGCAACAGCCGCGTGTTTTGGGGACGGTCGTGTTTTTTTTTTTTTAAAAAAAAGAAGGAAGGCGGGGTGTCAATTTCGTTCGATCCGTCACTTTTAACCTTTCGACCGCTTTCGGTTGCTGTTTTATTCGTCAGTTTTTATTCACTTCGTCTTCTTTTTGTCCGCCAGCTCACGACGATGGCAGCTCGCAGTCCCGCGCGCGCCGCCGCGCTCGCGACGTCCGCGCTCGCGCTCTGCGCAACTGTGGTGTTCAACGCGTTCGCGGGATCGGGCAAGAAAGGCGGTGAGTTTTTTTTTTCTCCCCCCCCTCCAAAATAACCCTGCTTGCTTCTCAAAGAACTTATTGGCACACGTGAACAGCTCTTAGTTGTTCAAAAATGTCTAAAAATGCGAACAGTTCAAAGTCTGTGGACGAAAGGGACAAAACGAGTGCCGGCACTCCTCATGTTGACATGCTAGCTGCATGTCGTGGGGGGGGGGGGGGGGTTTCTACAATCTGCTGAGTATTAAACTGTGAGTTTGTGCATTGAGTAAAGATACTGGGAGACAGTAGTGATGGTCATAATGTGCATTTCTTTAATAAAAGGGACCCAATTTTTAAGGGAATTGTGGGAAAGCAGTAGGTGAGCCGACTTGCAGCGTAACCTAGTGCACCCTGGGTAATGAAACGTCACCATGAGGTTGCTACGAACGATGACCATGTGCTACAGCAGTGTTTTGTGAGCAAAAGTTTCGTAAAAATATGCGCATCCACGCCAGAAGTTAATGGTGGAGGAACGGATGAAGCTCCTGTGGTGCTGCAGCTGTCATTGCTCTCCTCCTGCTCTCTGCAGGACCCTTCCAGCAAAGCACGGGCAACGTATCGGCCAAATATGAGACTGACATCACCCCGGCCGGTTGGACTTTCTCCATCTGGGGAGTTATTTACACCTGGCTCTGTGGTGTGATTCTGTACCTCTTGACCGGCCTGTGCAGAAGGTACGAAGGACCAACATGCTGCCCCCCAACCCTGCACAGAGATGCCACAATAATGCAACTTCAAATATTGTTGGACAGTGTGACATTATGGACACAGACATCTTGTTTAAATCCAGTAAAGCCCCTTTCTAAATGTTTCAAAAGAGCTTTCAACAGAAATCCATGTGGAAGCCATTACAGGCTCCGGTTAATATAAACTCTGTATTGAAAATGTCATCCCTGAGAGTGCTTCTGCATTGTAGTATTTATTTTATAAAAAAAAGATGATTGAGGTAATTTGCTAATTCTCCTTGTGTGCAGGAATGCCTATGGGTGGGTGTACTGTATGCCTGCAGTCCTGCCCTATGGCTTCTTCTTGTCCTGGACGCTGAACATGATTTTCAACATCGTGTGGCTGTTCCTATGGGACAGAGAGTAAGTAGTGCCCGATGTGATGAGTTCAGACACGAGATTTATGAAGACCGTTTGTTTAGAACGTCCTTTATTTTTTTACTGTTTATTAGCTTTGTCGTATCTGGTTGCAGTTCTTCACTGTCCTCTCTGGTTTTGATCAATTGTTCAAAGGCAGATCGTGGCCGGGATGATCGTTTTGGCCCTCATCGCTTTCACCAACTATCTGGTCATTTTCTTCTGCTGTCATGGATTGCATTTGTATGGCGCTTGGCTGAACAAGTACCACAAAGTGGACCTCTGGGCCATTCGTGTCCTGGTGAGTGTATTCCAGCCAAGTTAACTACCCAGGATCTTTAGACATAAAGATGCTGCTGAAGAGTCATATGAGGTACCGATGAGCAGATAAAAAGCGTTCGTCTCGGGTACCTTAACTTTTTGTATTATTATATTATGACACTTCATAAATAAAATTGTCACTAAAAATACTTCATTGTGGACAAAATGATCTTGCGAAGTGCAGTGTCTCACCAAAAAGAAGTCTGCAGCCGAAAAACAAGCAGCCATGGGCAGAACGAAACGGCTGCTTCATGTATCGGTGCCCAGAACATCAGCTGATGCTCTGAATGACTCATATATTTAATGTGGAGACCCTGTTAACAAACACACGTGTTTATCAAGGTGTGACCGGCACTGATGTATGCTGGACTCGCAGTCAGTCTGTACATTATGAGGTTGTTTTGTGGCCACCAGGTGCTGAATGGCGTTGGGGTCTACGCTGCATGGACTACCATAGCCACGCTGCTCAATTTCAGTGTGGTGCTGGAACACAGCGCAGGGGTGTCCAGACCTGATGCGGGAACAGCGAGTCTCTCTCTGCTTTTGATAGAAGTTATCACATGGTGAGAAGTGTGTCTTATACCATAATCTGCAGTACTACGACTCTGGCGGCTCTGAGACATTTGGAAGGGCCTTTACCTTTTGAATTTAACTGCACGATTTAACAACTGTGGATCGTGTTCATTTCTACAGGTTAATTCTAGAGAACTTTGTTCTGGAGAGGCACGTGCGCTACCTCCTCACTGTGTACCCAGTGGTGATTGTCGCCTTGATTGGCAGCATGACCAAACATTTCGACCCCGCAGCCCCCCAGTGCAACAGTGTCTTTACAGGTGAGCCTGAAATAAAGGATGGAAGAGGCTAGATATGCTGGTCATTGGTACTTAGGAAAGGCCACGAGGTTCACTTGACACAGATTTATTCACGTATTATAATACCAACACCATTTCTGTTCAGATACTAAGGGATAGCTGTGCATTGTTTGTTTTTTGTTTGTTTCCCACCCCAGCTGTTCTCCTGGCCATGGCCTGTTTCCTGTTCGTTGCCCGTATTCTGTTGGTGTTGCTGAGACACAGGAAGCAGCCTCTTTACCGTGGTACAAACACAGAAGCCTTGGTGTCACCCTTAGAGATTGCTGGGAAACAGAAGTGGTTTTTTAATTAGACAGCTCATTGGGGTGTAAAGATTAATGGTCCAATGGCAAATTTTTAGGCTTCAGCTAATAACAGAGTGAACAATGGTTGTATAACATTTAATCCTACTTCTATAGAGAGCTGGTATCCAGATAATTTTATTATCATTTCTTTCATTTTTTTTTCCCTATTAAAATCGAAAAGCTGTGAACAAAGCCCACGTGGCAATAAGTTTTATAAAAACTTTAATGAAAACCAAAATGATTAATAAACAAAATAACATTAGAAGGTATGAAAGAACTGATCTGAGGTAATGCCAGATTCAAATCCCAAATTTAAATAGATAAAATAGTATACTGCTGTTTACACAAAGTATATTCGCAATAAAGTATGACTGATGGATAGTGTTTTGTTTACTAAGTAACAAATGTTTGTGGCAAGTTACTCTTCTTAATGTTAACATCATTTTAACCTGCAAACGTATTAATGCGACGTTTTACTGTGTGAGAAGCTTGTTTTCCTAATGTTTGGTTTGTCACCAAGCAGGTAAAGGTAAATGTCTGCCAACTCGGCGTTTAATATATATTTGGCTTTGCGTGTCAACATATGCCAGCGAACTGTGATAAAAGTTGTGTCCATACTGACATTTTTCGAAAAGTTCAGTTACTGAATATATCTCCTATTTTCCTGTTTTTAACGTTATGTACATGCAATAAAACACTCTTTTGCAGCCGTCGTCCGAATTTCCTGATTAATACGCAGTGATGATAATTTGGAGAGTTTTCCTGACTATTAAAAATAACCAGAACAGTGTAGACTACTTCTGAAGACTACAAAATTAAAACATTTTCATAAAAATTCATATATTTGTTAATTTGTACTTGAACATTCGGCATGTAGATCTATGCTAAATATGTAAATCTTGTTTCATTTACGCTGTGGCTCCAACAACAGAGAGATTTTGCGGCATTCTAGGGTTTAACGTTTTGGTCTGATGTCACCTCCATATTTTTCATTCACAGACCCACTTTTCCTTAAAATATGAGAAACACGGCTGTAAATATCAATATGGATAGTAAGTTTGGTCTAACATGGGGATCACAGACACAGAGATCACAAAACTGCAAACAGATACGGACGTCACTTCAGAGCAAGGATCTGCAAATTTGGTATAAATCCAGGAGGTAAACCCGGACCAATAACTTTGAGAAACACCACTGCCACCCCCCAAGCTGCATGGATTGCTGACTTGGACATGGCAGGTGGGAGGGCCCATATTAAATTACAATATTAATAATTCACTGGTCTGTATTATACTCAGATTTTCTTTTCTAGATTTATGGACTTCTGTATTTATAATATTTTGTAATTACTGTTATATAATTCCCCCGACTTGGCAACTTAATGCCTTCCTGAAATTTGGCTCGCAGGGTGAAATCTTGTAACTCTGAGACTGTAACTCTGTGTCAGCTTCACATTTGATCAATTCTGTAAAGGTTGTATAATAATTTGACCTGCATAGGCAAAAGACCTGGAAGTCAAAGCTGTGAACCTCAAAGGATACTTGTGTGTGTGTGTGTTGTGATGTGTTTTAGAAATATTTAGCTGATAAAAATGCAAATCGAGAGCCAGAGTCGTGTGGCCGTGGTTCCCCAACTGGGAGGTGACTGGCAAAAATCTCACATAACCCCTTCTAGAAACCTTTCCTTAACCACGTAGGTTCACGTTTAGCACTAATGTCCAGTGCTGCAGTGCAACTTGGAAGGAATGACAAAATCTGCAGCGCGTCTGCAGGAGGTGGCCACCTGAGGTCAGCAAAGTCTTTATTTGCAGTCATTCCTTTAGCACCTGCTTAGCTGCAATCTTGGGGTTTAACTCTGGCTCAGTTTGTCTCTGTATAATCTCCTTGTGTCCTCGGGAAGGCAGGGTGCTCCTGTTATCTCCCATAGTCCATAGATCAAGCCAGTTGGTCACTCAAAACTGCTTGTAGCGTGTTGTGTGCGGCCACCTGGCAATGAACTGGTGACCCACCCAGGGTGTCTTTTCCCAGTGCTGTGCCCAGTGACTCCAGCATAGGTTCTACCTTGACCAGAACAGAGCAGCTAAAAATACTGGATGGATTCTCTCCAAACAAATATTTACCTGACGCCTTTATCCAAAGTCACTTAAAATTCTAGAATCACAGCAGTGACTTCATACAGTTATTTAGGGTATTTTAATACCTTGTGCGTTGTTTTACGTAGATTCACCAGTTCACTTGAAACACACATTTTTGTATTATGGAATATGAAAATAGGCAGCAAAGAGCTACACAAACATGGGAAGAAATGTACAAGCTACCCACAGACTGAACTGGACGCACACCTACATGCAACTCGGGTGCTGTGAGGCATCAGCGCTGCCCACTGCACCACTGTGCTGACCTAAGTAAAGGCCGGAGCCAAGAGGTGGCCTTGGGAGCCACCCCCCCAGGCTTCAATAAGCAGCGGAGTGCAAACATTGCCAGAAAAATTCAGTTACCCACATTCAACCGCTAACAACCCATTCAGCGGTACCCAAGCCACTAAGGAACCGCTTCCACTCTTACTATAAATAAAGAGTAAAGTTTGGTTAATTCTGAGATTCCCTGTTCAGGTGGAGTAGATATTTCAGGAGGATACAAAATGAAGCTTTGACTGAGAATTAAAAAGTAGGACAGATGTTGGTGGAAGGACTTTTGCAGGCCAGGGTACAGCAGCTGTTTTTGCCGAAAACAAAACACAGGTGACCAACAGGTGTTCTGCCATCTGTGTCAACAGGGGGCGATATTGCACGGTCAGGATCTGTCATTTTGCTGTAATGGCTCAGCGAGGAACTGAGTTCCACAGGAATTTCTTCTTCTAATGTGGACTCCACCTTTCGGAGGAATCGCATGTGTGTGTTAAAAGTGTGTTTCTGTGGACACAAACATTATGGTCAGAAGTCTGTCAGGAGTTTCCCCAAAGGTGGTTTTTTGATCGATGCCCATTCTGGATGATAGCAGATGTTGAAGTGGCTGAGCGGCTTTGAAAAGCAGCTTTCGTTCACCACCATTTGCCTGCGCTTTAGGAAACAATGAAGAGCCAAAGCAGGAAAGATATTCAAAATAAACTTTTCATCCAGATGATTGATTGTGTTTGCAAGTTCATAGCTCCATTATTACTTGAAAAAAAGTTCTTTTGGTTGCAGTTTTTGTAAGCAGTTCCGAATTACCGTGCTAAAAATACCACATTCGCATCTGGAGAAGCGCCCAAGACCTTTCGAGGAGTTCCGCATGGCCGCAGCTCTCGGGACGGCGTGTTAGATTCGTGTTTGTTCATAATCAGCGTTCACACGCAGCCATCGTGCAGCCCTGTTTGTCCACCACGCCTCCACCCCAGCACAACACCCCCACCACCAACCCCTCGAGCAAGTGGGGCCGCAAAGGCCAGTCGTGTTTCCCTAAGTCATTCCGACAGCTCTGTTTGTGAGGCAAATCTCCTCTGGCAGCTGGCAGACTGTGGAGTTACCATTCGGAATCATCAACGTTCATCCTGCCGCTGCTGCCTCGCCAGTCTACCCTTTGCCGCCCCAACAAATCAGAACTCAACCCGCCTCCCATTCCCACACACACCAGCTCTCCCGCCCCGCCATTTCGCTGCTATCCCAACCCAACTGCAAACTCTCCCAATCTCCAGTCTTGTTTTTCTTACACCTCACTGACAACCCAAGGAAAACCCCGGATGCATCAGCGCTAACACGGCTGCAAGCTCGACGTTCTTCTCCATCTTCAACCAGCGTTTCAGAGATGCCCGACAGCCCAACCGCCCGTGACCCCGCGGCGGGGACAAAGACGGCAGCCCGGCGGTGATGGTGGCCCTGATGGTGTAGGAAGAGGTAGTGCAAAATCTAGGTGTTGCTCCCTTTGGTCAACAGGAGTATAGTTTCACGGAGAGCTTCATTTCGGGAATCGCTGCACAGACTTGTTCTCCCCACCGCACGGCCACCCATGGAGCTGAAGAAATCGCAAAGGAAAACCCATTAGGTTTGATGAATGAAAAACATCAGAAGCAGGACGAGATGACAGCATCATTTGTCGCGGTTTTGCTGTGGGATTTGCTCAGTTCGGGGTGGTTTTAAATGAGCCGTACAATCTGCGAGCAATCAAGAGACATTTTGTACAACTGACCCTGGGCTCACCCCTTTTCATTAGGTGATATTGTGACTGTGTTTGTGGAGCACGAGAACGTTCCACGTATTTGTCAAGCCGTGGACTTATTCCTCACCAAATGTCTGATGTTCCAACAAAAGCTCCCCTGCATAACATTCGCCTGAGCTAATTTAGCTGACGCTTCTTTCGACATCGAGCTGCGTGCAGTTAATGGGCCATTTGTACAGGTGGGGAGATTTTACTGTAGCACTTCAGGGGAAATAACCTTGAGAATCCAGCAGCAGGAGGTAGGATGTGAGCCTACAACCTCTAAAGCTATAGGCAGCAGTGTTAACCATCTCACTGCCTCAAAAAGATGCAATATAGAGGAAAGTTTACTTATCTTGTATGAGAGACACCCAGTCATGGCGATACATTGCTACCCTGGTTCCGCAACCAAAACAGCATGAAACGGAGTCATTTATCACTGTACTGTATCTTACTAGAAAGGCAAAAACATAACTACAAAAAAAATCAAACAATAATAAAATTTTGGTGAAAACCTTCTCACTAGAATCACAAATTATTTCTCAGTGTGTGTTTTACTACAGTAACTGCAGTGACAGTTTGCCCACTGTGAGATCCCCCTGCCAACTGGTTCCAGTTTCTACTGTCCTGATCCAGCTAAACACACACACACACACACACACACACACACACACACACACACAAGATGTTCAGTAGTTGCAGTGTACACACTTCAGGTAAACAGCAAGGTTCCATTTACTGCCCCTGTACCGTACCACTGCAGCACCCTATTCCACTTGCCTGTGATCAGGATCATTTCTCCTTAGAACGATATCCAAAGGGGTCTTCGGCTGCCATTTGCCTGATATGGCGTCGGTGATGACTTCACAAATGGAGACCTGACAGACCGGAAGACAGATTTCAGGCCTAACAGACTCCTAACAATGAAAAATGAAGCAGAACATCTCCTGGTTTATCTGTGACAGCCATCGCACTAAAGGAGGGCAGGTGTAACTTCACCTCCGCCAGACTGTCTGTGGAAAAAATGCAGTTGTGCTGCGTGAACATGGGCTTATTAGCCTCATTTTTCTCCTGCAACACGATGTCTATGGAAAGAAGTTAAAAGGGAAAACGCATCTGCTGACTGGAGAAACTTCATTTGCTTCATTTATAACTATCAGCTTTATAGGGGAACTTTATAGTTTGCGACAAAGTTATGGAATTGTATGAGGTTGCTGAAAAAAGCTTATAACTATTTTTACAGCGTTGTCATTGTGGAAAAATCTGCTCCTTTGGTTACTGTGTCCACCCTGTCATTTCAATGAAGGAGAAAAATAAAAGATGCACAGTGGTTCAGTTCCTGTCCCAGCAGCCGGTCTGTCATATCCTCTCTATCATAAAGCACTTAGGAAAAGAGAGGGTCAGAGGCCCAACATGGACAATAGCTGGTTCTTCAACAAACACTGAGGTGTTTTTCTGGAAGCCTCCTGCTTCATAATCTAAATGCATGCAGCCCATCCACAGCTCTGCTTTCCATTCACCCTTCATCCTTTATACTCAGTTGAGATGGATGACATGAACGCAGCATCATGAACTGGTGAGCTTGTCTCCTCATTCTGTAAGAAAACAGACCCAGGAATGCAGCCCTTAATGCACTTGCTGCCTGCTGGCCCCCATCCACCTCCCGCCCGATCTGCCTGCAGGACTTGGGGAGGGGGACCCAGTTGACCAAGCAACGAAGTGAACATGAGGTTAGTGCAGATCTACAGCAGATTTATTTCTTTTCAGCAGCGTTCAGAGCTATTTACAGGCACCAGCATCCCAGCAATAATTTCACATTTCAGTCTTTTGTTAGCAAACAACAGTGTTGACAACCACACTATTCATTCGCTTCCATTCCTTTGTTCCTTTCTGAAATGAACAATTTTATACAAATAGGCTCCGCCCTCAGCCATTCTATTCCCCATTTAAATTAACACACATGCATTCCTTGGCTAAAGTACAACACAATAAGCTTGACTGATTTTAAGTGCTACGCAGTGTAATGCAAATTTAACACAACAATTTGGAATCATAGCATTTCTCAGTTTCTTTAACTCAGTTCAAACAATTAACTCATTTCCACGCCTTTTCAAATGGATTCTCCCCATCAGTATGAATAGAACTACAATTCCCACAATCCATCTTTTGCCACTGGGGCCTCAGTTTCCATTTTGCTCAAATTAGGTATTAATGGCTCACGCTGTCACCATGTTTCTACAGAAATTAACAGTGCCTTTACACATATTCTGCATTATAGGTGTTTTATGTACGTGGAGTGAACGCTCCATTATTTGCATGCTGAACCACTGTAGTCCAACCTGAAGTTCACGTCGTTCTTTTGACTTTGACTTTAAGATGCATTTATGAAGAAGAACGTGATCATGACATGACCTGTCCATCACCAAGGGTGAGTCCACATTTGAAAGCCGGTACTGTGATGATGTATTGTCCAGTTTGTTAAAGATAAAGAAAATCAGGATTTGGCAGTGATTTTAATTTAAAATCATGAAGAAATAGTAAAAGATCAACAGGTCATACTTAACAAAAAAGGTGTCAATGTTTCATAGGCAATTTTACTACAAATGTAAGCATTTGTTAATCATGCACAACTTATTTTGCATGAAACTGGTTTCACTACCATTTAAATTTCTTTTTTAAAGTCCTGCGCATGTCTATAAATGTCTGTTTGAATGTCTGTGTAAAATGTTTGTATAAATACTGCATTCTGCTTTATTTTAAGCTGCTGTGACCAGCTGGGTTTTCCTCTGGGAAAGTTTCTTTCATTCATTCGTTCTAGAGCCAAACTCTTGTTGAGGTAGGGATTTTCTGAAAACAGAGATAACTCCCCCCCCCACCCCCCATGCTGGAACTGTATTGAGCTGTTAACTGGGTTCAGATAGTTAAATAAAGTAGAGAAGAAATTTAAGCACAAGTGACCCCCATCCCCACTGCTTATGAGTGTAATGCATTCCTGGGACTTGGCTCGTAGGGTGAAATCTGGTAAGACGAAGAATGAATTAACTTTACAGCTCAAGCGGCTCCTATTACTCGTAAGCACAAAAAATGAGCCTCATATTTGGTCATAGCTCATTAAAGGGTGTTAAATAGTCACTCGTATACGTGAAATTCAAGCAAAAGACTTGTATCTCAATTGACACCTGGATGAGGGAGTGTAGGACCGGTCAGCCATGTTGAATGAAGCATTGAATATTGCTGAGTCAACAAGGAATCTGTCTCTCTTTTTCCCTCTCTCTCTCTGTGTGTGAGAGAGAAATCATTCTATGTAGTGTTTGATATTCACAATGTTGCTCACTGGGTAGCCATATACCTGATTTTTGCACCATGCTTTACCTTTTTCACTCTTCACTGAATTCAGAACAAAAGTCTCTTTTAATAAATATTCTGAACAGTTCTTATCGCTGTTAATCAGGTTTTTTTTTAATACAGCTTTTGCTTTATGATTCTCCAAAGAGGCGTCAAACTTTTAGTGTCCAGATGTCGACTCAGTTTTGCAGAAGCCCTCAATTATTTATGAAAAATGGGCCCAAGCTTCTTAATCTGCACTAAACCAGGTTTTCATTTTCAGTTTGGTTTCACATGGGCTCTGCTTGGCCAGTGGACTTTTTGGGGGGTCAGGAGTCTGAATGTCTCAAGTTAGCCAAGGGGATGCTTCTGAAACTGCAAACAGACATGAACTCCAAGTGGCCAAACTTTAGCACTTTTTCAAGTCTGCATTGAAGGTACAGTGGTACAGTTTGTTAGGGAAGGGGGGGAGTGTAGGAGTAGGAGATGCGGAGGTAGGAAGGAGTTAGGTGTAGTAAGGGGGGGCTAGAGATTGGGAGATGCAGGTTGACCTGGGAGGAAGATTAATGGTGCCCCAGGAAATAGTTAGTACAAGCATGAGACCAGATATGGTGCTGTGGTCAGCAAGCCAACAGGTGGTGTATTTTATAGAACTCACGGGGCGGCGAAGCGATGAGCAGGTGGGTGCCGGCGAAGCATTAGCACATAGGCGTGATGGCGGCTAGTGTATTAGTGCATAGGTGTGATGGCGGTTAGCTGTTAGCAGGCGGTGTAGTTGAGAAGCACGATAAAGTAAAGTAGGTGGCGAGGGGCTTCTTCCTTTGAGACGGCAGGTAGAAAGAGCAGTGAGGGTGAGGACGCCGACGAAGGAAGGCGCCCACTTGATAACCCCGATGAGATGCCGCGCCATTGCTGCGCCACGCCATGGTTGGAGTTATAGTTAGTTGGCACTAGTTTTAATAGGGTAGCCATTGTGTAGTGGATTTGTAGGCGTGCTATGGGATTAGGACGGTTTAGATGGGCGATAGGATCCCCTTTATAATCCAAGCTCCTGTTATTTGCCACTGCGTGTGTAACATGAACCTAGAAAACTAACAAACAATAGAGGGGAAAAAATTACTTTTGCTCAAAAATTAAACAGTTTTCATTTTATTTTAAAAACTTCATGTTTTAAAGTTTCCAACCCAATACTAAGTATTACTGTGTGCTATTTTTAAAAGTCAGATCTACCACTTTAGCTTGCATTTCTATTAACTTTTAAAGCCATTCTGCTCAGTTAAGTGGACAACAAAGGTGGATTTAAATGTCATCGTTCCTTGAAGAATTCTTCCGTCAGACTGCAATCGAGTCACGGACACTTGACACCCGACAGCAGAGGTTCGTGTTCCGGAATGAATTCGGAAGCTCTGAGCCGTGGGGTCGCTTCATTATGTGAAGTGCGTGGCTGAACTTGTGGGGCAGCGGCAACAAAAATTTCCCACAAATAGATTCTGTGCACAATGTGGTTTCTCTTCCCCTTCAGCTGCTCTGGAATCTTCTACAGGGTGACAAAACGTGTGACACCCACATAAATGTTTACTGTACTTCCTGTGTCAGTCAAATGAACGATTCCTTCTTCTTTGCATAACATGGGGGGAAAAATGGAGATATGTTGCTGTCAACTGGAATCAATTTCCAGGGAGCAGTTAGAATTTAAATGCTATCAGCAAAGTAAGATTAATTTAACCGCATTTCTGAGGATTGGGAGCCCTAATCTTTTCTTGTTAAATTGTGATTTTTTTTCATCTGCAAGGCTAAGAAAGCGATATATTGCACTTTATCTTTGGAGTAAACCTGTCGATAGCGAGAGGTTTTTCCAAAGATAACAAACTAACCTTTCATGACATTTACTGTGCGCTTTTTCACTGAACAGCCGCTCAGCTTCAAAGCCCAAATTAATATATTTGCACCTCTTTTATGCATCTGTGAACCAATATAAAGTGGTGCTGTTTTTTTTTTTTAAACTGTTGTTTTCCAATGCTAATGGTAAAAAAGCTCTTTTTATGCTCGTGAGAACATTCCAGAACGATGTGTGCAAAACTCCGATAAACAAGGATGCGACTTTGTTATGATAAACTGTGTTAATCAGAAGCCCTCTAAACAAATTTAAAAAGTGCAAGAATAATAAAACTATTTAGGATACTTTGGTTTCCTCCCACAGTCCAAAGACTTGTGTTTCAAGTAAAGTGGTCACTACATTGCCCATTGTGTGTGTGTGAGAAAGAGAGCGAGAGAGATTCCAAGACAGACTCCAGACTACCGTCGCCCTGACCTGGAAGCAGCAGTTAAGGAGAATGGATGGATAGATAGATAAATAATTCAAGAGAAACAAATGTAAGAATTCAAGCGCTGCACTTTTATCTTGCACACATTTAACACCGCTGCTGTGTGAATGATGTGTTAATTATGCTCCAAACTTCAGCCCCTTCCTGGAGACCTGCCAGCATCACGGAGACGCTACTCCCTTTGGTTCCAGCAAGATAATCCATCCCCACTAAAATGTGAGATATATGGGCCTGTGCTCATTTTGGATGGAGCTGACAGCTTTGGGCGAAATGGGCCGACATCTGGATATTAAAAAAGGACCGTGTCTCAACAACCCTGAACTGTCCTCACTGCACTCGAGAAATGAAAGCACTGTTTCCCAGGGATGGTCCATCAGCAGAGTGTTGATTCTGGAAGCAGTGGGGAGGAATGAAGCCCAGCCTGGTGCCAAAGGGGACGTGCTTTGCACTTAGCAAGCACTCGGGCGATGGACGCTGCGAGATCTATTATTCAGCAGCTGGGAGATGCTGTTCTGATCTCTTCCCACATGACTGAGTTAGTTCTCTACGTGCAGACTCACCACACGTGGCAAAGTCATGTAAACCTTTCGGCATCGGGGGAGGGCGGTTGGCAGGGACTGTTGACCCGAAGGCTTCGTCGCAGAAAAGCTGAGTCCATGATCAACATGACTACCGTGCCGTTCAGCCTACGAGCCCTTTGCATGCAGCAGTGACATTACCACAATGCGAGAGTCTGTTTCCTAAAGTCATCGTAGCATCAAAAGGCGCTAACTTCTGTTTTCAAAGGGCAGAAAATTGATCGTTGCAACATTAAGATGCTGACAGAAACCTTTGTGGACCATACCTCCAACCCTGGTGCACTCCAGAGCCTCTTTGAATAAAAGCAACCGAGCGATGTGCGACATCTAAGCTTTGTCAACAGAGAGGTTATGGCCTCAAGGGACAACCTGGGTGGAGCATTCATCCTATTTCCTGGTATCCGCTCAACACTTTTCTTCGGCTGCTTGCCTGTGGAAGCTCAAGCACACCTCTGTTTTTTTGGCCCAATGTGCAGAGTTCCATGTCCAGCCCTTTCCATGTTCCGCCCACCTTTGTACGAGCAGGACCTTGTTTGAACGGATTTGGATGTTTTCTCCAGGTAATGGCTGGACACGGCGCTCTGAACTTCTTACAGGTGCTGCTGCCACTGCAGATTCATCCAGTTATGCGGCAGAAACATTTCCATGCAATAATTTAATAGAACGACATTAAATGATCCCACTGTTGCCACGTTGGAATAACACCAAGAGCGAGCCAATTACCTAAAGGCAAAGTTGGAAGAGGATGCGCCCCCTAAAACGATTATGCGGTGGCCATTTGTATGCTGAGACGGTTTAATCCTGAAGCTGGGTGGCAGGATTCCCAAGCAACGCGAGTAGATAAAAGCTGAAAACAAGAGGAACAAAAAAAGGCCAGACGACGACTTCTGCCATCAGAGCAACCGCAGAGGATGTCCTGGCAATTTGCTTCAGACCCTGGCCAACGATGCCCCTGGGCCATTAGTGGAAAATGCACATTTTTCTCAATGGGTTCCAATAAAGTGAATAAAGCACCTAATCCACTGCTGGGGAGGATGCCTCAAGGCTCCCCAGTGACAGGAGCCTGAGCAACAAGAACAGACTGACAGGGAATCTCAGGCAATTTTCTAGATTTCTGCACTCTTAACCTGTTTCCCATGGAGGTCTGTCAAAAGGGCCTGGCTTTCGTACATGCGCGGGAACCTGTCAACGCTTCCTCTCACCGTTACGAGTGAGGAATCACGCAGGACATGGACTTCAGCAGTGATGGCTGACCCGACAGGTAGGTATCTTTGGCAGGAGGCGATGGAGGTGCTCTTTGTACGCTGCACTACACTGAAATGAGTGGCTGTCCTTCATCCTGATGTCTGGAAGGGTGATGATGTTCTTCAACCTTGCGTGATCTAAGTCCAGGTCTCCAGAACGCTGGGAGTGATGCAGTCCACAATTGTACTAAATGAAAACCTGTATCTGTACCTCATACATGAAGAGAGCGCTGTGTCTGTCACAGGCTGTATACTTGGAGCATTTAGTCCAGTTCTGTAGGGGTCTGCAGCATCTTCACATTCTTCCCCCTGAGCCAAGAGCTTGGCCATGTTGGAAATCAGTACAGATTTCCTCTTTCCATTTGAGCATTAAGTATGGATATCTTTCCAGGTACTTCCAGACATTCCAAGAACCTTCTCCCCCTGCACACCTTGGACAATCTTTGATGAAAAGGCTTGTGTAGTTCTCCCGCGTGAATCTGACAGAGTTTAGTCCAGAGTTCTCCTCATTGTATCTGTCAAGGAGAGTAAGTGCCCAAAAAAACTGCATACTTTACATTTACTGCTTCTACGTATATGATTGCACAAAGGGACTTGGAATGTGCAGCAGATCCTCCCTCATGAAGCATACCTGTCAGAAGATGGTAGCAGCTTCATTTCACAATTTTTCCCAAATACTGTGGTGTTTCTAAACACCAGCTTGTTTTCAGCTGACCATTTTGAAGGTTCAGGGAATATTCTGCTGGCCATCATTTTGTTGAGTGAATGTGATTTGGTAGCGCCACCCTGTCCATTTGTCCATCTGCAGTGCTCAAATGTAAATCATTTTGGTGAAGCGGTGCATAAATAGTCCTTCTCTAAGCTATTAAACATCTAGTCTTATGGTGAACGTATCTTCTAGGTAAGGGGAGGAACCCCACAGCTGTCGATGTGCATGGGGGGGGTCAGATGTCAGAATCCTGCAGGTTTTGTGATAAAATGGCTTTGCAGAGATGCAGCTATTGTAAGACGTGGGGGAGCAGAAGTGTATCAGAGCAACACGTTTGAGTCGACCTGCCACCTGGTGACGGTGATGTGAACCATCTGTTCTGAGTTTCATTAGAGAGCAGGAAGGAACCCTACAACACATGGGGGTCACAGGGGAGCGTATTTTCCACCGTAGCCCAACCTGCATCCAAGCAGATGGGTTTGGCAAAGTTCAGGGTTGTTCACCTGACTCACATCATTAGTCTTTGTTCCATGAAGGATCTCCAGCAATTTCATTTAACTGTACCGGAATCATTACACTCAGCAGTGCTGAACGTTTCTCATCAGTGAAGCTTGACCAGCAGTTCACTTGAGCCCGAGTTAAACTCTCAATAGAACTATTAGTCAGGATTCTGTACTGCAAATCCACCGTGAAGGGATCAGACTGAGAATTTTAAAACGAAGGTGACTTCTTTGAGCAATGAACTGCAGTCCTGCTTTGCTGGAAGCAAACAGCCACACATTGGCTGCATTAACAGATGTTTCATGATGATCTCCTTCATGTTTCCATAAGGTTACGCAGCAGGATGCATGAAAACTGAAGAGATGGATGCGAGAGTCCCTTACAAAGGTGGGCGGAACGTGGAAAGGGCCGGACAAGTCCCATCACTGCTGTAGGACCTTTGAGTAAGGTACGTGCCGTAAGTAAAATGCACAGCTGCACAAATGTGTTGAATCCAGTTAGTCCTGGTTTATTAATATTTGTATGAGGCAGGTTAAGGCTATAGTGAGGGCTATATTGTTTACTATGCTTACCTGAAATGGGAAGCAGGAGACTGGAAACTCTCAGGTGGTTCTGAACGCCTACCAGCATCCCAGCATTCCCCCCTTCCCACCTGTATGTCCTGAGGATGAGACACGGCTCTGCACTCTGCTGCCCCGAACGCTGCCACGGGGTCCCTCATAAAGCTATACATTTTTCCTTGTCAGTCAGGTTCTGCTATCCGTGCCACCCCTTGGCTGCACACAAAGATGACCAAATAAAGAATGGCACTAACCTGAATTTCATTTTAATTTTAAGCTGCATCTCTGCAGTACAGTGAAGACGGTTTTGCAAAAAATATAAGAAAGAATTTGTTCTCTGGAAACAAGGACTGTTGAAGCGTAGCTTCAAGCGTACTTTCCCCTGGTGAACAGATTCAAACGTAGATTTGTCTTAATGAAGAAGAAAGAGGGAAGCCTAACAAGCTTCTACCGTCCAAGGCAGGAGGATACTGAGAACTAAACTGACTGGTGTCACCGCAGGCAAATTCAGCTGATAGAATTGATAAAAGAAGTTAAAAGACATTCATACTGGTTCACTGCAACCGTGACTCATGGCTGTCAGTTAGCTGTTTAGTTCACAGGAGGTTTCAGGGTTTGGGGCGATATAGATATGATAGCTTTTAGTGAGAGATCTTTAAAATGCTTGTGAGAAAAGTTGAAAAGGGATGAAAGGAGGGTCAAACGGTTGTTGAGAAGCAGGTGCAATTTTTCTGTCCAAAAGGAACATGAATGAAAGTAAAAAGTGACATCAGAAATGACTCTGAGATGTACGGTTTCTCCACAAATTCACTAGTAACTGAGTAAATGCTACCTGCTCTTACCCACCACTGCAGTTCTGTTTGTCAAAGTCAGTAAAGAATTTCACCTAAGTGAGGAGAAAAAGAGGACCTGAGAGGAAAGAGAGCAACAGGGAGTCTGATGATCACCTGGAGGTTTGGACAGATTTAGAGGAAGAACAGATGCTGCAGAGTGAGGTGGTGTCTGTAAGCGTGGACCCCCTGCATTGGTTAGTTGGCGCTCACCTCAGATGGCAAGATGCTAAATAGAGTACAAAGTGGGCAACTTTGATGAACTGTGATAAACTCCTTATAGGACTTCCTGAAATGGGCCGAGTCTCAGGGGTTTTGAATGCCCACACGGTCTCCACCTGAGGCAGAAGGACTTTTCCATTTGTGTTGTCCCAGTTGCTTTTTGGTGTTTTTTGGTAATGGGTTCATGGAAAGGATGAAGAGGGTGGATTTTGTTCCCGCTCATGTGTGTGGATGTTTTTCAGAATGCGCTGTTGAGTGAAACTCTCAAGAAGGGAGGATGGGGGGGGGTGTGTGAACACTAGTAGTTGAGGCTGGAGAAGAAGTCTTGAAGAAATGTGATGTTGCTCGTGGTACTCCTTGAGATGTCTGCAGCAAGCTGGGGCATGTTTGGCTCAATGGCTGAGCAGGCATAAGGAATTTGTGGTTGAACTTTGTGCTCAGAAGCTCAGGAGAAAATCCGAAAAGAGAATAACTTGCATTTTATTTAAAGGAACCAATCAGCAACAATTGTTCAACTCCAAAGATTCATATGTTATATAGATTGTAGATACTGATGACATCAGTGACAGTAGAGAAAGCAAGCATGCCATCCTCTTGCTGGTTGCTGTGGACACGCCGGTCCTGGCTGGCACTGGCTGGGCAGCAGTCCATCAGCTTGACTGCTTGTAGGTCCTTGTGGGCACTGGGGGACTTAAGGGAGCTCAAGGAAAGCTGCCTGCTGAGTGTAAACAGTGACAGAGGCAGGGCAGCTCGAGTGTGTTGTCCCAGGAGACTTTTTCATCCGTTCTCCTCTGATGAAAGATGTCAGTGCCTGGGTGCAAAGTGAGGTTTCCGGGGTTTTGCCTCTTGCTTTCCTGGGTCGGCGCATTTCCTTCTTGATGCATCATTTCCACTCTCCCACCACCCTGACGGTCGAATCCTGAACCAAGTCCGTGTAAACCAACTCTCCCACCTTCACTGTATGAAATGTCTTGCTGGATGTAGTAAGAGAATAGTGACCAGATCTTCTAAACAATTACAATTCCAACCAGCACTCATCTGGTGGTTACTGATGCTCAGTAACTGCTGACTCTAACATTAGAGTCCCAGTGAAATACTTTCATCACCCTTCCATTTAATGTGTTGTGGTAAAAGGAGTGCTCCAGTCATTGGTGTAACTTCACAACGCAACACAGGTGACAGTTAAATTACATCCTAAAGGATTCAGTAATTTAGCATCTAGAAAAGTAATAAATTCACCCACACCAATCTGTAAGATCTCTCCCAGTAGAGTTTATTTAGAGACACCATTTGCACCACAAGGTCTGGACATAATAAACTCCTCTGGGAACAATCTTGCTGCGTTCTGTGTAAATCTAATATTCTTTTGATTATCTCATCTATTACTTTCCACCCACTGCTAAAATTATGCTGACTCTGATGTTTCAGGATTCTTGTGGTAATTTAGCATCCAGCCACAGGAACCCAGCAAAGGGAATAATTTGGAACAAACCCTTTTTTAACATGATAGTCTTTACAGGGACTTCATTTGGAAGTAGACACCTTGGAAAAAGAAAAATTAAAAAATCACATAACATGCCACAGTTGTGTTTATTTAGAGAGGATGTTTAACTTTGATAGATGACTACAGTGTATAACATCAGTGAATGCTGTAATTCTGGAAATTTTACAAATAAAACGGAGACATGCAAAATCATTAAATGTTTAAAGCCATATTTAACCAACATAAAATAATTTATGCGTGTATACTAATGTGGCTCACATTACGAACATTCAATCCACGGATTTCTGAAGATGTGAACATTCCAGCCTTTGTTTATTTATTTTTGCATGTATTTTACTCATTGGTATATTTTATAAAATTTCTCTGCTGCAGAATGAAAGTGGCCTGCGATTCCATTTTCAGCCACTAGTTGACAGTGAAAAGCACAGAATGATGAAAGATGGGGTTATGGGGAGAGCACAAAGAAAAAGGGGGCAGCACGAGTGTGAAAAGGAAGAGCCTCTGCTTTTCAGCATCTCCCAGATATTCCAGGATTTTCTACTTCTACTGATATCCAAAATTTTTACAGAAAAGTCAATATTTGCCCAGTGAACAAAATGTCTATTTTTTTGCTCTTTTGTGATCTCAAAACTGAGAAAGGCCATATGATTGTGGACCAGTCCTGGCCAGTTAAAATATGGCCTTGATTTTAAACTGAAAAGCTTTTTAATTTAGTGCAAATTGCTCTCCTTTCTGTGGTTTTGCACCAGTTTTGATCCCCTGTGAAGTGACCCACTGTGGCACAAACTGCAGTTGTAGACACAGTGAGCAGGAGGTTGTGGACATCATGTATTTTTTTTATTTTCACTTATTATAAAGTAGACTCACCTTTAATATTGCTTCACATTAATAAAAGATAAGAATAACGAAATAAACTGGCCTCCAGCCCACATTGCATCCTGTTGCCTCAGGTTTCCAGAGTAGCGGGACAAAGACCCCGTACTGTATCACCTTTTTAAAAGTCTTACAGCGATTTTATGAATTCACTTTTGATTTATGCTGCATATTCAACAGAACCTTGTGGCTGAATCATGACATTAAGCTGTATTTTTAAGCTGCTATTGATAATGACATTGAGGGTGGATTTGCGAACAATTCCAAGTTACGTCAGGGCTTCCGGTCCTATTTGTGTGACGTGACGTACAAAGTGTCTGTATGTAAATCATCTGTATTAAAGGTATAAGCAGACACTATTGTTCGATTGACATGGAAGTCATTTACAAACTGCCGAATGGTGTTTATTTAAATGGCGTACGCTCTTATCTAGCTGTGGCTTCAGGTGCATCGTAGGTTTAGACTCAGCAAGCGGCGCCATCTTGATCTATGTACCTTTCATCTGGTTTGTCTATTCGAGGTGCATGTGGTGGAGCTGGCGGCTGGGAAATGACCTGCTGCTCAGTCTTTCTCAACATCATTAGTGCCTCTGAGATGAAAGTGTTATTTGTCAAGCAGTAGGTGGCACCAATGGCCGTATCTCAGGATATTCAAGCACATGGCGCTTCAAAGTGAGATGAGCAAGGTGCCAGAGAGCGACAGACACATTTGCATCATGCATTATGGAGGAAATAGGTCCTGAATAAGATGTTATTGCTGAGAGCCGGGAGAAGAAGAGCTTCGATGAGTGCGCATGACCCCCTGCAGATCAAATGTTACGCAGACCTTCTGCAAATTCAATTTTTTGTTATCACTGCAATTGCACAATTTCCAAAGATTCTGGGTCACGTGATGGCGAGTTTTGCTCAGGGAAGCTTCTGGAAAATTATACAAATGGATGGCCTTCCTGAGTAATCCATTTCCCTGAACTTTGAAAGGTGTAATAATGGAATAAAAAGAGCACAAAAGACTGGAACAAGACAATTTATGGATGTCGCATTTTGTGTGTCAGCTGTTTGCAAATGGAATTCCCTCCCCCCCTCCCCGAGGGAGGCTGAGGACTCGGGCTGCATGCAAGGCCACTGTTTTTGGTGATGAGACCTGCGTAAGAATTGAGACGTATCCATCACCGGTGCTACTGGTAGACTGTGGGTGGAAGCAGTTGCTCTTACACGTCTCCAAGCTCGTCGCTGTTTTCACATAAAGTTCGAGGACTTCCTCTGTCTGTGAGCCACGCTCTGCAATGGGAGGCAGCTGTGAAGCACGCGGCCACAGCCCGGCGGACAGGTGGCCATCGGTGTTATGAGATTACGTACAGCAGGTTTGCAGCAAAGCATGGATTTTTTTTTTTTTGTTAGAAAAATAGTGCACACGGATGAAAATGTTAGTGTTGATGCAGTGCACGTTACTCCAGCCCATGGAGCTTTAGAAGGAGAAACAGAAACATCTCCTCCTATCACCATCAGCTGCGTTTAAATTCCACTTAAAATTCTTAAACTAAATTCTCTGCTTGCTGCCTTAAAAAGAAGCTTGAACTTAGCTGCAGTGTTTGCCTGCTATTCGTCCAAGTAGACAGAAAAAACACCTGAGCTGTGCCATAAAAAAGCCCGGCGCGTAATGTCGTGCAACGGCTGTGTCTGTACACGGAAACAAATGCCATTAAATCTGCTTTTTATTGCTGAATTTCTGCAAAAAAAATATTTACACCTGCAGCTGATTTGTTCAGAGAAGATGCGAAAGGGTGCAATGTGAGCATTTGCAGTGCGTAACATATGCAGCGTCCTGAAAAGCGCGGTACAGAGAGCAGCCCAGGGCCCCAAGTTATATACAATAAGAAAATTTGAGAATAAATTATGGAATAAATTGGTGAACTGTGGTACAAAATCCCCATTGGAGGAAAATGGGGAAAATTAGAATTGACTCATTAATTTCGGAAAATTCAGAATATTTGCCCTGTTATATCATGCTAAATACAAAGTTCGTACTACAATACTGTGTTTTGGCCACTCACGATTTTTGCTTTGAAAGTGATTTTTCCAAATTATAAAGAAACTGTGGAGACTCACAGCAGTCAGCCTGCAACAACGGCTGCTTTTGCTGTATGGGCACCATTCAATTGCAGCCGAAGTCTACGATGCTCATTAGCTTTATGGCTTTTCTTGTAGCCAATTTGCCGATTCCTGTATGCGGGAGCAAATAAAAAGAAGTCAATAATGAAAATTGATTTGTAAAATCAGAGTGGGAGATACCTATTGAAAGCTTCCAGGTCAGGATAAATGCATTTTCCCCATTGACCTGTTGTACTTAAGCATATGGGGGTTCTTTGAGAACATTCCGGCTCTTTTCCCCAGGTAAAGCTGGTACTTTACAGTATATTTCCCATTGTAAAAGTGCCACAAATAACCACCGGATAGCACGCTGACCTTGACAGAAGAGCCCGTGTCGTCCGATTCCTTACTTAGCCGCCTTCGTCACAACAGGCCGCAATCCGCTGCCGAAAGGACGGAAGGCGCGGGCGACTCCTCCAAATGTCTCCCTCCTCCGTTGCCAACGGCAACCATGCCGCACCTCGGCCACCCAGTCTGAGGACCAGTCATTTGTTTCGCTGCTACTTCCATCACGACAATTTGCAGTAACAAGTGGGGGCTCCGTGGAGGAGCAAGGTTAATCACAACGTGGGCAAAAGGCAGTGGTTGAAGCACGGGAATTAGTCATGCCGTTTAATGTCCTCACGAGTCGTTCGCTTGTTTCACAACAGCTCTTTATGTACCGCAACGGCTTGACTTTTGTTTGGGAAATTCTGCCATAGAAATGGGTGCAATTAAAATTTCATGCCACCAATTAAAGTCGGTGGGACAAAAGATTTGATCGAGAAAAATTACCGCTGCGGAGATTATACGATATTTATAGCAGCACCTTGGTTTCGATCTTAAATGTATTGGTTCGTCCATGTAATACGGTTATTATATTCTGCTGACCTTGCAGAGCTGGGAAAGTGACCCCAAATATTGGCCATCTGTGTAATATGTACACAAACGTGCTGCTTTTCTTGTACCGGTTAACTAGGGAGGGGGCATGGTGGTGCAGCAGGTAGCCCTGCTGCTTGACTCAGCACCCTGAGCTTTGGGGAAAGGTTCATTCTGGCTCAGCGTATGCGGAGTTTGGGTGTTTTCTACGTGCTCTGGTTTCCTCCCACAATCCAGTGGGTGGATTGGTCACTTTAGATTGCACACAGAGTGTGATTGTGTGTGTGTGTGTGTGTGTGCTCCGCACTACCATGACTCTCACAAGGGCAAGCGCGGTTAAGGAAAGTGAGCAAGCAAGTTAGCAAATTGGAAAGTTTTATGGGATAAGAAATGAATGGGAAGTGATGAACATCTCGACGTTGCATGGCAGAAATACCTAAAATACACTTTTCTGTTTTGTTTGCAACATAAGTGAGTAAACAGTCATTGTCGAACGATGACCAGCAAGTGGTTCAGCGCCAGTGGGACCGGATTTCTGGACAGGAGATGGTGATCCCATGTTGACTATACAAAGGGCATGATGGAGAACCTCTCTCAGAGTACTGGGCTGCCTCCTGAAGATGATCTATAAACTCCAGGAGTCTAAACATTAAAAAGCCAAGATCAGAGACCTCGAGTCCATCAGTGCTGCAGGGCGGAGCCGGACGATCAGTGCAAAGTGGACACGGTTCTCACTTCAAAGCTCCCCTCGCGACAAAACTGCCAACCTCGGCTCGAACATTCAGCGTCGCACACGTCTTTTGAATACCTGGATCTAGCCAAGCGCTGTCAGCCTCTGCTGCGTTTTGCCTTGTGGTGCTTGAGCGATAAACAGAAGCACAATGAAGGCCAGCAGGTGCTGCGCTGCCAGAAGTAGATGAGCAGATTCTTCATCTTTCTTCATATTCATACGGTTGCAGGCGAGTCTACCGTTTTCCGTTGTTTGCGTATGAAAGAAAATTGTGGGGCTTCATAAGGCGGTTCCAGGATTTATGGAAACGGAAGGCCATAACGGTCGCCTCGGGCGCTGTTCAGTGGCAATTTTACGCTGCATTGCGAGATCAAAGGCCACGTGGGGAGCTAGCATTACGTAGAGGCTTCGCTTGACTCATCCTAGAGGACGTCTGGAATGTCGTGTCATTTGGAAGAGAACAATGAAGCCTAAAGAATCTCACACAGATTCAAGGCAACTGGTTTTTCTTTCCAGGCTTTCTTTTCTCTGTGCCAGAAATCCATCTCCAGGAAAAGCAATGGGAAACGTACATTTTGTACTTACATTTTACATGTCCGAGCTTCCGATTTTTAGGCCCAGCTTCCGATTTCTCTTTTTCTGGCTCCAGCCACTGTTTTAAAATATTTCAGGGCACCGCTGGTTTCCCCTTTGTTTGTTTGTTTGCTGTAATTGGTTTCAGGAAGAATTTGATTCCAGAGCTGGAATGAAAACACGAGGGCTGGCGATGCTGCGGCTCTTTTGCAGATCTTACGTTTCTGAGGGAAAATTATTTCGGTGAAACAGCACAAAATGATTCTGACTGGGAATGAGCACAAACCTCATTGCTGGCGTTTCCCTTAATAACCGATTCATCACTCATGTTCTTCTCCCAGTGCCACCGGCAATGTCAACGGCAGCCTTGCCTGACATCAGTCCACCTCGCCGTACTTTCCAGAAGTCGATTTACCGAGTTAACGTTAATTAAACTTAATTCAACCCGAGGAAAGAAGACGGTCAACTGAAAATGACCCCTTTTCGTGCGCGTAGGCAGCAGCAAAAAGACGGAAGGAACGACTCTCCTTCTTCCAGTGCCATGTTAACGCGGAGAAAGACCGCATCTGCTCGTGGTCATTGCACTTGTACATGTTTGCTTGCGGGTCACTTCGGATAAAATCGTCCCACGTATATGAGCGTAAACGCTGTTAAAGTGCAAAAAGGCAGCTGTTACCGTGACGAGGAAATGGCCTTGTAATGTTAGGGACCCATGTCTATTTATAACTTCAGCAAACATCCAGCTGTGTAAATGTGGCTCTCGATGAAGGTGTCGCCCGTATAGGTAAATAGTACCAATAATGATATCGCTGTCTTTATCGCTGAGTTTTTTTTTTTTTTTTTTTTTTTTTTTCCAGCCAAAATTTATCTTCTAATCATTTTATTATCTCCACTCGCAGGTCTCTAATTTTGTGTTGACCTGGTCTTGGAGTCGCTGCCGACTTACTCGGCGTACGAGAACAACCGCCTACGCACGGTGGGCCAGACCGATGTTTGCGATAGTTAGAGAGGGAAACTCATTACGCCGTGCACCAGATTCCTTTCTGAATGAAAACTCGCGCTGTTTGTTTCGCGATTCGTGGCAAACGGTAATTGCTGGGGACGATCCTCAAAGCGGACCCTGGCGTCTCGGTGAGGACGATTCGAACGGCATGCTTTCCGTGATGCGTCAGCTTGCTCGGCGAACCGTCGGCGCGGATCCCGTGCGGCGGGGGCGCGGGCAGGCCGTACACTTGTTGACTCCGAGGCCCCAGCGGCGACGGGGGAACCCTGCAGGTTCACGGCGGGTTCGTCGCACGAACGCTTTGCTGCCCCGAAAGGCTTGGCGGCGATGTTTGGATCACCTTGTAAATGCTGTAAACCCACCATCCCATCCCCTGTAAACTGCTGTGAAATTTTACGATGTTTAGTCACTCTCAAGGTGATGTGGTGGGGTAACAGAAAACAGCACTAACTAACCAGCAGTTTATCTGGTGGTTAAAAGCACAGGCCTGTAAACCAAGGTTTGTCCGCTCAAATCCCACTACTGGTGCTGCTGCAGCATCCTTGACCGTGGTACATTACTTGCATTACTCTCGTGAAAATACCCAACTGAATAAATTTGCAAAATTACACTATTAAATGAATTTACACCGGTACTCTAAAGGTCAGCGGAAACAGTAGCTTTTCCCAGAAGTTTCACGATTCAGTGGCTCTATAAATCGGAAATGTTTCCGACGCGGTTGCAATTTGGGCAAACGAAATTTGGGAAACCCGGGATTCTGCTTTCTCTCCCTTTCGGATTTCAGCGCAAAGCATAAAGTAGAAGAGAATGTAAGGATATGCGACATTATTCTTACTCTTAACTGCAGATATTAAAATCATACATCAAATCCGCATCATGAAAACAACTCCATTTTTGTGCCAGGCTCCCCTGTGCGACAGAAATATGAGCGCGGCAGCACGGCATAACATTGGGTTCAAATATTGTTGTTATTATTAATACGCAGAGGGTATAAATGTCTTTTTTCATATTGGGAGAAATGTATGCTGTGTGTTAAAAAATAAGTGTTTCGGCCAGTTTGTGTTTAATTGAATGGTTTCCTAATAAATACCTTTTATTCAAAATGAACGGTGATTTATTACTTTAAGCTGTCCTTTGGTGTCCAAGGGGAGGAAATGAAAATTATTAAGTGGGAAGAAGCTGAACTTTGAAATAGTTTGCTTGCTGCTTCACAGTTCTGACAGCCCTCTTTTATTTTTCCTCCCATAATGTGTCCATAGTTTTGTTGGCTCTCTTGTGTGAAAGCAGCGATCAGGCCGCCATGAAGTTAGCAATTCTGTGCCATTTAAACAGCTGGTTAATAATTACACCCTAAAACCATTAAATCAGCTGTTTTCTGCCTTAACTTCATATTTATATATCATATTTAAATAAAGCCAGAGCAACACTGCGGGCGTTTGCTGGGGTTTTCCGCGAGATCAATGTGATTCGCTACCCCCCCCCCCGATGTGGTAAGTGTCACTAGAGATGTGAACTGCAGAGCAGCACAGCTGTCATTTTTCCTGGATGGTGAGCACACACAGGATATGAGCCAGGTGAGGGACACATTGGCCCAGGTTCACCGCAGCCGCCCCTCGTAATGAAATGCATTCAATGGCAAAATCCGACTGTGGACGGCATCCACCGTAGCCCCCCAGCTGGACATGTTTACATGTAATTAATACACCATTAGGATTTGCTGCAGACAGTTGTTACGCCTCTTGTTGAGCCGAGCTGTTCTGTTTGCACAGCGCGTATGCGGCGTGCACGCAGTCCCATGGGAGTGCTAACAGTTCACAAAGCTTGTTTACAGTCGGTATCAATTATTAAAGTTTAAGTTCTCCTTACGCCTTCTCTTTTGCCTCTTTCTGATAATAATTCACGATGAGTAATGATGAGTAATAATGAGTTTTTTTTTTTCTTCTTTTTTTTTTTCAGACAAGTTACATAACAGGCTTTCAGGCACCACCAAAATCTATACTCAACTCCAGGTAAAATGTAACAGAGAGGTTGAGACATTAAGTGTTATTTTGCGTGAGGTGAGGCCAGTTTTCGTGCTGGTCAGACTCATCGTGAGTTATCTCAGAGTACGAACATGTTAAGCCCATCCTCGATTTTTGGTTCATACGAGTGGTACAGGTGTCTGGATATGGAGGAAAAAAGTCCAGGAAATCAAGGATTTAATCATTTTTACACCAGTGCTCTGTAGTACTATGGTAACATTTTCACACCCTACTGAACATATAACATGAGTAATAAAATGATATACCACCAGTACTGAAACTGGAACACACATACAGTACAGTGATTCATAAACAGAAAGCAGTGAATAAGGCGCCCATACAACTCTATCAGAGTGGTGCTACAGGGGTACTAGGGGGCGCTGTGCTGCTTTCATTGTTTTATAAATTTATAAAGTTTTCTCCAAAAAAAGTTTAAAATTAGCTAGACATTTATATTTCCCTAGTATCATACTTAAAAATAAGCATCTTCGATATTTTTATTCATACTTTCTTCCAGAATTTTATTGGGACCGTTTAAAATCCAACATTCGTAAAACCGAGGTGCAGAGAGATTTTATATGAATCCTCCTTCATGCTAACAATGACGACCGACGCGTACTGCTGGCAAAACACTCCAGTAACCCCTCAGACCTTACTGTGGTCATCCAAATAAATGTGTTTTAATCCCTCAGGAATCGGATAATTGATCCCAACAGTTTATTGTACTTCAGCATCACTTATCCAAATTGCCTGGCCTTGCGATTGAAGCCAGCGTTTCAGAAGAAAAACAGGGCTCAAATCGGACCCCAGTCCATGTGGCGGCAAGCTGCAAATCATCTGCTTTAAAATGTAAATCGGGCCCCAATCCTGCAATGAAACGGCCACATAAGCGGCTCCGTTGAAAGTAATACTTGGATTCCTTAAAGTGTGGATTCCCCAGTTGCTTCTCTCTAGCTGGCGAGCCAAGGGAATCTTGTTTAAACCAATGGTCACCTCTACATTTCCATCATGACTTGCAGCATCAAAATAAACTTTGATTTTTACAACAGTTTTATAAACAACTTGATGACATTGCTCACTCCACCCCCAATTTTTGTCCTTATTCCATTAATATGCTATGAACGTGTTCTTTGTGTAACAGCATTACATCGATATCGAGAGTCTATAAATATACACGTTTGAGTGTTTAAATATGTTGTACTTGTTTGAGTATGGTGTCAATTGTTCTTCTGTTCTGGTTATCTCCTGGCCACAACCCCAGTCTGAGTAAATAAAGGCATTGCGTGATATCTTCTGGCATTGTGTGTGTGTTTGGATTCATCTCAACTCTTTACGGTGCTGCTTAAACTGTACAATATTTATCTTTGGCTGTCATAAGTAACACAAGACTTTGCTTTAATTTTTCCCCAAGTACAGCAATTTTACATGTGCTAGGGTTGAGATGTGTTGTTACCGTGACCATCTAGCCTGCCTGTACTCAACAACTGTTCTGGGGTAAAGTTTTATTTCTGGAAAAGGGTGTGAGCTGGTGGTTGTGTGTTTCAATGTTCCAACATCCTGTGAGCGCCCAGGTGCGCCATCATCGGTGTAGTCATGGTATTTATGAAGCGGGTGTGTCGTTCATATTGTATTGGCAGAGCGCAGAAAAAATAATACGGTGAAATATCCTGGAGTTGCTCTGATGATTCCTTTCTAAATGCATTTTCAGATCAATAGTTTCATATTTACGGCATCTACGCACCCCTTCTTACAGGAATTGGCAAACTGTTATTTCTTTCCCCCAAAAGACCATTTTTTCATTTCATGAAGCTATAGCTGGTAGCAGTCCCACTTCATTATAAAACAAGTGAAACAAAAGATGAAGAAGCTTTGTGCAAAAACTTTTCAAACATTGATGATTTATGAATTGAAGGCTGTACTCATAAACTGTGTCTGAAAGTAAACCGAAATATATATTTTTTTAAAAATCCTCCCATGCACCGGGATGGGAGCAGCAGTCGACCTCCTTTTTAATGTATGTGCCAATACATCTGCATTATCGTCTTCTGTTGCCACGGCAACTGGGGCAAGGACCTGCAAAGCCAAGAGATGCCTCCTTTTTTGGCCCAGATTAACAGACACCTTTACCTCCCCCCAAATTAATTTGCACATAATATGCCACCCTTTTTTGGCTCTTGCTGCCGGCAGTAC
Organism: Heterotis niloticus; assembly: GCA_018136845.1. Taxonomy (NCBI): domain Eukaryota; kingdom Metazoa; phylum Chordata; class Actinopteri; order Osteoglossiformes; family Osteoglossidae; genus Heterotis; species Heterotis niloticus. Next base: position 22,249,435 of record CM030903.1, read on the forward strand.
CGTTCCAGCACCTTGTGAAACTACTGTATATGACTTTTATATGTTTAAAATGTCGGACAGCGCTGCCAGCAAAGGACAAATTTTACTGGATGCCAGAATAAGACACATCGCGTCCCTCGTATAAAAGTTCCCTGTAAATTATTTATTTTCATTTTCCATTTTTCCCCCCATTGTTCAACCTTTAATGGGTAACTTTGGCAAAAATGTGCCCTGGCGTGAGAGCTGGAGGAAAGGTCATGGCTTCAGATGGAAAGCACTGCTGGAGCACATTTGCCTGACACTTTGGTGGCCGAAGCTGTGAAAACTGCAAACGTGCCACTATCTCAAAGGTTAAATTAGTGTGGGGAGAATAAATAAATTGCACAACCGCTGAGGGACAACGGCAGCAGCGCAGGTGCGCGAGCAGTTTTCGAGGTAAATGAGGAGAAGAAGCAGCGAGTTACTCATTGCCAGAGTCCTGCAGAAACAGTCCAGAATTTACTGGAAATGTATGGGCACTGGTAGGTCTAGTGTGTATCAGCAATGCTGTGCCTCCATGGCTGCGGTCACGTAAGGGTCAAAGGGGGTGGAGCTGGCAGTGGGGTTGTAGGATGCAGTCAGGCGAGCCAAGCATGTGATAAATGTGCACTGACGGGGCGACTTGCTACCGCTGACATTTGCTGTTCGAGGCTGAAGCGGCGGCTAAGTGCCACGCTAACGGTACATCAGCACCGGGGCAAAACTGGCGCCGGAATACTTACAGATGTTTAACTAATTTTCCGTAAACAAAATCTTCCTTCTAAGCCCCCTGGAGCCGGCCTGCATGTCAGACAGACGCTGTATTGCGATTTAAGTCTCATGGCAAAATCCCACACGCACCATACGGCTCTTTTCGTATAAAGTAATGCTCATCCTCAAAACTACCAGATTGCCCCCAAGGGTGTTTATTAGCAACTGAAAAGGTCTTTATCTGATGCTTGATGTAGATCCCTAGGCTCAAAAAAGAAATCCTAATAAACACCTTTGGGAGAACTTATGCCTGTGTGTTGGAAGTAATTTTTCTTCCCCCTTTCTATTTCTTTTATACTTTACATCTACCATGGTTATAGTGTCTGTGGTTATATGCACTTTCCTCCTCTTATCTTTTCAGCCGACTTAGCCATGTGTCGCTTCACATTTGAGTTCTACCAGTCGCACCGAATCAGGTCCAAGCGTTTTCAGCCGCCGGTGGCAAGAGCGCGACGCACAGTGATGGTCGCCACATATGTGAAGTATTTACTGTACACGTCTGCCCCAGATCTGTGCATCAAGGCTGTTCTTTCACAGGCCCAAGACAAAAAGGGCACGGGCATTAATTTCAGAGCCAGGTGATCTTTGAGACAGGATCCTAAATGACCTTCTTCTCCCACATGGAGTCATTTACTACCTGGAAATGCAATGTAATGTAGTGTAGAAATGAATAATATCATTCAGTCCAGTTCAATGACAATATGTATTATTATTATTATTATTATTATTACTGAAAGGAAATAGCTTTCCTTTGATATACTGGCATCTGTAACGTTTGAATTTTAGATGGCAAAACCTAGGTGTTATTTACATTCTCTTTGGTTGTTTCCTCAATGCATCAAAACTATACATTGCAGGAAAAGACGTGAAATGTGTATTTTGAGAAGAATGGGTAGGTCTCAGTTCTCTTTGTGTTCCCTTTTGAATGCCTCTGTTTTGGCACAAGGTGTGTTTGATTTTTGACAGTAAACAAGAGTCTCTTGCTTGAATAGAATCTGAGCAAACACACACTTTGATGGCAGTGGCTATTTCCGGTAACCGGAGGGTGCTGTGTCCAGGTTCAGTGCATCCAAAGTGCATCGGAGAAGCATTGAGGATTTGGCAGCATGAGCAGGGAGGCCGGTGGTAGCTTGTTGGCACAGAGGGAGAGAAAATTCCCCTGGCTTTTTCCACGTATGGATTAGAATGAGGAACAGGTTGGGTGTGTATGGTTTCAGTCTGGGTGGAGAACATGGCTACTGGTAGCAGAACTGTGTTGTGCTGTGATTGTATGACTGACTTCTGTGGAAGCAATTTTTTTTTGTAGATATACCACAGATTTAACCACACTTGTTATTACTGAATCACTTTTACATTGAGAAATCTATAAAAATACATTATATGACATTTGTACAAGTGAATTTTGCGATATAGGTCCAGTTCGTACATCGGAACACAGTGGCACTTCTATGCTGTACTCTATGGAATTATAGTTTTAACTTTATTTTATTATTATATTGTTAAACTTTTTTGTGTATCACCACTTCCCATAATCCCCTGGGGCTCTTTTCTGCCCCCCGTTGACCAGATTCTGTCTCTGAGCCACTCCCCCAGCAAAAGACTTTACCTGCAGTACATGGACATCATTCATAGCAGCCTCACAGCTACATTTCATTACCCAGGGTGCACTAAGTTACGCCGCAAGTCAGCTCTTTTGAAATTCTCTCCGGCATGCTGCAGACAATGCATACAATGATGCATAATACATTACTGCCCTTAAAAAACTTAAGCCTTAACCAGCACACTGACCTAACCTTTGTCTTAGTAACAAGCATGACATAAACATATAAATGACTGCTTCTGAACTGTTCTTTAGTCAGAGGAACTGTACATGTTATATTTTGCAATATTGCATGTTGTGGGGGTCGAGTCCCACCCTCTGCAGCAAAGCTGAGACTTAGGTGGGAAAAGGCCACCTCAGTGGCTCTTCCCATCTGCTGTGTAGGAGTAGGGAAAGATCTGTACTTTTATATTTGCTTTGGTGTGGTGGTTTACAAATTAACTCATACGATAAAAATTCTTCAAGTATGTTCACTGATCTGTGGTTACTGGTATTTGCCAAACAATACAGCCATAATTAAGACTTTATTATTACGGACGTGAAAAGGTTCTTGACTGAATTTCTTAAATACACCATCTGTATGTGTCTGAATGATAAATCACTCAATTGCACTTTACTGCAAGTATATGAACTTTTGACCGGTGTTGCACAATTTTTTTGTATAAGCTACATGCTTTTTGTTTGTCCAGATGTCAGATATTTATGTAAGTTTTAGATAATGAGTTTCATGGAGTTTCATCTTCTTTACCCCTTAGTGTTGATTTTACTGGACTTGACTTAGAATGGCATGGTGAACTTTAATAAGATTAAAACAGTTAAAAAGGTTTATTATGTCTTCAGTGACGGTAGGGAAGATATGGTCTGAATGATAAATGAAATCCTTGGAGTCTGTGAGGCTTTATTTTTCTTTAAGACTCCCATGAAACTGATGAATTCAAAATTATGAACGAGTTTGATGTATAACTTAACAAAAGAGACTTTTGATGATGTCTCAACATAAGTGTTAAAAAAGCAATTAAAACAATTAAAAGGCCTTTTTACTTTACACTGTTAAATGCCCTGGCCTTTAACATTTGGTATTACACCTGTACACCATTGTCAGAGTGTAATTGGTTCCTAGAAATTGCTTTAATATGGCAAGCTCAAATATAGGAAAGTTATTTCCATTATCCATGAAGAAAATTATGATTTGTCACGGGGTCATTTGAAAAAGTCCAATTAATTTCTCCAAAATGTCTCTTATGCTCTAAGATACCAATTTCAGTGAGAAAGAGCATTTTATACACCAGTTACCTAGTTACCAAACAACTCATGAGGTTATTCATATGCATTTGTGTGTTTATATGCAGTTACTTTAGTTTGTACCAAACACTCTTTTTTCATCCTTATAAGTAGCAATAACAATGAACAATTAGTAATGAAATTTATATAAAAATTAGGAAATATAAATATAAAAAAAACAATAAAATGTAGCTATGGTAATGGCTGTTACTGTAACAAACTGTTGTTGGGGGGCAGACCCACCAAACAGAAGTGAGCCAAAATGACGAGGCGTTAACTATGTTTGAACCCGGGCCACACGAGGCGAACACTGAGAACACAGATGCTGAGCACAGTGGCGCCACCTAGTGACACAATCGTACTTGCACCCATTTCTTATATTTCTCACTATATGTGGTTCAGCTTCAATTAGACAGAACTCATTGTTCTGCGACTTATCGACTTGGGTACCAATCCTAGCATCAACATATACCTCTATATACTGTATAATACAAATTGTTGTATCAGGAAACGGGGGCTTGAATACTGGGGCACAGGTATGTAAGGTGGTCACAATGTAAAATGTACAATTAAGTGAAATTCAGACATTCAAATGATCAAACATTTGTATGTATGTTGCCTAAATGCAACTACTTCCTGAGAACTTCTAAAGGACCCAGCTCAAAGTCTCCACGTTCTTGAGATACTCACATGTCTTGCATTTTGAGCCTACAGCAATACCTCAGAATTGCAGCTACAAAAATGCTTCCCAATAGACTTGAAGGCCTTGACACCGCAATATAACATGACATTGATGCACGGTGGGAGGCATCTATTACCTGAGGGGGGAAGAGACTCTCTTTGGCATATATAGGTGACCTGCACCAACCCAACAGTAATGGAGGACTTTTGGTTCACAGTTCTAAAACTTCTCATGGTCACGGAGCTATAAGTGATTGACAGTCATTATAGGACGTCTCTAACGTCAAAAATCTGTCGATTCACAGCTGAGCCTATCAAAAATGCTGAGTTTGCTGAGATAAATCACCACCAACTTTTGTATCAAACAGAATGACAATGCTGCAGCATATTGAATTTTTTGCATGTTGTCAGAACATCAGTGCGATTCCAATGCTTGGTGAGTTCTGAGAGTCTGCATTACATGGGCTGTTTGTGAAAGCAGAATGAAAAATCCTCCCTGGATTTTTGAGACGTATTCATAGCATTATGTGATGTTTTCAATACCATCTTAACGATAAATGTACTGACAGATTATGCCGTATTATTGAGCTTTGTTGACTTTGACGTAGAGGGTGGACTTGCAAACAAGTCTGACCTACAACCAGACTTCTGGTCTCGACAGTCTCAGTGAAATGAAGTGCCAAGAAATAATGGATGAGGCACATTAAACCTGTTTGAATATTTGACAAGTTCCTACTGTTATATTTATACTGGTGTGTGTGTGTGTGAGCTCACTGACAACTTTATTAGATGCACTTGGCCATTTTCACACACAGCTTACCCTGCAGTGGTTCTGCACATGATTGAGTCTCAGCCCTCAGCCAAGGTTTACACCATGGTTTCCCAACCTGGGGGTCGTGACCCACACTATGGGTTGCCAGTGTTTTCATTGGGGTAATTTGGCAAATTTGATTTGAAGCATGTTTTAAAAATGGGATTAAATCAATTTTGAAGAGTTGGCCTGTAAATGTGGAGGTTGGGCGGGGGGTGTGTATATAAAATAAGCATTGGAAACCATTGGTCTGGGGGCCCAGTTACTGTTTGAATGGCCATTAGAATGGACCGGACAAGTGGTCTAAGGGGCTTTGAACATGGCTTGATCGTTGGTGCTGGTATGCTGGTTCCACTATTTCAGAAACATCTGAACAGAGCATCTTCGGGATTAGTTGGAATCTCAAAATTTTGGTAAATCCACAAAAAAAAAAAAAAAAAAAAAAATGCAGAAACCACCCTGGACAAAGAACCCTGTAGAATCAAGCACAGCACCTTGTTGCTCAGCTCCTCCTGCTCTGGAGCCAAAAGAGCTTCCTATTAAACAGGTGTATTCTTCTTCATTCGTCACATACACAGTTATACAAGTACAACATGTAGTGAAATGTGCCCTGAGTCAGCCATGAGACTGTGCGCAATACAATTTTACAAATACATTGCAAAAAAAAAAAAAAATCCAGTAAACAATACAATTATAAGGTCTAAACAATGTGCAGAGGGACAGAATAAAGTATCTATGGGCATTATGGTACAGTATCTAGTTAGCTGGTCAGTATAAATAACCCTAAAATAACACGGTGGCAGCTGAGATAGACTGAGGTAGGAAGTCCAATATATGTTATAATGGACAGTTGAAAAAGATTTGTGATGGCATGTCCAGGTTCAGAAGTTTTATGGCTTGTGGATAGAAGCTTCTCCTGAGCCTCTCTGTTTTGGTCACAATACTTCTAAAGTGTTTGCCTGGTTTCAGCAGGTCAAACACATAACGACTGGGATGAGAGGAGACTCTCATGATCCTAGTTGCTCTGCTCCTGCATCTCCCGGTGTAAAGATGCTGGAGAGACGGTGCAGATCAGATCAGGTGCAGCGCTCCGTGCACCTAATAAAGTGGGTGTCTGTATTTATAGTATTTATGATATTTCATGGATATATTTTTGTCTGTTGGCTATGAGAGAGGTCTGGGAGTCCTGGCTGAGGGAGCAGTTGTGACCGAGACCTCGGACGAAGCTTCCCGTTTGTCCTTCCCTCGCTCGCCCCCCCCTTCCACAAGTCTCCTCCGTGTCGTATTGGTCGCGAACGCGCCTCTCCGGGCGAGCCCACCGGCTTTCTGAATGGAGCCGCTGGCGGAGGAGGGACCACGGCGCCGGGGAGGGCGCGCTTTTGGCGCAAGTTGAGCAGAAGCAGCGGCGGCTGCACAGCGCAGTTGGCGGCGCGGAGTGAGGGCGCCCGTCGCTCGGCTCGCGGTCCGACCGCACTCATGTTTCTGCGCACTCGCGGCAGCCAAAGAGAAGCGCGTCGAGGAGGTTCCGCATTCACGGGCCAACGAGATGGATGCCGCAAAATGTGCACTTCTTCTCGGTCTCGGCTGCCTGTTCGTCCCTGTGAGTACTTGCGCCGTTTTCTGTCCTGCCGTCCCGCAGCAGAAGCCGCGGTTTGCACTGTTTTCACGCACTTGGAGCTCGCCGTCGAGCGCCTCAGAAAACGCTTCAGGGGAGGCAAAAAGTGACCGTTTTAATGTGAGGTAATTCCTCCTGTCTCTGGCTCTCTCTTTCTCACACACACACACACACACACACACACACACACACACGTTATTAAAATTCTTACTAACTTGTGAATTTATGTGTGTGTCACCGCTGTTGCTGCTGCTGTGCTTCACAGTTGCACTGCAACTGAGGAGGCTGGAAAAATGCTTCGGAATCCAGGAGGATTAAATTGATGTAACAAACCATTCAACGAAGTATTTTAAAACAAATGAAATGGTTTCATTTTACATGAATGATTTCTGTAAAAAGGAAGGAACCCCCAGCATCTGTATAGTACAATGTATAGTGCAGTAAAAACATGGTAAGGCAAGGCAGAGGGCTTCCTTCCACACTGTTGAAAGGCTTCAGAGGAATGACTTACTCATGGTATACTGTAGTATTGTACTCTGTTTGTCTTAGCGTGGGACAAACTTTCACCCCGGGCTTTTATTGCACCTCTAGATCTTTTCTCCTGCGGTCTTTGCTGGCTGAACACATCGGTCCTTCCTCACACCCTTGTTACGTTCGTGAAAGGACAACGCGTTTAATCCTACGGGAGAAGGCGACTCGATAAAAGTGCAAAAGCCGTTGTCAGGGAGTTGGGTGTTAGCCGTGTGTCTGAGCGACACCTCCACAGATACGGCAGGGACAGGTGCCAAGCAATAAGGAGGGGACAAGTTGACTGCTGGCGGGTTTTTTTATCACCGATTTACCTGGAGCAAACAGACTCGGCCAAGCTGTTCTATTGCCTGTTGTATGTTCGCACCTCACAGTGGGCTCACGTGGATCTGCTGCACGGGAGGCTCGTGGTCAGATTGACATTTATAGTTTGCTCTGCACTTCGAAACGAATTATGCCGTAGAAATACTTTGTTCAAGACGGTGGCGCGACATCAGCTTTTCTCAGTTATGATACCTACGGTAAAGGGAAGGAGTATGCAAGCAACGCGTCGATGTGCTCCAAAGAGGGGGAAAAATATTCATCGGTGGAAGATACCTGATGTTCTCTGCTTCAGAGACCTTGTTTGTGAAGAACAGAAGCAAGGGATAACAAAAGAGAGCAAATGAATCGCATTCATCCTCAGATCGGTGCACATTTCGACTTCACGGCTCTGGGAAAATTAGCCGCGGCGACGTTTGTGAAGAAGTGTTGATTTACTGAAGTTTTGACTTCAAAGCCAGAATTGTTATGAGCACCGAGTCCTACCCTCCTTTCATAACTAAGCTTCTCCAACTGGGGCCATTGTTCTTTTTATTCTACTTTCTTATCGATAATGTTCCTAAATCGGAAACGGTGAGCGCGTGAATTATTGACACACGGATGTTTTTTGGACATCTGCAGTGTTTGAAATGCGTCGTTCAGTGCATTCGTACAGTTCTGTGAGCATAACCAGAGGCAGTGGTGACACCTCAGTCTTATTTATGAACTCGACTGCCGTTTTTATGCACTATTGATCCATTTGATCGACAGCTGATTGGTTTTTACCGGAGTATTTTAGTCAGTTCAGTCAGAACGTTGCTGACCAGTGCTGCAGTGGAAGTGGGGTTCGAACCTGGGTCTGTCAAGTGGAAGATAGCAGCGCTAACTGCCAGACCACCTGCTGTGTGAGGGTTGGGCTTAGTATGGGGTCTACCAAGAATTTAACTAGAAATGACAAAGAGGTATCCTGGATCACGTGGAAGCATCATAATTTTGTTTATATATGTTATATACAGTATAATATTAATGTTAATATTAATGTTCTCGCTTAAGTCTTACAGGTCAGAGGCGCACAAACAGTTTTGCCCTTGTTTATTTTTTGTGTTGTTTGTGGAATTTGAGGTGCCTGTAACAAACTTAAGAACGTTACCACAGTTGGGCTAGTTTTGCAAATCCTCACAATTTTACATTCGAATCGAAATGAGAACACAAATGAGGGCTCAGACTAGATTTGAAGGAAGTGTGTACACGTGAGACGTTATGATTTGGTTAAAGTTTGACTGTGCGGCTGATGAATTTGCTGCTGAGTTCTGTGAGCGGAAGAGGTTTATTTTCCCCCTTGCTTCCTGGTTAGGAGTTTTTTTTTGTTTTGTTTTGTTTTTCTCTCCTCAGTTGCCAGCTGAATTACTTTACAGCCTTCTTTTTTAACTGTATTTGCTTGTATGGCTATTTCATATCTGTTACACCTGCTTCTGTGTCCTGGTTTGAGAAGAGTGCTCTATAAAAATAAATTTGATGGAACTGGATAGTTCATAGTTCAGTTATTAGTTACAGCACTGCTTTGTCCATATACTGTGTTTCTGAATTCTTACTCAAACTATATGAGGCTGTGTGATGTACAAATTGAGTCTTGACTGCAGTTATTTGGCTTTTGGCTCTTTGACAGCTCTCAGGTGCTCATTGCCAGTGTGTAGTATTTTGCTTTATTAGCAACAATGGAAACACTACAAAATAGTGTAAACCCATGAAAGCAAAGTTAATTTACAGAGGTATGAATGATTACATCATTTAAGGATCATTTTGTACATCTAAACCAATAAAAGCTGCTGTTTTAAATTATTTATGCAGATTTTACACTGCCATCCCTTCATTCAGCTGTGAAATACAGTATATTCACTTCCAAGTGTCAGATTTAAATTTGCCTTTGATGCAGAGTTTCGAGAAAGTGCTTTATTCTGTGGCGAATGATGCCGTCCATCTGGCCAGCTGTCAGGTCTGCAGAGGATGCTAAACACGTACGGAAGTCTCTGAGCTAATTTCACAAGTATGAACGTGTCAGAAAAGATGAAACGCAGAAGAACCGTTGCGGCTGGAAGCTGGTCGTCTTTTATGGCCAAATCCAAAAAGCATTCTGGAAATTCTCGCGTTTTGTCTTTGCCGCACCGTATTGTTTTGAGGGAGAGCTCTGCAGTGCTGTGACTCATGAGCGGGTGGAGATGTGCTCTGTCTGCTGGACCCTCGCTGGGTGGTATCTGCTCTGTGTTTAACTCTCAGCATGGGAGGAATCGAGGAGATCTGGAGAGCACCAGCTGGGTATTCCCTGTTCTTCATGGTAAAAGTGTGAGGTCCCTGGGATCCAACCGCCCAGCACGCTGCACAGTCCAGCGTTTGCCATGTCAGTGTCCCCATTGACCCCCTCCCACCACCACCCATCATCCCAGCGGGGGGGTGTCTTGGTTCATTGATCCTGCTGAAAGTTAGCCAGCAACACAGAGGGCATTAAACCCCTCGCTGTGAACCCTTATTTTCTACTTTGCCTTGGGGGAAATGGGTCGGAGGATCAACTGTCAGACGTCTTTTTATTTCTCTATCTAGCTGTGACTGATTTGCTGAGTTACAGGGTTTGTGCTACAGCTTTATCCACGGTGTCGTTCTCTGTGAGATGCTGTGCTGTGAACCCGCTGAAGTTATCAGGTGGCTGAACAGAAAATGTCTGCACAACATTCGAAAGCTTTTTTCCCCAGCCTTTTGGTTATTTGAGTTCACAAGCATGTCGCTGAAAGCTCATAAAACAAAGTATAAACCTTTTCGGCTGTAGAAATAGAAGAGAACTTCATTACACCGCACTTAGCCTCCTCCTGCTTTCCAACAGTATTTTTTTCACTTTATCCCCTTGAGCAATTTATCATAATAATTTACCATTATTTTAAACATTTATAAAGATATTTCAAACAAGTTATATACTTGTTGTCCATAATTTTCCAGTATTAAAGGTATAACAAATTATTTTATATCATGTTGCCCAGTTTTCAAGCACTGTTTATGCAATATACAATATTAATGACATCTTATAGCGCAGTTTCATTAAGCTCAGTTTCTCAAGAACGTATTTGGGAAGCTAATCAAGGGTGTGTTGTTCTCTGCTGAACAAAACGTAATTTTTGGTCTCATGACGACACAGGCATAATAAGGACAAAACAATACAGTGGTGCATCAATAACCCTTATAATGAAAAGAACTTGTGAAGTTCAGTCCAGTGTCGCGAGAAACCCGTCCGTGATGGAGCAATTAGTTTTCTTCATCTTTCTCTGAGGTGGGGAGGCGCTGAGCGACGTTTTATGAAAACTGTCTTCCATTTTCCGAGACTTTACTGGCTGTGTCAGAACCATTTATAAAGGAAATGCAGGAGATGCTTTCGGTACAGAAAGGCATCTGGGCACCTAGCACTTAGGAGTTGTCATTGACTGCATGAGTCTTTCTTCATCTTCATGGTGCCAACGGAGCTCAAATCCTCCACATGCACAGCAAAGTCTGTTACCTTTTAGGGCGATCAGATGAATCACAGTTCTCTGTGCAGACCAATAACTGTCGGCACTCCAGTTGTTGCTGTTACAGGCTTAAAGTACCAAAGCCTTTCATAGACGTAACTGTCAACAGTGTCATTCCTCTAATTGCCCTGGATGAGGCTGTGGCAGGAAAGCAGGCGTCTCCTCCTCCGTCAGATGCCTTCTGATGTCTTTTGCCAGCGTCTTCGTTGCTACTCCGCGGCTGTCGTCCCACACGCCTTGTTTCATCTTAAGCTCAAAGACGGGCGAATGCCATCCTTTCACGCAACACCATGGAAACAGCCTTCGCCGCCAGCGTCGAAGCTGTCAACTGTCCATTCAACAAATGGCCTTGAATGCTTGCCTCTTAAACTGAACCAAAATAATGATTCATGCGAAATCTCAGGACAGAACGACCAGCGTTTGATAACATGCTTGTGGAGATGCACCTGACGGTCCTCGCCTTCCTCCGGGGTTCAAATTCTTTTTTCAAATTTTGACACCAAGTTGTTTCCATGTCAAGGTGCTTAGCAAGAAGTCTCATCCTCTGTTTTCAAGGCTATGGATATGATGATTTAGTTATTTTTTTAGTCACAGAACATTTATTCTGCATCTGTGACATCACGGTCTTACAAAACAGAAGTATCTACATTGGTGTTAATGTCTTATGTAAGTTTGGTTGTGAGATGAACAAAATTATGGTGCTGTGTTGTACCTGGGAAGGTGGACTGAACTGAAACCGTTTGACCATCATCCCACAGGTTTGCCTCAAGATAAGACAGCAGCACCAAATAACAATTGCGAGAAGGATGTTCTTTCAGCATCCTGGAACAGATGGCTCACCAATATGGTAGCAGCCTTTACTGGAGTGGTCAGGGCTTGTAATGTGAAGGTCACTGGCTCAAATCCTGCTCCTGGTTGCTATTACAAATTAGTTATGTGTCCAGTATTAGAGCAAATAAATGTGTTTATCTTTAAATGAAAGAAAACCAATTCTGTGTTAGATGATAATTGCCCCCCCAGTGCACAAAATAGGAATGATTTATCTTCAGTGATTTCTGAATGAACAGGAAGATCTTTCCTAAGCTGTCCCAACAGATGAGATGGCTGCTTTTTGCAAAAGCCTGGATGTTTGTGAAAAAAATGAAAAACATAAAACAATATTTAGTTTAGAAATATACAAGATATGACTGTATAGTGGTGTGTGCTGGGTGGGAATGGGCCTTAGTCATTTGCATATTTTCCTTTTTTTTTTCCATGACACCTGTGCTGTTCCACATTTGTGCTGCAGCTTTAGAGCATAAAAGTATAAAGTGTCAGTGTAAAAATGGAAACGTTCTTATATTTAAGGTCTTTTTTTCATGAATCATAAAGGACTTATCGAACATATCTACTGGATGAGGCTGCAACTGTAAGATTTTATTGAGTCTGCTGTTTTCAAAGAGTTATTTAAATTCTGTGCACAAGAACCAAAAATACAGCTTCAGCTAATTTGCTAACACTAGCCAGGGTGTTGATGTTTGGGTGAAATAGCTTATTGTCGCATGTTTAAATATGCATATTATGTGTATATTTTTTGTAACACTTTATACATCCTGGCCACAGGCATCAGGATCTTTGTGCAGCAATTGACTTTTTTGATTTAGTTTATTCTTCAGAGAGAACTTTAGGTTTAGTTTCTTTTGACATTTTTTGGGAAGAAGAAAAGGGTTGCTGTTCTGTTCTACACATGTTTGAGTGTTTTAAGTTATTTTTGTATGACTAGACAGAATATATATTAAATAAATTTTAGTGATTGTGATTTAGTGTGAAAATGTTTCAGTGGGTGTGTGCTTGTAGCGAATAATAATAATAATAATAATAATAATAATAGTAGCAATAACAAAGAAATATCTTATTTTCATGTTTGATAGTGCTCTGCCCAAGATGACCGTGTGTTTTTGTTTGCATTTGTCCATCCTGGAGGAGAAAGGAGGAAATGGCACCTGCTCTGAATTACTGTACCGGTGTTGCCAGTAAATCTGCATGTTTTCCTTTATTTCCTTTGTTTTGCATTTCTGGTGCTACGAAATGAAATTGCTTTTATGTGTGTTTTTTTGTTATTTGTGCATTTTCTCACTGCATTTATTGAGCATCACCAGATCCTTTACTGCACCAAAAATTTTTTTTTTTTGAATAAACACCAACCATCCCACAAAAAAAAAAAAAATGCTTTGTCTCTTACGGCCATCTACTGTGTCCCCTGGCTGTGGAGCCCATTACCCCACTGACACTGCTTTCAACAGCTCTCAATTGTTCACAACTCTTATTTTGGTCCATTAGCTGCTAGAGCTGAAATGGCCTGTCCCCATGCCATAGCCCAAAGATCAGGTAAACAGGAAAACTGATGTTGGCTACTAACCTGCACCTCTGTCACCACAACAAATGACATATAAACACATTTTAGTGGTAATCCAGGTGTGAAACATAACCCTGATTTACAACTTGAAACACATTTTGAAATGCATGCACATCATTCTCCTCACACTATGTTTATTACTGTTGTTGGCATGGCAAACTTTCTATAACTCTGTCCAAAGCTGTGATACCAAACCCAGCCTAATATTTTCAGCCAACTTAAAAACTGCTGGAACCTTTAATGTAAGCAAGCAAAAATTAATGTATAAAATGAATAACACTTACTATGGGTCACATTTTGAGCAACAATTTTTTTCCCTACAAAATGTAGGTTTCAATTTCTCAAAATTATTGGCACTCATAAACAATTTCTTTTAAAATGAAAACAAACAAAATGGTGCCTGTTATGAAATCCTCTGCTTTTCAGTCGGTCTCGGTCTCCAGGAGCCATGTTTGAAAAACTGAAAAATGTGGAAAAACTGTGTCAACAATATATGGCCTTCACATATGTTTGAGTCCAAAATATAACTATTTGTATGTTTTTTACTTTATGCATTCATTTTTGTTCACTTTCATGAATGCTTTCAATAATTCTTGAGCCCACTGTAGCCTAACATACATTCTAATCCACTTAGAAGAAACAGCAAATTCGTCTATGAAGGCAGTTTATTTGAACACATAGTAAGTTCCTTAAACTTAGACCAAGAACGCTTTTGTCATCTTTTGTGTGGCTCTGGAAGCACCCTGAATCCTATACTATAGTAAAATATGGAATACCATAGTAAAACAGCAGGTGGCATATTGGTTAAGCCCTTTAACTTCTACTCTGGGTGCTCCTGCTTTGAACCCCTCACCTACTGCAGTATCCAAAATCAAGAACTCTTCCTCTAGTGGGCTCCAGCAAGAATATCTTGCTACATAGCAATAAGCAGCTTAATGTACATCCTAGCACTGTAAGCTGCCTTGGAAAAAGGTTTTAGCCAAGTGAGAGTAACAGTACCGGTGTGGTGCGTATGTCTCGCACCCACACCTGCACCCCACATATTGCTATCACTGAAGAAATGCATGCGTGTTTTGAAAAAGTGCAGCAGCAGTCCACTTGACAAATTTCACATTTTTATTTTGGAAATGTATTGCTTCTCGGTTAAGACCCATGACCCTGGGTGTTACAGCAGCAGACACAACATGCGCTGCTAACACTAACTCTTCTGAAGAAACTTGATTAAATGCAACCATGTTGAACTGCCTCATCTTCCAGATGAACTGCCATAAATCTCCGCATTTCCCCCGTGGTCGTTTTGTTGACTCTGAAGAAGGATGTTCCTATGATAATAAACCCTTTGCCAAATGGATAATTGGAACCTGCTGTGAGTTTGTGCGAGTTATGAACTTTCTCTGTTCAGATTTGTATTGGGAGTGATGACTGTTGGTTGACTTGTGTTCCTGCGCGCCGCAGAGCAACAAATCATACATTTTAAATAGCTAATTTCTTTGTGGCTCATTTAAATACAACTTGAAACCTATCAGTGTGTACCCCTGCCATCACAGGGAGGTTGTTTTCTCCTTGAGAATTTCTCACTGGGCTACAGCCTTAATAGTAATAAAGGTTTAACAGGATATAGGAGGTGCTGTGGACTCCTGGATGCCATCAGAATGATGTGTGTTTGTGCGTGGGTGATGTTTGTCAGAGAACTGCTGTGGCGTCAGACCACAGCGACCACAGAGGGACTCTGGCTTCAAAGGACATGTTGAAGGCCAGCTGTAAGCTGCTTGATTCAGATATTTACTGAATCACAAACTCATGAGTAACGGAAGCGGATGCAAACTTTTTTTTTGAGCAGTATTTATTTTTTTCTATAAAAAAATTCTGATGTACTAGGTCGGATCACACACCGAAACCCCTGATGTGCGGACAGGGGGTCTTCACAAATCGTAAGTTGCTGCCTTAAGCCTTTCAAAAGAGGGAAGATGTAAAAGGAGCTAAGAGAAGCTAAACAAGCTGTAGATGATCCTATGGCTTCTACATCTGCCTGATCTGAGCCTGCAGTATGGTGCTGCTTCTGTCATCCTGAACTTCCATGTAAAACCTTCAGCTTTGAGTTGATACGCAGTTGTTGCCTGTGTTTCAACATAAATAATATACAAGTTACATTGCTTTTTTTTTTTTTTTACATTTCTTACAATTATGTTTTTATTTCTTGTTACATCACACCCAATAGAAGTGTAATGTGGGGTGGAAGAAGGGTTGAAGAGCTACCTGTGGGCACAAACATCCTGGATCACAGTTCTTTATAGGGCTTTCTTATTTACACTGTGTTGTAAATTCTCATACCTGGGGAATGGCAATGCACAAGTATGTGGATGAGCATAAAAGCCCTATTGTTGACAACCCTCCTGAAAGGGTATTATGTTGCTGAGATTTACATTCATTCATTTTGCAGATGCTTTTCTCCAAATTGATGTGCCGTGCAGAGTAAAAAAAAAAAAGAAGAAGTGCATTTCACCAACACACTGAGAAACAGGCGCATGATCCTTTAAGTACAGTCATTTAGTACAGCATCGCCATTCTTCCAGCACGCTTTACACCAGTAGCTGTTTGTGAAATTGGTAAGGTGTCCCTGACTTGCCCCCCCCAGTGTTCCACCTTCAAACTTTGAGTGTCGGACCACCTGTGAGTCTCACTTAGCTTTGTGAGAAGGGGACCCGGTGCTTTTTCACGTTTATGGACCGAAACGTTTGGATAACACGGCGTCCTTCATCGTCCATCTTGTCTGACCTTTTCCGGTTTCTCCTTTCGCCCTCTGCGTTTGTGCTCTGCCCCCCAGGGGCTCCGCGTTAGCGACTGTTGACTTGTGTTTGTCAGCATTTCTTCATGTGTGCTGTTACTCACTGGTCCTCACATGTTCTGCTTTATGGGCTGTAAGGAAACAAATGCTGGTTTGTGGGGCACGCAGAATAACACGCTATAATAATACTATTAAATATTCTATCAAAAAAGACTGATGATAACAGGGATAATTCAAGGGATCTGATTTACAAATCTGTTTGCCTAATGAGCCAAAAACAAAATGGTTCATTTGAAAATGGCATCTCAGCACCAAGGTGTGACGCATCCATTTCCTTTGGAAATCTGAAATTACTATGATAATAGCAGCAATAATTTTGAGCTTAGTAGAAGTCTGCACATTTTTATTCAGCCTTATTCTTTTACTTGTAGCTGCTTTTTCAAAATGTAATACCGCTCTGCGTAGTAATTCAAGGATGACAGCTGAAACAATATCGTTCCCACTCCGCTGAATAGAAAATTATAGCAGTGAATTGAAAAAATTATAGTTTAGTGTAAGAGCTGAATATAAATAAATATGGTGAGCAAATCAGTTTCTTATTTAAAAGGCACAATTTGGCTTTGTGATGTTTTTCAAAACAGGCACACCCACTAAATTACTGTCGGTACTGGATTTCTTTCATTGCTAAATCACGTATTTATGGTTTTTTTTTTTTTGCTTGTTTGCAGGTGCAGCCCAAGCCGATGTGCGATGTTGTGGCAGACATCGAAAAAGAGAAAAAGCGGTGCTTATCGCAGATGAAGTCCGAAAATGTCACTTCAGGTAGATTCTCCTGCTCTCTGAGTTCAGTCCTATTAACAGCGAAAAGAGTTTAGTATGGACTTGTGGGTTAAAAAAAAAGAAAAAACCATATGCAAGTGCCGCTCTGCTGGTTGGAGGGACATTTGTCACAGACTGATCGGCATATGACCAATGAATAACTCAGTTATGCCCACAGCAAGAATAATTTTAGGACGTGCTTCACAAAATGGTTTTAATATAAATTCTCTGATGAGTAGTGATGTGTTGTATATACATTTATGACACATGTGGACATACATTGTGCATCACTTCTCGAAGAACGTGTTATTTCCAAGGCGGAATATACCTGCACATCTCATCTCATCTCAGCTCAGGTCCATCTGCTTTCAAATACTTTTGATCCTCAGCTGACGGCGCAGTGTCACGGAGCCCAAGGTATCCTCAGTAAATTATTTGGAACTCCTCAGAAGTGTGTTTATATGTGTAAAATGTAAGCAGATGAGTATACTGTAAATATGACCTCTGAGTCAAGAAATAGCATGGTCTTAATATGAGCGCAGCTCTTTAGATGCTCATCTCAGTACAGATTTAGGTAAATTTTCCATTTCCGTAGCAGACAAAGCAAATGTCACAGGAAATGCACAAATGAAGGTATCTGCCTTATTACTGGACTCCTATGTCCTTTGATGGTTGTCTCCTACTGAAAACTGTAACACCTCATTTTTAAACAGATACTGATAGAAAGTAAAACAATCCAAATTTTTTCATCCAAAGCAATTCACATTTTTTTTCCCATTTATGGAAGTGGATGTTTAATTGAATTGGCTTTGCTGAAGAATCTTGGGACCTCATGCTGCAGTATACTTCTGCACAGCCTTTTCTATAAATTTATCCTAAATACACAAACGGAATGATAATTATTTTATTATGCCGGCTTTGAGGCAGTTTGGCGAGCTGAGAGCTGCTCAGGTTTGCTTAGTGTCACTACAATAACTGTACGGACCACCAGGTGCGTGGATATTCAGCTGCCGATGGAGGGTGAGGAAACATGTTCAACAGATGGTTTGTGATGATGTGAGGTGGATTATGTTCGCCGGCTCAGTTTTTGCTGGTGTTTCATTGATCAATAGTCTAGACCAAAGTGAAGATGAAGAGGTAAATGTAAGCAACCAATATGGCGCCTTCAGCAGGGAGTGGGACGTAAAACCCTGAATGAAGGCCAGTGGTTCAAAGATGGAGACAAGCAGTCTTCTCAGGTGAAGTTTGCATTTTTAACTCACTAGACCCAACAACTAGAGCAACTAACTTTTATTAGACATGGATTGTCTAATAAAAAGGCCCAGTTCAGGTAATCTCAGATTATCTGTTACAATTCTTCTCAATTATGCTCCTTACTGTGACCTGTAAACATTTTCACAATTAAAAAGATGCATTATTTTAGGCTTTAGAGTAGCGACTATTATGCAGTTATGCTCTGCAGTCCATTACAATAAAACCATCTCTGCCATTTTAGGCTCATAAATGTGAGTAAGAAACTTATCTATTTTGGAATAGAGCACTGTTTTAACCAAGTTTGCAGCGGTAACCAAGTATTTTGGATGACCCTTGTAGCAGAAATAAGACATTTATCCTAAAAATGATGGCAGCTGTCTTGTGAGCAGAGGACTGTAATAATAAATTCAGATCCTGCTAAGGGAATGAGCACATGTGGCTCACATACGTACGAAGCTGAGCCACTGACATAAATCTCCTCACCATCACTTTATAGGAAGTATTTGTACATATGGCCAGGATGTTGCTAATCCACTCCTCTTTGCTTCTAAATCTTATCGCAGCATTACCACCAGCTATGGTGCAGAGATGAGAACAACTTCTGCAATACTTAAAGTCAGAATCAAATTTGGTAGCTTTCCTGGATCTGTCTCTGTGTGTCTTGGTGCCACTGCTGAGACACAGTGACAGCTGGATGTTTATGAAACACATCCATCAGGTCTTCAGCAGATATTTTGCCATCACTGAAATTGGAGCTAGCGGTTCTGGACATTAGTACAGCCAACTTCAATCCCCCCACAATCCTCCTCCTACATCAGTACTAAAGGGCCATGATTCCTTCTGGGTTTGTTCTGCTCACCATCCTGCATGACAAACTCAAATTATTCAGTGCAATTTTTTCACTGTTTTGAAACCTTAAGCACTCATACACTTTTAATAAGGCCTTCATGTTTACTGTACAATGTAAATCCTGGAGCTGTTGCACATGTTTGTTCAGCTCCACTTGACACATTACTTATGGAGTACAAAGCTCAATGGTCAAAAATGAATAAATCGCAAAACTACTGCCAAAAGCAAAGCAAATGCACTGATGCTGTTTGTTATCCGAGCATTCGTGACATTTATGTTCATTTATGACAAGTGAATATTTAGCTATTGAATCCAGTGTCATGTGGAAGATAGTCTGGTGTTTAGGACTGTCACTTTCGAATCCGATAGCCACTGGTTCAAATCTGCTTTTTCTGTAGCACAAGCAAAGTATTTACCATGAAGTGATGCAGTAAATATATCCCGTGGTATAAATGGGTAAATCACTGTAAAGATGGAAATGAATGTAAGTTGCCCCAGACAAAACTGTCAGTCAGTAACGATTAAGAACAATAAAGGAATGATTTATAAACTACTTCCAGCTAATTTAATCTTTTAGTTATTCATAAATAAAATAAAAAATATATATTGCATATTGATGATGGTCAAAGAATATAACATGTGCAAGTCATGTGCAAACAAAATGTTTAAAACCAACTTAAATGAAAAGAAACGGCTTCTACTGACTATAAGCCAGTTTTACAGCAAAACTGATTTTAGTGTCAGATATCATTATGAGTTATGAAATTATGAAATTTGACAACTTGACAGGTTTAAGCCACAGTGCCACTAAAGTCTGTTATTTTTGACCTTTCGAGGCCCACCTGGGTAGCAAGAGGTTTATGCTTTGAGAAACCTTTAAAATACCGCCTGTAATAACACATTCTTGCTGTTGACCTCTGTCTATGGAACAAACTATTTCAGCCAAGCTGCTTTTGGTTTACTAACAAATTGGTGATAAAAATGTCATGGATTGGCTGGGTTTGTAAAGAAAGGAAACTGTAAGAGGAGGGATCTGATAGTTGTACTATGGCCTCCTGCTTTGGGCTGCCAGAAGCTCTGTCTAAAATTACTGCATTTTTACAGCCGTGAATGACGTCATGATGCGTTTAAACCGCTGTTTTATTGCTCAGTTTTGTTAACATGATGCAGACGCTGCAGGCTTCTGGTTTCTTCTTGTGGTTGTGATCTTTGATAAGCTGATGGCAAAAGACACAAAAGACACAACCTGTCTGAGCAGATCCACAATATAGAAGTTGAACCAACCCTGTAAATAATAATAATTTATAAGGAAGCTGTGCTTACAAAGTTAATTTCTTAAAGATTCCTCTTCAAAAAGGCAGGTTTTTGTTAGACTTTGAGATTGGGAATGTGCAGAACTGGCACAACAGATGCTACGTGCATAATTTATCAGAACCACCTTAGCAGATGTATTTTTAGCTCAGGAAGTACTGAAAAATGGTTCTTGTGTCTGGATGGACACGCATGTACACTGCAGAGTTTTATAAAACACATTTTTGGAAATTAAGTCAAACACAGAGAGTCGCCCATATACAGTAGATTCACCAGTGACGACAGTAATGTTAACGGCTTAAACTGCCGAGGGGTTGTGCTACCTGCGTGCGAACACAGTGATGCAAAACATGGTTTTGTTCTGATTCTATGTGATTTAATTGTCTTTTTTTAAAGTCAAATCTTAATTCAATTTTTTTATTGCTTTCCGCTAAGTCACTGTGGACAGAAGAGTCTCTTAAGGAAGGTCTTTATTTTACCCTACTTAAAGTAATTAATCTTAATAATTTACCACATTTTTAAAAATTATAAACATTCTTTTAAACATTTAAATTTTTTTTTTTATGTTTGCTATAAAAAAATAGCATAATGTGTTTATTTGTTACAGTAAAGGTATTACTATTCAATTTTCTATTATGTGGTGCAGTTTAGGCTCCATTTATGCAGCATGCTGTCTTAATGACCGCTTATAGTGCAGTTTCTTTAAGATCCATTTCTCAACAACATATCTAGAGTGATAATCCAGATATTGCTGGACTGATGAAACACACAGTAAACCTCTTGTCACAAAAAAAGTTTTCATCATTATTTACTTTGTTTGAATTTGTATGCTGACACAGGATTGGCTTTACTGAGCACCACACAGCAAGTAATTTTCATAGAATGCGGCTATATTTTTATTATTTTAATATGAGACTCTTTCTAATGGAGTCTAAATGGTACGCTACAAAGGTAATCATATGGTTATATCATCAGTCATCTGAAAGTTGTGTTGAAGCACTGCAGTAGTGCTACTAAAGCGAAGAGACGGCGGGGGTTATTTCTGACAATTTCCCGTCACACAAAATGTTTTCTGAAAGTGTACCTCTAACCCCACATGGGGCTGCAGCAGTCTCCGGCCCCCCATGTCCTAACGTGTCCTCACACGCGTGTTTCTTTTGGCAGGTTGCAACGGGACGTGGGATGTCATTACCTGCTGGCCCTCGGCCCGGATCGGGGAAGTGGTGACAGTACCCTGTCCAGATTACTTCAGCTCCTTGAACATCGTGATTAAGGGTAAAACCCATCTTACTGCCCTATGCCAAAAAACACACAGAAAAATGCTTAATCAAATTAAATGAACATAGAACAGAGACTGGAAAATGTATTTAATTTGTAAAACTATTACGATGCTCTGAATATTATGAAGGCAAACCTATCTTCACATTTTTATTCTACAGTTTTTTCAGTTTTATTCTACAGCTCCAAAACTGCACAAGACAACCTCCTTAAGTTTTCTGAATAAGCTAGCTTTGGAGCCATACACCACACACTTCTAGTGTATTTGTTTCTCAGTTTAGGCAGGAAGGTCCACAGTATTTGAATACATGTTCTGCTAATTCTGGTTTTCAAATAGATTTTAAATATTTTGTGCCGATGTGCAAGTGAAGATACTCCATAAAATAAGACAGATGTAAAAGACACTTATTGACTACACGTTCTGTGCGACTGGCTCTAGATCTTTCTATAACCATGCTAAGGAGGACAGGAAGGTTGTATATCACTCTTTCCATTTCAGATTTTTCAGAATTATATAAAGAACCTGTACTGTACTGTATCGCAGCAACAGTATTTACAGCAGTGTAAAAAGTACTGGGTGAAGCAACAGGGCTATCAGGACTATACATACTGCATTTTTGACTTTTTAAAAGGGAACTGATTGCTAAGGACAAGGAATACAATGCATTACAGGAAACTATGTGTTTAAACATAATTTGACCATAAACTATGAGGTAACAAGTGACGTGTGAATCCTGACAATTCCCCATGAAGGGAAGTGTCATAAACCTGGTTCTTCCTTCTTGGCTAAACAGGTTAACTGGGTGCAAACTCTCATAACGCCATTGTAAATTTTATTTGAGACAGGACAATGAAATTAAGCTGTCGCCAAGTTGATGTAGCTGATGGTAAGCTGGGTGTTAATGCTCACCTGGGGCCAGCAGACGTAATTTTCTACCATGTGGATGCAGTAGCTTTGATTTAATTCACAGATCCTGTGTTGCAAGAGTTTTAAATGCATTTTACATTTATTGTTTCTTTACCTTCATGCCTCATACAGAAACAGGTAACCGAAAGATACGGGTCTTTGATTTACGAGTTTTCTCATAAATGAGTGAAATGATTTAATTCCTTTTTTGAGCTGCGAACATATGAAGCTGATTTTTTGTGCTTATGAGTAACAAGATCCCAGGGGAACCAAAGCCAAAAAATCTGAGTTTCTCTGAGTGGCAGCTGCAATGTGTGAGCAAGTCTGCATCTGTGATAGATTAGTTTTGTCTGTTGGGTATACAAAGAGTAAAATTTGTATAATTTGCCAAGTCATTATAACAGAATGCTATGAATTTTTAGCCAAATGACTTGTTTTTAATTTGGCTACTTGGTTACTGTTTCCAGTTTTGTAAAAAGCACAAAGCTTGTAAATAATACAAACATACATAAAAGAACTGTAACTATTTTACTCAAAAACAAACACAGATTTGGACAGATGAGGCTTACAGAGCATAAATCCCAAAAAGAGGCGCAGAACTTGTGACCATGACTCGGAAAAAAGTTTGTTTAAAGGTGAAACACGCCAGCAAGGCACCATTTGTGTGTTATAATGCTGCTGTTTCGATTCAAGATCTTTTCCAGGTGAACTGAATTTCGTACAAACAGCACATAAAAAGAACTGGAGAACATATTTAAAAGCACATATGTCTTTACTTAGTTTTATTTTACTTTTAATTCTTTACTTAGTCACTGTTTCAGTACACTGTGTGCCACCACCCTAGGGGATATGGGAAAGGCAGGCATTCACTGCTAGTAGTACAGAGCGGTGGCTCTGCCATCATGCCTTGCTGTTGCATATACAGTATGTGTAAACAGGAGAGATATTGGGGCTGATAGTGTTTATTGCATTTGCGAGTTTCAGAGACGGAGTGTTGTGGTGTTCAGCAGGCACTGTTGTGCCAAACATGTCTTGTAGAAGCAAAGTTTGTGTTCCCATGGTCTCAACTCCTGCAACCTTTAAACATGAGACATAATGGGATGGGAATTATGTTTTTTATTTATGGAAACATTACGATTGAGGACTGAGAGGTTGCTGTGTGTATATGAGAGTATGAGACCATGAGTGTATGCAATCTTTGGAGTTCAGTAAAGGCTGTTTTGCTCTGGCTCTCTGAGCCCCCTTTCATTATTTATTGTGAGGGAGCAACAAGGACACAACAGCTACATCATTTTGCTGGTGGCACTGCCACCTGTTTGTACGCAGTCATTGTCTGGGCACCTTTGTTTCAAGTTGTGCTCCGTGATTTTCGCATGGCATCTTGTAATCTCATCTTAGTTTATCACCGAGTATTATTATTATTATTATTATTATTATTATTATTATTATTATTATTAGACTGTATTTTTTTAAAATGAAAGTTATTTATCTCTATTTTAATTTGTTTTGGTGCTACTTGAGTAAACAGAAGGGTAACTTTTTGTGCCCATAGACACATAAAAAGTTTTTCCTATTGAAATAAATAACACTTACGTTTTCAACTTAAAGAGATTTCACCTTACGAGCCAATTTCAAGGAACGCATGGGGCTTGTAAGCAGACAGATACCTATACGTGCCTTCTGGACTCTTGTGTGGATGAGACAATTTTTATCTGAAAAAAAGACAAGAAACTGCATATTATGTCTCTGTTATGTGCACCACCTGGGGAATTTTAATCAATTTCTAACTAGCATCTGCAAGTTAGGTGTCTTTTTACGTACTGTATTCTTTACCCGATTCATTCATCCACAGCAGTACATTTTGAGGCAAAGCTTTAACAATTTCACAAAACTGTTTCAGCACAATGACAGCCCATGGTGATCCTTTAATCTAAATGCTTGAAAAAATATACACTTGCTGTAAATGTTCATGTTGGATATCTTCAGCTAAAACCCGAAGCTTATGTGCAAAGTTGTTCGGGAAGACCCGTGTTGAGACTTGAACTTAAACAAATGTCAGACCGTGCTTTCGTGACATTTCTTCCCTGCGTTGTTTGTATTACCTCTTTGAATTTAACAAACTTCAAGGGTAATTATATGATGGTGCATTTATGTGAAACCTGCCAGAAATTAGAAAGTAAATGTACAGAATTTTTCACTAATGAATTTGATCCCGCGATGAGAAACCCATGGTTTTAGGATCCGGAGAAGGGCTTATTTACCTGTGTGTACAATGTCAGGGGAACCCCCAGCGCAGGGGCCGTAAATTAACAGGGTGATGATTAATGAACCTGTTGATAGCAGCAGCTCTTAGGCTGACTGAACAGCAGACTTCTGGGTGGTTCTCAACATTTTGCCTTTAGCTGTGTTTTTTTATATATGCGTCCATGTATTTAAATATCTGTATATCCACCTACTATATGTATTCATGCATTTTATCTGTGTGCCCATCTATCTGTCCACCCATCCATCTATCTCTCTACCTATTCTTCCAGCGGTACTCCCGCTTAGAGTACGGACTTCTTTACGGTTAGCAAGATGGCAACATGCAATGTTTCAGACAAAGGCGACAGAAATGAGCAACAGATATCAACATGAAATACAGCTACAAAGCCCAGACCAAAAGAAAGCACGGACAAAATGCGGAAAAGAAATTCTACCTCCTGATATTCGGAAACAGAAACAAATATAAAACGGCAAGATTATTGTAATTTTCACAAATTTGTGTGTCATTACGAAATGGTCAAATATTAATGCAATAATTAATTAAGTGCAATGCGCTTCTTCATCCATCTGTGTAGCCACATATTTAATGTAGAAGTACTAGAGGAACTGGTTGAGATAGCTAGAAGGCGTACATGTACGATTCATTCTTTGGTAAAAGAGATATGAACAGAAAACGTGTAAACCAGGGCTGGGCTGACAATACCTTGATTGCCCACTTGGTTTTCCTCTTAAATATCCTGTTGGTTATTAATTACTGATTTAATCTGTTGATATGAGTCCATTAAAACAGCTATAAATTGCCAAAACTATCCCCGCTATGGAAAGAAAAATATTTCTCTCCTGGTAAGAAGGAAAGTCCATGGAATTTTTTCTCAGTTAGAGTGTCAAGTTCCTGTGGTTCAGGGACTTTTTCCTGAGGCACGAGGCAACTCGTTCTGTGGAACGTCCAGAGCTGTGAGCCACAAAGCCTTGACATCAGCTTGGCATCACTGAGCTCCTGGACTCAGTCATGTCTATAGGACTGGCAGGTAAATACTACCTTGTGTGCATCATAAATACCACCAAACCCCCCCCCCCGCCCCTTGTCAGAGCAGCATACCAAAGAGGTGTTTATCTTAAACAGGGGAAACATTTAAAGTCTGCGATCTGGCAGTATCACGGCACTTAACCGCAATCAGGCCACTCCGTATAATCTTATTTACACCTCAGTGCATTTTATTGATATAATCCAGTTCTGTGCTCATGAGCTGAAGGACTTCAAGCGCTTATGAAGTTATTTCTCTGCTACATAAGGAACCCAAGATGTGTGCTTTCATTTTGAATCTATGTTTATACATTTTTGGCCGCTTCATTTTTCATGTATGAGGTGCTTGAACCTTATATTGAATTGCAGAAGAGTTCAAATTTAAAAAATGACAGCAAAGCAAAAAGTAATAAAATTCCTTATAAAAAGGATCCTGAAATTACTGGGAGTTAAAAAGTACAATATTCTGGTTGCTTTTGCTGTGCACAGATAACTTGTAATGGCTTTGTTCATTTGTAAATACAGGTATCCCTTGTTTTGTTCCTGAAAACATGTTGACGGCTATGTTTGTCTGCAGTTTGCAGTAATACTGTAAAATATCAGATACAAATGCATGTTTTTCTACACTGCAACAAACGTACTTTAATGTAAATATTTGGTAATGTGGGGAAGGTGATATCCATAAAACACATGAAAGAACAGCACGATCACGAGATGCAGTCCTACTGGGAGAACAGCTGAGATACAACTGCAGCGCACTCAGGTTTCTTTTCTTGGCTGCTTCTGACTATGGTCAGAAATCCTTGGGTAGTTTCATGCTGAAACATCCTGAGCCACAGTTACTGCTCTGGGGTAAATCCCACTTTTAACTTGAGCAGTAATGAACCTAAGCAGCAATCCACTGAGTGTATTGTGTTTATTATGAACACCTTTATAACTGTGTATCTTCTGTCACATGCATGCATAATATTAATGAAGTAAAAAACCCAAAATGGCTGACGGACATTTCTCTAGAATTGCATTTCCCATAAGGCTCCACTGTTTAAAAGCAATACTTTCACATTCCCAAGACTCCACACCCTGTTCTCGTGTGTAGCTTAAATTGGCTGGGTATTGTGAAATGTTGTTAGCTAGCACATGCTTGGAAAATTTTTATGGATGCTAACTCGGTTTTGAATTTACGGTACAAATTTTTGCTATTTGTTATCACAGATATTCAAGTAGTGAGAGACAAGGAAAATGCATTTTATAAAACTTTTCCCCATGAATGCTATCCAGACTTCACTGAACCACTTGGAAAAAACAAGGCTATTTGTTTCGGATAGCAGCAATGGTAAGAAATTTGGAAAGGTTTACTTCAAAAAGGTCAGGGGTTTCCTTTTTATTATTTTGTCTCTCAGAATAATGCCATTTCTCAGAATTGAATACTGGAGAAAAAATTAGCCTAAGTGGGAACAATAGAAAACATCAAAATTTTCCTTCAGTTTTCAGCTCTGAACCCTGTCTGTGTTCTCTGCTCCACTTTTTTCATGAAAGTCACCCGTGCTGAATCTGGTATTCGGCTTCCCTTAAATGTGCAGATACATTATTGTATAATTTGTTCCCCCCTTTTTAACCCCGTATTCCATATGGAATTAATTTATCTGCTAGCCCAAATACCTGGGAAGCCACACACTTTCACGAAGATAACCAAGAAAAAATAATTTGTCTGGAAAATAGCTTGTATATGTTTTTGATTTTCTAACAAAAATGGGGGCGGGGGGGAATGGTCTTCTCAATTTCATTACCCACTTTGTAAATATTGTTTTGAGTGGTTTATGGCAGGCACGTCATACACTTGCTCAGAAATGGGATTAAGGAATCTAGAGCGAGACACTGGATTTATACCCCCTGTTTAGGGATTTATACTCCCCTTTTAGCCCAGGGTTCACTACAGAGATAACTTCAGTGATGTTTCCCAGATGGTGATGGGAGCTGACCTGTCAGCCCTGCTCTACTGGACCCTGAGGCTTTGATGTGAAAACAGATAAATTTCAGAGGTTTGCTGGTGCCACGCAAGTTCAGTATATTTTGCTGTTATGTCAAAGGATCACTTCTCCCCGTTGAGAAAGGACAGGCAAAAGACCTATGAAGAGGTAGAGTTGATGCACTAGTGTAACTGTTGCTGAAAAGAAAAGGTAACCAGTTTTTCTCCTTTGCCCTTTTCAAGTTTCTATTTTGTAGTTCTTTAGTTTGTGGGGTTACAATTTGGACAGTCAGATAGGTCTTGCACCGCCACCTTGCACTGACACCTAAATATTTTTTCTTTCAAATCTTTAAAACCTCTGATATTCTGGATGAAGATTTACGAAAAAGCTATTGGCTGTTTCCTTGGATTTGGATAATGGAGCGACCGCTGATAAAGACAAAACTTCATATGTCATTTTCTCCCCATTTGTCATGTCTCTGCTGGGCAGCGGATCACCATGCAGAAAGAGAGGGAGACGGATTTGCACGAGCATGACTTCAAGCTGCTTCTGCTCTTTATTGCCCGTGCAAAGCTGATATTTGGGCTGACTTGTTCGTAAGTCGCTTTTTCCATAGACACAGTACTGACGTTTCAGGGTGAGCAGCCCTGAGCACGATCATAATTTTACCTGACTTCAAAAAAGAACATTTGAGAGCATCCCAGTGAACTAAAATAATCCATTGCATACCTTTATATAAGCTGGCCGTGTTCCCCATTGGTATGCGGGGACTGATGTATTGATCGAGTACCGCATGCTTTTAATATGTCAGATCGCGGGGCCATTTATTTGATGAAGCTGCTTTGAAGCCTGGGCACCATGGAGAGCTTGTTGTGATGTGAATGATGAAGAATCCATCTTCAGCAGATCCCTGCATGTTAGCCCATCCTACTCAGAAGCAGGAAACCCAGGATCTGCTCTCCATCTTTCACTTTGTTCACCCCATAATTTCCTTAACTTCTGGTCACTTTAGGTCCTGAAACTGTAGCCCAAGACCCTCATGGTGCTTTCTGCTCTGGAGTACTTAAGAAGTTAGTTAATACTCCAGATGTCACTCGTGCAACAACTGCTAAATAGCTAAGAAACCATTATGAAAAGAATTTATTATAAGCAGCGTTTGCTAAAGATGCTGTTCTATACAGCCAGATGGGATCTTTCATCAGTGTCTGTCATAAACATTGCCATTGAACTATTTTGAATTGTGACGAAACTACATTCCTTGTCTTACTTGATAATTTCCTGTTTACACTTCCCAGTTCTGCGATCTGGAGTCACTCCAGTAGAAATGTCTCACAAAAATTATACAGTAGATCATAATTTTATTCTTTTACCTTTTCTTTGATCAGCCTAGCTCTCAGTGATTTTGAACACCTCTTCCATGAGGTTTGGAACAAGAAAGACATTTCTCAGTATTTCTGGCAATGCATTCTGGCTTGCAAGAGACACAAATGCTGGTCCATGTTAGAAGACATAAATAGTTGCTCATTTCAAGCAACAATTTTAAAATATTTTTGCAAGATAGGACAAGAATCATCCTCTTTGATTTCATCTTGTTTGGTTCGTTATGGCAAATTACTGACTTTTTGTGCTCTGGCATTTTTATTTTATTTTATTTGATCTGATGCTAGATGGTTCCTAGAAATGGCTCGAACGCAGCAAACTCAAATATTGGGAAGCTGTTTCTGTGATTTCTTATGAGGAAAATTATGATTGGTGCCTGGTGCATATGAAAAACTCCAATTCATTTTCCCAAAATATCCATTTCAGTGATTAAAAAGCACTTTGAACGCCAATGACCCAATTACCAAACAGTTCATGAGGTTATTAGTATGCATTTGTGTGACTGTTTGCTGTTACTTTATTTAGTCATACATTCGGTTTGGGTCCTTATTGGTAGCAACAAACATTTAATAGTCAAATCTATCTTAAAAATAAGGAGGAAATGAAAAGAATATAAAATACTGTAATAGGCTGTTACTGTAATAAACTGCTACTGGGGGAGTGAC
This sequence comes from Heterotis niloticus, assembly GCA_018136845.1. Lineage (NCBI taxonomy): Eukaryota > Metazoa > Chordata > Actinopteri > Osteoglossiformes > Osteoglossidae > Heterotis > Heterotis niloticus. The sequence goes on from CM030903.1 coordinate 22,279,466, forward strand.
TCACTGAACAGAAGTGACCGGAATGACAAGTGCAATACAGCAGATACCACATATGTAGAGCTGCATGGCCAACAGAAATATAAACAATGGAAGGTGACAGATTTCCTCTCCTTAGACCAAGGTGTTACCTTTGCTTGAACCTGAGAACAGGTTTTGGAATTTGTGGATGGAGTTCTGCTCTAACTTACAGAAGTGTTGCTTTTTTGTAAACAAACACGTTATCCTCTATAAAAGCTGACACAAGCTAAAATTATTCCTGAAAATGTAAGGGTTTGACCCTGTCTATTCATGGGGGTTGTTCTGAAACAACACGTGCTGGGGAGATTAACTCATAAATGACGGAGAAATCCTCCTGATCTTGTTTTGCCGGATAATGAAAGCATTCCTTCAGCGATCCCTCATTCAAAAACGATGACACAGCAGGGGGCCTCTATTTCCTCGACATTACAGTCAGGTGACCTCTGCATATGTATTTAATCTGGCGATATTGACTCATTACTGCACAGATACAAATATTATCACAATATTTATTTTATATTAGACTATCACAGATATTAAATCTGCCAGGCCAGTTCTAACAACAGTTATTCACTGTATATTTGATACACTGGCATTTTGAATATGTGAAGGAATCACGGTTTATTAGAGTGGAAATGTCAGAGTGTAGAAGGCGGTACTGTAAAGTAAACTGGCCTCTGCATTATCTCAGCACTTAATCGTTTTACTACGGTAATTATTTGGATAGAAGGTCAGTTTACGTGCTGTTTTGGAAGTAAACGAGAGGTTTTTTCAGTAACGTTTGCTGGATTGCTCTACCTTTTCTAGCCCGATAGGATGACATCAGTGGAGAAATTACAGACACTGTGGTTACACTTAAATTTAGATTTATTTGTTAAACAAGTGCTTTTATCCAAAGCAATATATGACTCCACAAACAACAGAGGGAGGAGACAGAGAAGCACACAAGCGGTTCCTGAAGTACAGTCGCTTATTCTAATACCACCATTTTTGCCAGCACGCATTGCAGTAGCTGAGTGTAGAAGTGATAGGCAGCAATTTTTTAAATGATGAAATTAATCATAAAAAATATGAATATTTTTATTTTTTATGATTTTGACGTATTTTAGGAAACCAGACAGATATAACAATTCCATGTTGTTACCTTTTCTTTCCTTTTCTTTCTGTCTTTTATGTTTTTAAAAAATTTATGGGGTGCTCTAATCTTGGAAGGAGATTATATTTTTAATCCTGAATTCTGCTCTCTCACTCTCAGGCTGGTTGTAACAGGGGAAATGGCTGTCACGTGATGTCACAAGCAGCATCTGCTCCTTTTTTTGTCAGTTTTTAAGATTTCTGTAATCAAAAATCCCAGCTCTTATATGAGGCTTTTTTACACTTTGTCCTCATGTTTTATACTGACATCAAAGGTGGTGGTGTTATGCACATATATGGGAGCAGATATGTATACTGACATACTGTAGGTGTACCTATGCATGTGTTATAAATGTATGTATACATTAACAATAAAAGGTCATCAATTGATCAAAGGTTGATCTATGATCAGTTTTGGAATTTCACGTGCAGAAAAGGTGTCTCTCATGTCAGAATACCCTTATTCACAAATTGAATTTCATATTTAATATTAGGTTTTCCATTTGGTAAGAAACCATTTTCTCTAACTATTAGCTGATATTAACTGATCTATCCTCTCTTTATATTACACGAAATAGTCATGCTGAAGATATTTTTCTTTAGAAACATATATAAAAAAAGCTACATAAACATATTTAATAGGCTTAACTGCAGGAGGGCATTTTCTTAGACATTAGCAATGCAGACTGGGAACCAAAGAATTAGATTTTGGCTAATTACATACACAGAAGCTTTTCTCTTGAATATGATGTTAAATCTATTTATTCTAAAACTTGCAATTACATTGGATTTTATTACATTCATAATATTTTAATGCAGTTTACCTCATTTAATCTTCTCACGTGTAATTCTATAAATCCCCGCCAGATCTTATGTAATTCTTGCAGCGATAATAGCCGACAAATGATATCTCCAGTACAATAATTCAAACGACTTTTAAAGGGGATTTTGGTTTCAAGCTGTGCTAGGGATTCACCTCCTATGGAGCATCTGGCAAAGTCATCCTAAACCGCTATCAGGAAATAACACAACTGTCAAAAAAAAAAAACACGGTGATGAAGGAGCAGAACAAACTGCAGATTGTGTGGAAAGCAACACGACTGCCTATGGGTACTTTTCGCATTATATGAGAGTTCTTCGTAGCCAGGTTCATTAAACTCCAATCAGGCAACTTACTGCTTCGGAAATATAAAAGTGTGGTCATGTGCAGAATGTATGTACATTAAGCCGATGGATTTTCTCGCCAAACACACAAGTACTAAATTTAACATTTTTAAACATAAGGGTATTTCCACTTAAAAATAATGTGGGTGTCCCTCCCTATGGCGTCCGCCTGCACTAACAATGCTTACATACTAAATACAACCACTTCAATGGTAAAACAGTTTGTTAATATATTTATTAGCACTTTGCAATTGTTATGAATCTGAATCTGTTATTACGTTTTACCTTTACATCATTACACCTTTTTGACCCAGGCAGTGGTGCATAACTCAGCCACTCTCTTAATTTAATTTGGAGAACAGCAAAAGAAATAATAAGGGTTATAGTAGAGAAGAGGCTAAATGTGGAAACCCAGCAGTGTCCATTTTACTCAGTGCATCCATACAGACTACAGATTGCACCTGGGTTTCATTGCTTTGGATATCCCTGGTGGTGGCGCTTCCCCAAATTAACATGTGCTGACCGGCCGCTTCTGGGGGCTTCTGCAGTGGTTTCATCAGCCCGTTGTCAATCCCCTTGGGCTCAGAAGTAGTTGATTTAGGCCAGGGATTTTTGAAAGTAATCTTAACTCCAGTGTGTGGGCGACACTGTGGGCTCCTTCATTACGCTCCAATGTAAACAGGGCCCCCCGAGCGGAACGGCCGCCGCAGCTGACAGGTGCTATGAAATAGTAATAGGCTGATAAACAATGCAGGTCTCTTGACACGACGGCGGAGCAAACAACATGTTGTTTTTAAATATTCATCTTTGCCATTCTTGCTCAGATGAGAACCACAATGAAAGAGAACAGAGGGTCGAAATTCAGTGGCTTCAGTTACTTCCTCATTTCTGCCCTTTTTTATTTACTACACCCCCCCACACACACACGCACGCACACACCACACCACAAAGCAGCTGTTCCTCCACTAAAGAAAAAAATCTGGCCTTTCTGTAGGCTGCAGGATGGCAACTTTCCCCACAACAAATGTATTTATAAGCAACAAAGCCAAACACAACATTTAAACAAAGAATTGCAAAATCCCTAGTAAAAATGGGGACACTTTTGTATGTAATGTATTGCCTGGGGTGTATGTCCGCTCATTCTTTTATGCTTAAATACGTTTGTGCAAAACATTCCAGTTCACTGTGTTTTTCTTTAATTCCTTTTCATAGTTTAATTATTTTTTTGGTCACTTCCCAAGCAAAATTCTTGGCCTGATGTCACTGTGATTATTTGAATCCTCTGTGCTGCGCCCACTATGTATGGCACATTAATATGCATTTACTAAATGAAATCTGAGCTCCATCACATGTAATATCACGTTGTTGTCCTCTGTGATCAGCGTAAAGGAACTTGCCCAGCAAATGCCCCACTCTGCTAACTCATATTTCCGTGTCTGCGCTCAGATGGCCTCCTTCACCTACAGGAATAAATTTGCATCAATTCTATTAGCGATAACACATTGGAGAGAATAAAGGTGATCATAATAATTAAAACCAAATAAGCTGCTGTATATTTCACTGAATAACTGTATCTGTGTATGGAGCAAAGTTTATTATTTGGATGATGATGAGGATGATGGATGAGGTGAAGTAGAAGAGCTTGTTGTGTTATAAAAGCTTGTTATGTTTTGCCGAGCAACACAACGCGGCTGCAGAAAGTTCTAGTTGCGCTTTATTGAAGACTCAATCATTGAACCTGACACAGATTAAATCTTATAAACTCAGTGCTTGAAGAAGCTGGGGCTCAGCGGGACGCAGTAGCCACTAGCACTTTTACATGTTGCTCTTTGGAGAACCGGGACTTTTTCCTGTTTACCGGTGCTTCCTATAATCCCCTGTTGCTCTTTCCTTGGCCTCCCTGCCCCTGCTGAGCAGAATCTGTGCCTGATCTGCTTTCCGAGCAAAACTCAGTAACTGTAGTGCATGGACATCATTCACAACAGCCTTATAGCTACATTTTGCTACCCAGGGTGCATTAAGTTACGCTGCAAGTTGGCTTATGCGCTGCTTTCCTACTGTTTGTTTGAAATTTGTGTCCTTTTAATTAAAGAAATGTATACTGTCAACAAAAATATGTCATAGTATCTTTAATTCAGCACGGAAATTAAAAATTTAACGTTTAATATTTGGCTAGTATCGACTGATACTCAAGCCAATATTCTGTGCTCTGTATAAAGATCATTTCTAAAATGTATTATCTTAAAAAAGTCTCAAAGTGCTACCCTTGTTCAAAACAAGTCCATATATTAAGTATTAGCATAACACTTTTTCACTATGGAAGCATAAAACAGTGAATAACATTCCTTTAATTGAACTGCTTTCTGTCATTATAACTTTTTTGTGTGGCTCATTGCACAAATTTATGGAATCCCATCAGGAGGAAAGTAGAACCTCACACAGGGTGTCTGAGTAGCCTGGTCCATTTGTGCACCTTCAGTTTTTGGAAGTACAGTACAGGGACATAACTAAAGTCTAAAGAAAACTTGCTGGGCTGCCAACGATATGGGCTGCGTTTTACAGGGCCACAGAGCTGGATAATGCAGTGACTGTGCATTTCTTCTTAATCTCCATGGTTACACAGAAAAGCTCAGTTCCCAATGGCTGTGATTTCAGGCGTGGCAAAACACAGCTGTATGGCAGCGGTTATTGAAATGTTTAGTCCGGTGGGATCCATTTGGCTAATGGCGGCAACCGTGGTCTGAAGACTTTGCTGTAGTGTGAATATAAACACGGAGCGTGAATGTGTCTGCCAACGCGCACATTTGAGGAAAGTGAGGGTAAAAAAAGAAAATGCTGTTAAAGTGTTACTATGAGAAAGTAAACAAGGGGGAAAATTAGCAAATGCTGAGGAAAGGATCTGAGTGAGATTGTTTCCCAGGAGTTCTGTGGTTGTTCACATTTCATTTGAAAGCAAAACATATTTGCATAGACTCCGGCTCAATTGGACAGCAATGATGCTAAATGACATTTAGTGAATGCCTGATAAAACAAGCATTTTGTAATATGCTGAGTCTCAAATGACCGGATTATGATAATTGTTGACTCAGGATATATTTGACAGCAACGTTTTTGTATTTTCTCTGAAGCGATGAGGATTGTTGCATATATTGTTGTAGTTAAATTTACAAAACATACTTATAAATGGAAGATAAGTACCTTCGTGACTCGAACGCATCTGCCAATTCTTTTGAGTAGCGATGGTTGTTGCTTGAGTTGCTTTCTTGCTGCTCGCTTTTTAATTTAAGACAACTTTAGTTATGGTTGAAATTATGCTGTCATTTGCTGTTGGCAGCTCAAGCAACCGTATGGATGTTCTTCAGAAGAACATTTCTGCTCTTTATTCCAGGAACACGCCGACACATTTATTCTAGAATATATTTTCTCTTAGCTTCCTCCTGTTTTATTACCTCTGGTTCAGTGACCTCAGAAAAAGCACATTTTATGGGGGTTCTGGCTAGGAAATGAGTACCCACCCCCTGTACGTTCTTTCAAATCATTCCCTGCACATTGTGATCAGTAAATGTATCAGTGGATACAACAGACCGACGGTTTTCTGTTTGACCGACCATTTGCTGTTTGTCTCTTCTTTTGAAGGATGGGTCATTCTAGCAGACTTTCTGATTTTTTTTTCTCATTTCAGTTTCTTTCATTTCAGTCCACAGGTTTTAGGTTTGTCGATTTAAGTGCACGTTTTAAATTGGGACCTCCTGGAGAAACAAGTCCTCCGCCTCCTACCTGATTGGGTCTGACCAACTTCAGTTTAGACAAGGAAATAGTTTAGAATTTTTTGAGCTTTGAAATAATTGAATAGTTTTGAGTGTTGTTCCCTCACAGCTCCTGTGGTGTGGGTGTTAGTGTGGGTTCTAATCAGTTTGCACGTTTTTTGCATGGGTTTACCCCCACAGTCTAAAGACACGTGTTTGTCATGAACTGGTCAGACTTAAATGTGCTTCTTGTATGTGAGTTTGATTTAAAGGTTGCTCATTACGATATGAAATGACAAACAGAAAAATCCAAGTTTTAAATAAGTCATTTCCACATCTTTGCAAAAGCCATGTGGATCTTAAAAGGGTTGAGAGGCATTGAGAATCTCATCAGTTGAGGGAAATATGTGTGTCCTACCTCTGAAAGTGTGTGTGCAGGTAGAGCTGCTATGTTTTCATACAAAGATCTGGCACCTTTGCTGCGTGGAGACACTGCTCATGTTGCTCATGTGACCGTCGTGTGTTCCAGCCAGAGCCAAGATTTGTTTTTCCTTTTGTTTCTAAACAGGTGCGTTGAAGTGGCTTCTCTCAGTCTTGAAAGCTCCTTGCATGCAGTTCGAGGCAGAAACAAGATGTTTAAAATTTGAGGCAAATTCATTTGGGGGGAAAACATTATTTATGAATGAATTTCCTAATTGCAGTGTCCCGGGCACCACAGACTGCATTTAAGTAGAGTTTAATCTTTCAAATTTCCCTATAAGCAAAAAAAAGCAAACCACTTTGGGATTTTATAGAAATACAGAAAAAAGGGTTTGCTGCCATATTCATGTGCGTCCGTTTCTTCTCCCCAAATGAACTCATTTTACATTTAAGAGCATAAATCTCTATTAAACAAAATAGTGTGAATAGCAAGCAGATATCAGGGTACCACTGCTGTAAGAGGGTGGTGGTAGGGACACGAATTGCAATCAAACGGTAGGAAAGCAGCGCGTGAGCCAACTTGCTGCATAACTTAGTGCACCCTGGGTAATGGAATGTAGCTATGAGGCTGTGATGAATGATGTCTGTGTACTACAGGTACAGTCTTGCTGGGAGAGCAGAGAATCTGGTCAACAGGGGGTTCCAGGTGCAATATTTACCAACAGAGCTGTTTGGTCCCCAGAGGTGAGGTCATGCCAACACAGTATGTGCCACGTATGACCTCACCGATTTCATCCTGCTCCTGGTTTCAAGCTGCGCTGGATCATAATGCACCAGGTGTCCGACACCACTGTCAGCAGGGCCCTTTAATGCCTGTTGGCAGGGTGTCATGTGCCCCACAGCAGTAGAGAAATGCAATGGATGAAGTAAATTTCAAGTCTAGTAGCTGATCTCTGGATATTTTACCTCCATTTACCCATCAGAGGATCAACTAAGTGGTCTGTTATCTATTATTAAAACCTAAAAGCTAAAAAAAAAAAAGTGTTTGGGAGAATAAATTACTCACAGTGCGCTCGACAACAAGCGTCTGCCTGTGTGTTGCATAAGGGTAACGTGTGCTTTACATCAAGAATCAAGAAGAATCAAGAAGAGTTTATTTGTCAAGTACATAGCAACCGAGTATACCATGCATCGAAATACGCCCTGATTCAACAGGAGACTGTGTGTGGTTACATTCCAGAAAGAAGAAAATTTATGAGTAAAGAAGAACAACAAAACAAACAGACAGTCAGTCAGACAGTCAGACTTCATAGAGTACATTTCCAGTACATTTCACTACATTTTCAGCCATCGTGTCGGCGCCATCTTGCATTATAGTAGAACTTGGTGAAAAACTAATGCAACTCATGCAACTCCGGACGAAAACAAATGCCGCGACATTTCACAAACTTATCGAAACAATGCCACGGTAAATCAAAGCCAAAGGCTTTAAATAAAATAAAACAAAACCGAAGCATGCGAACCACAGAGAATGAGTCCAGCGGAGTCACTGCCTGGTCAGCCATGTCTCAGTGAAACACAGGATGTTACAGTCCCTCACGTCCCGCTGGAAGATCACTCTTCCTCCCAGATCAGCCAGGCCACTCTCCCAACAACTGGCCGTCAGCGAGCAGAATCTGGCGCGGGTCCCCCGATGTCTCTCTGTGCGTCGCTGCAGTGTCTCTCGGCCGCGTCCCTAATCCCGTTGCCGCGTGGTCCCCCGGTCGCATCCCAATTGCCATCTGCCGTCCGAAGCACCCCAGCCGGCCACGACGAATCGGGCCTGTGCGGCACCGGCGCGGGTCCCTCCGACCCCCGATGTTTCCCTGTGCGGCGCCGCGGGGTCTCTCGGTCGCGTCGTCAATCGCCATCCGGATGAATCGGGCCGAAGAGCTCAGAAACCACGCAAGAAATCCGATTTCCAATCTCCCGAAGTGTCACACTGTCATACAGTAGCAGTCCCATTGATGTGCGAGGGAACAACAGGCAGAAAATCAAAGAAATCAAAGAAATCACAGAAAAACGCACAGCCCTCCTGGAGCAATCAGGTAGGCGTCTGCATGCACCTGCGCCATCTTGGAAACAAACATGGGCCCTGGTTTCTCTCATGTCAATGTTTGTAGTGTTTTTGCAGTGTGGGTAGTGACAGCTTAGCTGTAGATGAACTATGGGTCCGTTCAGTTGTAACATAATTTAATAAGTGTGAAGGCAGCCACGTTGTGCAGGAAGAAATGCGGAAGAGCATCTATAAGACGGAACTGCAATGCGATAGGCGTTAATATCCATTATAGATGTTTAATCTCAGACCAGGGTTGGGAGTGTATTAATGGAGCAAAAATGCATCAGTCCCGCAGACTGTGTGAGCAAACACGCTCGCACGGTATCAGGTTCACGGGAAAGCCTTTTTTAAAATTTGTTATGAATCTAGAGATAAAATCACATTAAACACAACTTCCACAGTGGTTATTTCGTGTGACACACCTTCCAAATAGGAGTTTACACCCACAGGTCTCAATAACTGCTATTCGCGCACAATGCAAATCAGAAACTTTCCAACACTGCTGGTTCTGTACAGAACTCAGACGAACCAAAGCACACCTTTAACAAACAATTCCAAGCGGCACCGACTACGTCTGATTACAAACCTCAGAATTGTAGCCCAGAAATCCAATACACCTCATTCTCAAAAAGAGAGCAAAAAAGAAACTGTATGCAATATTCTATCAAACATGACCGAGAGCAACATGTTTAAAAACTTGGTCAATTCACACACTACAAACCACCCCAAATAGTCAGTTTAAAACTAAATTGAAGTAAGTGATTAATCAGAACACATGGTGCAAGGTGCAGGGAAAAGGTTGTGAGGTGAACATTGTAGGGATGTTAAGTTCTACTACAGCAGCAAAAAACCCAACAAATTCATGGTTGCACCATCCATCAAGTGAAGAATTTCTCCCCCATTTAATGCAAATAAGGATTTTAACCCTTAATGTGATGCTGCCTTGTTTAGCTTTGAGTGATGTAGGGCAGGTTATGCTCAAGGGTCTGCAACTGATATCTTCCATGCTCCTGTCTTTGGAGTTTATGAAGAAGCCCTGTGTGAACATGGGAAGCACATGCAAACTCCTCAGTGGACTCTACTACAGTGGACAACAAATCTTGGGCATTAAGGTGCCAGCATTTATGTGCTATGAAGTCTACAGAGAAAGCAAACACTTCTTCTCACTTGGTGTTCTCAGCCAACCATCTGAGTTTTCCAGCACTGCCCAGTTTGTTATACCAGCACCAGTGATGTGACTGTGAACACCAAGGTTCAGAAAGAGTGAGTGGTGCTGACTACAAAAATGTAAAGTATGAGCTTTTTGTTATTACACGTAGAACACAGAAGAAGTGATGAGATGATGAGGTCTGTGACTTGAAGAGCACAGTGAAGAGAGGTCTGCTCAGTGCAGTGTGCTGCTCAGACTGAACTCTACAGGATTGGTTGGTGTTTCCAAGGGATGAGTCACTTGGCATGATCTCTGCTGATGGGGGGACAATCGATTTTGCAATTTCAATGTCTTGTCCCTGGGCAGATCTATTTTAAGGAGCCAACACTGTGAGTGCCGCAGTAGAAGACACTGTTTAATCTCCGACAGGGTGCTGGTGGGGAGCCAGATGATAGAGACAACAGGAGATGGTGTCAGATCCGGTCCAGGCCAGTCCGTTTTTGGGATGGGGGACAGATCACGGATGTGGTGTAAAATCCGGTTCAGTCCAGAACATAAAAGTGAGCCCAGAGATATAGGGTCACTACCAGTTTGGGACCCCAGAAAGAGTTTGGAGAGAACAGTATATGGTATCAAATTCCATCCTGTCTCATCCAAGACACTAGAGAGAGACTAAATATAAAATTCAGTAAAGTCCAGCACAGCAGAGAGCTCAGAGGTGCCAGGATGCAGGATTTAATCCAGTCCAGTTCAATTCAGGACACTGGAAAGAGCCCAGAGGTCTAAGCCCAGCCCAGTCCAGTCCAGTCAGGTCCATCATGCTGACAGCTGCGGTTTGGCTAAGAAGAATTCCATACATGAGCTGCCAGGGCTTTGTATGTGTTGCTAGTCCCTCTAAGTTGCCTACCAAGCTTTAGTTTTTCCACTTCTCATATCACCACGGTTAAAAAGATGATGAAATATTAATTCTATGCAAATAACCTACGCAATAAAGACACTGAGTGGTTACATCAAGTGCCGAAAAAATGTCTTGTGTCAGTTTTAGGAATGTGAGGAAAGCTTTCAGTGAAAATTGCCATTTGTGTTTAATTTTATACCGCTTCCTGTCGAGCTAAGGCTCTGTTTAGCATCCGTTTTCTCACCACGCCGATCAATGTGTCAGAGCGATCAAAGATGTCCGCCGCCTGCTGTCTCAGCTGCGGATGCCTGGTAACGCACGGCGGTCTCCATGCCGGTCTCATGCTGGGCTTGAGATGCTTGTTTCCGTGCGTTATTCTCTGTGTGACTGACCACTGCCACATAATGTGCTTAATTTAAGAAAACAACAGCAGCAGAGGTTGGGGCCTCCCATGCTTATCTTCAGTTGGACATTTGCAAGAAGGCCTAGAATAATTTTCATTACTTCCCGCACCCCCCCACCCATGATAACTTGGACAAATGTGCTTACTGAACCGTGTTTGCCTGTTTTCCCTCTTATATGATGCAACTAATCAGCATCCCACAAGATGCAGCCTGAAAGCTGCTGGAATAAATTGGAAATGTCTGGCCAGTAGAAGGCCTTCTTCTCGGTGATAGTGATTACCACTTGCCTAGGAGAACCACCGCTTTGGGGGCATCTGCATGGGCAAGGAATGCAGAGAGGATTTGCGGATGTAAATTAATTGGGCCTCAGAACTCATTGAAGTTTTTGCAGATTTTTTTTCCTCTCATTTCTTTTAAGCAAAACCATTTTCGTGGCACAAAAATGTTCAAAAGAATTCTAAATTACAGCTCTGCCTTAATAAGCCATTTGATCTCTGCTCAATCTTTGTGCAATTTCAGCATGAATTGTAATTTTGAGGCTTAAGCTGTTTTTCTATGATCTGAATAAGAAAGGACAAACAATTTGTAAAACTCCACAAATCTGCTGCAATCCCTTTTCCTGTTAGTTGTACTCTTTCAGATTGGCCAACATCCAACAGTTATGAAGTCAGGCAAATATATGGGGGGAAAGTTCTTCAACTGGAAGTCAATGGGATCTCAGCTTCAGTTAAACATTTTGGGAAGCCCAAAATAGAATTAGGAGATGTGAGTTACCAGTCTTGGGATATCGGGGTTTGTCAGCTGCATGGTGACAGTCGATCTCATTGAAAGGATCCAAACACTAACCAAAGTCATCAGAGATTACGGGGGTAACAGAGATCAAGTATCAGCACCATGATGCATCTTACCAACACTGCTGAGATTGCTGGGGTTACAGAGAAGATGACCTTTTATTTTCTGTCCCAGGTAACCTGTCAAAAACCTGCACCTTGGAGGGCTGGACAAAACTGTGGCCAATCCACTATGCCCAGAACTGTGGGTATAACCTCAACAGCAGCCTAGGTGAGGAAGAGGTAAGAACGTCAGAATCTTAAGGTTGGAAGATAACTGTTCTTTGGCTGTTTCACTGCATACTTGTTGAATGTTAAATAGCAAGGGCAAACCTTCTTCCATTTTCTAATGTACAGCATATCCAGAAATTTCTTTTACTACTCAAAATAATCTTCTGCCCACATACAGAACTTGGCCACTGCTGATTTATAGGTGGCAGATCTTTTAGTCCCGTTCCATGTTTGACTTTATTTTCACAATAGAGAATATGAACTCCAGGGTATAGGGTAGTGGGAAGATTTTTGAGGGACATTTGAGAAATGTTTAATGGTTAAAGTTGTGGAGATTTTCCACGACTGAGTCGATGCGATGGAGGAGATTGTGTGTTGAAGGAGGGCTCGGGGAAAAGGATAGATGGACGACAGTGCCGATTATTTGCACAATGTGTGCTATTTGCATACAGAAGCAGGAAAATAACAAACACATACACACACATCTGAATGCTGTGAAAATATTACACTTAATACAAATGAAAACCTTAATGTCGCTGTGAAGAGATGCTCATGAGGCCAGGCGTCACCTGCAGATTGAATGGTCATAAGAATAATAAAGATTTTGTAATGAAAAGCGGCAGCGCCTTCACGGTATTTTGTACTCCCACCCTCAGCTATGTTTGGCACCCATAATGCATTTCTCCTCTGCTGGAAGGAGACACGTTGTGGGTCACCAGGTCTGTGAACTGCAGAGATCATAACAGAACATCCTATTTTAGACTGACCTAAAAGCTGAGCACTTCTACAGAAGTCCTATTAAATATTACACAGTAATGCACTTAGTATAAGTAATTTTTATAGTCACAGAACCAAGAAAAAACCTGAGACTGGAAGTTAAAGTACGTTTTAAGGCCCCTGAACTTGCACCTCTTCAGAAGGAAGTGTTATTATTATTATTATTATTATTATTATTATTATTATTATTATTATTATTTATCTGTGATGCTGGAATGGTGTACACGTGTCTGTCCATGTCACGTATTTATTTACTTAAACCTTGAATTAAACAAACTGTGGATGCATTAGAGTTAAATCTAGAGTGGAACAGATCTGCCTTTGCTTTCATCTCTAAGGGGCATTTCTTTTGGTCGGTGAAGACTGGCTACACCATCGGTCACAGCGTCTCCCTCGTTTCCCTCACGGTGGCCATCATCATACTGTGCATCTTTCGGTAAGGCAGTGAGTACCTGTATGTGGCGTGTGTGATGTCGTAATAGCAGCCAAACTATCCAGAAACTAAGCATGTATTTTCATTTGGGCTGCATAAAATTGTTTATAATCCAGAGTAAAAAATCAGCTTTTCTGCATTTTTTTAAAGTCTACATAGCTTTTCAATTATAAAATAGGGAAAAGCGGTTCCACACATCAGCTGGGTAGGAGACAAAAAAGTTATATTTCTTGACATTTTTAAGAATATGGCGAATTATGACAAATGGCTGAAATGAAAGAGTGCAGTTGCTAAACTGCTATAGCAGGCAGCGCTAATCAAGGTTTTACAACATTAATATAAACACAGCTATAAATCTAATACTTTATAACACATTTTTATTCCATTTTGCTTTTTTCTTTGGGTTTTTCCCACCAAGCACTCCAAATGAAGCAGGGTCATTTTTGATGCTTAGCAAGTGCATAACTCGATGAAATGTGACATGTTTGACTCACTGTACTGGAAAGCGCAATGGCACTAAATGGAGGGACAAACAGGGTGACATTGCTTGGACTGTTAGTCAGAGGTTAAGTGGCTCTCGGCTGTGGCTTTCAGCGCTTTCTGCACTCCATTTAACCACTGCCCCATGTGAAAAGGGCCCTGCAGTGGATTTCTTTCTAAGTCTTGGACATAGAGCACAATAAACAGGGTCTGATTCCCAAATGGCTGAGTCGTCGGCTGGGACGGCCCCGTATGTGCTTCATCCAAGAAGCAGATGGAGACAGGATGGGAGAGACGAGGCCTGTTTACACAGTCCCCCATCTCACATGGATACTGGAGGTTTTTTAGTCGCTCGAGCTTCCAAATATAAAACAAATCACATTTGTTTCTTTATGAGCATAGTTTGTCCATTTATGCTCTTGTGTTGAATCGGTGGTGTTATTTTTGATGGGGCATGGTGGTTACTCACAACACCCTGGATGGGAAGCAATACACATGCATGCGCGAGCACACACACACACACACACACACACACACACACACACACACACACACACATTCAATTTACAAGTGTCTAATTCACCTGCGTCACGTCTTTGGACTGTGGGAGAAAACCAAAGCACCCGGAGGAAAGTCATGCAAACACGGAAAGAACACACAAATTCCACACATACTGAGCCGGATTAAAATATACTCCCTGCTGCAGCAGTAACTTTTGTTATTTCCCTATTAGCATATTCCCTATAATATTCCCTATAAGCATTTACTGTACATTCCTGTTAATGTTTATATCCACCATTTGTGGCAGTGTATGCATGTGTTGATGATTATGTGAAGAAACAAGTGTGTAAAGGTAGGGTGTGAAGGTGCAGAGCAATAAGTGGCACCTGCTGCTGGTTTATACTGTGTGCCCAGTGGGTTTCACCCCATGTAGTACTTTGCTCAGTCAGGAGGATGTGGAGTCACCTGAACTCCGCAGAGACACACAAGAATACAATAGCTTCCTTGTGTTAATGACGTTCCTGCGCGCCGCCTGACGTAACGTTTTTGACATTGACTAATTGTTAATAAATAATGAGATTACATTATGTTTATCAATGGAACTCAGGAGACCCCACATCCTGGTGGAATGGAGGATGAAAGGTTTTAAATTTATGTCACAAAAGAGGTTTAAGGTGTGAAATTGAAATGTGTCTCAGCACTTAGGGTCTGAGTTTGAGGCCAGAGTACCTCAGTTTTTCAGAATCTTATTTTTAGTTAAATGGGTAGATGGATTTTGTTAAAGGTGCTCAGTGAAAGCAGTAGTCTGGAGGGCACCAGGTGGTATGGTGATTAGAGCTGCTTCCTTGGAATCTTAAGGTTGTCGGTTTGAATCTTACTCTGGCTATAGTACCGTCCATTCTTTTGGCGGACCTCCATTTTATATATTTTACAGACCATCACAAGAGTATATTGCAGAAAAAAATGTTAAATGTATTTTAATCATAAGGGAAAATATACATATTTAAGTAATATTTAGCGCTCAAAAAATAGCCTTTCAGTCAATGTGATGAAGGCAGCATAGCACACCCTAGTCTCCCGTAGCAGCCCCCTGATCCATCAGTATGGGTGCCTTATTCACTGCTTTCTGCTTATAAATCACTGTATTGTGTGCATGCTCCAGTTACAGCACTGACTGTATTTCATTTTATTAAACAGAAGTTCATTACACACTCAATTAGGTAATAAAAATGTTACTGTAATACACAGCGCAGTACTGTACGGTACTGTAGTAAAAATATTAAGCGCTTAAATACGCTTCCAATTTCCGGACTTTTGCCAGATCCAGGCATCCAGTCCACAAATACAGTCTGGAAAAATTGAGGATGGCCTATAAATGCCATGAATTCCTCCGGCAAAAATGACCTCTTTAAATGGGTAAATCATTGTAAGTTACTCTGTTGAAAAGCGTCTACTAAATTTAAAGGAGTAAATGTCGGACCACCCGTGTTAGCACAATTTGATGAATATTGATTGTCTTGCAGCAGCATGAGATTCTTTTATTTGGTTTGTTCTAATAAAATTAGGAAGAGCAGGGATTTATTTATGACCTGTAAAGCTGTTGCTGAACCATTCGATCAGCTGATCATTCCTGATCAATACAGATGGAGGCCGGTTAAGGTTAATTGTCCTCCCCCGGTGACGGATCTTTAACCTACACACTTTAGGGACCACCAGCTAATAAAAATATGTGTGTATAGGAGATAATAAAGATAATAAATACACAGCTATACTCGTACACAGAGATGTGTGTTTTATCAGACTGGCTGTCTGACTGTCATAATCACGGATCCAGCAGCGTTGTTCAAACACAGTAGCAGCATCACGCTGATGCCTCCGACAAATACAACACGTCTGTCTAACTGTGGCCCGTTGTTTTTTTCATTTTTGCCTTTAGGAAGCTGCACTGTACGAGGAACTACATCCACATGCACCTGTTTGTGTCTTTCATCCTCAAAGCCCTTGCTGTGTTCATAAAAGATGTCGTCCTGTACGAGGTGGGAGAGTCCGACGACTGCTTCGCTGAGTCAGTAAGTTTGCGGAGGATGCCGCTCATATTTGCATATGCAACTGAGGAACTAGTTTGATAAGCTCTAAACGGGCTGTGCACGCCCAAGTTCACCTTTGCAGCGCATTTGCTGTTACCTGTAATGTGTCCCTGTTTATTCGCTTGAAGGAGGACAGCCACATTTTAGGGGACAATTCCTCTGCGGCGCGAGCGGGCGAGCGCGCGGAGGCCGCCGTGGCAGATTTCGCGCTTTACAGCCGAGTGAGTGCGCGCGCGCCTCCCCCTGCCCTCCACGTTGCTCACCTGTGCTGCCTTGTTCTCGCCCCCCCGTGCTTCTGCCTCATTTTGGCTCATCTCCATCACCTCCATCGCCGTAAACATAAAAGTTACAGTGACCTGAAATGAAGTAGAACGTAGCTTCTAATTGTTGTTAATGCACACACCAGTATTAGCCTTACTATTTTGCATGTATTTTTATCCACATTTGGGTGGAAAATGAATGATTTTGGGGGGGCTGAGAATGGATTATAATATCCTTTGCTTTTATCTAAAATAAGGACCTATTTAGCGATAATATTTAGCAAAAATTTGCCTAATGAGAATTATTCCTGCAGGCCACTGTGTCCATTATGAGGGGTAGAGGTGCATTATTTTGAAGACCACTATTAAGCAAGAATGCCAGCTACAGCACGAATACTAAAAGCTTTTGGTCTCTTGTTTATGGAGCAAATGTTCTCCCAAGTGCTACATACCCTGGTCTGTTTGCGTGAGGTCATTCTGCGGCGTCCAGCTTTGGGATGAGGTGCTCTCTGGGTTCCGGAACCTGTTGGTTTTCTTCGCATTCACTTTGTTAGATGACACACAATGAAATGAAACACTTTTCTTTCGTGCACAATTTACTTGAGGGTGTAGCTGTATTTGCCCAGTCCTTAACCTTTGAGAGATTGTTGCTGGTTGATTTAAACAGCTGCCTGTTGAAACAGGGCTTATGTTTGTCAAACACTGCATGCGAAAGGCGAACTTTGGGGGGGATTAGCACAGTTCATGTGGTTGGGAAAAATTAATAAAGGAGCAACAAGTGCGCATGTAAAAGTTACATGATTTTACACCGAAGACTTTTCGTTATTTTGTGTAGCTGTCTTTCATCGTTGACTTCAGATGTACTATCAGAATTTTTTTATGTGACATATGTTAGCACTGAAACATACAACACTCTTTTATTCACTCTTGTATTCTCTTTTTTGATATAGCGGACTATGATAAATTAAACAATAGTGAATATAAGAAGAGACTTATTCTTTGGAGAGTACAATTACAGTGTGCTCATATAACTACTGTAATGTGTTGTTCGAGTTGAATAAATACTATAGTGGTTTCAAGACAAGAGCAGGAGGATAAGCCTTGAATTGTAAATTGTAGCTGAAATTATTGTACATGTCATTTTATTTGTGTGGCAACACACTTGTGGTTAGTTTTACAACTGTCATTTGTAGTCACATAATGGTAACAACAATGTAGGAGAATAGTCTCGGTGTGAATTGGCATATATTCCTGGGTTTGTTGGCCATAAGTACGATTAGAATATGTACAGAACAGTTAAGTGGCTGATATTGCACCCATGTTAACCTCACAAATATTTGTTCTGCCGGAAGCAAGTTCAACTGGCTGGCAATTCATAAAAACAGAAATTATCTTTATTTTCCCAATTTTTATCTGATGAGAATATGGAATGCTTAGGTCCAGCTCAAATGGTAACTTTTTTATGATGTTCACAGAAATGAAAAGGAATTATTTTGAGCATTTTTTTAGTATTTTAGGGAACTATGAACAATGTCATACAAAACTGCTACATCAGCTCTTTTATATGAGACATAATGGCACCCCCCCCCCCCATTTTCCCTTAATATTAGGTTTCAATGTAAATTCTGTCACAGATTCAGATATATTCAGGAATTATAGAATCAAATCATGTGATGCATTCATATTCCTTTATGATACTAAGAGTTACAGTACCGCCATGTGGTGCAGTGTTTTGTCTGTAAATAACTCCCGTTAGATGACTTATCCACATTTCTAGAGAACTGTGAGGCTCTTAAGGGGAATAAATGTCCACAGGACCCCCTGAGAATGCTGGGTAAATACTTGACCACCACTGAGGCAAGATGCCTCGCTCACTTTGAGAGGCAGGGGCTCTTTCCAGGTGGCTAATGCCCTTAATAGGTTGCTG
The DNA here is from genome assembly GCA_018136845.1 of Heterotis niloticus. Taxonomy (NCBI): domain Eukaryota; kingdom Metazoa; phylum Chordata; class Actinopteri; order Osteoglossiformes; family Osteoglossidae; genus Heterotis; species Heterotis niloticus. Next base: position 22,298,024 of record CM030903.1, read on the forward strand.
TGGAGTGGCACATACCGGGGGTGGTGGTGGGGGTAAATCCGGCCATTTGTCAAGAAAACATCTGCCACACTTCTTTTTGAAAAGCATCTCAGCCCTCTTACGCTATATGTGTTTGAAAAGAGCAAGCATCACTTTCTGCGACTTGAAACAGCGATGAGCAAAGTCTAATTTGTGTGCACGGCTGAGTGGGGCCTGGTTTCTGTTCCGTCGTGTACACTGGGTGGCTGCAGGTAACAAATTGGTTAAGGGTTGCCATCCTGAAAATTTGCAAGGACCTTTCTGCTGGAGATCCGGCAAAATACTGCACCTTAAATACAGCAGGAGGTGGGGATTATGGGAATTGCTGCTACGCTGGAAAAAGTCCCGGTTCTCCAAAGAGCAAAACGTAACAATGCTGGCGAATGCTGCTGCTTTTCAAGTGCTGCACAGCTCTATTTATGGGTGAATAAAGCAAGCGGCTTTGGAAATACCCTCAGCTACATCAGTAAGTAAAAACAATAATAAGGCTGCCTTCACGTATTTAATTCTGTGCAAATGCTTTTTATTTGTATTAATTACCTTGTATCATGGCAATTACAGATTGGCTGTGTAAGAAACTTTAAAAGAAGAATACTGCATATGAGACTGCATCATAAACTACTCATTTCAGAAATGTTCTGTGCACTTGGCTTCTATCAGGCATGGTCGCTGAGAATGGAGACCTTTGACCCTCCGTCGCAAACAACTGTGGTCTAACATTTCAAAAAGCAGTGAGGTGCTCGTGGCCGTAGCAGAACTTCGGGAGGGTGGCGCACCTGCCTGGTGAGCTGCCTGCAACAGTCGACGCCTCCCTGCTGCAGATACACACTTTTCCAGCGGTGTGTCAGCTGTGGCAGCCATGAATTGTTGCAGGTTCGATACGGAATAAAGAGCTGGCAAGAGCGTGGCCATGTTCACTTGGACATGCTGCTCCTCTTTTCCAGCGGGTCTCTCAGCCCAGGCGCCTGCCCCCCATGGAGAGGGCTTCAGTAAAGTCTCTCACGGCTATATGGGGCAATTTGGATGCATTAAGCTCTGCGCATCGCTCCGCGCCTTCTACTCTTCCGTGACCAGAAACGGGCCCGTTTCTGGAATATAGAGCAGGGAATATCGAAAAGAGTTTTATTACAGCTGTTGGGGACTGGCGGTGTGTCTGAATTCCAAATGCATATCATTGAAGTAGCTGTTGGATGCTTGTGTGTTGAGTTCATGTTTTCAGGCTTTGAGTGCGGCCCTTGAAACTGCCTGTATGACGACACGAGTGCAGAGTACATCGTTGTATGTGCATGAAAATAAATCTACGCATGCCGAAGTGCTACAGAAATCTTTCTGTTATTTAGCTTGTTCTAGAATGATTAAACGTTTCCATGCATTACCCTCAGTCTCATGCATGAAGAATATTCAGTCATTTTATTGTTCTCCTAGCCTGTAATGTAAAACTTAAATGAAGAGGTCACAGCAAAATATGATTTCCCTTTATGGAACCTCCGGGACTGCTTTCCTGAAGAGCTTTTAGATTTCAGAGGAATTAAGAAATTAAAGTTGTCAGAATCCAAGATGGGTCGTGTGGTGCTGAACACGATCACCGTGGAGGCACTTTCGCATCAGTACCCCCCCAACGACTGTGCCATTTTCACGTTGGGGGGCTCTTGGTTTGCTGATTTCTGCTAGCCTTCAGTCACTTCACATTGTTCCTGTAATCTGTGCATTTCACTCTGCCTCTCTTCCTCCTCGCATTGCTGCCCCCTCAGGCGTAAAAACTACTCGGTTTTTTTTTGGGTTTGGGCCGATCGCTTGGATCCTCATTTGGCCACCTTTTCCATTTGAGACATCAATAAAAACTTTAAATTTTCACAAACACATCTAAGCAATATTACGAACGACTGCAGGCAAAGATCTTCTGGGCATCAAAGGACATATTATGTCATGAATGTATGCACATCCTGGAGGCACCTTTACATATGTGATAGAAAATGTTCTGCAGAAATAAACTGCAAACCAGCAGGGATCATTGAGACAGATGGATTTAATATCGAGTTTTCCATTAAAAATGATGCGGAACATCACATCAGATGGTTACGGTAACAGAGCATGGAAGTATATTTACTCGCCGATGATTTGGTCTGAAATTCAAGCCAAGAACGATTCTTTCTTTACCTTTTATTGTCTTCTCACACCACTTCAGCAAAAACTGATTTCATGTTGTAGCTCAAAAGTAAATTTTATACCCCAGTTGGATAACCGAAGAGATGGTTATTAACATTTTTGCATAGAAAATAAATCGGGGTACATACTGGCACTTATAAAGACAGATAAATCATACATATAATTATTGTTGGAATGATTTTGTTTCTTATCAGAGCCTTCTGAGGATGTTATGTATGAATAAAAACTAATTTCCTTAATGGTGCACACAGCTTTGGCGAATTAGAAAGCAACTATTGATGGTAATGATGTTGGTACTTTCTTGATAAAGTAATTTTAGATTCATCTTGATTTTTTTTTTTTGATGGGTTTTCATTTCTAACTCAGCTACTTGGGATGGCATTCAAACTGCATTGCGGTTGCTGAGAAAGCGAGGAGTATCTTTGCACAAGATCATATATGGCAAAGAACGACAAAAGCGGATCAACTAAAATCTAGCGTTGTTTTTCCCATTTTTGTTGGACAAGAAACTGATTAATTACATTTCCACATCATGAACTTGGGTGGCTAAAATAAAACTCTTTGCAAATCAGTCAGTTCCCTTTCTGTTGCCAAACCAGAGTCTGTACTGTAGAAGGGAATTTAGAGATGGCATCTACAATAAATATAGAAAAAAGCTCAGCATGTTTGCATTTGGTGTTTTGCAAAACTTTGCGTTCTTTCACTTTGCTCTGTTTTTTGTTTGCATCTGCTACTGGTAGATAAAAAGGCTGAACAGGAAACAGTGGTCATATGGTTTGAAAAGCCATCAGTAACAGAACCATGATCCCATATTGGCTATGGTCATGCTGGGGATACTGGATGTCTGTCTGAAATGTAGTACTGTGCAGTAATGCCATGGTAATTGACCGCTCCACAGGTTGGGTGCAAAGCTGTGATCGTCTTCTTCCAGTACGCCATCATGGCCAGCTTCTTCTGGCTCCTGGTAGAAGGCCTCTATCTCCATGCCTTGCTGGCAGTTTCCTTCTTCTCAGAGAGAAAGTATTTCTGGGCCTACATTTTAATTGGCTGGGGCAAGTACATTTTTTTCTAATTTTTTAAATGCTGTAACAATTTTGTGAATCGTGCAAGCACGGTGTATGAATGAGCAATGAGCAAGCATATCCCACTGTGATCTGACTAAGCTAATGATATTCTATTATCTCCACTGCACATAGGGGGGCCCATGGTTTTCATCGCCGCATGGAGCATTACAAAGGCTTATTTTAATGATGTTGGGTAAGTTGGAAGATGCTTCTACTTTGGGAAATGTTCTTCTAAACCTTGGTGCATAAATTAGTGCTGGAAAAGTGCATTTCAACCTTTGACTTGCTCTCATGTTTCTCAGTAAGAATCAAGAATCATTTGCCATTTTACCTCCTTATATATATCAGGTGTACAAGAAAATTTAGTGGATAAATAATAAAAGTTAAAATAGACAGAGATCAACCAAAGATAACTTCTAAGAAATCTGTATATACAAAAGATAAATACAAATTATAAATACTGTAAATCTATATACACAAACACACACAGACATAAATGTTACATACTGTACATACACACACGTACACGAGCTGATCAAAAAATACAAAAAATATTCCTTTACACCTGAGCATCAACCCCATGTGGACTTGCTGATCATCCCATTCCAAACCGGTGGGCATTAATATGGAGTTGTTCCCCCTTTACCCAAACTTTACCACCCAACTGTATACATGTTTATTACCATATTATTCAATGTAAATATGGTTTGGATTGCAAACTTATAAGTGCTATGCATCAATTTATCAGCATTAATGCAATAATTCTTAAAGTGAATTAAATTGAAATTTTCTAATTACAAATTTGGCCAGAAGGGATGTTTGGCATAATGATGTAAGATGCTTTTAAGACCGATGTGAATTTTGTTTTGTTTAATTTGTGTTAGAGGTGTCTTTGTACATTGCCTAACTGCCATTGTGGATCCTGCTGCTACACAAACACCTGAAACTGTAATATTAATGGGTGGAGGGCCAGGGTCTTTCAGAGGGATGTAGAGCCGCACGTCTCCATGGAGGTTACCGTTTATAGTTCGCACAATCGCCAAGGATACCTCCGAACCAAATTGCTGTACAGTTCTGTATTTTCATCACTAAATGAATCATACAGCCTTCTGATTAAATGCTAAACTGATTTACAGCAGAGCTGAAAACTGATTCATGGGAAGAGAAGTATTAAAAAAATTATAATTCTTGTTTTTACCAGACTAATGACTGTGTGGCGTGATGGAAATATGAATTGTAAAAGAGGTGACCAGCCCGAATAGCAGCTGCGTGACTATATTGTCTGCAGCATAATTCATTGTTCTTCTAGGCATTCCCAGGGGAACTGTACTGTATTTGTTGTCCCTTTCCAATACTTGGTATGATTTAAAAAATATTAAGTCTGCTTTCTTTGAATGAACTTTTACATTTTGGGCAGCTGTGTTCAACTGTTTGTCATGTGCCTTGCAGATGCTGGGATATTATTGAAACAACTGACCACTTCTGGTGGATTATCAAAACTCCCATTTTAACATCAATTCTGGTAAGTTCGCGCAAGGCCAAAGGTGTTGGTAATGTCCAAGCGATAAAGAGTAAATGTTTTTTGGAAATCACATTTTGTGTCTCAATTCTTTTTGTTCATGCTTTCTGTGCTGAAAGTCGCAATTCATTGATACCTCATCAACGCCTTCAGTTATTTTATTTTAATAAATGAACAAATGAATGAACAAATGAATAAATTACATTTTTAAGAAAGAAGAACTGTTTACTGCCAAACCCCTTTATACAACAGCCATACAAGGGATCATGAAACGAGGTTCCTCAGGTCCATAGTGCACAGAACAAGCATAAGAAAATGTAGAGAATAAATAGTAAAAATACAATTTAAATGTATTAATCTCAGAAAGATATTCCCTTTGTTGCAGCAGCTTACAATGTAGTTGTATTTGCACACACATACATTCATATAGGGCTCAAAACAGATATCAATTAAAAAGTAGGTTTTAGCAGGGGAATAAATAACTAATAAATAAGTTGATCAATAAATTGATAAACGAACAAGAAAATTTGTGTAGGTAGGCTGGTAAAGTGAGGTAATGCAAGGCATGATGGGTAATGCATAGGATAAGGGGTTAAAAATGAGGTCAATTCCGGAAAATCCAGAGTAACCGGGCTAAACTGGAGATGTTTCTCCATAGATGCTATTGGTATGAAGAGCCTTTGTGGGGCAGTGATTTATTTATTTAAGTACTGCTATGATGCTGCTCCTGGATCTACAGCAGATGCCCTGATGGCTTTGGGCAAACAGCTTATGGTCCCGCACATAGAGGCTGCCTTACTCATTGAGTAATGGTGGGAGGGACTGCTGAACCCTGGTGGGGGCGGTGGTATCCCAGGACCCTCCTCCCCAAGATGACTCTGAAGGTCATGCCAAAAGTGTCTTTATTTTCGTCTCACTGCTCTTCGGCTTCTCAAGTTACTCGTCATGTTTCACCCTGGCATATCTGGTGGACTTTCCCAAAGTCTGACGTTTAAGCTTCTAATCCCCTGCCGTCATACCCTTCTACCCTCACCTCACGACCTCTTAGAACAGCTTGTTTTCTTTTTCTGCTCCCTTTCCCCAAACAAGTATTGGCATCAGTGTGACGTACAGAAAAATGTTTGCAAGGATTTACTGCAATGTCGTATCAATGACCAATTCTTGCGTTCTTTCTTTTAGATCAACTTCATCCTCTTAATATGCATCATCCGAATTCTTCACCAGAAAATAAACTGTCCAGATATCGGACGCAACGAATCCAACCAGTATTCGTAAGCGGCTTCTTTGACACACAACCTCTTCTGTAAAAATAAACAAACACTGCTTTTTTTAAAAAAAATCTCTAGAGTTGGTTTCACCACTTGTTAGAAATAAGTATTGAATGATTTGATTGAATTTGATGCTAATGTGAAACTTTGTTTTCTCTGCAGGAGGTTGGCAAAATCAACACTGCTGCTGATTCCCCTTTTTGGTATGAACTATATAATATTCGCCTTTCTTCCCGACAACTGGAAAACCGAGGTCAGGTTGGTCTTCGATCTCATCCTCGGTTCATTTCAGGTATGTCGCTTTGCTTTCTTGGTTTTCTACGGGCATTGAAACGACAGCTGTCTGTCTGGCCCCACCGTGCCCGTACCCCTCTTTTGTGATATAACTGCTGATATATCACAAGGTGATCTGATGTTTTCAACCCATAAAAGTACCGTTTTCATCGACAGAACATCTTACATGAACAGATTTAAATAGAAATCGAAACGCAAAGAGAAGGAAAGAGGAACAATTTGTAGCAAACAGCAAATTTGTAAATTCCTCAACTTCGTGTGGTATATTTCACCTTTATTGTTATGGTGAACCGTTGCGATAGAGAAATGCTTTTGCTAAATTTATTACACAAGTGTACTGTAAGTTGCTCTGCATTTGCTTTTTTTGTGTGAAAGATCTTGTTTTCTCATGGCACTTGGCCACTTTGTGATTCCATTACAGGGACAGCATTTTGAGCAGACTTTTTCTCAGGGATCTGAAAGCAAGGGTTGGCTCTCTTTGGGGATAATTAAATATGTTTGACCCGACTGAGTTATATATGGTTGTTAGCGTTCAAGAGCACATTACCTCTTGTGCCAAATTAGCGCGTCATTGCTAGAGCGAAGAGTCTCAAAATGCGGGTGCCCACCTGCTCCTGTTTCATGTAATTGGACCACTTGGAAACTAAAACTGTTCTATGATTTTTTTTTTTTTTTTTTAGTATATAGGGCAAAACTGGCACACAAAAGTAGTTTTATAACTAGTCTCTCCCGAACATGCATCTGTGTATATGGAATGTGTGCAGTGCGGGTACTGTTTATACAAGGACTTGGCAATTGGTGGAAAGTTGGTGAAGGTGGTTTGTATCCATCCTCCTGCTCATGGGGAGTTGAGGAAAGAAAAACTTTTTCTTAGAATTTGGCATGTTAATTTCCCTTAAAAAGAGTTTTATCTGTCCACTTTTCTTTGATCAATAATCCTGTTTTTGTATTTTTTTTGCCTGTCTTTGAATTCACATTTATGAGATAAGTGATAAAGATCCAGTGGTTTGAAACCCTTTGCTACATCTGACTTTGTATACTAACACTTCAAAACATGTATTAAAGGTAAAAGTTTATCCATATCAATAAATCTGATTAATATTTAGTAGCATAATTTTGCAGCAGAATTTATTGTTGGGTTAGGGCACTGTGCTCTTTTTCTTGAAGACTGACTGACTGATGACTCCACTCCATCTTAAACCTCACTGGAGTTCACCAGTGGACGATTTAAAGGATGTTCATGTTCTGAGTACTTAGTTGGATACGATGTGCGCCGGTGCTCTCCTCCATCTGCTGTACATGCAGTTTGTTAACGTGTCAGAGCGTCACATTGGGCAACACCGCGTGACCAACATCATGGTGCCATTCCTGATTTTAGTTTAAATCTGGACTCTAAAGGATTCCTTTGAGAAATTTCATTTTACATCTTGGCCAGCAGTTTAAAAGGTCAGTGGTGTCCATGAGAAGCAATCAGAAGAATGTCAGTGTCATGCTGGGCAATGTGTTGAGGTTTCTCTGAAACTGTTCTCAGGGTTTGGGTTAGGGTTAGGGATTGGGTTTAGTTTAGGGTTTGTGTTTACATTAGGGTTTGGTTTAGGATGAGGATGTAGGTTAGGGTTTGGTTTAGGGTTTGTGGTACTGTGAAGGAAGGGTAGCGTGTTGCCAACAGTGTGACGTTCCAGCCTGGACTGCTAAGGGCATCTCTGTGTGCTGCTGCCGTCTCCACCCAGTCTGTTCTCTGTGCCACGAGATATTTCCTGCTGAACCAACAGGGTTCATGCAAACAAACTGATAGGTGTGTATACATTTTGAATAGTTAAAGACTGTACATGCTAATCCCTCCCTCAGCAGTCGTTTACATCGATAATGCTGTACACAATTCATTTTTGTTCTGTATTGAAAAATGTTTTTAATTTTCTTTATATGAAGTAATCTTCTGGCTCTTTGTGTTAAGACAGACAAATGGGAAGAACAGCACCAATCGTGCTAATAAAGAATAGATTAATGTGAAGAAGCCCATGTAATATAAACTTAATTTTCCTTAATTGGAAAGCTTTTATTTTGCTTTTGCAGCGTACACAGCCGAGCAATGAAATCATCGAGCGATAGATGCTGCCTTTTTGTTGTACCTTTCATATCAGGCAAGCCCTGCAGACAACACATGTCTAATTGTCTGCTTCTCCTTTCATCTGCAGGGCTTTGTAGTCGCTGTTTTATATTGCTTCTGGAATGGAGAGGTATGACCACGCTCGTCCTCATGCATGCTTTATCCCTCACTTCAACACCTACCAGATGCTGTTACCTGTCTGTGTGTCTGTACACACTGTGGAAAGCTGTTAAGTTATGGCTCTTGTGACAGATACAGGGATGTAGCAGGAAAAGCACAAGAGAACAATGCTCATTTATTAATAACACGGCATCATTTGGCACTCCTCCCTCGACACACATGCTGAGCGATGTTAATATTTCCGTGAGCACATACTACTCTGCAGACCCTGGCCTCCTGGCCACCCAAAACAGCCCTCTCTCTGTTTACCATGTCTGCCACAGGGGAGGATGAATCCTCTGTGACTCATCAGTTGTTCGTTTCTCCACGTTCCTGTAAGAGCTACTTATAACTCTTATCTTCTTAACAAATATGCACCAAACCCCCTGTCCCCCTGCACCCCTTGCCCAAAGGCGATCTTTTACCCTGAGCATGACAGGTCCAAAGCAGTCCAAAGCAGCAACTGCACCTAAACCTGTAAAAAGATTACAATTTCTCTACAATTTGGTGCAAACATGTACATACATTCACTTACGTAGTTCCTGAGTAAAAAATTTGTGAAAGCGTTTCAATTTTTTAATTGTTTCAGAAGCACCCCCAACTATTTTTGAGTGCTGACATTTGGTCAGAACATCTATACACAACCGCCCTGTTTGCGTTTTACTTATTAAAATGTGTCATTTAGCCAAACTTTTCTAATGTGGTTCCATTCAAGCTGCTTCATACTTACAACCATGAGCCAAGTGGAAAAGTGAGTAGTGGTGGTGGTACTAAAAAGAAGAAGGAAAAGAAAATGAATTACAAATGAAAGCGGAAATAAAAATGCAGCACGAAAATATAGCACTGTATGGGATTTATATAATTATTATTTCGTATTAGTGTTATTTTAACATTAGTGAAAAAATATAACTAATTATATCCGATTACACAACATAGCTATGGCACATACTAATTGTATATATATATCATTAGGGTTTAGATAATTCAGTATAAGGGTCTTTATGATGTTGAACCAAACCAAACATATATATAAAGCATTTTTTACTTTATCAGGTTACTATACATACAAGTTATTTTATACTGTATAACGGAGTATCTGGTAGGGACATACATGCCAGAGACTGAGATGAATCCCACTGGCCCTCACTGCAGGTGCAGGCGGAGATTAAACGGAAATGGAGGAGGTGGCACATGGAGAGGTTCCTGGGTGCCGACATGAAGTCTCAGCAGCCGTCCATGGGCAGCAACGGCAACAACTTCAGCACGCAGATGACCATGCTGACCAAGTGCAGCCCCACGACGCGCCGGGCGTCCGCCTGCCTCGACAGCTCCTCCGTGCTCTAGTGTGGCGCCCGCATCCGCTTTGCTTCCTTGACCATCGTGAGCATCCTGGCTTGGATATTTCGCACTGCGTTGCAGGATGAGCGGAGCGCCAGTCAGAGGATGTGTGTGAAGCTTGTTCTTCCCACTGAGCTTGACTTCTTAGGTAACAGTCGTGTTTTTAGGAGCGCGGGTTCATCACATATGATCAAGCGATGTAGTGCTCATAAAGTCAGCGCTGTTGAGTATGTCCAAGTGTCTTACTGTGTCGACACAAATCATGCTGTTTGCATGTATTCGGTCCAAGAGAATCTATACCGCTTTTATTAGCTGCGATGCTTGTGTAAATAAGGGAGGTTTGTCAAAGATGACTGCATCTGGGAGAGGCACATTTGTGCAGTCATTAATGCGACACTGTATAGTGTAGAAGTGTAGTGTACCATATACTACACAGCGTACAGGCAAACGGTATCTTTTCGTGTTTGAATCAAAAACTGTAAAGATTTTACTGTACACAAATGACGTTTTAAAAAAGGTTGGCATTTGTTTGGCATAATTTAGTTAGCAGTAAATTATTACTTTTCTCCCCAAGAATTTCAGGTTTGCCAAAGCATTCTGGGTTTAATGCCTTCAGTACTGTTGTTTCAACTTTGCGTATTTTTTTTAAATTTAAGACATTAATAGGTAGTAAGATCTGAGTATTTTGCGTTATACAGACAGAGGTGCTTTTGGCAGAAAAATCAGCTAAATACGTAATAATGAAAAAGAACAAAAATAAGATAAATTGGAATGAAAGCTTTGTTATAATACACTATCAAGATCACACTTAGTAACTTGCTTATATTTATATGAATAATGCTGCTTTTTATTACGATGAACAAAAGTTGCAGACCGTAACCCATTTTGAAACTCCCTTTAAATTATAAGGGCAACAACATCTAATGTCAGAATCTCCACATGATTCTAATTCTCCTGCACTCCTTTTTTATGTTTGGCAAGGATTTTATTTAACAGTCAAGTGTGCATTTTTAAAAAATTTATTTAATGCAAAAGGGTGATTCATGAGATCAGATACACGCTATGGTGTTGAAGTACAATAACGTCATACTTAGAAAATAGCTTTTTATTCAACGATTGCTCAATAAATGCTACAGAAATACAGGTAACCATTCGTAATGCCACACTCACTATAGTCTCTGTACTTTTAGATGTGACGCTGTACATATGTTGTGTGTTATGCGTTGGCATACAGCAATATCGAATACAGATGCTTTATAATTAAAAAAATTGAAAGTGACAAAATGAAACTGCAAGTCAAGAACTCAATGCCCTTTGCTGCACTATGTTCCTATGTTAGAGCTCTGCTACTTTTGTGTAGTCTGGTAGCGCTGCACCTGTGGAGGACAGGTACTCATTTCAGAGCCTGGGAGGAACAGCGACATGGGATCACGGCTTATGGGAGCTCATTTCTGTACTCGTCCGTATGGGAGAATAACCAGTAGCAATAAAAAGCAGACATTTTGCGAGGAACAGTGATTAACATTCTAAGGTAATGAAGGGAAATGGCGACTACGATTGCCTTTGTCATTCATTTTCATTTTTTTCAGACCGATCTTTACAGCCGGTTGCACCTACAGTAAAGATTTCCAGCCCTCTTGGCAAACGGTCATGAAACATGCAAATGTTAACAGCTCTCTAGGTGAAGTAAACCATAATCAACGTGACGTGGTTTATTGTCAAGTAGTTTCTCTCAACACATAAACCGCTTTTAGCAATCTTATCTCATAAGTAAATAAATGATATGAATCTGCGTCGCCTCTTAGTGTCTGGTGACCGATTCCAGATCCAACTGCACATTTACAGTCATAAATGCTGTGTTTGGAACGTCCGTCATTTATTGTTGTAAAAATTTACCATGCATGAATCATCGCCCTTCCAAGAACAGCGTCAGTACAACTGAAAAATTTTATACGCTTGAAGTACGTCTGAATTGTTATCATAAAGAATGTATGTTTTACAAAGCTTAAATATACATATACATTATGCTGTATAATTTCACAGTGTTTCAAAACTGTGTTTTTTTTCTTTTGTATTGCTGGAATAGTATGTTAATAATGTATTATACAAAGTGTACATTCCCCCCTCCCTTTTTCACACAGTATATTTTGTCAAGTGTTAGAATTTATGTACAGCTGCTTTTAAGGTTTAATGTGAATTAAAACCGTGTACTAGGGTACGTGTCACAACATTGAGGTGGTAAGGTAAATACCGTGCATTTGTGTGTGGTGCAGAACTGTGTTCGTTGTATGTGTACTGCCAAATTTTCATATCACAGCTGAAACCCATTGAGCACCGCAGTTTCTATTTTTTTCTTTGTTTATGTAAATATGTTTTGTAAAAGTTTCGCAATATAGGAAAAGAAGTTATCCATTACTGTCGACTCACCACTTTCATCATTAAATCCAGCGCAGTTAAGATGTGTGAGCGGTGGAATGAAGGTGGTCTGAGCTGGAATAAATGTGCTTGGCACACAGTGAAGTCTTTGCTTCGTTCCTCATTGGCAGGCCGACGTGAAAACGTGGCCTTTCCACGAATGAGGGATCGGCTCATCGTGAACGCAGCTCACGATGTATCAGAACGATTACTTAGTAGATCGATATTTCTGCATCTGCTGTTTCTCCAGAGGACACGCGTGTGTTTTCTGTCATTCTCATTCTGAATCTTAATGTGTGGAGATGTGTGTGACTTTTTTAAATGGCTGAGATACCCTCAGTGACCACTTTTTTTGATACACATGGCCAACAGTCCGCTTACTGTTTGAGTGGACATCATGGTTGACAAGTACAGCCATGGACAGTCCAGGTGGCTTTGAACGCGGCTTGACCATTGGTGCTGCTCTCTCTGGTTCCAGTGTTTCAGAAACAGTCAACTTTGTGCGATTTTTACACGCTACAGCCTGACAAACGTGATAATACATTTATTTTACTACAGTAACCTGCAGTGTCCCACCTCTCACACCAAATGAGCATCTCTGGGATAAGCTAGGATTTGGCAAACTTGCCATCAAAAAAAAGAAGCAGCGAAGATGACAAACCACCCTGGACAAAGAACCCTGCGGAACTGAGTCCAGCACCTTGTTGCTCAGCCCCTCCCGCGCTGAAGCCAAAAGAGGCTCCCATTAAAGAGGTCTGCCTAATAAAGTGGCCGCTGAGTGTGGCTACACAAGGAAAGACGGCGTTCCTTTTCAAGTCGGACAGTGATTTAAATTCCAAATTTGTTTTTGCTGTTGTCACAGCAGTGCTTTGCTCAGACTGTCCTTCTGTTTGACGACCGCAGAGACGCCAAAGCTGCGTGATGTATTGGTAACAAAATGAAGATGTGGCACCGCACTCTGTTTAGTGTAAAAAATCCTGGTAACCAAGCTGTTCCTCACATGCGGCCGGAGCTGCCGCGCTGTTAAGTGTGTTATTGTTTGCAAAGCCTTCAGGAAATTTGTCCTGCTCACGTCAACTTATTCTCAGCTTCCCCTCCCTCTCCCTCTTCACCTTGGCTGCTTCACCAGTGTGCAAATCATATGAAAATATTTTAAGACACAGCTTTGAAACATTAATTTAAATCAAATTAATGATTCATTATTTTCAGCAACTCACCGGCACATCCAAGTCTGTATCCACTAAACTTCATGTCTGCAAAACTGTCTTGAAAAGAACTGAAATTAAAACTTAAGCAGTTCCAGGACCCCTGCGTAAAATACGTAAACAAATGTATTTTTTGGAAAGTGTCCTTCTTCCATCTTTATTTATAAAACTAATCCTTCATTTTGTTCAGAAATTACCACTCTTGGAAAGAACTTTAAAAGCGCCGTTTTGTTTTTTCTTACAACAGTAACGTTAACTATTGCCAACCCTGCTTTCTCTTGCATTGTGGCGCACCTCCCACAGTTCACAGATATGTATTTCGGGTTAACTGGTTCTTCACTTAGAACTTACATGTGTGGCCGCCCTTCGATGGACTGATGTCCCATTCAGGAGGACTCAGTGCCCAGGGTTCCACTGCCACCCTGCTCAGGGTAAAGTGCTTAAAGATAAGGGAAGGATGGATGGACAAATGGACGGATACTTGTCTTACCAGATTTCCTTTGAATCAAAAGCTTATTTGTGGTTAAGAATAAATATTTTTATTTTTGCCCCCTCATACACTGACTTACATGATGTACACAGCAGTATACATCATCATAAACACCAAACCAAACACAGTAGCACAGTAACACAGTAGCAGGTGCGGTGGTGCTGGAAAGTTTGTGAACCCATTCGGATTTTCTGCATAAATTTGACCTAAAATATGATAAATCTTTTTTTGCTGAAGACCACCCGGATGAGAATGATATTCAGATGAGTCAGACTTTTTGGCTTAGATGAGAAATGTTTTGTTTGGCAAAAACCAAACACTGAACTCCAGACAAATAACCTCAACCCAGCCATGAAACGTTGTTGACAGCATGATGGGTTGGGCCTGTTTTGCTGTCATAGGAACAGGATGACTCGACATCATTGATAGAACTATGAATTCTGGATTGTACCAGCAAATTCTACAAGTAAATGTATGAGTATCTGAACTGATGCTCAGCAAAAGGTTGGACAACAACCCTGAACAAACAAGTCCATCTACCAAAGAATAGCTGAAGCAGAAGAAATTCCCCATTTTGGAATGAGTAAGTCCAGTCCATAATCCAACAGAGATGTCATGGCAGGACCTGAAGTGGGGAGTTCATGTAAAAAATCAGTGAGTTGAAGCAGTTCTGTAAGGAGGCCTGGGCCAAAATTCCCCCAAGCTGCTCAAAAGTTACAACAAACGCTTGGTTGAAGTCATCGTTGCTCAAGGTTGTCAGCCAAGTTACAGAAAGCACAGGTTCACATACGTTTTCCCAGCAAAGGCATTTAATTTTGTATCCTTTTGGTCAACAAATTAATGAAAAACTATCATGTTTTGGCTCTTTTTTCTGACTTGGATGATCTGATCACATTTTTTTGCTAAATTTGCAAAAAAAATTCCGAGTGGTTCACAAACTTTCTAGCACCGCTGCATAAAAAACTAAAGCAGCAAAATGAAGATGGAGTGCAGAATTTGTCTTGCAGGGGTACAGATGGCCGGCGTATGATGTACTAGAACGTCTGTATACAAACACCAGGATGTTCCAGGGAAGAGCCATTTATCAGACGTGTTAAGTGCTGCCAAGGAGATGTTACCGTAAGCCATATATCTTGTCACAGAACTTGTTCTTCCCAAAGCCGCCCAAGCTCCTCCGGACCATGAAGAAAAAGCTGTTGAACCGGGAGTGGAGGTGACCGAGCCGTCTGCCACCAGAAGAGAGGTCCCGTCTCTGGGTGACCTTTGGCTGCGAGAGGGTTGTGAAAACCCTCCCGCTGTCGCCGCACATTTTATTGCGCTGTAAAGAGCCGAGGATGAATTAAGGATGCCGGTCAGCCGTGTGATTCACAAACACCGCTTGTGTTCTCGATCCCGAACTCCTTGCCTGAGTTTACTGTAAAAAAGCTATAATTAAGACCTGTTTGCCTCATGTGCATTAACAACAGCGCTAAGCAGTTATTAAACACGGGCTGTTGGGAAATAATAAGTGGCAGCAATGTTCACAAATAGTGATGCATTTTTTATTAAACACAATAACAAAAGATTGCCGACTGTCAGGCTTCCTGGTATTGGATCCATTTTTCAAAACGATGTCTAACCTTTGAGAAGCCAAGCTGTCTTTTAAAATTGGATCAGAATAACATATTAAGCGGAGAAAAATATATCGCTGTCCCTATTCACATACATCACATCCAGAAGCCATAATAGTCCTGATGAATGAGGCAGCAGCGCCAGAGGAGGCGACTCTGCCTCTCGGGCTGGATTTCTGCATTTTTATGTTAAGGATCTACTTTGAAAAGTTTCCATTTGACAGCATATAGTTTAAATTATGGGATGCTAACAGTCGAAATTTGGGCCATAATCGAGTGAAATATCACTCGGGTTGCAAACTAAGACTCTTACTGTATTGACACATCTTTTGCTATAAAGTCATGTGACGTATTGATTTGGTTTCCGGATATTTCCACTGCCTTTTTGTTTGTGTTTTCCTTTCACTGCTGGAAGGGCTGAAGTAGCTCGGGCAGCACTTGCAAGATGCAGCGAGAGCTTCTATGTTCTTCAGAATGTGAGCTTGTTTTGTTCTATGAAGAGTTTCTTTTCGGCGAGGTGCTTGCTGTGCCATCTCAGTTGTTGGGGTGGCTTATAGCCGAGGTTCATTTATATTAATTTATATTAAGGTCCGCCTCCAGTTGCAGAGAAGGAAATGCAGCCGTAGACAGCCTGCAGCTGTCCTCTCTTAACAGGGAGCAGCAAAGAGAGCAGAAGACGATGACGAGAGGTTTAAAGACTGCTTCCAAATTGCAGATGAAAGATGTGCATGGCTACCTGCAAGTGGACAGTCTCGCGTGAACAAGGTTCATAGCTGAACCTCAGGCTATGACAAAACACCGGCTATGAGGAACAATAATCCTCATTCGAAAGCTCATATACGTTGTGTAGGATGGAAAATGCCGACCATGACAAAAAGTTTTGGACTTGGGTTTGAGAAAAACTCAGTCACATTGGACACATCTATACATTCACTGTAGACATACATCTCATTATTAGAATGTCCAGGAGGGGTGGGCAGCTGTCTTTTAAACTATATGCTGTCAAATGGACCCCAGAGGTTTATTTTCCACCCCTTCCAGCACTTAGTTTCTTCTGGGTGTTGTTGTTTTCCTCTCCGCACTTGCCAGCTGGCTTATTTAGATAGCTGACCATCTGTTTTGCTTAACAGAAGATAACCTATGTTGTGGCATTTGCTTCATGTTTTTTTTACCCCTTGGACATTTGTTCAACGTTCTGTGGTGCCCACCGAGAAGAGAGCTACATAAAAATAAATTGAATTAAACTGATCTGTAAATTTACTGGGTAGTCGTGTAGACGTCTGAAGGCAACAGTCTAAACATTCCCCTCAGGCAGGATGTATAAATCTAAATTTTTAAAGAAGTACAAAAGAAGTAGAAAAGGGTTCGGGAAATAGAGAGTAGAAAATAGATTATCAAAACTGCCATAAAATAGTGCTGTAGCTACTTATGGTGCCTTCAAAAATATTATTGCTAGACAAAATATGGCTAAGATATGAGATGTGATTAATCAAATGGTAGCCTAACATATGAAAATGTGTCTCCACAAAAATGTGGTGAAAGCTCAGTTCCTCAGTTTAGCAACATTAAAAACAGCTTCTTGGTTTGCCCTTAAGACAAAACTGTGGACATTTTTTCTTTTTCAAGAGCTATATTTTTGCTAATCATGGTTTTTAACTTGCTGCCCAAGAGAAAAAATTGTGAGAAACTAATAAATTTTCAATTACTTCTACCCAAAAATACAAAGTATACTACTGTGTCTCATACGCATATTAATCGATCCTTACATAACTCAAGACAAAAAACAGTATTTACAAACTTTCAGTACTGCAGGTTGATTTAATAATTTGGTGGGAAATTGCATTTCTGTGGAGCAAAATATTAATCGGATTATCTGACCTTCAAAAAGGTCATAATTATTGACACAGCAGCAGAAGAAATATCTGTAAATATTATTTCAGAAGAGAAAATAAATGTATTAAAATTGTGAATGTGACAAACTGACTAATACATGTATAAAATAATAATATAAAATCTCTAATGGATTGCAACAAAGGTAGACAGGCAGGCAGGCAGGCAGGCAGACAGACAGACAGACAGACAGACAGACAGATAGATAGATAGATAGATAGATGTACACGCATTTACCTTTCCTTGCCATCTATTTCAAGACACATAAAAAATTTTTCCCAAATTTAAGTTTTTTCTTCTCCAGGCAGCTGCAACATATAGCACCTGCCTGCAGAAAACAATAAGACATGAGTGATAGCGAGATTCTTTGGCCTCTGCCAAAAAATAATGCTTTGTTGAAAAAATACGAGAGGATCTGGCTAAAAAAATAATGTTTACTTCAACCTGTTTCCTGGGGGACCAGAGAAGTAAAACTGCTGCAATCAAAGTTCACTCGAGTTGAAAATGGGAGTCGCTGGTATAGAAATGGCTGAATCTTTGAGAGTGGCTTTTAGCTGATGCTGAAATGCTCATGACCTTTGAGTTCTTCAGGCTGTAAGTGTTAAAATTAGGCCAAAAAATGCTCAGAAGTTCTGTGATGTAAAAGTGTTAATGCCTGTCAGGTAGGCACGTATGGCAGTTGTTTAACACACTGCTTACTATGTTGATGATACCCCTACACCGTGGTATTTGAGCTCGAAGTCTTTGAGTTTCCGATATAACAGCCGGTATTCATTAATCCCAGACTGCTTTCTGAGTTGATCAGCACCCGCACGGCGAGTTTTATCCAAATGAAGCGGAACCACGTGAGCGACACAGATGGCCTTGAATGCAAGTGTGACAGTAGGTGGCATCACTGTGCCCAGCCAGTACCAAGAAGGCTGTTTCAGATACATTCCAGGGATAAGTAGCATCCACGCAGTTGCAGTTTCCCCAAATAAACTGTAGTAAAATATAGGATTTTTACAATGCATGACACTAAACTCCATTTCCGTGATGGTTCCTCTGAAAATAAGTGCAGAAATTATTCATATCAGTCATTTAAGGTCAAATGAGAATAAAAGAAACTAACCAAGCAGTTGCCTGGTATTGCTTTGATAAACATGTTGGATAAGTTAAGTGGTGGGGGGAGTGAGAACTGGCAAAGGCTTAGAAGAGCTTTGCTGAGCCGAAACACGTTTCTGGCTCCTTAATGGCTCTTGCCGGAGCAAATTTGCGCCCGGTAAATGTCCGCCTTAGGTGTTTAATGGGTTTTAAAGTTATCAATCAGCTTAGACACAGCAAGCCTGAAGCCGCAGCAGACACAGGCATGGAAACACCACAGTGTGGCACCACCAACGGTCCAAATCTGGCACCGGTGCACAACAGCACTATTAAATTACAGACAAAATGCCAGCCGCCAATCCTCTAATGCGGATTTGCCGTTCCACTAACATAACTTTCTCTTCTTCTGCACTTTACTAATAAAATGTGGCTTTCGCCCTTTCGAGCGAACACCCTTCAGGTTCATTTAGCTGCAGATTCAGTGACCGGTGTCACTATTTGACATTAAAAGCCACTGGGCTGAAATAGAATAGTGCAGCTCAAGAGTCCCCTCTGTCCAAAGGCAAACGTTCGTTCAAGTCTTTTTGAAAAGGTGTTTTTCTCTTGTTTTGGCTGGAGAGGATCTGGCAGGAATGTAAAGTAAAGAGTTCTTCTGTATACTGGGGGTGGAAATGTTGACATTCTAAGCCAGTGGTATTTAAACTGTTTGGGGGAGGCATTTTAGATAAGACTTTTTCCATTTTTTTTTTCCATTTTTACACGTGGCCGCCACGCAAAAGTTGAAATTGTACAAAACGTTTAGAACCTCCTGGGGTCTCAAACTTTCTCAAGGAGAGTATGCGTTATAAGTGGCCATGGAGATGATTTGGGAAACGTTCAGCAGAACATTGTTCAGCTCTGCCAGGTGCAGCAGGTGTTTTGCTTAAGTGTGTTTTGCAGCATTCGTATGGTGCTTGAGGCCCTCAGCGGGGCTCACTGCTTAGAAGACAGGAGCTCCATCCCTGTTTTATTTATTCTCACGTGTATGGTGCTTCTCACAGATGCACTATGTGTCCAAAAGTACCCCCGTTCTAATGACTGAGCTATTTCAGCTGCACCCACGCAGCATACAAACATATTCTAGACAATTGTGTGCTTCCAGCTTTGTGGTCACAGTTTTAGGAAGAAGAACCTCTTTTCCTGCTCCAGCATGACTGTGCCCCCACTGCGTGCACAAAGCAAGCTCCATAACCACACGGTTTGCCCAGGTTGGTGTGGAAGAACTTGAGTAGTTGCACAGAGCCCTGAGCTCAGCCCCACCAAACACCTTTGGGATGAACTGGAATGCTGACCGCAAACTGGGTCTCCTCACCTGACCCCACTGATGCTCTTGTGGCTGAATGGACACAAATTCCCACAGCATCAGTTCAAAATGTGCTTTTTTAACTTTCTCATACAGCGTAAATCACATGACAGCTCTTAGATGACTGATTATTCTGCCCCCCCCCCCCCACCCTCATGACGTGTGTTGACCACAGAGTTCAGTAATGGTTTGTAAAGCACAGATGCACCCCACCATGCCCCTGAGCTCCATGTCACACCCGCTCTTCTCTATCAACACTGCCACTCCTTCCATTTTTCTGGCTGTAACAAAATTATTTTGGATTCCTTCTACTTGTGCTCCTGGAGAGATGGTGTCCAGAGCCCCATGAGGCCCAGAATTGAACCAGGGGGGTCTAGACTGTTTTAAGTGGTTTCCAAAAGCTACCGCTGAGTTGGATTATGTCGTTCTATTGCAGAGGGGTGGGGCCTCAGCTTCAAAGGATGGCTATGCATCTCTACGGGTGGTCCTGCACATCCACAACGTTCTCCCAAACAGTGGGTAGTGAATGCTTCAGCTGACACGATTTACTGAGAATATCTGGCATTCCACCAGCAACTGTCTTAGCACTGGGCTGGATTATTGGTCCACCGGCTTTGATGTTCACTCCCTTGTGCTGGAGGTAGGGAGGGTCCTCCTGAAGGCCCTGGATGGATGGATGCAAAGCGAATGGAAACACGGGGCTTCCAGGATCTAACACACGTGTCTGAGATGAAAACGGGGCAGAACGATGCGCCACATATGTCAGCTCATCTGTATGTGTGTGTTTGGGCTGAAACGGGTTGGTTATGACACATACAGGTGGTCCATCTTAATTACCTTTGGCTCAGTTTGAAAGATTTAGTGCTGTATTTTAAGCAAAGAGATTTATTATTGTTCCCTATATCGTAGGGTAAACACAAGCTGCAATGTACAGCAGATTAACAAAAACAGCTGAGGGGTGTGTGTGTGTGTGTGTGTGTGTGTGTGTGTGTGTGTGTTTGTGTGTGTGTGTGTGTACAGTGGACACAAGGCACTGAATTTTAATGGTGAGTCCCATTCCCAAAGCCATTTTAAACCCAGACACCCAGAGCACCCGTGTCAATATGTTCTGATATATTTTCTGAACTATTCCTCAGCCCGGGATTTCATGTACATCTCAGACCTGCGAGCACTTTTGCTAACAGCATTGCGAACACATAAGGAATGTTTGTTAGACACGTCTATACACCTTTTCTTTTTAATTTAGCTCTTTTAAATGATTTTCATCCATATTTTCCAGCCGAAATGAGTACGTGGATGATAGTGATGCCATTTTCTAAACTCGCAACAATCCTCCAGTGTCTAGAAGCTGCAGAACATCGGATTTGTGGAGTCTGAATTCTAACTTTATCCCAAAATGAGCCACCTTTACTATATTTCTGTTTTCTAGCAGCCCCCACCCCAAAAAAATGTACTACAACAAACGGATTTGTAATATTAGGCTGCAAAATCCCTGCTTCACATTCTTCTCTCAGACCCAAATTAACACTGAAACCCTAAAACAATTCCGGGAAGGGCTCTGGTCAGTTATCTTTGGAAATCTGAACTTCGCAGATGTTTTAAATGTTTATTTTGCCTGTCGCGAACACACTGTTCCTCTTTACTCCACGTTCCATCTTTTCCCAGACACCTCCCTAATATCTAATTTAAATAATGCAACCTCTCTGTGTCAAGCCAATTTAAAACTGTCTGCTTTTGTCGGGAGCGGGACGCGATCCATCAGGCTCCGAGTTTAAGGTGTTGTTTATTATCCTTTTCCTCCAGAGGAAGCCTTCATGTGGCATAAGTTTGGGAAAAGCAATTTGCAGAGACTTGTTATGTTATGATATGGGGTTCAGAAGTCCACCTGGATAATAACCGCCTGCTCCCTACGGCTTATCCTCAGGCTTGTGGGCTCCTGTTCAGTTTCCGCTCTGCCATGGGGAGTGGGGGGGCTGAGAGCCTCATCCACGGAGTCACGAAGATGCTGAAGACCTGCTGCTCATCTGTGCCTTTGCGTTTAGACTGTGAAATCCATCACTTGCTCTTGCTGCTGTTTATGTACCTTTACACGACAAGAAAAGGCGTCTCCTTTATTCTCTATCACAACAGAGGTAAGGAGAAGCACTTAGAAAAACAAGAGCTGAATAACAAAAATAGCAAATTCGGATGCCTTGATGACAGAAGGGGCTTTCCTGACTGTCGTGTCAGCATTTTGCCCTCCTCTCGCTTACAAGTGCAGTGAAGGTTTCCCTCAACTGGCAACCTGATTCATGCCTGCATGAGGGCTTTTGGCCACCCTGCTGGCCACTCTGTGCATTACAAGGCCATGCAATTCTGTTTGCTCCTGTGTGCTCTTGCCCCAACCCTCCCATCTGATCACCATTATTACCTTCATTATTACCTCCTGTGTTCTTCCAATGACCTGTCTCTGTTTATTGTGTGAGGTGTTTTGGTGTGCTGGTTCCTTGTCAGACCGTGGCTGTGTTTTTCCTATACTGGAGTAGTGGTCTCTGTTTGCCTCACCGGTTTAAAACCTTGTTTCTTCTGACCTGCTTTTGCCTGCCGAATTGGATTGTTTGCTTTTCTGGTTTTTTGACCCTGTTCTTCTTGACCCATTTTTGGCTGACAAATTGGATTCCCCTGAACTAAATCTCCCTCATTCCCTTGAATCTGCGATTGGGTCCTGACCTGGAAACGCTAACACTTCCAAAGTCAGTAAATCCGGTTCGATTCTGTGCATTTTTGTAAAACGCAGCAACCCACAGTTCCGAACAAAATATGAACACAGAACAGATATCAAACAAGTCTACAGGTAAAACATCAGCTACAGGAAGAAGAACAATAGTGGCTAGAAAAGCGAAACCTGCCGACTACCGAGGAGAGGAAAACAAAAAAATTCTCAAACAAAACAGGTGAGTGAGAAAAATAAACCTCAGGGGGTCCAAGTGCCAGTGGCTGCCACCCTTGTCTCCTGGGCACTCAAAGTAGGGAAGCAGAGGCAGGAGTTACAGCTAGGAAAGGCAATCCTGCTTTACATGACACTGCTTTAGATACTAAGAACAAAATAAATGAAACATGCTTCACTGTCATTTGAAATGAAGACTGCACGAGGCTCTGCAGGTAAGTGGAAGGATGACTCATGTCTTTGCTGCAGAAAGAGCTCGCGTGCGACGGGAGACAGCCGTGGCAACACGTTTCCTGACACGGCACTAGCTGTCAGGGTTCAGCTCTGATCCTTCTTTGTCGGCATCATTGCTGGCTTCTCAACCTCTGTCAGTAGCACAGATCAGTTCTACTTCTATAAGCAGTATAACCTGCTAGTTATTGAAACCAGTCTTTTATAAAAAGCTATACCAGCTATGCATCATGCATGCCCTGTATTTTATATTACAAAAAGCCTTTGTACTGTGCTGCCTTTACCTTGTTTGTACTTTAGAAGGAGGATCAGTGAAGCTGCACTTAAACACCTTTATGGACAGTCATGAGTTTGAGCAGCTCAAGGCAGGGCCATGAGACCGCTCTGCTCAGCTATAAGCATCATATTTCCCCTTGCTCTGCTGAAGATGAAATCGGGATGTTGACAGCACACGGTAGCCGAATTTGTGGCCCACACCTGTACACGTGAGTAACTGGCGCTTTTCGCACATTTATTTTCTCCTTTTGCTTAGCAGAAACTCCCCTGCTTGACATCGTTTCCCACATGTGAAATGATAAAAAGCTCTTTTTCAAATTACTCGGTTATGTTATATTTATTCATTTTTGCCTAAACCTCGCAACACTTTGTTTGAAGCTTTAAACAGTTTCCGATCACGTAAATAGTTAGTAGCAGAAGTGCGTTTCGGTACAGAATTGGCAAAAAGCACTAAATGGTAGCTTGAGCACGTGTGGTGCCAAAGTCATTACATTCTGACAGATAGCACCATGCAGCAGCTCATTAGTTTGTATTTTATCATCAAAATGCACCCTGTACGTTGCTCTACAGCAAACAGCCCCATTTTACTGTATATATTAAACTTTCCTCTTGTGAATGAAACTAATTTTGAAAATTTATGGGGCAGTCGTCCCTCAGGGTCCCACCTTTTCTGAAGGCCAATTTCTGTTTTTTCTGGTTCGTGAAATCAATTACATTGATAACCTCACCCAATGATAGTACAGCATTTCCTCCGGGAATTCTATGGAAAAATAAGAGCCAATATCCAGTTTGAAAGGTGCACATCTATATTGTGACAGAAGATTGTTGCTAATTTGGAGATTTTTCATTTTTTTGTATTTTATTGCTATCGCAGTCCAGTGACTAAGCCCTTTCTCCATGGGTGAGCAAAGCTAGCAAGATAACACAAGAAGGAGAGGGATTTTGGGTCAAGTAAACTACCCAAACAAAAGCACACCATTCCACCCTGGCTCCCTAACTGTGGTAAAATTAGGGGAAAACTGTTCAAAGAAAAAAGGCTTTCACCCCTTCCTGGCAGCTGCTTAATATTTACAGGAGGATTTACACCGTTTACACTGATTCAACACCACTTACACTGGGGGTTGTTGAGGAGAAAAACAAGATAGACAGCTCACCAGCTGCCACTAATAAATACACCACACACCCCCCGTCTGGCACAGGCCTCTTCTCCTTCCCTCATCTCTCCCCTATTCTCATTCAGATGTATTCATTCCTTAAATGCCTTCTTCTCGGTTTTCTGGCTAATGTTGTTCTGCTTCCAATTTACTATCGGTTGATGGGAGGCAGAACACACGCACGAATACTAAAGGCCTTCTGACCAAGGGCGTAGCACTGTGAATTCTGGTTGGCATGGGGCAGAGAGAGTTCTGGAGAAGGTACAAAGCATCAGGCAGATGTGCCGTATGGATGCATGTGCTAGGAAAGTGTAATCCTTTTCTCAGGGAATCGGCTGTCTTTAAATAAGTAGCTGCGATAAATGAGGCCATTCAAACTGCAAGGGGTTCAGAGCCATACAGAAAGCCGCAGACATTATGTAATGGTGTGAAAAATATAACTTGGCTGTATTTTGTCCAAAAGTTTAGATAAGGTCTGATTATTATCATAGGATCCATGTTTTGGAAGCAAAAGCCATGATAGATGCCAGACGTTTGGATAAACGGCAGACGCAACCGGGTCTGAGGTCATCTCTTCAGCTTCGAGCTTCATCGAGTATGCGTACATCCCTGAAACCAAGACCCTAGGAGGACAGCATTCGGCTGCTGGCTAAAAAGACGCTTTTGATCCAGGGAAGCCAATTTAGTTTAATTTCAACTCCTCCTTAACATGTTTGGATGGCCTGCAGTGAACGTCTGACATGGACTTGTAGGCAAACGTGTGCCAGAATGTCATCGTCTTTGCTTTACTGCTGTCTGTCAGCGTCTCGTGCTGGAACCTTACTTAACAAATCCACTCCTGAGACGGTCAGACACCATCTTTTGCTGCCCTCACTCTGGTATATTGTAATGTCAGTCCATTGCTGCGTTTTACCAACCTTAAATATGGCCTTGGTGACCCAGAGTTCTCATGTAAGTCAACTTACGAGTTATTCTCATTTAACCAAATATACAATAAAAACAACTTATATTGTTCAATAAGTGTTAGGATGCCGCTAGCTGCTCCTGTTTATTTATTCAGCTAACGCCACTGTTCTATACCACACCGCTTATAATTGAACCGGGAATATTTGCAAGCTTCCTGGATGCATCTTTGAAATAAGCGACATCTGGCAGAAATGTTTCAGGGTTTTTGGCAACAACTCTCCCCTAAAGACCAGCATGTAAGTGCTTTGTTTCTTCTGCTAAGTCCTCTTGCGTGTTTTTTTTTTTTTTTGTGCTAACCAAGAAATAACAGGCAAAAATCACAACCAAAAAAAATGTAAGCAGGTATTGTCTAGTGGATTCGAAACAAAAATGAAGTGCCACAAGCCTACGGCCCCAATCGGCTGCTGTCGCTGTTTTAAGAAAAGCTGCAGTTAATTCTCAACCTGTCTGTGACACCCAACCTAGTTTGGTCCCAGTGCTTCCATTTCTCCCTCTGTTCTGTTTCCACCCTTCTTTCCCATATTTGCACATCTGCTGACATTTCAGTGCTCGCCACTGTAATACCTGTAACACAGGGGATGGTCAGCATATGAAAAATATCCCTATAATGGGCCTGGTGGACAGACGTGTCTCTCTTAAACTTGTTTGTCCACCAAAACTGATAGATCCCCTGTAGATAAGAGCAGAGGTGGGTAAACACCAACCAAAGATGCTAACAAGGGGGGCTGATAGTGTCAGTCAGCACTTAAGTTTGAGAACATAAATATGGCGAGACAGCCATCAAAAGAAAGTTCCACTGCAGGGCATTTACTACAGCGATGACAACTGTCAGGGCTGTACCGTGGTATGCAGCCCGCCTGATATGGCTTCCAGATACCATGGTCTATAGGGAGAGGGAAATGTGCTTGGCAACACCTTCATTTCAAAGCTTTGGTGAGAGTGGAAGATTTGCTGGAGATTGGTGTTTTTGACAGGTCTGGATTTTAGCTTGGATTTAGCTTCATGGCCCACCACTAAATTACGGCCACTTGTAGAAGACTCGGGTGCATATAATGAAGATACCAGCTGAGAAGATAAAGTCTACTGTGTGCTTGCCAGCTACAGGCAGTGTCCTTCGATGCCTTTGAGGGACCAGGATCCAGTAGACAGGCCGATGATTTAGAGGATGTAAACAATTTAGCCAATCCACTTAGTGCCACAGGAGCAAATAGTTCCGGAAATTGAATACATCTGGCAGCAACTTTCGTAGTAGGAGGCTCGCAAAGGTTTCTTTCGATGTTTCTTTGTGTCTTTTGCGTTGATATTTAGAGTTTTTCCTTTAAGGAATTCGTACAGGCATGATTTCTAAGGTCCGTGATATATTTCTGGCTTACTGATGTGTTGCCACTTGATATGTAGTCACTTGTGTAGAGGCTCTTTAGGAAAACCCAGGGTTCTTTATGCTTACATGTCAGGGAGAAATGAAGATATACAGCGTCTGTTTAAAGAACCATGCTGTAGCTGCACAGGCTGTCATTCCAGGATAAGACAGATAATCTTCTCATTCATAGCCATTCTAGTCTTATTCTAAAGAAGCCTTTTATTTGGGAGTCAGCCCTGCGATGTGGACAGTAGGGTATATGGGCCAGTACTCAGCTTTTCGTCTGCCTCTTCCTCTTTGGAAAACCAGGATTTTGTCCTCCATAGCGGCACTTCCCATAATCCCCCTACTGCTCTATTCTGCCCCCTGTTGACCAGATTCTCATCCTGAGCTGCTCTCCCAACTAAAGAGTGTAACCGTATTACATGGAGATCATTCATAACAGCCTCATAGCTACATTTCATGCACTAAGTTATGCTGCAAGTTGGCTCATGCACCGCTTTCCTGCTTTTTTCCGAATTTGTGCCCCCTTTCATAAAGAAACATAATTATAAACATCAGCAGTAACTCATAGTACCTTATATTTGATCTGAAAATTAAAAGGTAACGCTTAGTAGTTTTACGATCGACTGATATGTATTTCAACATGCCAAAACGGGGGATCGGGGCACTTATTTCTGTCCGCTTCAAGCACTGAATATAAACATTTTTTAAAACAGGGCACGAGAAAACAAGGACTCCCACAGTTCACGAGAGAACTCCACTCGGAATGAACCGCAATGTGTCAGAGGGTTATCTCGGCTGTTCCCGTGATGAATGTCTCTGTCGCAGTGTGGAAGTGCAAGAAGCAGAGATTTCTTTTCTTTTGGAAGCTTAAACATAAATACAGCAAAAAAATTAAAGCTTGAGCACTCATTCTTAAGCTGCGGTGTCATCATGCAGCCGTCATATAGGCGTTTCCAGGGACGTAGGAGAACATCCAACCTTTCCAAATGGGTGTCCTTTTGAAATTATCCAGAACATCACATTCCACAGGCTGGAGGTATTATAGCAGGCTTTAATTATGAAGACAGATGGCTGTTGCAAACCGGGGTTCCTGACAAACACGATGTCTGCTGAGAGCACGAACGAGAGTGATTTACACTGTATGTTACCATGGTCATGGAAATTAATACAGGCGATAACATGTCGCACGGCCATGTCGCCGTCGGCCACATCGTAGCAGCCTGTGGGAACCCCGCTGTTTGTAGAAAACATCTTTCAGGACAAACTTGGATGAATAACATTCCAGCTCCTTATGATCTTGTGCAGTTGCTTCCATGCCAAGTGAACCATTTATATCAAAGACCCTAACCAAAGGCAGCAACATTTTTAAAAGGCAAATTAATATATTATTCACATAACCTTGACTTTCTTTTTTATATTATATGCCCAGGTAAGGATTATTGCCAGAGGTATAAATGCTTCATTTAAAACATTAGGCTAATGCACAGCGCAAAGCTACTCTAGCTGTAGCTGTCTGTCAAAATGAATACAGTAAAATTTACTGCTGTTCTTCATGGATAAATACAATGAACGTTCATACATGTTCTACGTGGGTGAATACGGTAAGGATGTAAGTTATAACTGACCGTGGGAGCAGTTTGTGTATGAAAATTAAACGTACAACTAGCTGTTGATAAAACAGTTTTATTTCAATTTCAATGCTGCTGTGTTGTTTGTTACTTCATTTTTTTTTTTGGTGTTTGGGTGAAATTTGGAAAAATTGAGTTTTGGGACTGGGCTGGAATACGGTCTTGCAAGGAACCTAAATTGTTGTTGGCCCAGAGCAGCACATAAGCAGCAGGGGCAGAAGGAAACCTTGCTGAACTTTCCCAGCGACTCTGACCTCTTGTTGGAGGAGTGGAGGACGGTGAGACACCTCCCACATGGAGGAATGTGGAGGACACCCTCAGGTTGGCCCTACAGCAGCCTGTCTGGTCCCCATCAACGACAGCTGTAGCCATGATGCTCCTCACCTCATAAGCTGGAACCCCTCAGGCACCTTAACCGGAAGGCGATTTCTGGCCATAATCCGCACACAGAACGCCCCCTTTCCGTGTCATTTATTTGCGGTTAATAAATGAGTTTTGCTGTCACTTGGGAATAAACCAGATAATTATTAGCGGCGTATTGACCCGAATTGGAGCCAGAGCAGAATAATAACAATCGCTGGGGGAATCGGTGCAATTACCTTCGGCTTGAATCGATGTGGTTTGACGGTTTCACACACGCGTGCCAATGTACAGACCGGCTATCGTGTTTGACAGAGTGACCCGAGCCCATCTGTGCGTAACAATCATAGCCTGTAGATTGTAACGCCGTCCTGTTTATC
Source organism: Heterotis niloticus (assembly GCA_018136845.1). Taxonomy (NCBI): domain Eukaryota; kingdom Metazoa; phylum Chordata; class Actinopteri; order Osteoglossiformes; family Osteoglossidae; genus Heterotis; species Heterotis niloticus. The sequence goes on from CM030903.1 coordinate 22,327,279, forward strand.
AATTCCCTCCTGAAGGAGGAGGCAGGAAGGGCCCAAGGTCCTTGATAATGGCATAACTCCATAATAAATCATGGCGGTGAATGTCAGTTCTTTTCCCCACCCTCTAGCAAAAAAGGTAGAAGTGAGAAGGTGAGAGCGATGCCTTTTCGGTGTGACAGATGTGTCTGCTGAGCTGTGTTCTGGACACCGTTTTAATTCCCTCTGTGTGCTGTATTATGCTTCACTTAGTGTGGCAGTAAAGCGTAGCACCTTGTCGGCGATGCCAAAGCGGTAAATGGGGCCTAACTGGCATCGCTGCCCTCTTAACCCATCATCTCGGCAAAATATTACTTGGATTTCCTGTAAACGGATAACAGGAAAGGGTGACTATGCAGACGTCATCCCAACACAAGCTCATTTTCTCGCCAAGGTCAAAACTGCGCACCAGTGGAAAGTAAAGAGAAATGCCCGTCGAGAGTCAGTGTATTACGTTGACCTCACAAAAGGTAGCACAATCGTAAAATAACTAGTGGGAAATTTAATGTTTGCATATACAGTAACACTTCAGTTAGTGCTGCTTCCTGCAGCACCGTTGCATGATAGCAGTAATTTCTTATAATAATTTACTACATTTTTAAAAATGTAACACTTTTTTGCAGTTTTGTATTTGTTACCCATAAAATGCTGTTTCTGTGTTTATCTGCTGCTATAAAAGGCGTAATTAATCTATTTTGTATTATGCTTTAACATAAATGTGTTACAAGTATTTATAGCGGTGTTTATATTAATATTGTAAAACCTTGACTTGCACTGCTTGCAACTGTGCTCTTTCATTTCAGCCTTTGTTATAATTCACCATATTCTTAAAAATGTCAGGAAACATTACTTTTTTGCTGTTTTACATTTGTTACAGACAAAATAGCAAGTTTTCTGCATTATTTGCTTTTATTAAATGTGGCCTCTTATAGCTCAGTGTCACTGAGCATCTACAGTAAATCATGGTATCCATACAAGAACATAGGTTCGCTATCCATTCTCCTACCTAGCCGATGTGTGGAACCGCTTTTCCCCTTTTTAGAATTGAAAAGCTATGCAGACTTCAAAAAATGCAGAAAAGCTGATTTTTTAAACTCTGGATTATGAACAGTTTTAGGCAACACAAATAAAAATAATTGTAAAATACTGTTAAGGACCTCTTATGGCGCTGCTTCATTGAGCTCCATTTCTCAGCAACACATTTAGAGCTGATAATCCAGGTATTTGTGTATAAAAATATATTTGGTTTATAGTGGTGCTGCGCTTTCCTCTGTATATCACAGCTGGGCCTGCTTCTCTACAGGGCGTTTCCAGCAGTGCTCCTGTGGAATGTATTTTATATGCAGAAATGTAAGTGTAGGATTTATACATCATACTCTCCATTCCTCATTGAAAAGTTGAAATGAAACTGCTGGTGGAATCATCAATATTCAGCAGTGTTCACCATAACTCTCCAGTGCAACACAAATGCATAAATATAACAGTAAGCAGACGGTTTATACAGCTGCCAGATAGCCCCACAGCAGAAGGAGAGCTTAATGTGACAGGGTGTGTGAGCCTGGGTTTCACACCTGACTTTCTGGAGAGGGAGATTAAATGTAATCTGAGAGGAGACCCGACCTCCTCAGCCACTGTGCCCTAGGCACCCAAAGCCGCCTTCCAGGCAGGGATGCGTTTAAGTTTTTAATACCAATGCAACCGAGTTATTTCACATACACTGCTGTAGTTAAGGGGGGTGTAGCCAGCAACCAGCACTGCCAACACAGACTGGGGATCAAACCTGTCCGAGATTACAAATACAGAGGAAATTTTTTTTTAAATAAAATGTGTTTGCCACGTTAGGTCTTTTAACTATACTAAAGTCAACAGTGGCTTTTAATGGTTCCAATATTCCAATCAAAATGAAACAAAGAATCCGGCAATAAAACTGAATCAAACTAAAATAAGTTTGAAAATATAAATAGTTAAAACAGTTTCACGAAAAAGATTAATTGTTGGCCCTCAGTAGTCTTTTGGCGGCCCCTAGTGGCAGCGCGGGACGCAACAACAGGGGGGAATTTCGGTTGCGATAAAACATTTGAACGTTTCAAATAATTATTTTTGTTGCGAATGGAATTAAGAAACGCTTTAAATTGTATTTATTAATAAACATCGTTTTTCTAAATTAGGACCACCATTCTTTTATGTTATTTAACTAGTTTTTATAATATAGCACATGACATCTTCATTTACCTGGTGCAACATACAGATTCAGACAATTAAATTCATAAAACATTAAATTTAACAATTAAATTCATAAAAAAATTCCGCTCACATAGAAGGGGTTTTTTAAATTTATTTTTTATACTTTCAGAGTAAGTGCCTTTATAGTGGATTTTACAGCAGCAGTTGAACATTCGGGTTTCATTCCAACGGGCACCTTTATTGCTCTTCTCATTGCGCAGTAGCGGGAGGGTCTGAGCTTGAAGGTCGGAGTCCAGGTTACGAACTGCGTCGTTTCTTCCTGTACCACGAATTAAAAAGACTTTATCTTAAAAAAAAAGCATTAAATGGGCAGAAATCCCAGATAAAAGTCAACAACAGTTTTTAAAAAAATCATTTGAAAAAATGCACTTTTGTCGCGGCGTCGTCTTGTGCTGGAATATTAAAGTATTACATTTAATAACATATTTAAATTTAACATTTAAATATTTATACCCCGTTGCATTTTTTACAAAAAAGAGAAAACTACAAAGGCAGCGCTGCAGTTGCTTCCCAAGGGGAAATATTTTTTACCACATGGGAACGATAATGTACCATCATGCACTGTTATTGCGCCACACTGCACCTTTACTGTATCATTATATTACTAAACTGTACTATTTCTATAACATTCCTGTTCTACACATTTTTACTGCGCTATACTGTACTGTTACTGTATTGCATATCCAGTCAGCAAGAAAGGAAAATGGTCGCTAGAGGGCGCAGTTTCTCATTTTTACAGCTGGACTGAAACGCACAGTGCAGTCTGTCAGCAAGTGACTGAGGTCCCTATGATCTCCCAGCTCATCCTGAACAATATTTTTCTTATTATTAATAATCTGTTTGAAATGAGTAATTCCGTGAAAAACATCTCCTTAAGCAGCGTGTTGTGCTTTCCAATCCCTGCTCCTGCTGTTGTGCCCTTGATGAGTGTGGTTACTGTAATCTGACGCGGTGATAACACTGTACTCTACGAAGGGTTAAAAGCTGTAACCTGGTGGGCAAACCCAACACTCTATGTAGCTTTGGAAAAAGGCATATTTTAAGCGTTTGTTTTTCTTACCTTCACTTAAATCAGGCATTTTCGTTGTTTTCCAGGAAGTTGGTTTTAGAAATCACAGCATTCTGTTTAACACCATTTGTATCAAATTGTGCCTCATTCTTCTGGAGTAAATATTCCTCAAAATTCTCCTGTACGCAATACACTGCTGGCCAACTCCATTTTGACTGCCTACGGTGCCGACCACATTGGACACCTTTGGTTGCAGGAACACCTAGACTTGATCTGCAGCGGGTGCTGCCAGAGATTCTGCCTCCTCTCAGCTCTTAGGGACAATGCGATGAGGGAGAAAGTGGGGAAGTTACATGCTGAGTGAAGCATGGGCAGGAGATGGGAAATGATAACAAATGATGACCTGCAGAAGATGTGAAACGCAGGATCAAAGCGACGTTGCACTGTATTAGAGGAGAAACTCGGGAACGTGATTTGATGAGTTGCGTGGGACTTTAAACAGATGTGAAAACAGCCACTGTGGACACGTCGCTGATGCTGTCTTCTTCTGCCTGGGAGTGAAAGTAATGTCTGCACTGGGAAATGAGGGAATAAGAGTGCAAAGCTGCACTTTCTGACAGCACAGGCACACGAGGGGAGTAAACACGGTATAATTACACGGTAAATCTCACAGGGCTCCTTATATTTTGTCACACAGGCCACAATGCATTGAAACTCATCTGAATATCTGCAGCGTTTTCACACAGCGGTCCTCGCCATCTGCTATTGTGACACATCCACGCTGCTTCCTTCATCTCTACGTTGATGGCCGCCTTTACCCCCCAACAGACAGCAGATGACTGCACATCTGGATACCTGGGGGTCACCAACCCCTTACAGCAACATCCACTGGCGCAGTGCTACAACAAACAGATAAAGTGGTAAGGTCTGCCATCACGCACACTACCATGTGACCCTGACACAGGTCATCAGTGACCTTGATATAACTGCAAAAATACACACTAACTGACCTATCTATCTATCTATCTATCTATCTATCTATCTATCTAGTTAGTTAGTTAGTTAGTGCTAGGCTAACATCCTGTTGCAGGTGTTTCCTCATGCCCTAAAACCCAATGTTTCCAGGATAGGCTCTGAGCCACCATGACCAGGATAAGGGTATAACAAAATGTGAATGGCTAAGGGTGTATTATTATTATTATTATTATTATTATTATTATTATTATTATTAAATTTTGCAGGTGTGCCCTCCCAGCCTAAAATAAAACCCAGTGTTTCCAGGATAGGTTCTGGACCACTGTGACCACGACCAAGACAAGTGGACAACAAAATATGAATAAGTGATGATGATGATCATCATCATTATTATTATTATTGTTGGTGTAAATAATTGTGTTTGTGGTTCATATTGAATTTGGCACCACTCCCTCATTACCTTATTGTGTCTTCTAAACGTAAGGCGAGACGTTTATCGGCAGATTTGTACAGTATACGGTAAGCAGCCACGTGCACAGCTGATGAGATATGAATTCAGTGCGTTACACATTCGGTGTGACAGCAAATATTTATGGGACGAGCAGATGCCCGCAAATGTGCGTATTTTTTGAAATTACGAGCTGAGCATATCACACGTTTCCACATGAAGGATGGCAGAGAGATTGCGTTGACCCTCTTGCTAACATGACAGTCATGTGAGCAGAGTTTTGCCTGGTTAATGAGTCTCATCTCTCAGGGGAAAATGGCGCTTTAATAGTGACAAATTAAACAGTGTTTGCTCGCCATTAGTCTATGTTTAATTTTTATTCATCGCTCCTTCATGGAAGTGGAAAAAAACAACCACCGCCGGACATGCTAAACGGGCAAACCCTGGGGAAACCTTCCACAGGGTCCCGGTCTGGTCGTCCTGCCGCTGCCTCGCTTTCCAGACTTTTGGTGAAAACCCTCAGATGGACCCCCAAGGGAGAAGCCATTGGTAAAGCAGGCGCGATGAAGCATGAAATTGCCAAGACAGGTACTTAAAGAAGTTAATTATGTTTAGCGTTATTTACATACTTTATCTTAAATATGGACTGCAATTCCGGACCTGTTTCTATCCACTTTAATCAGAATATTGGCAGTTTTTACAACGTTTGCTCTTTCTGCTTTGCTTCTTATGTGGCTTGGCGGCGGGTAAAGGTTTGTTTAGGCTGCAACAATTATTTATCTGTTGAATTGTTGCCGTAACCACAGGATTCTCTGGCTCCTTTGTACTGTGCAAATGAGACCTGAATCTACTCACACTTTTACTGCCTTCCCTTTACCTGGTTATCTTGAGAAGCCAAGAACTTAAGGATGGTTTCACTAGCTTGTCAAGCAGGTGGCACAGCAGTCAGAGCTGCACCAAGGTTTGAATCTCTGCTCCTGCTGTACCACGCTCGAGCAAGTTACATACAGTAAAACCCAGCCGCAATGTAGTAAGGGGGTCCAAACAAAAATCAATGGTGCAAATGCTGTTCCGTTTTACTTCTATAATAATAATAATAATAATAATAATAATAATAATAATAATAATAATTTAAGGCCAGCTTTGGCTGTGCTGCCAGTGGCCTTACGAAAGGAGAGCTCTGCATGTTGGACTGTAGGAACACAAGTTGTAGATTAGTTTGCCTTTTAGAGGAAACCTAGTCGCTCTACACTATTTCTTTATTTATTAAACCCCACAAAAATTACAATTACCCCAGTAAACTGACACTTCCCAGAAACATTTCCAAAATTCCCAAAACACATAAAATACTTAAGACCACAATGCACTTTGTGCTTAATGTCCAGGTACAGCAAAATTCTCATATCTTCTGTATCAAAGGGTCTCACCAGGTTCAAGTCAGGTCATCTAGCAAATAAAATCATACATTTTGAAAACACAATAAAATTTACATCCCTTCCCAACAAGCATCAAAATCAAGACACTGCACATAACTAAAAACCAAAAATACTCATACAAAGCCTGTGTCTCTACAATCATTACTCTTCTTCTTCTTCTTCTTCTTCTTTCAGCCACTCCCGTTAGGGGTCACCACAGCGGATCAATTGTTTCCACTTCTTCCTGTCCTCTGCATCTTTCTCCATCGTCTTCCTGTCCTCCGCATCTTTCTCCATCGTCTACAATCATTACTCCAGGACTGAAAAAGAAACTTCCATCAAATTCATCAAAAATTCCACTTACTGAGTTGCTTTAAATACCGGCACTCACAGAACCACTCACCCACCCAGTGGCACAGAGATGTTTGGCAATCCCCCATAATTCCCTGCGACCATTAGACACAACTATTTTCAAACATGCAGCAGCAGTGCATTATGGGAGGGCCACAGCTCCAGCCACCACTGACACAACACTGCCGCAACTAAGAATAGAAATTTTTACAAAAACAAATGTCATCTTCAGCAAATCCTGCACATTCATCTGCATGAGAAGATGTTGGGGATCGGAAGGATAGCAGGAGGGTAGATACTTGTAAGCAGCTTTCAGGCTTCGCGTTAGACACACATCTCTTGCGTATTGAGGGCCTAAACGAAAGATCACATTTGTCCAGTGGGTTTAGCCAAGTGGGTTTGGCTACACCGAGGGACCGCTGTAAGAGAGCCCCCTGTTTTGTGGGACTGAGCAGAGATGCTTGCTTCCGTTCGGCATCGACCCCAATCTCGCCTGCTTCTACCGCCGGCCCAAACGCTAGCGCGGCTGCTGCTGCGGCACGACTTCCCATCCGCCCGCGCCCGTTCAACCGTCCCGCCGCCGAGCAATTTCTCCACGAGTGTGCAAAACGTTAATGAACGGGGCCGCGGCTGTTCGGAAGCGAACGCCGAAGACCTCTCCAGCTGTCATTTTCCGCTCGATGACTTAGTTAAACACCGTTCCAAATGGCCTGCCTAAACCCGATACCCTCAATTTGGAGCTTCTCATAAACAAATGCAACGTACATTTTATTGCTATTAAGTTTATGTCCCGTTGACTCTTACCGAGCGTTAAATGTACATCATGTGTAATTACAGACACAGAAAATTATGCCTCTCTTCAAAGTGCTTTGGTATTAAAAATAGATCACGCTGAGCCGAATACGCGTTTGATTGCCATGCCGTACGCACGCACGCCGACAGACACGTTCGCGGGAAGCGTTCCGCTATTATGTGGAACAGCAAAGATGTGTCTGCGTAATAGAATAAAATCAGAGCTCTCTGCGCTTGAGAGTAAAACTCCACCAACACAAGAGCCAAGAGCAGATATATGTTTGAACCCATTTAACTGAAAGGACCAATATTCATTTTCTGGGTTAATGCGAATGAAGTTGTTAAAAAGAGAATAATGTATGAGTTACTAATGGCTATCCCTGAAGATTTTCCTCCCTTCTTCAAGAGGGGAAACAAAGGAATTGAATAATTAATAATTATCTAAACTAATTTAATTTTTAGCTCCAATCTGTTAATATTTACATAAACTCCAGAGTTTTGCCCTGATGGATTCTGTCTGTGCGGAATTTGCTTGGAAGCCGAATTCCGTCATCGAGGCATCGGGGCTTCGCGTCGTCTGGCGGATCGCTTAGTGGTGAAGCTTCTCGCCGGGGTGTCGGCGAAGTTCTCACACAACTGCGTGTGTGTGTGTAGGTGGTGGGGGGCAGCAGTTAAGGAATATTTGCAGTCCTAGAAAAGGATGCACTTCACAGGATGACACTGATTCAAAATCTAAATTTAGGGCCTGCATTCATATTTTTTAGCTTTAATAACTTAAGAGCATTCAAGTTTATTGTTAAACTCCAGTTTATCTTTATTTCCCATAAACAGGCTTTAATGCACACGGGGTGATAACAGATTTAACTGTTCTGGCCTACTGTATATTCAAACTGCCCTGTTTGGAAGACCAAAACAAATGATTTATGTTTTGTTCAACGCAACGATAACTCATAGGAATGAGTTTTTTTTTCATTTAAAAAGTTATATTTCATGACTTCTGCAGGTTTTCCAGCCGACGTGCCCATTATTTCCGTGTCGCTGCTTCTGCCTCCACGTTTCTACGCCCTCGCGTTGCTGTTGTTGAAATAAAAAAAGACAAAGGGTTTCATTGAGCACACTTATGAGCGAAATGCATGCGCGTAACAATTGGTTTCTACTTTTATTGTCTTTTTCACATCAGCATGTAATTATTACACAGGGCACATTCAAAAGGAATTGAACACTTTTATTAACTCGGTAACTATCATATGAGCATGCAGCATAAACCAATTTGTAGAATTACCCTTAATCTTTTGGTGCTTTCAAATGTTTACTTACTAAATATTATATTTATGAAAGTGATTTATTTTGAACTGCCCTGTGTGCACACTGGAAAGGATAGGAAATGCACTTGCTGTGAGTACGCGAGGGTTAAACTGTGAGGCCTAACATATGCTGTAACTGCCAAGTATAAAATTATACAACGTAAACGCTAATGTGTGCCAACTCTCACGCCTCGCGTTCCGTTTCGGTCGTGACTGAAGGAGCTGTCAGATACACTTGAGGCAAAACAGACAGAAGCAACGGTCGCCGTACGCCTGGCGTATGTGGACTACGCGCTCATCATATGATAACAAAACAAACAGTGGGAGTTAAACCCAGGACTGACTGGCGGAGAGAGAGTCAGGAGGAAAATGGCGCTGTGAAATGTATTCATTTATTGATTTTTGCGCTTTTGGTTGCTGAGTTTGCTTACCTGCGTGTGAATGCTGTGATTTTTGTGCATAGTGAAGGCATGATGATAAATCATTTAACTATGTTTTCAGAAGAGCCAGAACTGTAGCTGTACTTCTGGACTTTTTAACAATCGAACCTGGGGTGAAACATCTGGTCAAGATATTCTGAGAGCAGGGGGGAGGACGAGGTTTCAAGTAATTAAAATTGTTCTCCGATCCAAGTTTGTTGTAACAATAGATGGAAGTAGTAAGGAAATCCTTTATGAAAACATCACTTGGTCACCCAAGAACGACCGTCGCTACCGCTACTAATAATAATAATAATCTTTAGTCATCCTCAAATGGACAAAATAACCACTGGATGTCAGACTCATAGGAAGTATATTTGTGCAAGTGAAATGAGTGTTTCCTCCAACAGTCCAAAGATATGTATCTTAGTGAGCTCTCTGTGTGTGTGTGTGTCCCCATCCTGCAGTGTTCTACAATCTCATCCAGGATGCACCTTCATAGCCCAGCACCCAGTGGTTCCAGGATGGGCTCCTGACCCCCCCCCCCATGACCCTGACCAGGACACAGCAGTTATACACTGCCCAGCCAAAAAAAAAAAAAAAAGTCACACTCGAATATTCGGTTGGACCGCCTTTAGCTTTGATTTGCTGTGGCACCGTTTCGATAAGCTTATGCAACGTCACAACATTTATTTCCGTCCAGAGTCGCGTTCATTTTTCGCCAAGATCTTGTATAGAACACGGGAGAGTCGGACGGCCGCGTAAAGTCTTCTCCGGGGCATCCCAAAGATTCTCGATGGGGTTAAGGCCTGGACTCTGCGGTGGCCGATCCATGTGTGCAAATGATGTCTCGTCCTCCCTGAAGCACTCTTTGACAATTCGAGCCCTACGAATCCTGACATTGCCATCTTGGAAGAAAAAATCCATTGATGGAAAAACCTGCTCATTCAGGTATATTCAGGTAGTCAGCTGAGCTCATTTTTTGGGCACACAATGTTGCTGAACCTAGACCCGACCGACTGAAGCGACCCCACATCGTAACACCAAGTTAAATCCAGGGGGTGACTTTTTTGGCAGGCCAGTGTAGAAAACGGATGGATGTGAAGATGAAAAGATATTTTACCTCACTGCACCCCCTCTCGCGCGTGTAACCCTCCTGGCGATGCTAAATGCTAAGTGCACTGCAGTGTTTTACCTGCTTTGGCGTGACGAAATGCGCGGGCCCCAGCCCGAGTCCGCGCCCGAACCGCCGCCACCGCCGCCGCCGCCGCGCTCCTGTCCCTTTAAAGGCTCCGAGCGAAGGGCCATATGATCCCGGCGCTCCAATCACCGGGTCCCCCCGCACGGCAGCCGCCGCATTTTTTTCCGTCTCCTTCCGACGGGCTAACATGGCGAAGCGGGGGCTCGCGCGCCGAGCCGCCTGAGGACGACGGGAGCCGAGAGCGCGCGCGCCGTCGGACGCCGTTGTTTTCATGGCGAGGAGCCGCGCGAGCCACGGGACGGGCAGCGGGCGCTCCGTCGCTCCTCAGCACCTCCGACCAAGATGGTAGAGCCGTGCCTTCCTCATTCTCCTGTTTTTTAACCTTATCCTCTCTCTTTTTTTTTTTGTTGCTAATTTTGCAGGCGGATGTTTGGGGCCTCCGGGAACTTACCTGAGGCGGCGTGCGGCTCGTGTTTGTTTGTTTGTTTTTTATTTTATTTTATTTTTTTTTATTTTTTTTTTTACGTGACAGCTGCGCCGATCCAGGTGTTTTTGTGCGCCGACAAGTTTGCAAGTTGCCCTGGCGCCGTGCGATGTGTCGCGATTTGCGGCGACGTGACGCGCCTGAGCGAGAGAAGCGGCCGACCTGTGCGGGATGCGGGCAAGTGCGGGGGTCGCCGCCGGGACTTAAATTCCTTTGCGTCGCGACACCGGGTCGTGACCTGCGCGTTTTCTCACGGCCGCTGCCCCCCCCCTCCCAAAAAAACAAAAAAAAAAAAAAAAACCCCTCGGGCTTTCATTTCTGTCCTAATATTTCTCTCCGTTATATTCAAATACATTTATTGTGGCGTTAAATCAGTGCCACGCAGTCTGGACTGAGAAAGTGAAGGTTAAAACTTGCCTCCAGTTAATCTTTATTTCACAAAAAGGCTTTAATGTGCGCAGGGGTGATAATAGATGGTGTTTCCGTGGAGGTTAAGTGGGCTGCCGCCGCGACAATGACACGGTGACAAAAATGTGTCGGATTACGGAGCCGCACCGCAGAGGCGCTCGGCATATCAACAGCCGGCCCCCCGCCAAAGCTGATAAAACAAACCAAAACCTTACTCTGTTTAAGAATTACCATCAAGTTTGCGGCGTGGATATTTTTGCTCCGTGCGGTAAGCGAATTGAGCTGTCCTGCTCTGCCTTGTTGGTTCTGCTAGATGTTGGGGAAGAGTCTGGTTTCCATTCTCCTGCCTCAACTTTCCTCCCCTGAGCACATGGGCTCCTTTTCTTCCTGCGGCAGCTCAAGTGCATTGGACTTTGTGGATGTTCGGCGTTTACCGGTTGGTTTTGAGTCTTTCTGTTGCGGTCAGTGCTTTCGCCCAGCGTCGGGCCTGCGTTTTTGGCTGCTCGTCTCGGATTGCTGTGGGATTATCGGCCTCTAATCTTACCATCTTTTACCTGGTGTTACAGCTGTAGGTCGTGTGTCTACCGTGTTAGGATAACCTATGCTGGAGGTGGTGCTGGCTTTTCTCTCTCCTTCCCTCAGGTGTCGTGATGACCTGATGGATGGGATGGCTGGGCTTCCAGGGCTGCTGCAGGAAACCAGTAGAATGCGTTCTGAGATTTTCGATAACGTTTTTCCAGGGTCAGGCTTGGCCACACTTGGCTTTTGAAGGACATCTTTGTGTATGGAGCCGCAGTGATGGGTACAATCCTCACCGCGGTGTCATTTGCACGGATCAAGTAGTGGACACCGTCTCTGGTGTGAAAACGGTCTTATTTGTTCAGCTGATGTTTCTCCAAACTACGTTGCAATGAATCACCATTTATGCAGCTGGGTTGATATCTACCAGTGTAGTTTTAAGGTAAGTACCCCACCGAAGGAGGTGGGATTCGCACCCGGGTCTTTTGAATCTGAGGCAAACTTTCCGATAAATTGGATTTAACTCCCGCTTTGGACTCGCCGAATCCCTGACTTCAGTAAGTCGTCCTCTATTTTGTGTACCAGAAAAGTCGTCCATCTGACCTCCCTTCTGTGGGGGTAGTCGGGCTGGACTGAGGTGGCAGATCTTCCAGCCACATCTTATAAAGGAGATATTTCATCCACTGCAGTCAACGATTTGCTGCAAAAGTTTATAGCGCTAACGGTGTCACAAAACCTTTGGTTTGAGGCTTTACCATGGTACTTAGACTCAATGTGTTTTTACCGCGCCACATGAAGCGCCGGTGTGAAAACGAACCGCCGTCCCTCGGATGGCGGAAATGTGCTGTTTAAAAAAAAAAAAAAAAAGAAGTCGATGGCGGTTTTTAAGTCGTACATGTTTTAGTCATGAGACCAGAAAAGGTTAAATGATCTTTACGGTCTTGGAGGAGGACGAGACCTGGCAAAGTGCCACCAAGACCCAGCCGTTCTCGCAAAACCCCAAAGTGAAGTGTTTTAGGCAGCCTAATTTGGAATTCTAATCGGATGACACTCCGTTTGCCAAAACCAATTTATACCGGGAGACTCTCACATCAAAGAGGGCAGCGTTCCATGCGTGTGGCTCCGAAAATGAGGAAGAATCAGGTTGCTGTTTCATCTTCCGTTATTGATCCTTTTCACGATGGAACTGGAAGTCCCTATCGAGGTAAATGTGGAAGCAGGATAATTTGCTAATATCTTTTAATGAGCCGCGTTTAAAGCCCTGGCCCTCGGTCTGGGGATGGAGGGAGACGGGCGACGGGGTCGCTCGAGGACGCCTCATTAAGAAGAGTTTGCAGCTGGGTGGTGGAGTAATCCGGCATCTCTTCCACATCTGGAGCCCCGGGTTAATATCTGGGTCAGTTCCGAAGCGGAGCGAGCTTGACGGCCAGAGTTTATTGCAGCATCGGCCATTTTTCAGCTCAGCCGTCCATTTTTCATTATGCAAGATATTGCAGTGGCATTTTTAAAAATTTTTAACATTTTTTTTAATAAGCTGCTTCCTGTCCAGAACTTACTTATGACTGGTGTGAGTCTGGCTTCGCTTTCAGTTTAAAAGCTAGTTGCTCCGTGGTGTACGTTGTTGTTGTAGCAGTTGTCGCTGATCTTGCTTTTCATGAAATCTCAGCATTTCTCTCGTGACTTTTATCTGCCTTTGAGTGCCGTGGTGTCTGAGCAGGTGGTCACCACGCTTTGGGTAAAATAAGGCTGGGGTCTCTTTATGTTGCCGGTACGTTTCGAATCGTAGATTATTTGTACGTTCATTTATATGCCTGTTTATGTGTTTTAATGAGATCCTTGGAACTGCTGTTAAATTCAGTGCTACTAAATTGTTGCCTAAATTACTGTTAAGAATGATAATTTAAATGTACAAAAATTTGCTTCAGTGTTTAGTACTAGTTATTGTTATAATTCAGCTAACCAGTTTACGTAAAAGACCGTACATCCACATCCAATTTTTGGGACTCCAGATGTTCGCTGCTGGAGTTTGTCCCCTTCATCTTGCTGTAAGCACTGAACTCCACTTAGGCAGACTTAGGCCTGAAAGATCGCGGTCTGTGATGATACCAACCGCACCGCCTGCTCAGGTGGGTAACTGCAGTCTCCGACGAACACGCAGACGGCACCGAGTGCAGCTGAGGATGCTGGGAATGGACGCCATGTTAGCTCATGTTTACACAGTGAACTATGTTCCGTTTTTCGCCATTCCTCTTTACAGTCTTTATTCTCTGTCTTTGGCACAGTTGTGACAGCTACAATTTACCGTACAACCTGTTTTCCTACCTATTTTTTTGGCGCGCAAAATCGTAGTCAAAGCCGTTCTGTTTAAATTTTGTTACACGTATGTTCTAGCTATCACATGCACAAAAAAATTCCACGTTGTGCTGCTCTTGCTGTATTTAGAGAAATATTAAACATGCAGGATCACTGGGTGCCTTTAGGAAGCTGCTCAAAACTTATGACATTAATTCTACTTTTAATTAACATTTTAACAGATGTTCTGATGTAATGTTAACCTGTGATGGACTGGCATCCAGGACGGAGGTGTAGTTTTACAGCGTGGTGTTCAGAGAGTCTGGGATAGACCTTATACTGCAGTGTCCCTCACCAGGACCAGCGGTTAAGGATAATGGATGGATCCATGGACACTATTTTAACATTATTGTTCATATATCTTTTGTATGTTTTTTCTTTTAATGTATATGTTGGTTCTTCTACATTTGTTTATTAATGTTTCATTTTTATGTTGCAGTGAAGCACTTTGTGCAGCAAAAGCTATATGAAAGGTGACATGTAGTTATTATCATAATTTTTACTTTTACTGCTGTGTAATGTTGAAAATTGTCTAGGAAGTTGCATTCCGTTAAATGGTACAGACAGCAGTGTTATGAAATCTGATCACAGTGATACAGTTTATTTAGAAGGAGCTTCTTTATCATGTAAGACTAATGGTGAATTTGGAGTTTGAGAATGTATTGTAGTTTAAAATAAAGGCAATAATAGCATTAGCTTGCAATCCGGACTCCTGCTGGTACAGATGGGTTTTCAGGCCAAGTAAAGGTGTATCTTATAAAGATTAAAAACCTGCCCTTGTTGAGCTTTTTCCTCCATTATATAGCACACTGGGTGTTTGCAGAGAGACAGAGAACCCAGGTTTGGTGCTCTTTTGTTTTGTCCATTTTTTGATCACCTTTTTAAAACCATGGATGAGTAGGGTAACAAATCAGATGGATATAGGAAAGCTGTGGACAACATCTGCCACGTCTTCTCGATTTCACCTGTCCTCCTTCCCATCCTGTGTGTCAGCCGGCTGGTTTCTACCTGGTCCCCTGTGGACATAGTCTGTCTCACCCATGTTTCCCTGGCATTTGCCTGATGCACATGATTTGTGAGGTTGCCATGATGACCCCTAGAGACAGGAGGTGTGCTGTTAAATGCCCCATAATAAATGAAATGTGTGAAGAAAGGATGCAGGTGACATTCATAAGAAGCTTACATGTGATCACCTGGACATTTTGTCTGCTACTTGGGAAAGTGGCTTCTGTAAGGGCTCTGATGTTCTCAATGTTCTCAGTGCAGTGTTGCTTTTCCTCACATTTCTTTTTACTTTGGAGGTCCACCTGCCTTTAAACTGGTTTTGGTAAATTTGACGGGAACGTGCAACTGTGTGTGAAGTTGCGCGGTGCGGCTGTTGGCCTACGAATAGTCGTATTGAATATTTTTTTTTAAATCAAGGTCTGTTATGCTGAAGTATTAGATTTTCACAAAAAAAAAAATTTGGATCATGTCTTTGATCTGGAGAAAACAAACGTTCTATTTCATAACAATCATAAAAATACCACTAGGTGAGACACTAACAAGAAAATAATTTTTGGATTCTCTGGCTGAATCCAAAAGGATGGAACACTTTTGTGAATTTATTACTTTTATTTATTACTAGCTGTCTTATGAGTGTAAACTTTCAAGTGCCAAAATCTGGAAAAAATGATAGCGCTTCAGTTTGATGCATACGACATGTTTGCATGATACTTCGGTACCGAATAATCGATGTAAAGTGTTTGGTTGTTTTTGAATCACCTTGTATTGGCATTGTGTATACTTTCAGGCTTCTGTCACACATTTAGCAGAAATACATGAGGAAAAAACAGTTAACGCTAACTGATCGTATGTATAAATAGAACGCTTGTACCAAAGCAGTTTAGAGAACAGTTGTGTCTTTGTGAAGGTCTCAGTAATTCATTTACACTCCGGAAAGGCTTTCTCTCTGGTTATGACTCAGAGATGCTTGCAGCAGCTCTTGGCTCACCTTTAGCTGAAGATCTGTGGCAGCAGTACTGAATGATGGACCCCTGCTGGCAGTGCTGCTGAAGCCGGATATTCCACCGTTTCAAGTTCCACTTCAAAGGAAAAAAAAGGCAATTATTCCCACGTACTTAATAATTTAATGAAAACCTGTAACGTACAATAGCTTTAAAATAGTTGTAGGAGCCCTTTGTATAGTTTGCCTGGCATCCTACACACTGAGAGTGACACTGGGGTGTTACCGTGACCCCTGTGCGCTAACCCCCATTAAATAGGAAGGAAGAGGCAATAAAGCTTCTGCTGTGACACCTGTGATGGTCAAAGGATTGGCATCCTGGTACCTACAGGACCTGATCACCCCATACAACCCAGCAAGAGCATTGTGGTCCTCCACCTCTTGGTACTTAGTGGTTCCACGCACACAGAGTCCAAAACCGAAACATTTGCCTTTAGTCAGGAGGGATGAGGTCCTTCTCTCCCTCCAAACTGAATCCCTTTCAACCTTCAAATAGGCCACAAAACACATTTTCCAGTCCCTTTTCTGTCCATCTGATCAATGAATAAACATAATTGTAAAGCAGAACAATGCAATGGTTTTTTTACTGTTAGCATTAGAGACAATGGAGGACTGTTGGGGGGGTCGGGTTCTTATAAATATCAACAGGGCAGTGGGTGCTAAATGCAGAATAGCATTTGGAATTTCCACGGTATTTTTGTGCATCAGTACAGCTAATACAATCTTCAGCTGTTTGAATATGAGTTAGAGTTGTCAGCTAAGTTTTATAATATACAACTGAAGGAGTTTTGTATTCTCTGGACACCATAGTGTGCTGCCCCATGTGTCAGTGCTGGCTGGAGAGGGCAGTTGGAGTGACTATAGATGGTTTATATAACCACACGTGCAGAGCACCTAGCCCACGGCTGGCATTCAGCTGCCTCCTTTCTGCAGACTTACAGTAAAGGCTGCCTTCATTTTCTGTACTGTAGATTCATAAAATCAAAAATCCTTCCTATGTCTCCTTGGAAATGAAATGGATTACCTTTGCTCTCAATCCTGTGTAGAAGGGGTCCAGTCAGGGCTCTTTAGGCATAAGATCTGAAGTTTTTGACTTGTGTTATAGTAGAGAGTCTTAGTAGTTTTGAGGCTCAGTGGCTCAGCAGGTAGCGCTGGTGCCGCAGCTGTACGCTCGGGAGTAGGTTGAGTCCTGTTGCATTTATACACGAAACTCTGTGTCCCCTAGAATGTTGTAGAATTTAAATGTTGGATACATGTTTTTTTTATTTTGTATTCAGTTCCCGAGTTTTGGTGGTTTGCTGCTCCTTGCAGATAATGGCTGACAGGGACAGTAGAAAACCCAGCAGATCGCTTCACGTTCTGCTAGGCTGCGTGTCTTTGAAAGCAGGGGTGATGGAAGGATGGATTACTGGCAAGGCCGGTTTCCTTTTCATACCGTCCCATGACATCGGCCTCTAATTTACCACTTTGTTTTGCTCATGTCTTTGCAAGAAGATTCCTGGCTCTGTGTGCTGGTTGGACAAAGCTTGTGTTTTCCTGCCAGTCCACCGAGCAGCCAAATCCCCACTTGGATGCAAGTTGCCGTCTTCAACTCCTCAGGTTGCGTGGAACTCCGGGTCAGATGTTTTGTATGTGTATTTTACCTCAAGGCAGTCACATACGTTGCACAGCTGCTTCCCTGTTCTCTGACATTATGAGGTCGACCAAGAAGCACTGATGATGACCTGAGCCATTCTGATGTAGTTATTTTTTCTCAAATACAGTAAATGACTTTGTAGAACCTAATTTGCATATTAAAATAGCTGTGGTGTCACATAAAACTAAAAAAAGAAACAAAACTCCTGAATTCTGATGTAATTGTAAAGTTTCAGTTGAGCTTCTGTTTTGGTTTTGCATTAAAACCGACTTTCGGCTGCTCCCATCAGGGGTCGCCACAGCGGATCGCCTTGTAATCTCAGGGGTTTTGCATTAATCCTATACAATCTTGTGTTATAGATGGCAATAAGGACTGATCACCACCACTGACCACCTCCCTATATATCATTACTACCATCAGTACTGCCTTTGTTTGCTCTATCTATCTGTCTGTCTATCTTTACAGTACCTGTTTATTTACCTCCTTACCTGTATTCTACCTCACCTTGCATGTCATGACATTGTGTGTCAGTACTGTGCACCGTGGTCCAGAAGAGCCTATCATTTGTTCTTATAAATGCGGATTAAGAATAAATGAAAGCTGAGTCTTGGAAATAAACACTCCATAATGCTGTCTCTCTCAAAGCAACTTTTGGCTTTTTTTTTTTTTTTTGTGATATTTTGTTTTTACTGTGGATTGCTTGACAAAACTGTGTCTTTGTGGCTGGCTTTGCAGTGCAGGGATTAATAAAGTTGTATCTTATTCTGCGCTAAACATAAAAAGTGGCTGTGCTTGCATAATGAAAGCATAAATTGTAACCATTTTAAATTACGTATTCCATCGAATCGTATAAAAACCGAAAACATTAATGCTTCAGTTTGTCTATTAAAACTCGTGATTGATAACTTCTAAGTGTACTTGCTGTTTCTGTTGCAAGGTGTGGGCTGCGGAATAGCAGAAGGGAGGCATTTCCCAGACTGTGGTACTTTTTACTCTAAACAGGCAAAGTGTGCATATGCGTTTTTATTTGATCACCTTAAATTATTTAATTTTTTACGGATTTGGGGGGGTAAACAGGGAGGGTTTTATGCCGCATCCTGTACAGGAGCGGTTCCCTTCGTGACCCACATTGAACCACTACCCTCCAGGTCACAACCCAGTCCCTTAGTGGCAGCTGTCTGTAAGTGACCCAGAGTACCTAAAGGGAACAGAAAGCTCCATAGTTCCTGCTGCAGTAAAACTTTCCCTTCAGATGCAGTTCTGTAGTAAAGATTTTGCTCGGGCTAAGTAGATTGTATTACATTTTCCATATCCTGTGACAAGCTGCATGATGTGAATCTTTTCTGAATTGATGGTCTTTCCAAAGAAAAGTGTTTTCCAGGACACCAGTGCTTTGTATGTTTTGCTAAAAAATGTTTGGTATGAACTATTTCCGCTACCATTCCAAGCACCGAGATTGCTTTAAAAATAAATAAATGGAAGAAGCTCCAGTTCAAGGCTCTGACCCCTCCCCAATTTATATCAATTGCTTGGTCAGTTATATAATTGTGAATGTTATATGTTATAAAGTATTTATTTCTTGAAGAGAATGATGGGCATACTGTTTACAGAGAAGTCATATGGAGCAGACAAAGGTGAGAAATTGTTCTCTCTGATACATATGCTGCTGTTGGCGAATTACTCTTGACCACCTTCGCCCAACCCCGAGTCCATTAATCGGTGGCAAAAATGGAACCAAGTAACCCTTTTCTACAGTTTCTATAGTTAACTTCAGTTGTGTAAGGAAATTGATAAACGTTAAACATCTCAGGTGCTTCCATCTCAATGGGCCTCCCTCTGGAATTCCACATGGTGCTAATTCTGAAGTCTCAGTTTTTTGTCATTCATCATCATAGAGGTATTTAGATGCTGTAATTGTGTACTGTAAGGGTGGATTTTTTTCCAGTTACATGGACTTTAGTGGAACCCATTACCTGTCCTCACTACTGGAAGGCAGCTGATACAAAGGTGGTCTTGTGTCTAGTAGGTGGCTTAGTGGTTAAATCCCACCTCCTTCTGTAGTGTCCTTGAGCGAGGTACTTACCCTGAAATGTACTCTGCTCAATAGGGCATGTATTACTTCAGAGGGCTCCACGTGTCCTGAGATCCCTCAGCTCATGTCCTGTCTTTCTCTTTAGTGTCATATGTTTCCATGATGTGAGCTCTATTCAATGTGATGTCATTTCTAGTCCTCAAGTTCATTGCCTCGGTCTTATTGTGCATTATTTATGCTCCTGGTGTCCTGTGTTGAGTTGTTTTAGTTCCCATTTTAGCGGCTGATGTTGTAGATGCTGAGAGAAAATGCTTCATAACCAGCATGCTTGTGTTTTACCCTTGAATCAACATCCCCAGTGACCAGTGTTTGGTTTAGTTTATGAATGATAAACAGCATTAAAAGATGGGTGCAGAATGGTTAATAAAGACCACGAGCAGCTTTGGTCTCATGAAAAAGCAGCTTGGATAAACTGACGGTGTTGGTAGTTTGTAGTTTTTAACGGAAAGGCTCCACACTGATCATAAACTGAGTTTATTGTATGAACAGCTTCATGAGCATCTTGGTGCTGGATTATCTGCCCAGCCCTGGTTTAATCTTAATCTCTCTGAGGCATTTTCACTTGGCTAAAACTAGTTGCTCTTTCCAGTTCATGATCCTTTTAATGTATATTTTGTCACATGAAAGGTTTATGTTTCAAAAACTGAAGACAGAATAGCCTGTTGTCTACAGAGGAAAATTGTGATGGAGGGTCAGTTGTAGAGTAGTAGTTAAAGACATGGACTTGTAATCACAATGTTAGCTCTGCAGCAGAATTTTATTGTTATTATTATTATTATTATTATTTATTATTGATGATGATAATAATACCAACAATATATAGTTAAAATAATAATGATAATCACATTTCCTTCAAAAGTAAAACAAATGACAGCTTGATAAAAAGAAGGAAAGCAGCTTCTCTGTGGTGTTTTGCAGCACCATTAACTTCCAGAAAAACTTGTGGGATTTTGAGCACTTAGGAGAAGTGTAAGATGTGAGAGACACAGTTAGTTTTTAGCACAGAGCGGCGGAACTCGAAATGCTTTGCCGGTTCAGAATTGTCGTACAAAAGGAAAAATCGGATCCAAAAAGTAGAGTTTCATCTGGAAAGGTTTTATAGCTTGGCTGTAGATATTTCTTCTCTGAAACCAGTTGCTTTACTTGCTGGTGTTGTGTGCATGTTGTGCTTCAGCAGCAGTGGGGAGACCCTGTAAAAATTGTGAGGTTGATGGTTTGAATTCTTAGACCTCGCCGCTTATGCTCATCTACTCCAAAAATGGTGACAGCTGGATGAGAGGTTGTTCACTCCGTTTTTTGCTCCAGGCTCTGTACGTTGGATCAGCATTGGTGCCTATGGATCTGACAGTATGACTCGGTTCTGCCCAGTGTCTCGTGATCACACCGTGTTTCCTGAGGGCTCCGGCAGTGTGAAGTGGAGTCGGCGGAGATCTGACCCGGGCCGGGCACTGCTCCACATGCTGATTGGTGGAACACGAGTGGCGCAAGACAAAGGCTCCCACTGTATGCTGAGCTCAGCTGTGCTTCCTACACATCTTCTGGCATGTGTGTGGTGGACACCGTACGAATTGAGGCCCGAGAGGGCAGCTTGCCGACTTCAACCACTTTCAAAAGAGGGAAGTTTGTCGTGTGCTATGTACCACCCTGCAGTTTTTACCCTGTTGCTGCAGTGCATTTTGGTCCTTAATGTTGCTGCCAAGGTCTCGTAGTGAGTTTGAGGCCTACAGGCCACCTCCAGGCATGTGTGGTACAGCCCTTTGACGTGTGTTCTACAGCTGGTTGTGCAAACAGACAAGCTGTAACCTCTGGAAGATGTCAAAGCCACGCATGTCGTACTGTGAATCCATAAGGTGAGGTGTAAGGCATCTTAGTGTTGTTTTCCACTGAAATTTCTTTGCCTCCTTTATTTACAGTCCTGGAAACTTTGCTTAACTTTTTTTTAAGGATTCTTTAGCACTCATTTACCACCCAGAGTTAAACAAGTTCTATTGTAAAATATTATTTTGAAATAGAAAATTTGTCTCCATTTCACATTAATTTAAACTGCAGATCAGTCGCTGAGCCAATAGATCAAGCTGTACAGCTTTAAATGCCATTAAAAAATGTAGAATTCTTCATGTTCATTATTTCCTCTGTGGTTTTGTGCTGGGACACCACATGGACTAAAGAATTACTTTAGTATATTATAGTTTGCAGAAAGTGTTAAACTTTTTCATAAAATAAAACCCCAGATTTGTCCTCCCGGCAAGAAACCTCACAGGAAGCTCGGCTGCAAACTTTTCCGGATGCTTTGCTTGGTTGTGTCCTTCTAATTGAGATGCCAGTATCATATTCCAGTTTGGTTTAAACCTACTTCCTCTACTTGCAGGGGAAAAAAAACTGGGATTTTGGTTTTTCGATGTGTCAGCAAATGGATGTAATCCACTCTGGATTACCTCCAAAAATGGGTGACTAACGTCCCACATTCCTACCTACCACTTCCAAGTTTGTGAACAAAAAGCGTCCACATTTTGGATTTCATATTTAGTAAAGTAAGGGAAAAACATGTTATGCATTAATTTAAATATACAGTATGTTGCTGGATTTGTGCGCTTCACGCAGGGCTGTTGCTCTGCAATATTTCTGCTTATGGACATTTTGCATGGAGGTTCAGTAGATGTTAAACTGCTACTCTAAACTTTGCAATAAAAAGTTGTCTCCTCTTCGTGTGCAGCAGAAGCTGTTATTTTTTATGGGCCGCCTTCCCGCTCTCGCTGCTGAGCTGCCACTCCCTGGCTTCAGCTGGACTTGAGAAATTTTTAGTCATCTTGGACTCTCCAGCGGGGCCTTTGTTGGTTTGGGCTGCGTTTGTGTTTCAGTCTGAGGAATTCGAGGCGCATTTGACCGTGTTGGCTGCCACTTGCCTGCCTCCTCCCTTCTCCGTAACCTTGAGTTGGAGAGACCCGTGGCTGAGCCACATTGCAATCGACCAAAGGAGCCATGCAGGAGTCGCTGGTGCGAAAACGAAAGTGAGGTCACGGTCATTTACAGTGGCGCTCGGCCAGGCTGTAGTTTTGTTCCCCCCCAACCCCCCCATTTTAAAAAAAAAAAAAAAAAAAAAAAGACATCTTGGGCAGGCTTTGCTCTGGGAAACCTGAGCTGCCAGGTTAGGCTATGGTGGCCGTAATGCAATCTGGATGGGGGGGCTGTGCCAAGGCTAGGGGTGGTTCTGCTCCACTGCAGCCCTGGCAGTGTTTACCGTGTGAAAGGTTTGACCCGGCTATTCCATTATTTAGCTCAGAGCAGGTGTGAGACGATCAAATTTTGATCAAGTTCCTTATTTGTAAAGAAGGTATTTGCTTTTCTAGTAAAACCACTGAATCCTGCATTACTCTGATGCTATATGGTTCTTACAACCCTGAATGTTACAGAGTTAGTAAATCTGGCTCTTCAGTGGCCCGGCCAACCTTATATTGTGTTCAGTTACCTTTAAGCTGCTTTTTTTACCATCTCAGTGTGTTTTATAGCCTTATCGTGTTGGTCCCCATTCAGTAGGACACTGTATGGCAATGAGATCTCGTTCATTTTCCTCCAGTGGTTGCTGGCTCGAATCCCACTTCAGTTTAGTCCCCTTGATCAGGGTATCAACCCTAAGCTGATGCAGTAAGAATACCCTGCTGCATAAATTGGTAAATCGTTGTAAATTTGTCTAATGCTAATTTGCCTATGAAAAAGCTGTCAGATGATTCATGAATGGTAATTTATGTGAAGGTTACTTTGAGGATTAATTTTGTGCTGGTCAAGTGCTCCTATTTACATTATAGTTGTTTGCTCAGCATTTTTTAAAAGCGTAAGTGTTTCTCAGCTTTTACAGCATTATGACAGAGCTCCTCTTCGGCTGCTGGTCAAGCTCCTTAACTTCTCCGCCATTTGCTGCTGCACAGCGACAGCGGTGTCTTACACAAAACAGAGGATGAATATAACAAAAAATAAATGCAACGTTCTGATGGGGAAAAGTTTCTCGATTTTATTGAAAACTAAGCAAAGCAAATAACCAGTGCAGCATGAGAAGCTGATGGGTTTGCCTCCCTCCGTGCTCCTGTGCAGAGCTTCCCAGGGTCCTGGCTGATGGTGCAAATGTTTCTGGCACTATTTGGAGATTTAATAGGGTAAATCATCAGATAAAGCCCTAAACAAATGTATTTCTATTCATTAATGACTTCTGCCGCCATTCTCCATAAACTGACTGAATTAACATATAGATGAAAATGTTTAAAGCTTTTCCAATAGATCCTTAAAAAGGATTTTTTTTAAATAGCCCCTTAAAAGTACCCAGCAAAAAGACTGTGGATGAAAGTTTTCAGTTCTCCAGGTGTGGATCTGTTCTTTTGTCACACTGTTAGTCTCCTTAGACATTATTGTACAGAAATGTTTGTGCTGAGCAAGCAAGAACTTCCCCGTTTTTTTCCGGAATTGTACGACAACCAAATCTCAGCCTTTTACAGTAAAGTCTTGAAAGAAAATGAGTAAATATTTAATACATAAATACTAATGCATAATATTTGATTTCAGAGGCTGCAGGCAGAAGTTTCTCTTAAGTTTGATATCTTTGTGTGAGCAGGGGGTCTGGGTTTCGGCTTTGGTCATTGATGGAAATGAACAATGAGAACTGCAGAGAAGAACTGCATCACTAAATTATGGCAACCGCAACTTAAGATTTAGAAAAAATATTAATATGTAACAGAACAATTATTAAGACCAAATTGCTTATAGTAATAATACTTTATTTCTAATAATTATGTCTGCATCATGTTATAGTGGTGAAAGCACTTTGTAATGTAATGTGCTTTTCTCTGAGTAAGGACAGCTATGAAATTACTCCAGGGTTTTAAATTCACTTGTTTTTTTTTTAATTTTTCTTGAGGATTTATTGCACTGACTTTCATTTAGAGCTGAGAAAAGCTGTAATCTGTACACATTTTGAATTGGGGATGTCAAACCTGTCCTCAAATGCTCCTAGAACTTGGTGAAAAGCAAAAGGATGCTGTCAACACTTTCCTTTCAAGATTGCCTCATAGCTCTGTGTTCTTTCAAGCTGTCTTATCTTCATTATTTTATGGACAGAGAAAATTTGTCCCATCCCCCCTTTACTGTTTGGAATTAGGAATGAAGTTGATGGAACTCTTTTTTTTTTTTTGTGTGTGTGTTGAACGTCAGTCACAGTTCCACAACTGCGGTCTGATGTCCAACAAAGGCAATGACACCAAGTGGGCCCTTGAACTCCTTGGCTCTGCTGTGTCTCTTTTGTCCATGATGAAGTAAAAGTCGGCAGACTAAAGCAAACCACTCCCAAAATCTTTTGTTGCTCCAAAATTGGCCACAAAGCTGTAAAATGACTGCATTTGCATTGGGTATCTTTTTCATGATAAAACAAATTAATTCCAGCTACACTGTATGGCCTAAAGTATGTAAACCCCTTCTAAAGCCTGAGCTGTTTGAGATGCACCCACACAACATACAAACACATTCTAGAAAACTGTGTGCTTCCAGGTTTGTGGTCATTGTTTGGAAAGAAGCTCCTTTCCTGCTCCAGCATGACTGTAACACACCCCCCCCCTCCTGTGCACCAAGTGATCTCCATAAACACACGGTTTGCCCAGGCTGGTGTGGAAGAACTTGAGTGGCTACACAGAGCCCTGACCTCAACTCCACTGAACACCTTTGGGATGAACTGGAATGCCGATCGTGAGCCAGGCCCTCGCGCCTGACATCGGTGCCCGACCTCACTGATGCTTTTGTGGTCGAATGGGCACAAATTCCCAAAATCTAATGGAAAGCCTTCTCAGAAAAGTTGAGGCTGTTATAGCAGCAAGGGGGGCAACTCCATATTAATGCCCATGGCTTTGGAATGGGATGTTTAGCCAGCACATACGGGGGTGATGCTCAGGTGTCCACATACTTTTGGCCATACAGTATACTTAAGCCCAGTTTGAAATGTTGGCTTGCAGCACATTACTGTGGAATATTCCTTTGATAAAGGGGAATGGTGTTGTCAGCTGGAATGGTTCAGCACTTCTAGAAGTTTTTATGCGACTCACTAGTCAGGAATGCCCCATTCTGACATTTTAGGGTCATTTTTCTATGCTTAGAAAACGAAATTATTGCCACATATAATCAGTACCCTGAACTGTGAAAACAAATGGAATTTTGCTTGATGCCAGTAAAGCGGTCTGAGCTTTTTCGCTCCTGATTGTCAAACCATAGGCTGACCGTCAAACACACCAAACTTACTTGGACTTGTAAAAATATAGCTGCTGATGTTGTGAATTTCTGAGCAATCTCTTGGCAATTTCCCTTTCCCCTTTTTTCAATCTTTTTTTGATAGAACAGCAGAAGGAAAAGGAAATTGTGTGGTTCTATTAATAAAACTTTTTTTTTTTTTTTTTTTTTTTTTAAACGGGAAGCTCCACAAACCCACATAGAAGCCTGTGAAGTACCTTCTTGGACACAATACACAAATCATTCATGATTCAAGAAAAATCTGGATGGGTTGTAGGGCATTTAAAATTTTTATAAGAGCTCAAATTTAGGACGCTTAAAGTTAGAAATGATGATCCTTCTATACGTCTCCTGTCTGTCATTGCCTCATCTGTCCAAACAGCATGCTGCCCTGTTTGACATGGACTTTTTAACTGTGTTTTACTGTGTTTAGAACTCAGTGAAAGGCAGAGCTCTGTAGAGCAGTCCAGTTAAACACCACACATATGCGTGACATCGCTGGAGAAATTTCCCTTTGTGTTGTGTCATGAGCCGTGGGGGGAAAAAAAAATGAAGTATCTGCATTGGTGTGTTTATACCTGCTTTCCCTCAAAATGTTCCCATAAGGATGGTAAAGCCAGGAAAAATATACCTTGTGGTGTTAGGCCCCATGAGGACTTTTTTAAAATTAGTTGACTCATCTTAACGTATATTTTCCTTTTTTTTTTTTTTTTTTTTTTTTTTTTTTGGTCCGGGTGTGCTTAGGAATCGTTTATTTTTGGGCTTCCCAAACAATTTTTTACATATGTTTAAAAAAAAAAAAAAAAAGTTTTCTGGCATCACGTGGTGAAAGGTCTGGTCCTGGGAAAGTTCTGGAGGTTATAAGTGTGTAAAAAGGTCCTGCGTGTGTGCCATTTATTTCGTCTCAGGACCTGACCACCCCCTACCAGGAGGAACAAAACAGTCCTCTGCCCCTGACTGCTTGGTGGTCCCAAAATCAAAAGTACTTACATTTTTTAGCAGAACTGCTGAAACCCGACCAACATTCAGGACTCAAAATCCATCTCTTCTTGTTCCATTCCTATCCTGACCTCCTAACAGCTGCATTAATTCACCATTTAGCTGTGGTCATCCAGGTGTCTCGTATGAGTTTGATAAACCGCTATTCGAGCAACGTTTGTCAGCAGAACGGTGGTATGGAACAAGCAGGTTGCGTTCCAGTCATTCTGCGTCGACATCTGTCGCTCTTTGTTTTGGAGTCGTCTCGTACACCGCTTGTCTGCCAGATGGATAAATGTAAACATAACCCACCCATGCTACCTCAGAATTTGGAATTCAGGTGAAAAAGTGTCATTTCTACGCCATTCCGCCTCTGCTTAGCAGAGTTGGGCCCCATTGTGGCTCCATTTGGACTCCATTTCGGCTCCAGGCCTTGAAGCGCATGGAGAGGAACACTGGCTGTGGTCCTTGTATTTGTGGTTGGAGTGCATGCTGTCGCTCGGCTGTTACACACCACACCGTAAAGTTGTGGCATCGCCCTTGCGGGTTCTAATTATTAGCTGTTTTGCTCTGGTAGCCCGGCATTTCCATAAATAAAGCCTGGCACGGCGCAGTGTGGTGCAGCAGTTCTTTCTGCAGCGCAGTAAGTCTGCAAAGCATTCATCTTTAACTTGATCCAGATGGTTGTTTCTCCAGACGCTGACAGTTATCGCAGTCATTTGAGCATTTTTCTGTGCTCAGAAAGAGGCACGCCTCCTCCGTACAGAGCAGTGTGTATGGATTGTACCCAAAGGAAAACATCCCCTCCCTGTTCGTTGCCACGAAACTCAAGAAAAGATACCGATTGTTTGGATGGCCTGCGAAAGAAACGCCGGGCCGTGCAGCTGTGAACACAGTTTATCCTCGGTTCCGAATTACAGCGTTGCTATAATAAAGCGTTTGATTCAATGTAGTTCAGTTAAGCAATGCATCATCCCTTTTGGGGAATGTGGTTTGGCGGCAAACTTGTTAAAAACCGAAAAAGTTATGGCATAGACAGCAGCAAATGCAGGCTGCAGTCAACATTCCTTCAATAGCACCCACATATCTAACAAAAAAATATGGAAAAACAACACATATTTCACAAAAAAGGTGGAACGTGGTGGCTAGAAGTGAAGGGACGCCTGCATTGACACAGCGGGCAGGGTGGGCTGTGAAAGGCTGCCACTGTTTGCGTTTTTGACTGCACCTTTGGGTTGCAGAAAGAAGTGCTGCCCTGCACTGGAGGGACGCAGGTTCGAATCCCACCTGAAGTCCTGCTCTTGTACCCCGAATTACTTACCCCGAATTGCTCCGGGAAGGATTATCAGGCTGTATGATTGGGTCGGTTGTTGTAAGTCCCTTTGGAGATGAACATCCACCAAATAGTGAATTTTTATTACTTTTAGATTCAATGTCGCACGGTACAACTTCATTAGAGTGGCTGGAATATTCTTGACCTGGGAGAACAGCCACATGTGATCGGATGGCCAACAAACTTAGATTCTTTGTGATATTTTGTGTTGACTACAACTTTAAAAACCAATGTTTTATTGTTTGGCCTTAAGATTTCATGCTGTTACTTTAAGAAACTCAAGAAAAGATATATTTAACTATAATTATAAGAGTTGTAGTAAAATGATCAATTTCTCCCTTTAAATTCCTTTGAAACTATGATCATTCCTACAATTTATTTTTTCTTCTGTCCCCTGACTTAATGTATGGACAAACATGCAAAGAAAAATAATTTGTAAATTGCTACAGTGTATTTACAGAAATTTTTATATATAATTTTTTTTAATTATTATTTTTAAATATCTTTTTTTAATTAATGCTCCCATAACTTTGCATTTCCCACAAAGATATATTCGTCTGCCGGTGCTCAGGGTCCCAACCCATAACTCACAGCTGTGACGTGCAGGAAAAGGAGAGAACTGCCATCCTGTATGTACTGAAGCCATGATGGTTTTAACAGGTAGAAATGGTTTTTTCTGATGAAATTGCTTCACACATGGATTTGTCATTAATACGAGCAATGAGACTGCAGGACTGCCGTTCTGCTTGTGACTTCCGGATGCAAGGGTCGGAACTGAAGCGAAAGACCTGGATGATGATGCTTTCCATTTGGTCTGTGCTTATTGAGGAAGTAAATCTGTTAACATGATGGCAGGCAGATACTGATCTTTAATGGTTCTCTTTTTTTTTTTTGTGGGATAGCGTTAACGCTCCTCCATTAACATAAAAATATTGGAGATTTGAAGATCTCAATTTTAGCTTTTATTGCTAGTGGCTGTTATCATTTATGCCTGCAGTCCTTGCAGTTTTGCATATTCAATTTAATTCTGTTTATTTTGACAGAGTGCTTTTCTCACTGGGGTGACACAGAGCACTGAACAAAGTTCCAGCGACTTTTTCAGTAAAGAAGGGGATGGCACAGTGCAGATTTTCTGTTTCTGTGGTGTCAGACATTGTTAATAATGAGAATGAGCCGGATGGCAACTGAGGAGAGGAAAATAAAACAACTGCCAAAATCAGGAAGGGGAGAAAATGGGAAGTACCAATGGCTTCTCATCTCTGATGGGACTTTTGTGGATATGTTTAGTATAAAAGCCAGCATGTCTATCAAGAAGGAGCTATAATCTGAGGATGTCATCCAAGCCTACAGTTGTTGATTTGCTTGTCAGTGGTTTGCAGTTCTGGGGTCATGACCACAGAACCCAGCAGTTGTTGATGGAAGACATCAACTGCTTACCTGTCCAGAGGGTAGAAGTACTAGGGATCTAGTCTAGTCCAGTGTGGTCTCCACACTGACATGGGAGAAGATGATGATGGCATTTATGCATAACATTCAAACTCATGTATTCCATCTGGGTTTCTTAAAGTGGCAGGTATGTAAGGTTTTTGCCAGACAAATAACCTTTAAGTATAAAAATGCAGCCCAGATGGCTAAAGAGCTGAAATTGAAATACATTTGTCTTGTTTTAAGTTGAGGAGGGGGAAAAATTATAAATTTCCTTGGGATTGCCCTTTTAGGGTCTCTCGTAATTCTTTATTAGTCCACGGTGATGCTCAGATTTTAAGTGCCCGGTAGAGATATTTCATTGGTTTTTGATTCCTGCTTCTTGCTGTCAACTGCTTTCACATTTGAGAAGTGTTTGCGATGCAACGGTCCTTGTTTGTAATGGTGTGTGTGTGTGTGTGTGTGTGTGTGTATTGCAAGTCGCCACACTTGCCATTGTGTGTGTGGGTGTGTGTATATTGTTTTAGAAGTTGAAGAACTTCCTGGCAGTAGATAACATGGTCACCGATTCTGTACTTGAGTCACTGTAACACGGAAGCTTAGGGTCACCTTTGACAAACATATCAGCTAAATAAAGAAATGATAATTATAACAGCAGATACTGTAGTTCCCCCATGCTGTGTTTCTCCATTCTAAACAGAAGGGAAATAAGCATGAGCAGCTAAATCTTGGGGTAATGATTCGTACCACAATTTGACAAGAGATTGAAAATTGTAGGTTTTTACATTAGCAGCCCCGTGTTCATTATTTCAGTTGAACAACTTGGGAGGGAGTCTCTCTTGGTCCAGTAAATGGCAGAAAGGTCTAGGACTGGACACTGAAAGGAAGTATGACAGACTGTACACGTCATATATATATAAAATGTACAAGCACCAGAAACCTATATAACTGAGTACAGTGTTCAAGTTGCCGCCATATATTTTAGGATTATTTTAAGATTACTGTATGCTTTTAATTCAGGACAACACCTTAAAATCTGCCCTAATAAAAGCAGGGTCTTGTCCCAGACTGTATGTCTCATTATACAAACAGATAAGGTTATGCAGAGGTGCTTAAAATTGACCATCTGTCTATAAAAAGGCAGGAATACATCTGCTATTAGAGAAGTTATTATTACTGTTGTTTCTTAGTCACTGACTTTGTCCAAAAGTGCTTGAAATTTTACCCTTTTTTTGTAGCAATTCAAGGTTAAGCTCAGCGCTCAAGTGTGCTAAAGCAGTGCCGCTAGGAGTGAACCGGCAACCTTCTGGTTGCAGGGTCGTGTCCTTGAACACCACCGTCCTCTCCGTAAGCTAATCCTTATGCTCCACTACACTCGTGCTCCACAAGCTGACGCATTTCTTATCTCTTCCAGCTGTTCTGTGGCCCAGAATGCAGCAGTGGGTGTTGCATCAGTTGCTCCTATATACAGTACTGCGATTATATATTGCGATGGGAGTTTGGGCGACGTTTGAAGAGCATCTGAGAATAATCCAGATGTGAGGCTCGTTGTTCTCGGCGCGCAGACAGTTTAATGTCAGCAGAGACTCGGGAGGTGGAAGAAATGATATCACCATCTGTTTTATCAGTTGTCACCGCGGAGGAGAGGCAAACGTACAACAAAGGAAGAAGATCAGGTTAATTTCAAACTTGCGGTGAAATTGTTTGCATCATCTGGGTGTTTTGCGTGTTTTTTTTTTGTTTTTTTTTTTTTTTTGTGCATGTGTGAGGTTTGTAGGTGTGTGGCATTTCAGCAGCAGTGAGCTGCATTCCAGAAATCCTAGGAATACAGTAGAGTTGTTGGGATCACATCCATAAGTCTACACAGCTACATGCAGGGTCACGTCCGGCAGACCCCTTCCAGGAGATTTTGGGATTTCTTCATCATCTTCTCTGGCCAGGAGTGTAATGTGAGGTGGACACAGGCAGCTCAGTATCTCCGAGGACATCTAAGTCTCAGAGAGTTTTGGTGTTTAAAACACTGAACGGAGCCAAAATACGATCACCTTTTCTTCTTGAGTTGCCAGCATTGTGTGAAGTTATGTTCCTACATGTTGGTTAAGAAGAAACTTCAGTTCTTATTTATTAATATTTATTCAGATTCCCCCATCCTAAGGTGTCCTGCAGTGTTAAATTTGCATGCTCGGCTGCTTATGATAATATTATACACCGGGGTAATTTTTACAGAAGCAACTCAGTAATATTTTTTACTTTTTTCTTGACATAATGACATGAAAACACTCCAAAAAGGCACAATTGTGATGCCTATCCCCCTTCTCAAAAATCAAAGGTTACACATACAGGTTGTTGTGCGTATAAGTAACGCTTTGCCACGCTGCCCCATCGTCGGACTTCCTGCAAAAGTCAATATTGTCACTTAGCTGCTGTTACAGGTTATTGAGGCGAATCTCCCGAACAAACAGCGGTCACTTTTTGAAAACACTTTCCCGTTGCCGCGCAGGCTTACGGAAACGAGAAGATTACAACTCTCACATCCTTCAAGGGAATAGCTTTTATTCCATTTAAATTTTTTATGGTCCTATTTATTACTGCTGTATCATTTAATCTCCCAGCTGCTTGCTTTTGCTGCCTTTGTTATGGATAATGAGCGTGCAGTGTCCTGGCTGAGCGGAAAGCTCTGCAGTTTTCATCTTACTGCTCCAAACAAGCACTAATTCTGGCATTTGCATGCAGATGGGGGGGGGTGGACGATCAGGAGAATCAAATTCGCCATTACGATTCCAAATGTTATGCGTGCTTTGGTTTAGTTTCCTTGGTAACCAAATCCCCCCCCCCCGCCCCTTTCTTTTACTGTTATGTGTTCTAGTCTTTGTCTCCTGGGTTTGTTATATTTTAAATAATGCAAAAAAAAAAAAAAAAAAAAAAAGTGACACGTATGCAGAAAGCGCTCGCTGTGGCGCCAGCCAGGAGACCTGCAGAGACCTCCACAATGAGTTGCATAATTAATCTGCAGCCTGAAGGTACCTGCAGAGTTTTTCTCAGGGTGACTGATGTCGGGTAGCTATGAAGTCCTTAGACTCTTTATATTCATGAAGGACAGTGATGTGGTTTGGCCTCGTGCTTATGAATAATTTTAGGATATTAAAAAGCGACGAGGAGGCTATGGACACTGCGAGAATGTGCCTGAATTAAGAGTTCTGTCAGTTTTAACCACAGTGATTTTGCTACTGTATGAAATACTCTGTTTTCCAGCTTGGCATTATTTACAAAACATGCCGTTGACCGTTTCTCACTTTTGATGTGTGGTTGCGTGTGCTTATTAGTCACATCTTAACCCGTGTTTTCGTTTTTAAATGAGGGCTTTGGTGTTAACTTGAAACTTTTGTTAACTGAAAGAAGATTTTGTGCCGGGTGTCAGAAAATCACTATGGTAAAACCACGTGTTTGAGAGGGTTCCCTCCCACAGTCCGAAGGCTTTGTTTCAGGCTAAGTGACGAATCGAAATTGCCAAGAGTGTGTGGACAAGCATGTGTGGCTGCCCTGCGATGGCCTGGCATCCACACATCCGTCCACTCCGTTCCCTTCATCGTGAGGGATGGATTGCAGCTTGGTTACGGTAATGTTAGATGATTCCGGTATTATTCAAAACTGGCATCGTATCGCTGGGATTCTGCTGAAACATGGATGCGATCAGAAGAATTAGTCCTGCAGCCTTAATTTTTGGGAAGCCCTGTATGTGCGAATTTCTTTTTTCTGTTTTAATCAAGTTAGTCATTTGTTTTGCAGATGCTTTTCCCCAAGCTACTTGCACAGTTATTTATCCATTTATGCATCTGATTTATAGATGGGTTTTTACTGTGTCAACTCGCCGAAGGACACTGTAGCAGGAGTTGGGATTCAAACCCATGTGCAAGGCAGCATCTCAAACCCTTGCTGGACTATCTCAGTTGTCTCATTTTCTACTTCTCCCTTTCTGCAGCTGATAGTGGAAAAGACAACTGACTACCCTTCCACAGAGTTCTCACTGGTGGAGGATGTCGCCCTCCACTTCACTTGTTTGATGGACAGACTGAACGAGCAACGCCTGTTTCAGCCAGACTTGTGTGATGTGGACATAGTTCTGGTGCACCATAAGAACACCTTCCCGGCTCACAAGGGCGTGCTGGCGGCCTACAGCCAGTTCTTCCATTCGCTCTTCACCCAGAACAAGCAGCTCCAGCGGGTGGAACTATCGCTGGAGGCCCTCACTTCACAGGGCCTTCAGCAGATCCTAAACTTCATCTACACCTCCAAGCTGCTGGTCAACAACCGCAACGTGCAAGACGTGCTGAACGCTGCCGCCGTGCTCCAGATGAGCGACATTGCCAACTCCTGCCAAGATCTCATCAGCAGTCGCTCCCTGGTCCTCAGCGTAGATATGGCCGAGCAGGATGGGCGAGGAAGTTCTCAGTTCTACAGAGAGATCAAGCAGGAGGTGGATCAACCCCTCTCTAAGCTGTATGCGCGAGAGAACAACAACCCGTACTCAGTCCATGTAGAGGATCATACGGGGAAACAGCACCATGCTGGTGGCCAAGCTAAACCATACTTCAAGAAGGAAGAAACTGGTGAGGGTGGTGCTGCACACCTGTGCAAGATTGAAGGAGTTGTGCAGGGTTTGGAGGAGTCGGACAGCCACGCCTCCTTTAACCGGGAGCAGATCATCGTTGAGGTAAACCTCAACAACCAGACACTGAACGTGTCCAAGGGCACCGAGGGCAAACCTTCCTCCAAAGAGCCCACCACTGTGCTGGGGCATAGTCATGGCAAGGACCAGGAGGTACGGGAAGAAGAGGAAGGGGAGGAGGAGGAAGACAATGAAGAGGACAACGATGAAGTCGATGAAGATGCTGACCTTGAAGAGGAGGACGATCCAGAAGATCAGAGCGATGAAGAGGAGTTGGGCGATACCAGCGAGGAAGAGGACGAGGGAGGGGCGGACGAGGACAGCCGTGAGATTTTGGAGGCAAAAGCGGAGCGGCCGCGACGCCAGACCAGGGCTTCTGGCGGCACCATCTCCACAGTCTCCTCACAGCAGGGCTTGAGCGCCACCACGAGGGCCAACAGCGGCCGAGGCCGCAAGAGGAAGACGGAGCAAGAGAGCCCCGGGCAGAAGGTGAGGTTGGAGGAGAAGCAGCACTTCCCCTGCATGAAATGCCCTCGCATCTTCAACAACCGCTGGTACCTGGAGAAGCACATGAACGTCACCCACAACCGCATGCAGATCTGCGACAAGTGCGGCAAGCGCTTCCTGCTGGAGAGCGAACTGCTGCTCCACCATCAGACCGACTGCGAGAAGAGCATTCAGGTACCACTCGCCATGGGGTGGGGGGAATCGACAGTAGCCTGTAAAACATATTCTCCTACATGTGATCGGTCCCATACCATTCAGGCGGGAAAGAAGGCATCGTCCGAATTTGATTGAGATGTTTGGAGACGGTGTGACGGTGTGAACTGGCTGTTGTGTTTCCTGGGTCTCCAGGATGGTATGAACAGGGTTTGCAGAGAAAATCAGGGGTCCTCTATCTCTGAGAAAAGGAGAAGATCACCTTAATGTGCCAAAGCATCCTAAAAATCTATTCTTCTACTTTTGGCACCCAGGGCTCGTGCAAAAATTGAAAAGAAAAAGGTACTAATTTGTCTGGCTGGAAGGAAGCGTTTCAATTAGGCGTCTCTCGAGGAGTCGGCTCCCCACGCGCGTCCCATTGTTTGTCTGATTGCATTAAGCGTAATGGGATGCAAACCTCATGCGTGCTTGTTGATTTGGATCCAAGGGCTGTTTTTGCAAAAATGAGATCCTGCAACCCCCCCCTCCAAATCCATAACTTTGCTATCGCTCGAATGTGCCGTCTGTCTCAGTGGCGCCCCCCTTCTCGCCAGCTTTCCTCGTGCAACGTCCTGTCCGCTTGCCTCTTTCAGTGCGGCACCTGCGGCAAGGCCTTCAAGAAGCTGTGGTCCCTCCACGAGCACAACAAGATCGTCCACAGCTATGCGGAGAAGAAGTTCTCCTGCGAGATCTGCGAGAAGAAGTTCTACACCATGGCCCATGTCAGGAAGCACATGGTTGGTGAGTGTGGCCAGGGGTAGGGGACACACCTAGAGAGGGCCCACACACGTAAAACAATTTTATTTAAAAGGGGAAGGAGGGACACAGCAGTTTCCTGTTAGAAATCCCAGAATTCCCAGCGACATATCTGAGTTTGGCTCACAGACGAGGTGCTGGCATGGTTCTCGTAGGGGAACGAAACTTCCTGGGACCCTGGTGTGCCCAGTAGCTAAAGCACATATCCTGTGGAAGGTTGTAAATATCCTTTAAAGAAAGGAAAAACCTATTTATTTGTGCAATTTTTTTTCCAAGAGTGAAATCTCATGTACAGTGACTTTGCCTAAAGGTACTGAGGGCGCAGCAGAATATATTTGACAGGCTTAGTGACGATGTTACAAAATGCCTCTGAAACAGCTGAATGATTTAAAGGGGATCATTTATGCATAAGACAGCTTCATATGTCAGCCTTAAATTAAAAAAAATAAATGTTCCTTCAGCCCTTTGGTTTTTGTAATATAAAGAAAATGTTCAGCTCTCAGACTTAGTCTTGGAGCTGCTGAAACAAGCAGCCCTCGCTGCCTGTTGCCGTCTTCCCTTTAAATGCGGCGCCGTGTTGCTGTTAGCAATGAGACCCTCAGTCTTATTCCAGGTTTTTGCTTTTGTTTAAAACCAGGTCATGTTTGTAAGCAAATGTAAATAATAATGTGTTAGCGGTTGCTAACCGGAGCCTGAGAGACGGCTCATCTTGCAGAGGGGATCGCCTGGAGACCGATGCAGATGACAGAAATAGGTTATGGAAAATTAACACCCCCACTGCGGAAGCCCCCGAAACGTCCGGAGAAAACAAGCGGCTTCGAGGCGCAGGGTGGCGCTCTGTCCTCCGACTAAACGTTTTTGCAGTGAACCCGGGGGGACCTTCTGGAAAATCGCCTTTCGGTGTGGGGTCCCTCACGTTCCCTCCTGCTTTCCTCACTCTGCAAACATGTATGTGAACGGGCCTGCTCCCCCCCCTTTCCCCCACTTTCTTGCCATGGGGGGGGGGGGGTGACAAATAGCTGTGTTTGCATCTTACTTGCACATTATACATTTAAATGATTTAATTAATCACAAATGGACACTTTTGCATGCTGGAGTACAGTCAGAAAAAAGCCTGAATAAATAAGTCAGATTAAAATTGAATGTGCAAAGCATTCTGGGGGGAATTCCACTGTTGGCATGGAAACACATGTTAACTGGGCTTGCCCTGTGTGGTACGGTCCACCTTGTTGGCACCTCTGGGGAAGGGCGGCTGGGTTCAGATCCTGGCTAAGATCAGAGGCAGTGGGTTGAAACCCGGGTTTAAAGACAGCTGTTACATCACTGCTGAAAATTCGTGATCAGCAGCGGTAAACTTGGCTAATATTCATTTCCTGTGATATTGGGATAAATGAAATAACTGTAGTGGTGAAGTTAAATAGGCAACACGGGAGATTTGTAAGCTCAGATTTCCCACGTACTTCAGACCCTTTCTACAGTGCGGCTGTTATCAAGTTATTTTTTGGTACCAACTTAATTTGGAAGGTGTATTTGTACATTAGTCAAACCTTCTTCGCTATCAGTCCCTCTCCACCAGCCGGTTCCCTTTCGCTGCTAATAACTCATTTCTTCTTACAATCTCTGCAGTGGCTTTGACATTAATATGGTAATTAAATATCCTCGCCCGGCGCAGACGGAGCCGCCTGTAGCCACAAATGGGTTTATTCCTTACCGACCGATCTATTATATCTGCCCATCTGACATGGAGCAACGAATGTGCATTTGAGCTTTAGCAAGGAATCAAACTTTGGGGCCAGTCGTGCTCTTCGCTTTGTTGAAATTTTGCTCATGTTTGTATTCTTTCCCTCTTTTGTGTTTTCTTCTTTTTTTTTATTCCTCTTTTCCCCTCTCCACTTTGTCTCCTATTTGTCTCCTGGTTCATATTGCATGAATAAATTTAATTAGCTGAAATACTCGCTGGGTTTGTGTGAAAAGAACCATTGTCAGGAAACCACTGGTTTGTTTCTGCTGCTATAATGAAGTATATTAATGGCTTTACTTTCATTACTACTATTATGGCTATTGTTAAAAATGATTATAACAAATTTTAAAACAATATACGTTTTTTATTCCTCTCTGTATGTAATTTTTGTATTGTTTTAGTGTAAATAGCAGATAATTAGAAAATTAGTCTGTATATCCAGAAATATGTGTCTAATTTTATTTTTGAACAGTAAATCAGTTGAGTGGAAAGGTTCTCGTCCACCATCTCCTTAGCTGAGTTAGAACCCATGAAGTTTTTTTTTTTTTTTTTTTTAACAGAGGAAATACCAGTGTTTCTTATGAATCAAACCTTGAAAAAACCGTTTTAATGAGAATGTAAGAGCTAAATGCTGCCAGGTCCAGTTTGATCTCATTTGATCCTGGTTGTGCCGCAGAGCTGGACCGCGATGCTGCTGCTTCCCCGGCAGCATCCTAGTCACCCTGCACTCCGCCTCGGTTTGCCTCACCTGTCCGTTCTGTCCCCCCAGCCCACACCAAGGACATGCCGTTCACCTGTGAGACCTGCGGGAAGTCCTTCAAGCGCAGCATGTCACTCAAAGTGCACTCCCTGCAACACTCAGGGGAGAAGCCCTTCAAATGCGAGGTGAGACCCCCCCCCCCAGCAACATTAATCAGTTTCGGACCCCCCAATCCAACAATAAATTCTTGTGATTACGTCCTTCCGCGTTCACTTGAGCCTGATTTGAATTCCCCTCATTCCTGCATTGCTGCCTCGCTCTCTAACGTATGCATTTGTTAACTCAAATAATATTTATTGCAGATGTCAGTTCTGATCCTGCCACATCCTTGCTGGTTATAGTCTAGATTACTAGCTCGTTGATATTTTTTGCTTAGCTGACAGTTTGATCCTGTGCCTTGGCACTAACTCACCAAAAATATACCTTGACTCCTGAGTTTACAAACTCCTAAATTGCTTTTACCCCCCCCCCCCCAAGTAACAAACAGTAAATGCTTATTGATAACAATTTACTCTGTCTGTGCATTCTAAAAAAGGCTTTTGCTGCAATAAATAAAAAAAGCTTTGAGATTTTAAACTTTAATAATTGAACTTTTTACTCCATTGTGGTGCTTTGAGTGGTCTGTCTGCGTTTGAGTGTTTTACTGACCTCTATTGGCCGGCTGCATAAGCAACAGTTGCTTTCACTCCACAGTAAACAATTTGTTGGAAACTAATAAAAAAGTAAACAAATGCAAAATGCAGCCTCAAAAATTCCCGACCGGACCTTTAGGAACACGGGGGTGAGCATATTAAAATATAAACCGAGGTGTCGTTCGGGTTATGTGGACAAGCTGGTGGTGTGGGTGGTCATGTTTTTTTTTTTTTATGGATGTGACTGTGCAGAACTGCAGTGAGCGGTTCCAGTACAAATACCAACTGCGTTCCCATATGAGTATCCACATCGGCCACAAGCAGTTTATGTGCCAGTGGTGCGGAAAGGACTTCAACATGAAGCAGTACTTTGACGAGCACATGAAGACGCACACCGGTAGGGACACTGCGGTCACACAGTTGGAAATTTCATTGTCGTGCTGTTTCGTGTTGCACAATTGTGCTTTTATTTTGTTGCTGCTGCTACCCCCCTGCAGGAGAGAAGCCGTACATCTGTGAAATCTGCGGCAAGAGCTTCACCAGCCGGCCTAATATGAAGCGGCACCGGCGGACGCACACGGGCGAGAAACCGTACCCCTGCGACGTGTGCGGCCAGCGCTTCCGCTTCTCCAACATGCTAAAGGCCCACAAAGAGAAATGCTTCCGGGTCAACAACCCCGCCACCTCAGAAGCCAGTCTCCTGGGTCTCGACCCCACCTCCCCAGTCCTTGGCTCCGACGTGGTAGCCAATCAGGTGGTGCCAGTGATCGCGCCTATGTCAGCGGGGGATGTCGCGGTTCCTCGTACCCACCATGGTGCCCACCACTCTGCCCCGCTCTCCTTGCCGTTCCACCCAATGGCTGGCCATCCCCCTCCTCCTCACCTGCCCCCACTGCCACCCTTGTTCCCCGCAGGAAGGATTAACTCCAATGACAATTAATAATGCCCCCCCTCCCCCCCCCAAATCCTGCTCCTGGATACTCTTATGTGCCTCTCTGCTGAAAGGGGGCTGGCAGGAAAGACAGGCCGGGTCACCTGGCAAAACTCCGCATCATCTCTGAGTGAAGTTTTCTTCTTCACGTGTCCTGCTTGCATTTCATACATCAGCTGTGAGAATATCTGCACAAATCATATAAACACTCAGACCTTCATGCTTTTTATAAATACCTGTAGTTTGTCTGCAATGAATGACCTTAGGTTTTTTTTTTTTTTTTAAACTACATCAGACCGTTTCTTATTTTTTTCCATAAGCTACAAGAAAACTGCTCTCTGGTACTGCGGTCATCATGTATCATGGCGATGTCCACAACTCAGCATGCGACCAGTTTCATCCACAACATAGGGTGTTGCTAACGGCAATGTTAATT
Organism: Heterotis niloticus; assembly: GCA_018136845.1. Classification (NCBI taxonomy): domain Eukaryota; kingdom Metazoa; phylum Chordata; class Actinopteri; order Osteoglossiformes; family Osteoglossidae; genus Heterotis; species Heterotis niloticus. The sequence goes on from CM030903.1 coordinate 22,367,563, forward strand.
CAAAAACGGTCCTGAATGGAGTGGAAAAGGTTGGCCCATCTGTTCGAATCATCTGTTTTACTCCATATTACTGTGTTCGCCAATTGATTTATCCTTTTTCTTTATTCGTTTATTTTGTTTGTTTATCTTGTGTGAAATCTGCTTTCAAGTGCATATCTTGTCTTCGGTTTGGTTCTACTGGAAAAAAACGAGATGCTCTTCAGCAAGGCTTCGAAAACCACAGCTTTGGGTTTGAGCGCCGGCCTTTTGTAGTTCCTTCACGAAGAAGGGGTGACTGTGTAATGAAGTACACATTTATTTTCACATATTACCTAAACGAAAATGTAGCATAGCCGTTTCCTGATCTGTTACTCCAGTGAATGGAACAAAAGCAAACAAAACAAAAAAAAAGCAGTACTTTAGAGTGCATTTTTATTGAATTGCAATAAGCAGATGTTGTGTGCTTGCTTGGCGGGGCGGTCATGTTTATGATCCATTCAGTAAACCGTCATCGGTACCGCGGTGTGTGATTTATTCCGCGACTTCAGTGCAAGTACGACCGCAGTTTTGTTTTTCTTTTTGTAGTAGGCATGAAATGCCATTTTTAGGGTTTTGTAATGAATGGACTGAGAAGGCTGCACGGTGCAAGTAGAGGATGCTCCTTGGTTTTGTGTAGCAGAGCCTCATAAAACAAGTGCATAAACATTGTTTCACGAAACCTTTGGGCTTCTTCAAGTAGACGATAGCTTTTTTTTTTTCTGCTTATGTTAAGCATTTTTCAAAATTGAGAAATTTGGGGCACTTTCAGGTTTCTTCCTTCTTTGTGTCAAACAGTGGATGTCCCAGGCTTCTTCTTTTTCTTCTTCTTCTTCTTCTTCTTCCTGTCCTATACAGGGGTGAGAACTGAAGTAACTGTTTGTCGGTTTTTAATTTGGTTCTGTCTCGCGTGTAAAAATGTCAACCGAGCCGCACTCGCGCCGAAGGGCTCTCGGGCAGCTCCCCATAAACGCCGCTGTATTCGGCCGCGTGGGACAGTCATCCAGCAGGCTTCCACACGTCTCATTCTAGACTAATCTAGAATGTATTGAGTGCAGCAGGGATTTATTGTTTCTCCTTCACGGGGACTGAAATGTGTTTATAGATTTATGGTACTTGATTTGTGAGAAATGCATCCTGGCTGCCCAAGTCATGCTGTTGAGGGGTTCGAGGGCCCTGCGACAATAAGCTAATGCGCCTGCATATAATCGCTTCCAACTTAATCACAATCGCAAAATCTTTTGTTTTCCCTCTTCTGTTGCTGTTAAGATGTTAAAACGTCCAATTTGCATTTTGCTGCAGTTTGACTGTTTAGTCAACCGATGCTGAGAGGAACTTCTTGATGTTGGTTGACCAAACCTCAGAAGTATTTGGTACAATGAGGAGAAAAAAAAAAAGAAATTTTATTTTCTTAAATATTATACATGTTAATAGATTATTTTCATGGTTTTTTTTTTCTTTCTTAAAAAATATGCTTTGTAATAAGCTGATTTATGGTAAAATAGGAATGTTAAGGATCTCTTAGTCCTAACTGCATGCCGTATGTAAGGTTATCCTTTTTACCAAGTATTCTTATGTCAGGATTATTGTCCTTTAGTCTGTTAACAAGTGAACAGATCTTGTAGTAATTTTTAATGAATTTTTTAATGTATAAATTCATGTATTTCTTTTAAATCTATTTTTATATTTCATATTAATTACATTCAAATGATCAGGACTATAATTAGGGTTTTTTTGCATAATAACTATTAATGTTTTATTTGATAATCCATAATTTGCTATGTCGAGAAATTTTATATTTGTTTAGCATCTCACTAGCGTTTGGTGTCTTGCAACCTTTGCAAGACGTCATTTTTTTTTTATCAGCCTCTTGTCATTAATGCCGTTTCCAACTCATGCAATTCTCTCCAGGTGCTTTTCACTGTGTGTGTGTGTGTGTGTGTGTGTGTGTGTGTGTGTTGGGAGGATGGCCTTAGGAATGTGTTGCAGAAGTCAGGTTTACGGCAGTTGATGTTTCTGAAGGTCAACTACTAACATCTGTCGTGGATTAACAAGTGATGTGCTGGTGTGTTCTGTGTTGATTTGACTGCTGTTTGCAAGATTTAAGTAGTTTGCGGTGCAAGGAAGACAATTGCGAACAAAGACCAAATTCATACGTTTTCAATCCCATCTGAATCTGGGCTGCGGTGCTTGCGAGCTCCATCGAATGCTATTTCGTCTCGTTTGTCTCCCGTCAGAGGAAGCCGATTGAGGAGATGTGACCAAAACGTTGAAGTCCATGTCCCAGAAGGGGCCTGTTGTTGTACCTTTGTGAGGCCTGTTGCGTTAGTCGTCTAAAAAGAATACATTAAAGTATTTAAAGGGCAAATATTGATGCATAATTAAGCAAACTTTTATAAATTGTGTGCTGAACTTTTTTTGTCCTCAATTTCATATATAATCTCGGAAAGTGCACTTTTATAATGTTTGTAAGAGTTTATGTTGCATAAAATGTTTCAGCTACATGATATCTTTAAAGAAGTAAGATGGGACAAAACCACAGGCCTGATATTTTCTTAGTATGAAATAAGATCAACACTTATAATTACTTACATATGTAATTGTATACTGGAGTATCACTGGTGGCGGGAGGTGGGTAGAGCAGTTGTCAGTTATACTGCACACCTAATATCTGAAGTGCATTTTTGTGTCATTTTTTTTGTTTGTCTTGCAGGTTAGAAGTCAGGCGTTACTGTAGGTGTGTAAAAGGGAGCAGAATTCCCAGCATTTAAGTGCAATTTTGTTACTTGGATGGACTCGGCACTTTTACGTCCCCATGATGCTTACTAGGTTTTGCTTGTACAATTTTGGATGCGATCTTGAAATCTGAAAATGTTAAACTTGGCTATGGATGTGGGTCCTGCGTGTTAAATGGCAGGTTCCTACCGAGAGGCCACAGAGATGAAGGTAAATGAAGAAACCGTGTTTTTTTTTTTTTTTTTTTTTTCCTCTGTACTGTTGCAGTTGCTCAGCTGTATATGCTGAACTATGAATGTGTCCTTTGTTGATGGTTAATAATGATGAGTTTAACATTATGGGGAATAATGGATAAGCCTTTGTATTCCTTATAAGCTGTTACAAAATATGCAGAAGCACCTTATACCCTAGAAATAAATGTCTGTTAGTGGTGAAACATAATATTTGTGAAATGTGAACTGGCTGCAGTTGCAAGACGGCAGTTTGTGTTTGTTTGTCAAACCAAAACTTATTCTCTGTTCGCTTCCCTTTTTTTGTCTGGTTGTGTTGATCCTTTTGTTTAAACTGCCCATTATTTTAACTCTTTTCAGGCTGGGCAGCAGGTGGGTTTTGAGTTGAATGCTGAGGTACCAGCGACTGGGCATTGAGCATCTTTTTTTCATAATCTTGTTACATCTGTAGGGGGGCTGCCACCATCGCTCTTCGTCAGCAGGTGGTGTGTCCTTGGCTAGACTTTGTGTGTTGTGTGTTTGTGGGGGTGGGAGTGATGGCACTTTAACTCACTGAGCACCAGTGCCCCCTTGCGATGCGGAAGAGAAACACGACTGGTGTCTTGGTGACTCTCGGTGATGTTTCGCTCTTCTTTTATTCCTGCCCCTCCTGTCCTGTCCTCATACACAACCATCTGCCTTTGGCTTGTTGTACAGCTGAGTGTCTAGGAGAAAACTGATTGAGGCAGTTGGTTGTGATGCTTTGCGGTTTGCTTTGTTGCCCACACATCTGCTCCCACAACTATGAAGGAAGGCAAATTCGTGAGTGTGGCCATACCGTTAAAGCGGGTTGTGTTGGGAAGGCTTTGATTATACTAAAGGTTCAAGCCGTGGACATTTTCTTCCTCCTAAATTTTTTACATCACTGACCACTTTATGTAGCCTAAAATAAAAAGTTGCAAATGTGCTGGATAAGTTTATGCTTAAATTTATCACCATCACGGTGATATCGATAATTGTTTGTAAGAATACAAGTAGTTGCTATAAGGGTAAACCGAAGGGGATGAAGACAAACTGGTAATTTCCGCACAAAGACTGCTCTGAGATGGTGCTATCACTGTCAGCGACATGCGGCCTAAAGTGATTTGCATGCTTTAAAGTGATGAATGTTTTGCAAGCCAGGAGCTGAGGGACTGTTTGGTGAGCCTGAGTGACCTTTCACCTTACTGTAATCTTGGGGGAGAGGTTATTGTTTGCTCCAGTTGTGTGCGTGTGTGTGTGTGTGTGTGTGTATGCATGTTTTTATGGAAATGTGTTTTTAGAGAGGTGTTGCTGCTGTGGTACAGGGGGTCCCAGGGGGGCGTTAAACTTGCGATTTCCTGTACAGGTCCACGATGCAGCGTTCGCCTTTCATATTGCGGCTCTTCTCACAGGATTCAGACAGAATCATTACGATTTCAAAAGATTTGTAGCGTATTGTACTGAGGAGATGACAGACGGCAAGTTTATTAGCCCGCGTGCAAATGCAGTGGCTACAATTTCTGCTCTTCTGAGCGGATGGCTTAAGAGGAGGTTGTGGTGACCGTGGGAAATGGATCCTGGAGGCCTGGGTCGCCATGAGAGTTTCTTTTGGCGTGTGAGTTGCACAGATTGCACTTTAGTACAAAAGGGGTTTCCTCAGCACTGTGGCTCCAGTCTGTTCTCTCACTGGTGTTATGAGCTTAGAGCTGATCTTTGCAGTCAGACGGCCGAATAGAGGGCAGGGGGCTCTCGGGTATTGATGCGAGGTGGACCTGCTTCAAGACCCTTTGAATCCTCGAAGAAGGCAGATGTGCGGCAACAAGAGCATCTACTGCTAGAAATCCCATACGAATCTGGAAACTCTCGTCGCCGTACCTCTGCGGAAGAACAACAGACGTTTCTTTCATTTCTTCTTCCTCTGTTGCAAAAACGCTTCCCTCATTCTGAGATGCGTGCAAGAGCCGAGTCCCGACATTTGTACAAAGCGTTCTCGTTCATGACGCGAGGCTCAGTCTCAGCAACGGCCATCATACACACCGATGAGTCTTGCGATAAGCTGCTGTCATACGCCTGCCATTACGGTGGCCTTCAAACCGCCGCTCGCGTTCCAACTCGCTAATTCATCTTGAACCAACAAGATTCTTTAGCAAAAACTGCATCTGACAATTGGCTCCTTTCAGTATGACCAAAAGTGTTGGACGCAAAGCACTATTATAATTTCTCTCGGCACTTTATAGCCTCGGTAGCCAAGGTGTTTCTGATACTTTATGATCAATAAATGTTGGGTTGACCGCATTCATGTGATTGTACATGAAAGTGGGGGAAGAAAATGGGTTTAATTAACGGAACCGTTTATGTTGTGTTCTGCAGGAGGCCGTTGGCTACCGGATACTCCTGGTCGATGAGTTGTTTCCTTCGAAATTTATACACTCGTTTTACTGCTGCCAGCAGAATGCCGGAATGTACTCTTTGGAGATATTTTCCTCTTTGAAATCCATAAAATGGGCTTTCTTTGCACAAATCTGTGTTTTGTGTTACCAAACTAATAAGGCTGTCGCATGGGGGTTATGAGCAGTGCGATGCCGTTTGTGAGAAGAAACGTGCAGTAAGGGTGCGTTTGTATGTATTGTGTGCTTCCCAGTGTCGTGAATGAGTTTGTCGGCCTCTGAGGTTGGAGTTCCTGGAAGAAGGTGAACCTTGCTGGGCTGCTATTCTGTCTACTGTACAAGCCAGGAGCTGGAACACTTTGGATTAAATGGTTTCCTCGCTTACTTTCTGTGTCTAATCTTCCTTCGGGGAAGGAAAAGGTTCCCCGTTTATGCTGTCGTTTTCAGTGTTTTGTCGTTCCCAGTCCAAACTGCACACTGTTTCCGTAGCAATAATGGGTTTCTACAAACTTCTCACGTTCTCCCACATTTTTGTTTTCCTTCTTCCTGTGTTAAGCCGATCGTATGTTCGAGAGTCACCTGTACTGCCGATTCTATATTTTACTATGTAAACACAATGTCTTAGTTAATGCTATTGTACATAGTCTACATGTAGACAGTAACTGTTGTGGTTAAATACAGTAAACTGAAAGCTGAAACCAATACAAGGACAATTGTGTCTAGAGGTGCTAATAATAGTCTGTATTCTTTGTCATTTCTTGTATTGGCTAGTATATATTGTCTGTAACACGGAAAGAGAGAAGAGAATCCTTTCAATATTAAACATTATAGATAAAAAATATATATATATTATTCCAAAATGAATTTGTCCTGTGGTGATTTCTTGCTGTGGTGAAAATCTGTTTTAACCAGAAAGCAAAGAACAGTGGACAGAATCTTATGCTCATGCTTTGAAGGGAAACTGGCCCAGAATCAAAGTCAGCATTGCGCTTTTTTTTCTTTCTTTTTTGATTAATTTTGTATTTGCCTCTAACTTCTGTCATTTTGCCGCATGTCTGCTGATGTTGCGTTTCACATCTTGGAAAAGAGCGGTGACTCTAAATTGCTGGGAATGTATATATTCTCCTTTCTCGAGAGCAACTTACTGTGTTTTGAACAGTAGGCTGCTTACAGCGATTTACCCGTTTATGCAGCTTTGTCCTTTTTACTGTGTTAATTCAGGGTAAGTACAGTATCCACATCAAAGGAGATACTGCAAAAATAAGAATTTGAAACTAGGAAATGGATCTAATAGCCTTGCCTCTTGCCACCCCACCACCATCTTTAACCACTTTGCCCTGGTCAAGAGCCTAACCCAGAATCACTATACGTTACCCCAGTTCATCCCAAGGTGGCTACATACACCGCAGACAATTTAGAGTGACTAGGCAACCTGAAACACACATCTTTGGTCTGTGGGAGGAAAAGAAACCCACACAGACATTGGGAGAACAGGCAAACTCCACACAGAGCAGAATTCAAACCCAAACCCACCACTGCGCTGAGATGGTAGTGCACCAGCATGCCGCCTGCCTAAAAAACATCTTGTGTATTGAAATTAGAATGATATTTATTTTTCTGGGGTTGAGCATAGTAAAATGAAAAGGGTAATTTATAACTCTGCAGTTTCCTTATAGTTTAAACTTTGTCCCCATCACATGGACCAAGATCCCCCACCTAAAATGTAGAACTTGCATGGATGGTTGCTGATTTAAGTCCCACAGTCTGAGTGGTTGTTCAGTTGTGTGGTCAGATTTGATTTACCAACAAGGTAACAAATCTCAGGTTAGGCAGCAGGTGGCATAGTGGTTAGCACTGCTGCTTTCACCCTCGATTGATGCAGGTTCAGCTCCCATCTCCTGCTATTGTACCCTTAAGCAAGGTAGTTGTTCTAAGTTGTTCCAGTAAAAATGCCTTACATCAGTGTGTGGTTCTGTAAACACCAACATACCCAGGTCTCTGGTCTTGGATCCCTGCAAACACAGACAGCCTGGAAGTTACAGCAACTTCTCTGGATTCCGTGGACCTCTCGTCTGCATCGAGTGCCCCTGGCTAGGCATCTTATCAGAGAGGCAGCGGCTACTGGCAGGGAGCCGACCACAGACGGTCACAGGGAGCTGGAAGAAGGAGGAAGAATGCGGCGCTGGCAGGCACTAGAGGAGCTCAGACAAAAGCCCCTTGTGCTGTTGTGGTCCGACATGTAAATATTAGCATGTAGTGCATCTCAGACCTCTGAACCACCAATGGGGACAAAGGGGCGACACGAGAAGCAGAAATTGGGCAGATTTAACACAGAAATTACTTGTTGAGACAGAAAACTAACTTGAGGACTGAAACTGAGCTGCAGGCTGAGATGAGCACAAGGTCAGATGGAGGAGCTGCACGTTCACGTGTGTTGGACTGCAGCGGCCTCTGCTGTCCCCTGGGGAAAGCTGCACCACTGTAGTCACGTGGATCTCCGTGGTGCTGCACAAAAGTTGGAAGAGACAACCCAGAGGCAAAACGCACAGAAGTGTTGAGTTAATGCGTGTACAGGCATTCGCTGCTCATAATCACGCTGGTGGGAAACAATCTGGGGCCGAAGCTACGGGGTGCCGAAACAACACCCTGGCGGTGACAGGAGTCCATCACAGGGTGGCCACACAAGAGTCACACATGACAGCCAAATGGCAGCCTGGGAAACCCACACAAACATGGGGAGAAGGTACAAACTGCATAGACTGAGCTGGATTCAAACCTACTGTACACCCAGGCCTTCTCGTGGTAGCTTTGAGTTGGGATCCTCTGCTAGACAATTTCTATCAGTATAAACCTGAAATTGTCGGTGGTGGGACTAAGTGACACATGTGTAAGTCAAGTCCCAAGTTACAGCGTTTAGAGTCAAGCAAGCCAAGTCAAGTCATTGCTTAGGTCAAACAATTCAAAAGTCAAATCATATTGAATTCCAGCATTCACATTTAATGTAGAAATTTGGCAGAACGCTTATTTTGTGCACCCCATTCTACACATTCAGAAACAAGTTTACTTTAATGTGACACCGGGGCTACTGGATCTCTGACAGAAATACAATTGCAAAAACCTATTTTAGTAACATCAACAATACTTTCAACAAATTAACTGTATAATAATTTTAATGTCTCTCATTCTGCATTAAAGAATCAGAATTTTTTTCATTTCATTTACTTGGTCACTATGGGGCTGTACCATATTATGACTATCAAGACATATGGATTATAGATTATATATGTACTGTACTATTATACACCTGGCAGCATTATACACTGCCCAGCCAAAAAAAGGTCTCACACTCTAATATTTGGTTGGACCACATTTAGCTTTGACTACAGCACACATTTGCCGTGGCATCGTTTCAACAAGCTTATTCAATGTCACAATATTTATTTCCGTCCAGAGTTGCATTCATTTTTCACCAAAATCTTGTATCGACGATGGGAGAGTCGGACGTAAAGTCTTCTCCAGTTAAGGTCTGGACTCTGCGGTGGCCAATCCATCTATGAAAATGATGTCTCTCTCGTGCTCCCTGAAGCACTCTTTCACAGTTTGAGCCCAGTGAATCCTGGCATTGTCATCTTGGAATATGAAGAAAAAACCCATTGATGGAAAAACCTGCTCATTCAGTATATTCAGGTAGTCACCTCAGCTCATTTTTTGGGCACATAACATTGCTGAACCTAGACCTGACCAATTGAAGCAACCCCAGATCATAAAATGAATTAACAGGTATGTGAAAAAGAAATTAACATTACTTTTCTTTATGGCGTCTGAAATGCCAGATGAAGCTGGACGTTGTTGTGGCAGCATCACTGACTCTGGAGCCACAAACTTTGCACACCGTAATTCCCCCCCCCCCCATTTTTTTGTACTTTTGATGTGCAACATATTGCGTGAATCCAAATGATGAGGTCTTCGGTGTCACGTATGTGTGTTTTACACAAACTTCTAAATTAGTACACGGAAGACAGGAACTTGTGGGATGCTTTGTTTTTAATTTTTTTTTTTTTTTTTTTTTAAATACTACGCATACATACTCTAAAAGAAATAACCCTAAATATCAACTCTCGTATATTACATCTCCTTCCCCCTTAGTCTTATCTTACAAAAAGTGTAATCACAGTAGTCTGCACTTCATATTACAGCATTAAATTTTTTTTTTTTGAAAACCCAAACTTCAACAAAGATCATGACAACATAACCTTCTATAAGTGAAGTCTCTGTGGAGGTTTTCTTTGTCTTTCAGGATAGCGTCTCTGAACATTTGGTGGACTTTCGGTCTGAATTTGGTCAGCAGCAGAAACATCAGCTTTGCCCTCGGTTGGAGTTGAGCCTTCAGCTTTGAGTGGTGCCGAAGTGCTAAGCTCAGGAGCATCCTTGTCGCTCAATGCAGTTGTGAGAGCTGAGGTGGTTTTCGCCTGTGGACCCAACAGCTGATCTGCGTGTTTCCAAGTTGTTTCTCCAACATTTACTGTGTACATCAGCGGTCCTGTTCAGGTGGCTATCGTTCCTGACTGCCACCCGTCAGTCCGATAATCCCGTGCAAGAACTCCTTGTCCCACCTGAAAACTCCTGACAGGTCGGTCATTCATGTGTGTGAACTGCTTGTTCTCGACATGTCTCCCAACATCTGGTCCTTCCAAGGAACATCGTCGATGGAGTGTAGTTGGTGGCTGCATGTACCGCATTTCTGTACATAAATAAGAAATTGTCTATTTTATGCTGTAGGGGTACGTTTTCCTTAGTGGCAGGATGATATGGAGCAGATGTGATATGTTTAATACCATTTTTATTAATAAATGGTTGGAGCTCTTCCGAAACAAACTGACGTCCATTGTCCGTGTATATCTGTTCTGGAAGTCCATTCCTGGCAAATATGGTCCGTAACACGGAAATGGTTTTGTCAGATGTTACTGATTTCATTTGGACAACTTCAGGCCATTTGGAGTGAGCATCAACCGCAATGAGGAACATAGAGTCCTTAAATGATCCTGCAAAATCTATGTGCACTCTTTGCCATGGTGTAGAAGGCTGTTCCCAAGGATGAAGAGGAGCTGGAGACGGTGCATTCTGTACTTTCTGGCACCCAGGACAAGCCTTTGTGAGGTCCTCAATCTGTCAATCAATCCCTGGCCACCACATGTAACTACAGGCAAGGCCTTTCATCTTTACCATACCTAAGTGACCTTCATGTGGTGCGTTCTACAATGCAGCTTTGCAGGAATAACCACTCTACAACCACACATTAACGTTCCTTGACACAGAGACAACTGTTCTCTCCTTGTGGCAAACTCTGGAAATGGTGAGTCTCCATGTACTGGCCATCCTTTCACAGTGATGTCATAAACCTTGGACAACACCGGATCATTACGAGTCTCTCTCTGGATCAGTGTATTTGTAACAGGCAACGGATTGACAATGGTTGCATGAAAAATTTCTGCTGGATCAACAACACTTGGCATTTCTACAGTTGCTAGTGGTAAGCATGACAAACCATCTGCATTGCCATGACATTTGGTCCCTTTGTATTCAATGTCATACTGGGGGACACCTAAAAAATGAGACCACCACTGCAGTCGTGCAGCTGTCATCACTGAAATTCCTTCTCTTGGATTAAACATTGAAACCAGAGGTTGATGGTGTGTTATTAACATGAACCTTTTTCCATATAGGTAGGAACTAATAAAACTTCTTAACACCCCAAACTAGACTAAGGGCTTCTTGGTCTATTTGAGCATAATTGCGCTTAGCCACCGTCAGTGACCTTGAAGCGAAACCTATGGGTCTTTCTGAGCCACCCGGAAACGTCTGTGACAACACGGCACCTATTCCGTACGGTTGTCCGTCACATGCCAGTCTGACTGGTAAAGATAGATTGAAGTGTGCAAGTCCCTTATCAGACGTGATGACCCTCTTTGTCTCTTGGAAAGCTTGCTAACAGCTGTCTGACCACTTCCAGTGCGAACCCGACTGAAACGAGTTCAGAGAATGCAGTACTGCAGAGAAGTTTGGTAAAAACTTGTGGCAGTAGTTTACCACCCCAAGGTAGGAACGAAGTTGAGACACATTTTCTGCCCGCGGTGCTCAGAGCACGGCTTCAATTTTGTCTCGAGACTTATGGAGCCCATTTTTGTCTATTACATGACCGCAGTAAGAGATCTCTGTCTTAAAGAACTCGCATTCATCTTTATTGGCTCGGAGTCCATACTCACAAGGTCTGGATAACACCTGCTGCAGATTGTTGAGGTGCTCCTTATCATCTTTTCCAGTCACAATGGATGTCACCGAGGTAGCACTGTGCTCCAGGAATGCCTTACAACACCTGATCCATTGCCCTCTGCCAAAGAGCAGGCGCTGAAGCGATTCCAAAAACAAGGCGGTTGTACTGGTACAGACCCTTATGCATACTACTTGTTAAATACTTTTTTGATGTATATTCTACCACCATTTGGAGGTAATGAACAAACAAAGCAGCTAATTGTGGACTTCAGGAGACAGCAGGGGAGTGGCCACATGCCCATCTGTATAGCCGGCACCCCAATGGAGAGAGTGAGTAGCTTCAGGTTCCTTGGAGTAAAAAAAAAATCACTGAGGACCTGTCCTGGTCACAGCCCACCAGCATCATTATCAAGACAGCAACACAACGCCTCTTCTTCCTCCGTCGGTTGAGGATCTTTGGCATGGACAACAGGATACTTGTTAACTTTTACAGATGTGACTGGCTGTTTCACAGCCTGGTATGGCAGCTGCAGTGCCTCAAACCACAAAGCTCTACAAAGAACGGTCAAGACAGCGCAGAGCATTACCAGGTCTGGTTTGCCAGTTCTGCGGGACCTCTACACCCAGCAGTGTAAGAAGAAGACACATAAAATCCTAAAGGACCACAGTCACCCCAGCCACAAACTATTTTCTGTTCCCATCTGGAAAAAAACTTCAGAAGCAGACAAGAACAAGCAGGTTCCGGGACAGTTTTTTCCCCCATATAATAAAACTGATAAAATACTAACCCCTGCCTTGGATAGTGAGACATTATCCACTAAAGTCTGTCTGTATGCCCTTCTGGGAGTATATATCTATCTATGTATATTTATTATTTTTTAATTTATTATTTTCTTATATCTTATTTATATATTTTTATGTGCTGAGGATGTCTGGAGGCAACACATTTCATGGTCATGACACTGCTATACTGTTGTTATTGCACACATGACAAACAAACCTTGAAACCTTTAAAGTTTGTGCCAAGTCAATTTTTGTGAAACGTTCTCCACCTGAGAGAGAGGCAAATATGTCTTCAATATGTGGTAGAGGATATTGTACAGTGTGGAGTGCACAGTGCTTTGAAGTCCCTGCAGATGCAAACATTTCCTTCCTTTCCCTTCTTTATTACTGGAACTATGGGTGTGGCCCACTCACTCCACTCTGCCTTGGACAATGTTCCTGATTTTTCTAAATTTTCTAATTCTGCCTCCACTTTCAGACAAATTGCATAAAGTACTGATCGAGACTTATGGAATTTTGGAGTAGCGTTCTCCTTCAGTTCAAGGTTTGCCTTTATGCCCCTCAGTGTTCCTATGCCTTTTTAAAACACTTGCTTTGAGTCTGCTAGCAGTTGTGCCAGTTTCTCACTAGTGTCTTTGCTAGTGTCATTGGGAAGCACATTCAGCGCTTTTACAGCGTGCCAGTCCAGCTGTATTTTCCTTAGCCACTCACGTCCAAGCAATGTTGCCCCTCCATTCCGTAGTACATACAGGTCTAACGGGTGCTGTTAGTCTTTGAACTTTACACGTACTGTTATTTTGCCCTTAGGGAACACCTTTTCTCCAGTATCAGTCTTTAAAGTTAGTGATGTCTTCTGTATCGGTATTTTTGAAAACAGTCGTTTGTAATCCTCTACAGATAAGGCAGACCCAGTGTCCAATTCCACTTTGAGTTTAACTCCTGACACTTCCAGAGTGATCCATATTATTCTGCGATCTGGCTCGGTAATACCGTGCAGTTCAAGGAAAGAAAGGTCATCATTGTCAGAAGGAGCTTCACTTGAATGTCCATTTGATTCATTTTCTGTCTCCCTATGCACATTGGTAGTTTTGCACTTCTTGTGCACTCTGTGCTTGTGTGTACTCTTTATTGCCGATTTACACGCTCTCTCCCCTAATGTCCCTTCTTGTGACACTTTCTACACCCCTTGTCTTTGAACCGGCAATCCGTTGCTTCATGTGATGTCTTCCCACAGCAACAGCATTTCCTTTTTGACTGAATCGCCATTTTATTTCTTGTTATTCTTCTATTGATTTCTGTTGCAACTCCAATGCATCCTTTGCTGGCGTTTCCATAGAAATGGCAATATTTCATGCTTTCTTTAGTGTCAAGTCCTTTTCGCTCAGCAATCTCTTCTGAATGCCTTCACAGGGGAGTCCACACACAACCCTGTCCCCCAATGCGTCTCACAGTCCTGCCCCAAACTGGCAATGTTCTCACAGTCTACACAGCTCTGCTGCATACTCGGTAATGCACTCACCTTTATTTTGATGCCTTCTGTGAAACCTGAACCTTTCAGGTATTACCAGTGGTTTTGGGCCCAAGTGACCTAGTAATAAATCAACAATTTCCCAGAAAGTTTTGTCTGCTGGTTTGTCAGGGGCGATCAAACCACGCAGTAACCCATATGTCTTTGCGCCCATTAGACTCAGCAGCACGGCCAAGAATTCATGACGGCAAACCCAAGGATTCGTGCAAACCTGCATGCAAGTTGTGCTCTCGCACAATACAGACCAAGGGTGGAAACACTACCGATTTTGCCAAACATTTAAATGACCGGCACTCGACACAGTACAGAGTTTCGAGGGGTAGTTGTTATATTTTTTAGTTGCGGAAATACATGTGTGCACCTGTTGGGTTTGAAGCAAAGATGTGACGTGCGTTTGTTTTTTAGTTTCTTAAGCGTTTCCCACATTAAAGCAACAATCTACAATTATTTTTACCTGCCGGTTGCATTCAGTTCCATACAATCTTTTCAGATCTTGTAGATTCGCTTTTAACACAACATATAAAAGGCATGTAAAAGCGATGAATATGTGCTCTGTTCCCATCTACTTTATAAGTAGATGAGTGACAAATAATTTTGTTGAAAATACGATGCTATGTGATCATTTATAATTTCTAATATTTTAAGAGATTTAATTATTTGCAATAAAAAATATTTTTGAGTTACATTGCACTGTGTTCAGTATCGAAAGTGGTGCTGAATCTCAACAGCTTTCTTGGCATCGCATCGAAGTTTGAAATTTTGCTATCGTGACCGCGCTGGAAGTCGCCCGATCCTCACCTTTACTGTCAAAAGCGGTGACAGTTCCAACCATCGACGTTTTTCCTCCGTTTGAAAGTCCGCTTCCCCTCCGATTTACTCACGGACTGCCTGACGCTGGATCCCCCCGCTCTTCTCTGCTTCCCTTCCCGCCTCTGCTGTCATTCGGAGCCGGGAATCCGTTGGGGAGACGCAGGTCCCGCCTCGTCGCCATTTATTTTGTCGTGCGTGTGTGTTTTACACGAACTTGCGGGCTGCATTCGTTTTTAATTTTTTTTATACTACGCATACACGCTCTACGTTCCACATATTTACGTTAAACGTCTAACTATACGCAGAAAAATATTTCCGCTAAAAGAAAAAACAATAAATATCAACTCCCTTCGTCTCGGAATGACGTCTCCACGCTCGCTGACGTTACGTTGACGTTACGTTGACGTAGACGATCGAACCAATCATGGTTCGACAAACGGTAACAACGAAGATGGCGGTGTCTTTTTTCCCCCCAACAAGATTGAACAAAAAGAGCCAGCGTTTGGTTGTAAAAGAAAGAAAAATAAACATATTTAATAAAAAATGTGAAGTCCCAACGAGTCAAGCAAGTCACACGTCGTCGAACTTGCGGCTCGAGGGAAATTAGGCCGAAACGCACGAATTGTGCGTCATCTTGGGCAAACGAGTCACGTAAATGGTAGCTTGCAATGATACCTGCAGACATGGGCCTTTTATTTTGTATTTCTTTGGTTATTTATTGGCAACGTTGAACTTCATTTGCACAGCAACAGAAAAGATCTTTAAAGCTACACATTGAAGGGGTTCACTAGTGGTTCGCGCACGCTTCAGCTGAAGCGAAGCGGCTTCAGCGCTGGAGTCGGTTTTTGACCGTAATTTTCACCAAAGTAAATTTTGAGTGACTCTTTCAGAAGTCTTGACTTTTGCTGTGCTACTCTGGTGACTCTGCTGGCTGTTCTACCCACCTGTGTCGCTGTTCGTTCATTGTCCGCCCTGCAGCTTCTGCCTTTGGGTCAGCAGATCCTCAGCTTACCTGCATAGCTCAGCAATGCAGAAGCACAGGAGCGGCAGCTCTACAGGTGGGCAATGAGTTTGCAAGATGCGTCAGAAGGGGCTGAGCTTGAGGTCACGGGCTGTTGGCCCGGAGGTCAGTCAGGACTGTTCGGTGTCTCCATAGCACCAACCCCAAGTGTTGACCACATCAGCAGCAGGTGGCTGGGAATGGTACTGGGACAGGACTGGGATGGGACTGCTTTACCACAGCAACTGGGAGATCTGGTTAACTTCCAAATGATACTCCTGCACCTCCTTCCATCAGCGTTCTCATCATGTCCTCCATGAGGAAGCGCTGTGGTCAGCTACATCTTGGTGAGCTGCAGGGCGTTGAGACGAACTCCCAGCACAGTGGCACCGGACGCGTACTGAATCTCTCTCAGAACGCCATTCCAGCTCTGCTCATCTTCCTCGTACCTGAGGACAAAGTTCATTTTACTAGCATTGTGGTTATCGTGCAATTTGCTATAAATAATTAAATAAAATCGATCCAAAAAGGATTTCTCACCATAAATTAAATAAGACATTGATTTGAACCAAAGTTGTCCCAAGACAAATAGTTTGAGACAAAAACATTTGTTTAAACTTAATATGGTGGCTTTTCTGAGCTATTAACTAAACGATTTTTAAAATCTAGACATCTTTTTTTTGCATTGTGTCTTTTAACAAATACATTCCACAGTTGTACTGTTAATGCTAATGAAAGCTGTATATTGACCATCAAACAGTGCAGCTGCCGTTTGGGTGGTGACCACAGTTCAGGGCTATGTGGAGGAGTATGGAGGGACCGGTGTGTCTGAGGTTACAAATGAACGCGTCACAGCCCGTGAAGACGTGCTCACAGGACTCACTT
Source organism: Heterotis niloticus (assembly GCA_018136845.1). Taxonomy (NCBI): domain Eukaryota; kingdom Metazoa; phylum Chordata; class Actinopteri; order Osteoglossiformes; family Osteoglossidae; genus Heterotis; species Heterotis niloticus. The sequence goes on from CM030903.1 coordinate 22,384,207, forward strand.
CCAGACATCGTTCATTTCCGTTGGCCTGGACTCTTCGCCGGTGTCGTCTGGCATCATGGCGAAGCCACCAATGGCATAGAGGGAGCCCCTTAAAGACACGAGGCTTAGGGAGCTACGCTCCTGGGGGAACTCCACAAATTCAGACCACCTGAAACACATACACACACTTTGTATCCTACTGTCAAACCGAGGGTTTTGGGTTCTACTATCGTGCCATTAACTGCTGTGACTATGTTGTCTCGTCTTGACTAAAATAACGTGTTTTCCTTCATGGTCCCTCGTGAGGTCTGCTCACATGTTTTTGCCGATGTCGTACACCTCCACGGTACTTGTGATCCCCGCATCCGTCACTCCTGCTGCCACGTAGATCTTCCCCTCATGGACCGCCACGCCGAACAAAGAGCGGGCCGTCTTCAGCGGCGCCAGATCCTTCCACTCGAACTTTGACGGGTTGTAAACACAAACTCTCTTGGTGCACTTTCTGTACGGTGGGCATCAACAACAATCAAAGATCTGGAGATGAGTCTGAACGTGGCCATTTGGCATGCATGCTTTTTTATGCAGTTTTGTATTTTTTAGCAATAACAACATGGGGTCACAGTAGCTGAGAAACAAACGCAACAACGCGGAAACATAACAAGTACATCAAATGCAGGGCTTCCTAAAAAGGATCGTGGGCCGTTATCCAAGCCGGTTTTCCAAAAAGAAAAGAGTACTGAGCTCCTGTGAGATGGGATTCAGACCAAATATTAACATTATCTGGAAGGAGAGAAATCACTGCTTGTGTCATCCATACAGAAAGGAAGATTTGAATGTCAGCCACACCAGCAGAACCCTACTGAGTCATTAGGCCCAAATAAAACTAACAGCTCTTTGGAAGACTTAAGTACAGCTTCAAAGACAGATTTTCAATTTCCATTTAGCATTCGGTTTAAGTGCATTGAAATCCTCCTTCCTCTAACTAAACCATCTATCCTCAGTTTTCCAGGCACCATGGCAGGAAGCAAAAGTGCAGAAAGTTAAGTTTTGATTTAGGCCTCTTTTTTTTTTTTTGCTACGGTGCTGTCTACCACATTTTTACACTCTAATTTAATGTGCAATGAACTTGTGTCTAATAAAATGAAATACAGTCAATACTGTAACTGGAACACACATATGGTACACATACAGTGATTCACAAGCAGAAAGCGGTGAATAAGGCACCCATAGAATTGCCTGGATGGATCACAGCAGCGATACAGGGGTACTAGGGGGTGCTGTGCTGCTTTCATTATTTTATGCAATAAAGTTCTTAAAATTAGTAAAATATTTATATATTCCCTTATATTATGCTTAAAACAGGATTTTTCAATATTTTTGCAACATGCCATGACCCTGAACAGGATAAAGCAATTACTGGTAATGGATGGATTGATCAAAGCAATATTTTTGGGACCGTCCATAAAATTCAAAATCTGTAAAATCGAGGTCCAGAAAATCAAAGACATTCTACTGACATTTTCTTGAGCTTTCTTTTTACAATAGCAACCGGATTTGCATGTAAACAAAAGTGACAGAGACTTACTTGCTCTCTCCTTTCCCGCCGATGACATAGACAAGGCCATTGTGTGACACCGTCCCATGGCCGTACACTGAGTAGGGAAGGGTGTCTGACTCACCCCATTTGAAAGACCTAAGTTCATGAGACAGAAACATATGGGTTATCAATGTGCCTCCTGATGCAACAACGTGAATAACATGGACCACATGATGCCACTGCACTTGGCCATGACTTGATCTGCTTGACTCTACTGTCACTGATCTGACTGCTCTTCCTCTGCAATGGATGGACTCTGCATCCAGGGACCCCCTGCCTCTTGCCTGGTGTTTCCAAGTTGAGCTACAGACCATCAGACCATACTGCCAGACTTGGGCAGCGAACTCACTGTCTGTCGTAGATCATCACCGAGTCCAGAACCTTCTCCCCTTCCTTGAGCTCCTTGCCTGCAACGACGAAGATGGTGTTCTCGGTCTCAGCTAGGCCAAATAGGCAGCGTGGAGATGGGAGTGGAGGCATGCCCAGCCATTCTGAACTTGTGGGGTCAAACTATGGTAAAACAGGCACATTCCATCCAGATAAATACAGTAAAATTCCCATGGGATTATCAATATGTAAACAAGCACAATACACTTGGTTGATTCCAAAATTCTTATAGTTATCACATATTATTTATTAATTTATTATTATTATGATAATTTTCCTTAATGTATTTTCTGTGCAACCAGGTTTGGAAAAAAAGGCTCACTTAGCCTCCATCATGAATTATGACTGTTGTTCAGAGCACTGACAGGTAGTCTTCAAATTTTTAAATTTCAAGATACATCACATGGGTCCCCATTGTTGAATTTTGAACGATTTTGATGGATTTCATAGTTTAGCCGTTTTATACCTGTAAGAAGTAGGAGTTGAGCGGTTCATCTTTGCTCTGTTCGTTATAGAAAACCCCACCGATCACAAAAATCTGGTTCTCCTTGGTTAGCACGCTGCAGTGATTCTTTGGTACATCAGTAGATGTTGAGGCAATGTAGCATTCATTCTCGGCTGGGTCATAGGCCACAGCTCCTGTTTCGCTGATCATCAGAATGAAGTCCTTGAGGAACATGCCGAAACGTGGGTTGTTGTTGAGGATCCCTGGGAGCAGGCCCTCCTCATCACCTTCACCCTTGGACGTCTTCTTCTTGGAGCTTCTGACTTCAGGAAGCTTTCCTTTACGCGCATCCTTCACCAGCTGTAACTTCTTGCTGATCTCTGGGTTGGACTTCAACCACTCATGCTTCTCCACCTTGTTCTCGAAGTAGTCAAGTGGCATCAGGCGGAAACGGATGCACTCGATGAGCTCGGGCAGTTCCTTAAGCCGTTCTTTCTTGTCATGAGCAACCCACTTCAGAAGGGACTCAAAGACAACCTCTTCCTTCTCCACATTGAGGTCATCACATGTGATGATAGCAGCCAGCTCACTGGGGCCCAGTTGGTAGAAGTCCTGATCGTGTGTTATCAACGGATATCGTTCACAGATGAAGTTACGGGCATTGATAGCAAGCTGAGAACAGTCCAGCAGCAAGCCCAGCCGGAAGATAGCCAGGGAGTTGCTCAAGCCCATCTTCTGCTTGAGGAAGGAGATGCAAACTGTGAATAGGGAAGGAATCTGGAACATATTGGCAACCGTGAAGATGTCTTGTACATTGTTCTCTGTGAGATTGATGTCCGATGTGTAGATATATTTGAGGACCATTCCCATGACCCCTGGGTCCACTTCTTCCAGTACGATCTCCTTCTTCTTTTTCTCCTCCAGGTCTGACAAAAACATGGCCTTAAAGTAGGGGCTGCTAGCTGCTAGCACCAGCCGGTGACATGGGAACTCCCTGTCTTGTATCTTCAGAACACAGTCCACAAACTTCTCATTCTCCAAGAGGTCACACAGCCCATTCTGCAGCAGGGTCTGTTGGTACACTCTTGGCTCTTCCATTGGGTTTATGTTCAGTGCCATCTTCTTACTTCTTCTTACTTCTGGTGAATCTGGTTGCTCTGTCCACAGCAGAGCAGTGACTCGTCCAAAGCTCTGTTCAGAAAAGAGACTTGAGCTCGGTCAGGCTGGAATAAGCTCCCACAACCTTATCATGCTGGTTACTCAGCTGTTTTGTCCCTTCAAATCCCAACAGGAGTTTTATTAATAGAAAGAAGCTGCCTGGGATGAAGACCCCCATACTGGCATGTGTGAAATAGGACACCATCCCTCCTCACCCACCCAGCTGCTCTCCCATCACACAATGCCCCCAACAGTGCCTCCCCTCTATGCTCTCTTTGCTCCGCCTCCATGTTGATGTCATGCTTCATCCCAGAGCAGTCCTCTCAGACCAAACAATAACTTCTCTTACCACTGTCTTTCTCACTCACCCACCCCCTTGTGCCCAGATCACTGCAATGAAATCATTTTCCAAAGCTAGAGATGTGTCTTTCCTATTTGCACAATATTAATAATAATTTATTAAACATATGACAGAGAACTTCTTTTTTTTTGGAGTGATTTCCATTTCGCCCGATAGCTCCTTTATCAAAGGATTTTTTTTTAATACCATGTAGCTTCAAATTCATAGTGGATTATCTATAATAGTCAAATGTTCATTTATATTTCCTTCTTTGAAGACCCCAGACAGCAGGCTTTCAGCATCCTAAAGGAGCTTTGGTCACTAACCAAAAAAAAAAAAGCCAAATCAAAATGGGTGCGCGCAGCTGGACACATGTCCCTCAGCTAGGAAAAAGGTAACAGGTACCTGCCCTACAGTCTCCAACCTGACCCATGCAGGTGGGCCTTGCTGCTACCTTTCCATAGTCCCTCCAGAGCGAGTCTTCTTCCTGCCCCTCAGAGTTGCTGTGTCAGGCGTTCAGGTCAGGACCCAATTCCAGATTCAAGGAGGCGCCGAAGATTTATTACAGCGGAATACAATTTATAGAGGCAAAGAGAAACAGGATATTGAACACAGAGAAAAAGATGGCCAACGGTCCAAAACATTGGCAAAAACGGGTCAAGAGGAACTGGGTAAAAAGCAGAGGAACAATCAGATTCGGAAAGCCACAGCAGATCAGGAGAAACAGGGTCTAAACCAATGACACAAACAGGAAACACTATCACAGAACAGTAAAACACAGTCACAATCTGACAGAGAACAGGTACAAACCCAGGACTTAAACACTCAAATACAATAAACACCAAGGCAGGCTATTGGGGGAACACAAGAGGCAATGATGAGGGTAATAATGGCAATCAGGTGGGGAAGACAAGGCAAGGAGCACACAGAAGTAAACAGGAGCCAATGTACACAAAAAAAGTCCCGGACTCCTGACAAGCTGTTTCCGGATGAGATGTCCTGAACCCCACGTATGGACGGGCAATGGGGAGCTCTCCATTGGGGTCCCACCCCCTGCATAGCTGTCACTACTCAATAGGGTTCTTCACAAAGTCATGTAAAACCTTTTTTTGTCGTTTAAAGTGTGCCGATTGCTTCGTACCACAATTTACGCAGAATAACCATCCGTAAGGATATAGGGAAGCACACGTGAGTGATGGGTAAAGGCTGACCACAGCAGGTTACTACCACCACCACTTATATAATGTGGGCCAGACCAATGAGGAAAAAATATCCTGTAAGCAGACCCGCCAAACAGGAACATAACAAGCAAGTCACACCCACACTCTGGCGGGAAAACTTAGACAAAGGAGAAACTTGAGAGCTACAAAGGTTATTTACGATCAATGGGTTGGGGTTCAGGTTTAAAGAGACCGGACCACCTCATACAAGGGATCACCTTTTAACAGAGTAACTGGCCATTCAACCAAAATAAACATAAGACAATTGCTTAATAAAAAATATTCTTCCACAATTTATATTACCATTTTTTAAAATTTATTCTCCAGAATTTTAAAGAGCCTGAAGAACTTCATTTTGTGCTCCTTTATCTACCTGCTATAGGGTGGTCAGCAGTAAACGGATCATCATTCTTGACTGTGTTCTGTATGTAGATGAACTCAGAGCTGCGCTCCTGCTGATGAGGGCAGAGGGTACAAATGCACTCAGTCATGCCGTAGCCACGGTGCAGCCTATCGCCTTTCACAGCCTAATGTGGACCCCAGCATGAGGGCGGCCTGGCATCGGATCACGTTGGGCAAAGAAGGAGACCGTGACGGTGAGAGTGAGTGTGTGGCTGTAAATAACACGCCGCAGCCATACACAGTTACACCACTTTTCCAGTTAGACACCTTTATTCTGGAGCCTGATCTGCACCACACAGTAACAGCAGGTGACTGACTCACTACCCATCGCTAGCCTAACAAGATGCTGTTTAATGGTCAGTACAACCAGGCTTTCAGGAACCCCATTTGAAGTCACCAGAGCAGATATGTTTGTCAGCTGACCAACTAAAAGAATACTGTTACATATTTAGATTTTTCCCAGTTGCATTAATATATAGTTTGAGCCGGACATAAAGTAAATAATACATTTGAGTGTATGGTGAATACATAGGGGATGCATTAGAAAGCTTCAAAAAGAGTTCTCTGAATGTTTAAAAACATAAATATACTTATTGTCACACACAATTAGACTTTTTAAGTCTAAAATATATTAGTCTTTTATTATGTCATACATAACATAGTTGGCGATTATATAAGCCAGTCACATTCTTTCCTTTGTATATCCATTTTTAAAAAATAAAATAAAGAACAGTAATCAGTAAAATGCACCAGTGGTGTGTTGGCATGTCAAAAGGCCCTGTGGCTTTATTTACAGCAAGTGCACTTGCGTACGGTTTGGTGTTACAGAATAATCCGTCTGTAAAGACAGACACAGGTGGAGAAGTTGTGGACGTGGAACGGCGGCCTTCCTGGAAAGCTCATGGGGGAAGTGTGCTGGGAATCGGCACTAGACTGGGTCTCTGGCGCCGCCGCATTGTTTCTACTCCACCTTCTCCTTTGCGGCTTCATCAGCCGCCGCCTCCTCCTCCATCAGAGCCAGCCGCCTCTCGCGCTCCTTTATCAGCTGGATCCCGCAGTAGGTGACAAACAGTACAGAGAGCGTGGACAACGGGAAACCTGCCGTGGGTGACATGGAGGTGAGTGTGAGGGGACCATCTTGGTGGCATCCCTTATGCTGCTATAAAGGCCCATAAATACACGACATGCTCAGGCAGCAGGCATGCGGTCCAGTTTAAGTGCATCCGTAGGTGAGCAGCACTGATGGCTGTTAAACTGTAAAAAGCAGTACAGTCATCCCCCGGTGAATATTCACACAACACAATTTTGCTACGACTGGATTTGGTTTTTAACGCTATTTCTGGATTTATGTGTCAGTATGATTAACACACTATGACCAAAAAAAAACAAGAAAAAAAGAAATTCCACGCTTGCCCTGTGTATGTGGTACTGCTAGTACTGTGCTATATTAGGCAATACAGTAATATTAATGCTATTCTACATAGGTGAATATGGTAATATTTAGTCATATGTTCACCTGGTTATTAATAAAACTGTTTTGTTTCTGTTACCTCGCATTTGCAAATCCTTTTAAATGCTACAGTGAACACATAGTGTGAAAGCAAAAAGCTCTACTTTTGGTGTTCTGATGAAGTTCGGGATAACTGTTTCCGTTTCTGGGATGGGCTGGAATGTATTGTATGTATGCATGCATGTAGGATTTCCTTGTATATAATAATGGAAATATCTGTCTCGATTTACACAATTTCATACCACTTGGCCTTTTCAGAGAAAAATTAGACCCGGAAAATTGAGGGATGACTATATAACAAATACAGAGTTATCTGTACCACTTATCCTGTCCTCTTCCTTACCACAACCATACACACTGACCTTACCTTTGACAATGATCCTCGTGGCCACCAGCTTGGCAAATTCCAAGCTGTTCAGGGAGAGGACGTTGTAAAGGACGATCGCCCAGAAGTTGGCTGCGTTGAAGACTCCCCTTATCCGGCGGGACATGGACTCAGAGATGGCGCCCTGTTAGCAAGGAGATGGTTGAAGTGCCATGGAATCAATCGTGGGGGAATTATATCCTTCTGGAAAAGTCTTGGAGGAATCATATTCATCTGAAGGTATCATAGGAGTCACTCCTTCTTAAAGTTTCACAGAAGTTAAACAAATGATGCGTTTTCGCTGCTTTTAAATGCATCATAAGTGTACGGTTAGTTAATTCAGTAACTGTGTTATGTAATGATTTTAAAGCAGTTCAAGTAGTGCTACGATAACTGATTTAATCCATCCGTGTTTAGGAGATCGAACTGTCAGCAACGTACCTCTATAGAGGAAAAGGGCCTCAAGGAGAAGAACTTAGCCACCCACAGCTCAAAGTTCAGGCCAAAGCAGTTGAAGAATGACCAAATGTACACTATTTCACAGGGCCCCAGCCACAGGGTGGTGATGGAAAAGGTGGAAATGGTAGCCAGCAGCTCTCTGAAGATCCCATCATGGTTCTTCCCCAGGTAGTCGTAAACATACCTGCAGCAGAACAAGCACGATATATCTTGTACAACTACTGGAGCTGATCGCTATCCCAGGTGATCCATTCTGTACGTGTTGGTCAGTGGATACCTAGACCAGCACGACAGTGTATTTGTCAGCTGTGACACACCATGGTAAAGCTGTCAAATACAGAATCTGCTTTGAATATCAGATATTTGTCATTTGGATGTTGTTATTTATGGACTTAAGAACGACGCAATTCACCGTGAAAACTCACTTGCAGAGCCAGTCGTTTATCCCCCTGTCAAAGTGTCTGTAAATCAAACAAAAAATGTATATTTTAGCCCATCATATTACACAGCACACAATAAATACACATAAATGTGTTGGTGACAGAAGGTGACATTTTGCATTGCATTCCCACAGCTGACCTACTAACGTTCTAGTGATGGTGCGGAGCACTTTTGCAGAAACGGCTGTATACTTACGTTTCAGCAAAAACATAAAGCATCGTGATACACTTGGGAGGCTTGGGAGGGTCGAGATGATCGAGTCTAGAAACCGTGTTTATGACCCCGAACATCACCGCAGCTTTCACCCAGTCGTACACCAAGTTAAAGTAAGCCAAACCAGCTGGATGTTTAAAGAAATGCGAAAGATAAGAACAGTTAGAAGCTATGACACTGCGTAGGGCACCTTGCATATTGTCACCAGTACAGGCTGCCCTGGACTGCAACCCGGACTTGCAACAACCATCCCATGCTCCCTGAAGGTTTTCTCCTAACATCTAACCAAGGCAGCTCAACCTGCTGTACAGCAACATCGACTGGCCATTATACCGCAGTCCACACAAATTTGTTACAGTTTTTCAGTCAGCGTCCGGGTGTCTAGCAGCCATTGTGCTTCATTTAATGAAAGGCTTTATTTACAGAAGCTTTCCTTTGTTACTCCATTCAGGTTACTTTTTATTTACAACAATATGCAAGTGAGAAACTGTGTTCTGGTGGTGCTGAGAAGAAAAAGTGAAAGAAAGTAGGTTTTTAAATTAAAGTGAAAACATCATTATAATATTGTACTGTATTTGTTATTACTTTTCTATTTTAGTGCTTTTTTCGAATGAATAATGCTTGAAAAATTATAACAAAGTCATATTACAACACAGCATTCATGCATGTTAATTGTTCATATATTCTTATGGTTCATATAATACACTGTAATGGAGTTTGTGACCCCTTAATGGTGAGGTTGTTGAACCAGAACTGGGCTGTAAGTTGAGAATCTAGGCTTGGGTTTGAAAAAGTAAAGCTGATTCCAGCTGTCATGTGAATGTCCTCAGAAATGCAAATGATGCTGGAAATGAGCGAACGCTTACTGACCTAAGGACCAGTCTGACAACTGTCTCACCAGCTTCATGTCAGAGGGTATGGTCAAGATGTACAGATAGTGGAAGAAGACGTCCACTATCACAATGGCTGCCAGATGTACCAAAGCGTGGACAGTGATGTTCCACATCTCCCACTGCTTACGGGTCAGGTCAGGATTGTTTGCCTGCAGGATTTACGCAAACACACACACAGTACAGAAGTAAAATGTATCTGGAGCTTGTTTGTGTGATATATGTAATTCCTCTTGAGCTCCAGTTTTAGAGGTGCAACAAATGGTACAACGTTAATATTGTATTGCATTTATACGTAGATATGTTCCCATGACAGGAGTTCACCTGGACGTGGAATCTGTCAAAAGTCATAATAGGTCCAAAGTAGAAGAAAGGGAGGTAGAAGTTGTATTTGAGTAGATCCAGGAAGCTGTAGTTCCCATCTTTCTTCTCGCAGTTCTCCAAGGCAAAGCTCATACAGCGCATGATGCTGAACCCACAGCCTCCATAGAACAGGATGTCGTAGAGTTCGAAGGTTCCAGTTACAAACCCTGACTGGTGGGAGGTAAACGCAGTAAAACATTGTGGTTGGTTCCACTTTTTTTTTTTTTTTTAACAAAGCATCAGTATACTGCTGTAGTGAATGATAACAACATAATAGCCATTAAAACCTTTGTTTTACACTTTGTCAAGGAACATAACAGAAGTATATCCGTTAAGGATTCAATTCCATTATGTGACTTTAACCACACTGCCCTGTGACCGTAAAGCATCTCCACCTCCACAGGGAGCTGCAGTCTCTCTGAGACCCACCTGCCAGGAGACCATTGGCTCCATCTTGAAGGTGGCCAGGCTGGTGAGTCCAGCCACAAAGCAGAGCCACTTACGCTTGACCAGCGACACCGTGTAGATCACGACGCAGTGGGACAGCACCAGGGTTATGTAGGTCCAGCCCATGCTCACAAACACCGCGCTTAATCCGTAGGCCATGTAAATTAGGGACCTGTGCTGTGGGCAGAGGTAACACTGTCAGTCCTGGCGGGTAAAACTACCTTTTCACTCTGTTCATCAGAACAGTTACCACGACTGGGTGACTGCTCTGTTATTATTTGCTGATTTAGATGATGTAAAGCAATATATCGCATTAGATAGACTAACCTACTTATAGTCATTTTCCCTTTCATACAGCTGGGTATTTACTGTGTCTGTTCAGGGTAAATCACTTAACTGAGGGTAATACAGTGGAAATAGGGCTTTGAACTCAGGACCTTCCACCAGGGTGACAATGCAACATCGACTCCCTGCTTTATAGGCCTTATAGACAATTATAGGTACTGGAAGTCTGCTCATACCCTGATTTGTTTGTAAATCCAATGTCACTTTTATTGTTAGTCACAAACCCCAAGCTTAATAATACAGGACATTTTGCTAGTTGGCATCTGTCAAAATCTTGGATAAAGCTCTAAAAAAAGCAAGATACTCAAATTGTGTTTTATTAACTTCTGACAACAATAAAATTAAAACTAGTTTAATATTATTGAACATAAAAACACACCATTTCTGCATCCTCATAAGCCATGTTCTTCAGCCTCTGGCCACTTTCAGCTTTATCATGCACAACCAGTAAAGGCATAATAATGATTGTTTAAATTTTTATTACCTGTGGGTTACATTCAAATTAATTTAGATCTCAAAAAAATGGCTTTGTCTCCACAAAATCCCGAGTTAACCAATTCATCCTACAAACGTGTAAAACATTGCGCACCGTGAAATATGGTGCTCTCGCACTCCTCTTGTCTCTCAGAGTATTTTACTTCCAACTAACATCTCGATGCAGGAATGTCGGTCACTTTCATTACGCAGCAGAGACATTTTGGAAAATCAATGTCAAGAAAAAAATTTTTAAAACAAGTGATCAATAAAATGTATCAAAACTGTTCAGGAGAGTATCTGTTTACTGCCTCTTTCTACACAGAATTTACTTATTTACTTATGTAATGATTTTCTGTTACTCATTTTAACAACTGCTAGTGCCATGTCATAATAAAATAATATTAAGCAGAGCATTTACAGATAATTACGATATATTTACTATACGACTAAAACTAGTGGAAAAAGCCTATAGAATTTCATATGAGACTTTGGGAGTGATATCAAAGTCGCTGTCTGTCATGGTTTTAACAAATACAGCTAAAAGCGTTACCTTGCGTCCGTCAACACCGATCTTCATCGATAGCAAGACAAAGGAAAAAAGTGCATTTTTAAGATCAAAAACAGAAGAAGGCCACAGCTCACATCCGCTGTTTTGTTCTGTTTTGCTTTAATCAAAAAATACTAAGAATTTTACTCCCTTCCGAGAATGGAAAAGAAATCCTAGTATTTTTTTTCGCCTTGCGTATCATATTGGGAGCATTTTGGGAGGCTACATTTTTAATATGAATAAAATAAACAGTTGACCCCTTTAAAGGCTATGTATTCAACAGTTGTCTTAGCTGAGAATCTTTATCAAAAGCTGTTTAAAGTATGAGTTTTATTTAAAATATAACGCACACTGGAACAGCCATGTATCAATAAACAATTAATAAAATCTTATTTAAATCTTATTTAAAAGATTTTTTTATTTCATCGTGCCAGGTGGACTTTTGCTTTTAACTCACCAGCTTCCCTGGTTGTCCACCCTTCTCAACCAGGGAAGCACCGGGGAAACCGGGTGAAAAACACAGCAAAGCCATTAAGATCACAGGTATTGTAAGACGTACACACCTTTGGGGACAGCATAGAGCAGATCTTGGCGAAGATCACGTGGCCGGACAGGGCGAAGAGGATGTAGTTCCGGAACTTTGTGAACCACATGACCCACTCAAAATCAGCGGCGTCCTGCGGTCAGTGCAGAAATACTGAACATTTTCACATTTATAAACTTAAAACACTGCAATTCATGTCATGTTTTAATTCCAAATAACTGATACAGGGTTTGCAAATGTTAATAAGAACCCAGTCTGAGTTCTGACAAACCGTATTTTTGTATTTTTCACGATTCCTTTATTCCAGGATCTGTTATTTTTGTTAAATCTATGCAAACGTGGCGCCATTTGGCCCGCCAGCGAGCACTTGAGCGCAGCAGCCAGCTATTTTTGAGCCGAATTAGACAGCTGCCCCATTAAACTGAGATACCTTCTGTCCATTTTGTTTAAAAGAGTGAAGCAGGCTGTGGGAATAAGTGCAGCTTTCCCACCTCTGGTGTACATCAGAAAAAGGCTTTGCGCTTTGGATGATTTACATGAAAAAATGTGATAAAACCCTTTAGAACAGCTCACTGCTCTGCATCAGCAAAGGCTTCATTTACAGTGCGGAAGCACCTTCTCATACTCACCATCTTCCTGCCAATGTAGTGCCATCCTGGCTTCACATTCTCCCTGAAGGACTTTCTGTTGACATTTTCTGACAGGAAACAAAGGAATATTTAGGGTTATTTAATAAATCGGAACATATTTTAACAGCAGCGGTGTATATTTTGTGCATTTTCTTATGCTGACTCTTGTGATCAGGTCACGTGTGTGTGTGTGTGTGTGTGTGTGTGTGTGTGTGTGTGTGTGTGTGTGTGTGTGTGTGTGTGTGTTTTTTGCATGCCCCCCTCCGCCACCACTCACTAGTTTATTAATACAGACACCTGATCTCAGCAGGATTCTCCTCATGCCTCTTCTGCTGGACACACACTTACTGTAATGGTTACTCTCTCCGAGACGCTGTAAAACAGGGTAAAGCACTGTGCATTTAGGACACGCGTGGGCAATGTTTGTCTTCCGAGGACAGACATTTTGAAATGGCCTTTTAGTCATTTACTTCTTAGAATAACTAATCTGAAATCTCTTAAAATATCCAACATTTATTTGATCCCCTTGCTTTGGGTTCCCTCTTTCCTCTGGCGGATGTTCTCCGTGAGGGTCACAGTGCTTTACCGCAGTTTTATGCTTTAAAAAAGTTCCGAAAAGCTAACATTTCCCAGCTCAAGCTTACGCTGAGCGTAAATATTTCATTTATTTTTCCGCGACCACCACTTGAATGTCGCAAAGCGCTGCTTTTTTTCTCCGTATTTGCTGCTTGCCAAGTTGACAGATTCAGTACAGCATGAGGGAGGATTTCTGTGCTGGGGGTGACAAGCCTGTCAATATTGTCTTCTCCACAGCGTGTGCCTATTAATTCATTTAAATTCTGTCCAAATACTCTCCCAAATGCCGTAATCTTCTTTGCAGATCAGATTATGTATTTCCGGCAGCCCGTATCCATAAACATCAAACCTTGAGTATGGTGAAGAAGAAGCCTGCTTAATTTACGCACTCTTGAGCGTTGAGATCCTTTCTTGGTTTTGTGGAGAATGTGGACTCGCAGATTGCCCTACTGGGTGAGCAGACACTTCAGCATCGGGTTTTAAAGGTCGAACCATGGACTCTGTTTAAACCCTGGGACCAGGCCAAGGCTAAAATGTTAGCACACGGTGCTGTCCATTTGATTTGAGTGCAGTGACTGGCCAGCGCCTCCACTGAACCTGGCAGAGGACAATCCCGGAGGACAAAGCACCATGGGCGAAAGATGCCTCCTCTGCAGGACATCAGCCAAGGACTTATCCATTAACCCAGAATAAATTTGGTGCTCTGACTCTGGGAAACAAACAATAAAAAAAATGCCATTGTGTTCAACAGGCTGCACATCCACAGCGGTGCGATCCAAATGTTGACTGACAGTGTTTATCAGCAAAACACTGGATCTGGCATCATTGTGACATGAAGGTCCAACGTGTAAGATACAGAAGAAACAAACAGCAGCCATCCACCTGCGCAGAGGATCCATAGTTTAAGCAGATGAAATGTGAAAAATTACACTGTTTGGTCTACAAACTACTGTATGTCTTTGTTTTTGTGTATCACACAATGCATGTTGGACTTTGATGATTGAGTACCAGTTGGTTCAGTCATAGAATCATGTCTTTGTCCACAGCTGGCTTACCTTGTGCAACAGTGCATTGTGAAAAGGCTTCTGCAGCCAAGGTCCACACTTTTCTTACTCTGGTACAAAACTGAGGTCTCCAAGCTCAGCCTTTCTCAAAACTGGCTTGGTTTAGACCTACATCTGTACTGCAGTATTCAAGCTCCCAGTTTCTGAGTTCCTGACATAATAAGGAGTATATAGTAAAACCCAAATCTGAGTAGAGAAGTTCTGGCATTATGAGTTCTACCCAAGAGAAAAAATATTGGAAATGGATGCAAGCACGAGTGTGACCTTAGGTAGCTCCACTGAGTCAGTATCTGTGTTCTCAGTCTTTGCCTCGCGTGGCCCGGATTCAAATACAGTTTGAACTTCATAATTTCTGTCATTTCTGTTTGGTGGGTCAGCCCCCCAGTAACAGTTCATTACAGTAACACCCCAAAGGGGTGCTGCACACAAATTCTCCAGAGGACAAATTCGGGCTGACATAAATTAGGCTTAAACCCTGGTATGGACATGTTCCCCTTGACCCCCCCCAAGCTGCGACTGCAGATCTCCCTGAGCCGAATCTCAAACCGGGGTGCACTTTTACTTACCGGTTGAAGCCTCTAAGATCCAGCTGGATGCCCACACCACAGCCATGGACAACACCAGCATGTAGAAGTAGAGCTCATACTTGGGGAGAGCGGCTTTGATCCCCATGGTGGATTATTTAGCGCCACGCACAGAAAGGACCTGGGAAAAGCATGGGTAGACGTGAGGTCCGGCAATTCCAAACAGTCTCGTTTTCTAGCCTGGTCCGTCTCCTCATTCCCAGTCACTCACAGCACTGCTTAAACCTCCATCTTGCCCAATTACTTTGTGAAGCGTTACTGTTATGGGTGCCCCTTCCTGAGGACTTTGCTAATGTGCTAACTTCCTTTCTCCCTTTGTTACTTAATACTGAGCTACTTTTCTCCTTCCTCTCTTGCAGTTTTCTTTGTGTGACTTTTAACCAAGCCCATTTAGCTTTTTATTTTGCTAATTTCAAATTTTTAGCAAAGCTGGAAGTAACCGATCGCCAGCTGTCCCCGATGCTCAGCTTTTGCCCCGCAAAGGCGCACCACAGTGCTGGGTTCCAGCAGACGCCGGTTACTCCTTTCACCCCCAATCGTATCCCAGTCTTCACCTGTGAATCCCCTGTTGTTGATAAATCATTTTGGCGTGCGCTTGGATCCACTTCTCTGTGTCTCCTTCACGCGAATGTGATAGCAGACATGCAAAAAAGATGATCAAATTATATATACAGTACATATAATAAAATTCGGAAAAGGCCGAGGTCAGGTCAGCATGCTAAAGTAATGCGGTTTATTATATTCCATTAGTCGGTGTTGACATGACAGCACTACATTCTTACAACACTTTCTTCTTAGGGCTTAGGAATGCTGTTGATATCATGCTGTTATGCAAAGTTATAATTCATTTTTGTCTTCCTATCAGCTATGTTCGGCTCACCTTATCCAGGCAGCGGGCACGGAAACAGAACCAATGAACCACAGAGGTAAGTGAACGCTGACAGTGACAACATTGCACGTTTACTGTTGCTCCTGTCAATAAAACACCGGTTCGGATTTTGAGCGGAAAACCGAGGCATTGCTAAAACTTCAAGAGCCAACGTTTCCTTTATAATTGGGAATTTTCCTCAAGTCTCAGGAGCATCCAGTTTTTATGAAACATTAACTGCCTAGAATTACATAAGCATTTGTCACCATGCAGAATTGGGAAACAGGAATTTTGATTGAAAAGGCTAAAATGGGCGAACCGACAGCCAATGTGGACCTCGTTCATCCCGTTCTTCCAGGCTGAACCCTGAACAGCAGGAAAAACCAGGTGCACCTCGGCAGCTTCTGCCTTCTTCGTGTTCTTCGTCTTCGTCTTCTTCTTCTTCTTCTTCTTCGTATTATTATTATTATTATTATTATTATTATTATTATTATTATTATATAAACAACTTTTAACTTTGTTGAATTGCCCCTCCCCACCCCCCACCCACCGACAACTGGATATCTGGAGGTATCAGAAAAGCAAACTGCCAGCAGCTGCCTTGGACGTATTTGCACACCATAGATACACCATTATCTCACCACTGTGGTCTTATTCTGCTACTGTTTATAACATACAGTCTGCCTGATCGTCCAGCAAGATAAATGTACAGCCCGGGAGCTAAAAGAACTGTTTTTCCAATTTTACTACAACTTCACCTTAAAGTCACACGGAGCCAACCCGGTCCTTTCAGCTGGCACACAACACCTGTAAACCTGCTAAATGCCCATAACACTGCATACCTGTACTTTGTACAAATCAAAAATCAAAAATCATATTTAATTCCCTATTCCTTAGCTATAGCTACCCTCTCACTTGCATAAAAATAAAAGTAAAAACAGCAGCAGGTACGACACAGATTCATAACCAGGAGGTTGCTGGTTTGAGTCCCACTGCAGCCGCTGCTCTTCTTACCTTGAATTGCTCCGTTCAAAGCACCCCGGCCGTACAGGTGAGCAAATATTCACACAGTTCAGAGGCTCACGAAGAGAGCAATAATGGTTCACAACACTGCTGAACATTTTTGGCTATAATCGTCTGACTTACAGTAACGACTTACAGTACAGCACGCATGCCCGAGCCGCTCCAGCAGAGGCGCGTTTGCTCCTGTTGTGAAAGCAAGCAGAAGAAAAAGGTGTCTGGAGCAAAACAAGAGGGAGAAGGACAAGGCACTTGTGGGGTTGACTTAAAAAGGAGTCCAGAAAGAGCCAGGTCAGCGCTGTGCGCCCTCCGCTTCCTATTTTAGGCTCTCGGCGCAGCTGCTGCGGCGCTGCGGCGCTCCACCTTAAATCCACCTTAAATCCACCTTTCCTCACACTTTTATTCCATCCGATGCGTGAGCTTTTGGGCAATAAATACGCAAGGTGGGGTGGTGGTGGGGGGGAGAAAGAAAGTGCCACCCCCCCCGCCCCCAAAATTCCCCAGTGCTGGCAAGCTGGCCGGGAACGCCGGAGGAATGAATGGAGCTCCGGCGATGCGGGATCCATGCGCAACGGCGCTCGTTTGCAACGCAAATGAGGCTGATCGCCGCCCTCCGGTTTTCCCTCGTTTTACTTATTTTATCGTTGCTGTTAAAACAGCGATTTTGCTTTGCGTTGCGCACTCGATCGAAAGTTGCCGGCTTTACTGACCTTGGATCCGCAGTGCAGATGTCAGGCGGACCTGAAGGAGAGCCGTCTGAGCTGTGCGCCCCCCACCCGCTTCTTCCCCACTTCTTAGAAATAAAACAAAATTGTGAAAAAGGGGGAGAAAAAGGTAGAAGGACGGCGTGCGTCGTGCTGCGCAGCCCCGGTGTGGGTGGTGGGGGGAATGGCATGGGCTGCCGGGGGGGGGTTTATATATATATATTCAACCAGCACCGCAATGGGGGGGGGTGCGGGAGTCTGTCTATGAAATAGGAACCCAGGGATAAACATCAGCAAGAACACTGCCAAAAGGTAAAACAGTGTAAAATACTGTAAAACACTAACACTCCCACTGGGTCTCCCTGTTTATTATTATTATTATTATTATTATTATTATTATTATTATTATTATTATTATTATTAACACTGAAACAACCTATAGATGTGTAATTGTTTTATAGTTGCTTAAGCTGTTTCAATGTAATATTGAATATTTTTTAAATATAGTAAATATAGTAACATCCCAGTAATATAAGAAAGGAAACTGGAAAAACAACTGAACTGTCCATTTCCAGAAAAGTCCATTAAAAACTAAAAGGCTTCCATATCAGACTTAGAAATATGTTCATAATTAAATGTTTTAAAAATGTACATTGGCTTCCTGCACGCACAGTTGCTATAATGTGGAAAGTGACTTGTGTGCAACATATTATTTCAGAATATTAACATTCTGTTGCTTTGCCTGGCCTGAAAATGATATTTTTGCTATTCCCAAACATAAGGACACATTATTGTCAGCCATTATGTAATCCTGAGAAACACTGGCTGTTCGGGAGATGTGTGTGTAGGTGTTTGTGTGAGAGGAACAGGAAGGAGGGAGTGGGAAATAGAGGGAAAAAAACAAATTTCAAATTTAAAACTGCAGTCACGCAGTGCTGACATGCTGTTTGTTCTTTTGTTCATTTTCCAACAAACAAGAAGCTTGTGAATTCCAAAATGATCATAAGTGAACTCCTGCAGATTAAAATGTAAGCCACCGTCTTCTGTAGGTGCTGTATTTATAGATTTCCTGTGGATGGTTCACATTGTTCACCCTATTAATAAATGACCCAGTGAGGAGACTAGAGAGAACTTCATCCCAATAGGTTCCATATACCAGAGCAGATAAAATAAGAATTGCACGGTTAAAACACGCTCAGACCACTGAGCAAGGTGTGTAACTCAAAAGGTGTCAAATCTACACCTTTGAACACTTGTGAACGACCGAAGCTGTTTGCACAAACCTGAGGAAATCCCACAACTGACAAAGGAAGTTACTTCTACCTCTGGCCCAAGTACCCAGGAAAATAAAGAGAAACACAACTAGTTCAGTTCAAAGTTCAAAGGTTTATTTGTCGTGGGTGAACAACACAGCATAGCAGTGTTGTCACCATGAAAAGTTTTGTTTCCGGGCATCCTCAGTAGTGTAAATATGGACATAAATATGTAAAGTATAAATAAGTAAGGTACAGGATAGTCAGGAGAGGAAAACAAATAAATAACAAAAAAGAGTAATAATAAATAAAAGAGGAGAACAAATGGTTAATAAATAGGAATAGGTATGTGGGGAAAAGAGATATACATCGGGGATTGGCAGGGGGGTGGGGGGAGAAGACACAGCAACCAAACCTACAACCACAGACTAAACCTACAACAACAAAAAGTACCAGAAAAATATGCTTGTGAAACAGATGGGTTTCCACAATGGGTGGAAACAGGCATACAGACAGACAGACAGACCCCGATCGACTGTTCCCACTGCCCAGGGAGGGGTCAGTGGTTTAGCAGTCTTACGGTGTGGGGAAAAAAACTGTTCCGGAACCGTTTCGTCCTTGTCCGAACGCTTCTAAAGCACCTTCCGGATGGGAGCAAGGAGAATAGTTTGTGGCTGGGGTGACTGCTGTCCCTCTGGATGTTAAGTGCCTTCTTCTTGCAGTGCTGGGTGTGGAGGTCCTGCAGGGCTGGCAGATCAGTCCTGGTGATGGTCTGTGCTGTCTTGACCACTCTTTGCAGAGCTTTACAGTCTGACACACTGCAGCTGCCATACCAGGCCGTGAAACAGCCAGTCAGGATACTTTCGATCGTAGATCTGTAGAAGCTGACAAGTATCCTGTTGTCCATGCCGAACCTCCTCAGCCGACAGAGGAAGAAGAGGCGTTGCCGCCTTGATGACGACGCTGGTGTCTTGCGAAGTTTTTCTTTTCGAACTATAAGCACATTAAAAGTAAAGCTCTGACATTTATTAATGTGTGGATTCCTCACAAAAAAAGGTGAGCGTTGTCCATGGCAGCACCTTCTGGCCTGCCGGCTTTTTGAGAGGCCCTCAAAGTCAAAGCGAAACTAATTTCATTAAGCAGAGCAAACAAAGATGAGCAGATCTTAATTTATTAGCAACCGCACTTTAGTACAATTTAAACAACGCGGATCAGGTGGCCAATAAAATCTTTAGCAATCGCTGCACCTCTCAACTTCCACTTTCGACTGCTTCAAAAATCAAAAGGCATTACGTTCACAAGCAGGCAGGACAGAGTGTTTATTAGACACAAAGCACAATAATTACATACTGAGGATGGACTTTTTATTTTATAACAGTTGTAGTGCAGCTGTGGTGCACACACTTTGGGAAGGTACAGTTGGGATAAAATTGTTCCCATTGACAGTACAAAAGTCTGTAGCTTGTTCCTGGGGCGCCGGTCGCATTCATCTTTTACTCTTCGGTGGTGTCCTTTTTGCTCGTCTCCTGGCCCTCGAAGATGGGGTACTTGCTCTCGACCTCTGCCCACGTGGTGACCCCGTTGGCCAGGTCGCGGACGATGGCCGGCAGCTCAGAGATCTGCAGTGACAAGGCGAGAAGAAACCTCAAAATCGTCCGCGAAACCTCAACGTCGGTTTACTGGCGAAGGATGCCGAGTGCCGATGCGACGCCCACCTCCGCCCTGATCTGGCGCATGGAGTCGCGATCCCTCAGCGTGGCCGTGTGGGGGGTCTTGTTCACGGTGTCGAAGTCGATGGTGATACCGAACGCGACCCCGATCTCGTCAGTGCGGGCGTAGCGCTTGCCGATGGACCCTGAGGAATCGTCCACCTTGTGCGACACGCCGTTTTTGGTCATCGCGTTAGCTGTGGAAAGAGGGCGTGACAAACATTCTCAGTACCCAGCTCTCTCGGTTTACCAAAAAAAAAAAAAAAAAAAAAAAAAAAAAAAAAA